>CM060928.1:996408933-997116501 GCA_030765085.1 Allium cepa
GAATACATGCTACAACAATCTATAGTTCCCATGAACCAAATACACAAATACATCGACATACATATGATGGGAGTCAAATAACCAAAAGAACTCCTCGAAGGCTAGACAAAAGATGATGCGAAATCCCAAAAGCTGAAGCTGCTACAGAATCAGAGATATCGACTACCCTGAAATAACTCGGTCTGACCCGAGTATTATTTAAAAGAAAATAATAGACGGATCAGTCTAATTTATTCTTGGATGTGAGTGTATCATAAACAACATAAATCAAAATAATAATAATAATCTCGAATGAGACTATTCAACATAAGAAATCGACATAATTAAATGAAGAAATCACATCAAACTCCACCAAAATCAACTTTCAAATTCACAATGAATTTAAAACAACAATTCACAAAATCTAGAAATCAAAAATAGATAACTAGAAAATCAACATAACAGTGGATCGATCCCAACAAATGGCGAGTTTTAGCTACGCCGCACGTGCATCTCAAATGGCCGAAGCCTACCAAGCACTATGAATTTTGGCGCCCAACAAATGACCCGAAGGTCCAACAAATGACCCGAAGGTCCAACAAATGACCCGAAGGTCTAGTACTGGTATTGACCCGGAGGTCCAATAAATGACCCGAAGGTCCAACAAAGTGGCTCGAAAGCCCACAAAATTATCAAAATCATCAGACAATAAATATTTCAATTAACGAGTCTGGAATTAACCGAAATAGTAAAAGTATGGTTCCATACTCTGTATTTTTGCTAAACCGTTTAAATCTCTTCATCGTTTATTTGAAAGTGCCAAAAATTGTGTATTTTATAAAACAACATTTTACGTTCTCAAACGGACAAGTCCGGAATTAAGCGAATCAGTAAAAGTAAGGGTTCATAGTCCTCGATTTTGCTGAAACGTTTAAATGCTTCCTTATTCTTTTGAAAGCGCAAACTGTAAAATTTTTGAAAACAATTTTATTTTAAACGATTTTTTTTAAACACGTGATTAAAATAGTAACAACCATGGCAATTTCGACGAGGAAATTGCGTATCTCAAAACACCGTAAAAACGGATGCCAAAACAGTGTTGCGGGATAACCGCTTGAAAAGTCACTTTAAATTAACGGTTACTGACGTTAAAATAACAGCGAATTTTAATTCATCAAAAATATCATCAAAACAACACGCATCAAAAATATAATACCGGTGTACGTATTCCGTTATAAAAATAACGGCAACAAATTACGTTTTAACCCAAACATCGGTTCGACGTAAATTAACTGGTAGGGTGAACTACTATAAATTCAACAAAAAGGTTACACTGTCCATTTGCACAAGTGCTTAGTTCATTTGTGCAAAACTCATAGCACACTTTTCTTTTAGCATAAAAATGAACACGTCACTTCTAGTTTGCATGCATATAACCTATTTTTTTTTATACACAAAGGAAAGTGATACCTAGGCAACACTTTGTTCCAGATTGCATGCAAAATATTTACTATTAATAAAGCATGTGATTTATCAAAAACTGTGAACGTTCTACCTACTTTTCGAAGTCGCCAATTACCTCAACAAACAGACAACATACTTATTCACATGTTAAAGCACACTGTCATTTATGTGTACTAATGCATCTTTATTAATTTATACGTATAAACACGTTTTCAACCTTTTTTTTTTTTTTACAAAATCCCACATTCAACCCCACACATGAACGCATGCTCCTCCATAAAACCTATCCACGTGCATGCATCTCAAATAATTCACGTATACATGCCTTGCACTACTGGCAATGCATTTATACTTTTATAATGCACAAAACACTTTAAAAAGAAAAACTGACACGCATTCATTTTGGATTACCTAATCCTAATGTTGCTCATGTAAACTGTACACAATTCATTGAGATAGAAATGTGCCTGCACACGTTCAAATAGCACTGACAAATGAAATAGTGATCAGACATGCACGAAGGGAAAAACATTTCACGCATGCAAGTTTTCTTACTCACGCATGCAAGCTAAGGACGAAAAACACTACACATATGCAACCCATAATTCACGCATGCAGTAACTCTTTATCCTAAACCAAATTAGACTAAAGAAGTGTACGTGTAGTTCATGAGGCAACATTTCCAAAATAACAGTTGCATCAATCAGAAGCCAGAGGATGAATGAAATCACTGAAGTATTGTTTCGAAATCACTAAAAAAAATACAGTGAAAACACAAGTTGCAGAGATGCAAAATCACACAAATGAAGGGTTCGAAAACAAAGAAAATCATATTTTCTCAATTAGATCTGAGAGTTACTAAATATAATTTAGAAGTGTGAGAGGAAACTCACTTTAACTTGTTTCGAATCTAGCTAGAGCCCGGGTTTCATATATTGGAGCTGCTGCCATTAATGCTCTCAGAGCTCTGCTTGAAGAGAAAATAAATTTGCAGAGAAAATAATATTTTTCTTTCTTTCCATCGGTAAGTCAAAGAATTTGAGTGATGGCCATCTTTCAGGTACATATGGCATTTAATGCAAAAGTATATTTGAATTATGTTCACGGCAGTAATAGATGGCTACTGACATTTGCATTTTGTTGATATAAAAAAATAATTAAAGTGTTCACACTTTGTTTCCTCCACTGGCTTTGCCTTTGCTGCCAGCAGTGCAAGTATAAACATTTGCATTATGTAAAAATGTGAACACCTCTTACGAATTGGATTAGATGGTAGCAACATGAATATGCTTTCACACAAGGCTAACATATGTAAAGCACTTGTTTTTGCCAAAATGTGACAGCACGTTTCAACAGGCTACTACAATTTTGTTACTGACTTTACAACATTATATATATTTTTTAAAAAAAATTCTATTTAAAAAAAATATTCACTCCGAAAGTAATTCAAAAATTACGGTCGTTACCGATTTTAAAAACATTTATTACGACGGTAAAAAATCACGGTTGTTACATATGATATCTGTGCATATGAATCAGTAGGAAGAATATGATGTGATGATTGTATGTTGATAATTGTTCTGTGTAAAATATGAAGGTGTTTTATGTTGCTGTTGCCTGTAGATCTTTATAGATTAAGATTTTCTTTTACAGAAATTCTTTATCACTTGAATTGATTCCAGATAGTAATTTTTGTGTAAATATGGTATGTTCGTTTAGTATAACTTAGATTTATAAATTTTTAAGTTAGTTTAAGAAAAACTGTTGTTTTTGTAAACAATGGAAATCAGTTAATGTTCAAATAACCAAATCTAAACATCTTAAATTATATAAAACAAGTTTATAATTTGATTGCACTTTAGAAACCCTGAATTTGTAAAACAGAAATCAAACTTTTTAGTTAATTACTGTGTGAAGATTACTGAGTGGAACATCAATGGGAGTTATGGGGTTTTCCAGGTTTTAAAACCCTTGACTTTAGGGTTGCAGTGTAGAAGTTTGAGGGTCTGCACATACACCTTGTTGCATCGGGTAGGAGTGGGTTTTGGGGAGGTTGTAGAGAGGGTGAAGGTGGTATTTTTAGATGATGATAGGTTCGGGTGGTTGAACTCAGGTGAACTTCTGGATTGTGTGCAGGGTATTTTGACTCAGGGGGTTACTCGGGTATTCTTGTTATTGACTCGGAGTAGATGGTTTAGGAACTCGAAGTAAATACTATGGTTTCTCGGGTAAGTTGGTTGCAGGGGTATAACCAGAGAGATTTTGCAGTTTTGAATTTTAATGAAACTCATATTTTAAAATTTCAACTTGATTCAAGTATAAATTAAAACTGAATTTAAATGAAGTTTTGATTCAAGTTTTTGAAAATGAAACTTTTAAATTTAAACAAAGTTTAAAATTCTGTTAAATCAAGATTATAAAACTGTTTCAGGATTTAATCCTGCAGTTTGTAGTTTTAAATGAAATTCATTTTTTTTTAATTGCAACTTGATTCAAATATGAGTTGAAACTAAATTCAAGTGTAGTTGAAATTCAAAAAATTTAAAAATGAAAATCTTAACTTTAAACAAGATTTAAATATGGGTTTAAGTCAAGATTTTAAAACTGTTTCAGGTTATCTTTTAAAACCAGAGTTTGAATTTAAACAGTTTTTATATGTTTTAAATTTTTGAACAGATTTGAATGTTTTAAGTAAGTTTTAAACTCAGTTTGAAATCAATTTAAAAATTGTTTCCAGGTTTCTTTGAAACATAGTTTTAATTTCAAAACAGTTTTTAAATTTAAAATGAATAAACATATTCAAATGTTTAGAAGGTGAATTTGAAGATGAAATTTGGTTTCAAGTGAGTTTTAAACTTAGAAAAATTATTTCTTTTAATATTTGAAATATGAAGTGTTAATTTAAATTTGGAAATTGAAATAATCAATCAAGTTACAAAACTCAATTTATTTTAATCAAGTAAATTATGTAAATCTTTCTCTTATATCTAAGTAATGAATGTTGTTTAAACATTCATTTAATTTTATTTTATTTTAAGGTTTATAATTATTTTTGGAATTAATGTTTAAATAATTAAACATTTGAATCTTTAAATAAATTGGAATTTGAATTTAATTTTTTAGAAATGTATTGTTTTAATACATTTTGAATTTAAATGAGTCATTTGTTAAGTAATCTAAATTATTTTGGAAACTAATTAAGATAATTACGGATGTACTTAATTATTTGATTTTAAAGTTAATGGTTTAGATTATTTTTTATTAGAAGTGATTTATTAATCTAATTTAAATTTTCTTAAGTATATAATTAATGAAATGTTAATAAATAAATGGTGACAATTATATAAGGATAATTTAGTAATTAATTAAGGAAATTAATTTTGATAATTAACTAGATTAATTAATTGAATCTAATTAATTGTAATTTGTTAAGTAATTAAGGAATTAATTACTTATTGTAATTAATTTGGATTGTGATTTATTTAAGTTAATTAATTTAGTTTAATTAAATTAAATAAATCATTTGATGATTTTAAGAGTGTAATTACTTTATGTAATTAATGGAGCAGGATTACTCAGTAAAGTAATAATGATAATTAATGGAATGTAATTAGTAATTTGGATAATTACTTTTGTAATTAATTAAGGAATTAATTAATGATTAATTACTGGTTAATTAATTTATAAATAAGTAATTAAGATAGTTAATTACTTAATTGGATATTAATCAAGGTGATTAATAATTAGATTAATTTCTAAATGTAATTAATTTAAATTAAGTAATTTATTTAAATATTAAAGATCATTAATTAATATTAATGATGTAATTAAGGATTGTTTGATTAAGTAATAATTAAATAAGTGATCAATTAATTATGAAATTAATTAAGGACAAATATAATTAATTATAATTAATTAATAAATGGGTAATTAAAGGTTAATTACTTATGATTAAGGTTAATTAAATTATGAAATTAATTAAGGATTAATTACTTATTGTAATTAGTGAATGAGTAAACATAGATTTTAATCAAGTTAAATACTTTGTGGGTAATTAATTAACTGAGTTAATTAATTAATGAATGTTAAGCAGGATTTAAATATTGTAATTAATTTAATTTATTTTAAATTAATTAGAGACGATTGTAATTAATTTAATTCATTTTAAATTAATTATAGTTGTTGGCTAGTAAATCATTGCTTATGGATGTTGTTGATCGAATGGTTGTGATCTCAGGAATGAGATGAGTCGTATCTGTATGATATGAATGATTGGTTAAGTATGATAATTTGTGATGGATTGTTTGGTGGTGATGATTATCTGTTTATGGATGATACAGATTACCTGTTTATGTTATGAATCTCATTATCTATTGTAATATATAGTTTATCTATCTATGTGAATTAGATAACAATGAAATAAGTTAATTGTTTAAAACCCTTAAGTACAACTTGGACATTAAAATGGCATTTGGTTTCGATGAGACCGAGATCGAGTTTCCATATTTGGATATCCGAAAACCACATCGATTCCAATTAAACGTTAGGTCGTTAATCCAAGTGGAGCAAGTGAAGACTCGAGGTGTAAGGGCTATACGTCAGTATAACTCTGTGGGTGATTCCGTAATGAGTTGACGGAATAGTACTTATAGATTCGAGATGGAGATTTAGAGTACAAGGGTTATCGTCGTTAACTCTGAGGGTGATTCCAAAACGAGTGTAACGAGATAATGCCTTCGGTTTCGTTCGAACCCGGAACGAACTTGTATGGATTGAATGCTTTCAGAACATCGTCAGGTGGACGATGAGCATTCTAAGATAATGTGTCCTCTAAAGGTAATCGTAGCCTCAAGCCTCATCAACCGGGAATGGCTAAAACAGGGGAGGTGCAGCAAGGCTTCGTGGGTAGCACCCACTTGAGAGCAAGATTTTCCCCTGTCTAGAGGTTCCTTTTTATTCGGCTTAGTGGGCAGTTGGAATTGCGCACCAACTGCGGGGTTGTCTTGTTCGGAACTATTCAGTAAGGAATGGGTCCGGCCTTGTGTAGCAGGGGATTTGGAGTAATCCTTGGTACGTTGATCTAGGCCACGTACTGTGACGGGCGGTACCCCAGTAGCCCTGCCATTGATGGAATCCATAATCCAATAAGTGCCTGTACGGTTTTGATTGTGCCCAACTATGTTGGAACGTGAGATGTAAGCATTCCAGCTATTTCTGTATTTTATTTTGAAAACCCTAGACACTATTATAATATCACTGGATTTCCTATCAAATGTTTTGGTTAGCGTAAGGTAAAACTTTTTCCATGTTTATGTGTGGGAAGTCTTACGTGATACTTTTTGTTTTCAAAGGATTTTCTAAAGTTAAGCAACTTTTATTCACGTTTACTCACACCAGACCCTTGTCTGACCTGAGTGTTTATTTTCTGTTTTATTAAACTCTTGGGTACTCATATTACGTATGAGTAGTCAAGTGTTTCAGGATTGCTTTGACGAGTTCTGGAGGAGATAATGGAGCAGGAGGCTTCAGCGTATAGATATATGTAGTGGTTCCGCTGTGTCTGAGTTGTGTCTGTTTCTCTAATGTATTTGAATTGTAATTGCTAGACAAATGTTTATAACTATCTAGTTTGTGTTGTATTAGCAGTTTAACTCTGATGTATATGATACTATGTAAAGTTTTATGTGATATATTATAATTTATTCGATTCCGCTGTGAGATTCTGATGTTGTCTGTTCTTTCTTTCCTTTCTTTTCTCTTTTCTATCCCTTTCTTTCTTCTTAACGATGCAACTTTCTGGAGTGTGGAAGTTGGGTCATTACATTGTGGTATCGGAGCATTAGGTTGAGTGAATACCTAGGCTCTGTAGTGGTGTTTTCTTGAGAGAGCGTATTTGTAATTTTTAATATATATATTATTTATTTCTGCCTATTTGATTGGGTTACCTGTTCAGGTTTTCCAATATAAGTAATAAAGGTAGATAGGGTAGTGGTTTGTGTAACACAACTACCAATGATTGGAGTTTGAGTGTTTGTGGTTGGAAGCGATCTGCTTAGGGCAGTATTGGGTATCTTGAGTAGTTTTGTAGTTTGGTGAGAAAGATTTCACTAATCTATGAAGGAAATCTTTTTAAGATTCAGAGTTTATCTTTGGATTTGTAAGCTTGGTAGCACTCGTGTGAGTTGCTTTTCTTGAGTTTGGATCAGTTGGGAGTTCTGAAGCCTGCATTGGTATTTTGGTAACCTTAGGAAGGAGTTCTGTCTATATTTGAGTTTGAAGCTCAGTTTGGCAGAGCGTTTTGAGCTTGGTTTAGGAGAGAGTTTCCTGATAGATATCTGTCTATCTGGAATGCCCTATTGTGAAGAGGCTGGTGTAGCTTTGTGGTTTGATGAGCTTTTGGATAAGGAAGTTTTGGCAGCAGTAGCAACAGTGGGTGACTTGTTCTTTGATGGTTCAGAAATCTCTGTGATACTTCTGTCAGTAGTCCGGGCAGATGGTGGAGCTTGTCCATTTCTTCTGGAAGCTCAGCTGGGTGTGATGTTAGTGGTTAGAGGTGGACCACTAGTTTCTTCTTTTGAAGGCTTTAGCTGTTCTGATTTTGAAGTGAGAACGATTTCTTGGGATCTGAACTAGGTGGAATCGCAATAGTAACTTGCGACGGTTCGGAAGTTCTCTAAGTGATCTCTGTTTGGATTGAAGCATCTTTAGAGGATGTTTAAGATATCGAAGTGGTATGTTCTGGATATCTTCGAAGGAATTAAGATTGGAATCCGTATCGAGAGATTGAGTTCTATATCGACTTGGTTCTTGGAGCTGTACCGATGGTTCAGCATTGCAGGAGATTCTTGTAGTGTGATCTGTTTAAGTTGGCAGGATTTATGGATCTGGTTTCTGGTTGAATTTTTTCTGTGGTATTTGTGACTGAATCAGATAGGCCACTGAGATTTTGTGGAATTTGATGAACAATGTTCCGGGATAAGTTGATCAAGTTTATACTTGTGTTCATCAACTACATTCTCGAATCAGAGTTGCGCAGTGGAAGCATGGTGGCAGCTATTCCAGAATAGGAGCACCCGATTCTTTGGGAATTTGAGTTTTGTCTTGGATCAAAGGATTTCTACAGGAAATTTATTTTGGATCTGGAAACTTGATTGTTTTGTATCTGTTTGTTCCAGATAGAGTAGTTTGTCTGAAGACTCCTGATATCTGTAGTGGAGTTTGTGTGGTGGATTTTGATTGATCTAGGAGTTGAGGGCAGCCCAGGATCGATATGAGAGATTTGTGGATAAGAGATTGGGTCTTTCTGTTTTCTCTTGAGGATTAAGTGTTTGATCTACAGGATTGAATTTCCATTTCGGATGGCTGGAATTTGTTTTGTTTTTCACGTATCTCTGAGGGAGTACATGTATGGTTTATCTTTGGTTTTAGAATCAGTAGTTCTGAGAGGTTTGGGAGTTGATCAAGACTTGTCTGTAGTCCTGAGTTCTGTTTAGATTTGTAGATCTAGATATATAGGAGCTCTAAATCTGAGTGGTGTGGCTAATTTAGATTTTATAGGGCTAGTGTCCCGGTGTTTGTACCTGGGAAACTCTAGGGAATCTTATCCAGAATTTTGTCTGGATAATTAGAATTATTTGTTTGAATTGGTTGCTATGGTTGCTAGTATTTGGTTGATAATATATGTTTGTTTTTTTTTAAAAAAAAAATTTTAAAATCTGTATGGGATTATTAAATTACCTATGCTTTTAAATTTCGGGGACAAAATTCTTTTAAGGGGGAGGAATGTGATGTCCCGGAAATTTAGGCAATAATTATTTAATAATTTCTTTGATAATTGTTTTAAAATGTGAAATATTGTTTTAATAATTTAATTCAAACTGGAATTCTCCTTTGAAAATTTTGATTATTTAGTTTGATTAATGATATTGTTTTCAAAGTTAAAAATATTTAAGTAATAAATTTATCTTTCTATGCTGTTTTAAAAATATTTTATTTATAATGTATAAATGTTTGTACATTGTAAATAGAGCATTTTTGTTTTAATTTTAATTTATATTTAATAAAGGATATTTTCTAATTTTTATATGAATGAATAATTTGTAAATTGATTAATTTGATTTAAATTATATTGTAAACTTTTCAAAAAAAAGTTTGTTTTAAAAAAATCTTTCTTATATTTTTATAGAAAAGTAAATGAGTATTTATATTGTTTATAAGAATAAAAATAGTTTAATTTTATTTTATAATAAAAGTTTGATTTGTTTTATTTTAAAATTGTTTTTCATTGAAATAAAATTTAGTTCATTTTGTTAAAGTATAACATTGATAAATTTAATTCAACACTTCTTTTCTTTTGGAAATTTAGTTTCATAAAGAATGTTATTTTAAAAATAATTAAACAAGCATTTAAATGTAAGAGTATAGTTTTATAAAAATTTTATATGTATTTACTTAAAAACTAATGTTAATAAACATTTGAAATATGCTTAAATAAATTTGAAATGGTTTAAGATAAATTCTAATACATATATAAATTTAGAAATTGCTTTTAAACATTGATATATACATGTGTTAGTCATTTAAACTATTAAGTAGACACTTGTAAAACAATTAGCATAATAAGTACAAGTGGCATTGGTTTAAAAACTTTTTATTTTAAAATATATTAACAAGACAATATAACATAAGCATTTTGATAAAAACACTTCAAAATTGAAAATCTGAGGACCAGATTTCAGTAAATCTTAAACCTCAAAACAAAACATGTTAAAATTTTCAAATAACAAATCATATCCAGAAAACCAATCCTCAAAACAAATGCATGATTGAAAATCTGCAAACCTATCAACTACAAATCTACAAATCAAAATACAAGATAACAACAACTTCAAAATCTGCATCTAAATTCTGTAAGATTCAACATCAACTGGAGCTCAACTGCAATATAAAACCCGAGCATATGAGAAATTGAGTCTGCATGCAATCTACATCTACAAGTAAAGCAACTTCATCTTCAAATTTGCACCCAGGTTCAACTGCAGTCTTTGGAATACTAATCTGCACCTAAGAATTGTCTCTGCTTTTCTGGAAATGAAGTCTGCACTTAAGTTTGTTACTGCATTCTTCAGAATTTAAAGGTGAGCAAGCTTCTTATTTTAAAAACAGTTTTTTTAAAACTAAAGCTAAATATGTTCTACAGAACTCAGACCCTAATTTATTGATTAAAAAAAAATCAAAATCTGTTATAGATAAATTTGCTCCGTCTTCTGCTTTAGGAGAAAAATTGAAATGAGTAACTTAACCATGCAAAACCTATGATATCTGTGCATATGAATCAGTAGGAAGAATCTGATGTGATGATTGTATGTTGATAATTGTTCTGTGTAAAATATAAAGGTGTTTTATGTTGCTGTTGCCTGTAGATCTTTATAGATTAAGATTTTCTTTTACAAAAATTCTTTATCACTTGAATTGATTCCAGATAGTAATTTTTGTGTAAATAAGATATGTTCGTTTAGTATAACTTAGATTTATAAATTTTTAAGTTAGTTTAAGAAAAACTGTTGTTTCTGTAAACAATGGAAATCAGTTAATGTTCAAATAACCAAATCTAAACATCTTAAATTATATAAAACAAGTTTATAATTTGATTGCACTTTAGAAACCTTGAATTTGTAAAACAGAAATCAAACTTTTTAGTTAATTACTGTGTGAACATTACTGAGTGGAACATCAATGGGAGTTATGGGGTTTTCCAGGTTTTAAAACCCTTGACTTTAGGGTTGCAGTGTAGAAGTTTGAGGGTCTGCACATACACCTTGTTGCATCGGGTAGGAGTGGGTTTTGGGGAGGTTGTAGAGAGGGTGAAGGTGGTATTTTAGATGATGACAGGTTTGGGTGGTTGAACTCAGGTGAACTTCTGGATTTTGTGCAGGGCATTTTGACTCAGGGGGTTACTCGGGTATTCTTGTTATTGACTCGGAGTAGATGGTTTAGGAACTCGAAGTAAATACTATGGTTTCTCGGGTAAGTTGGTTGCGGGGGTATAACCAGAGAGATTTTGCAGTTTTGAATTTTAATGAAACTCATATTTTAAAATTTAAACTTGATTCAAATATAAATTAAAACTGAATTTAAATGAAGTTTTGATTCAAGTTTTTGAAAATGAAACTTTTAAATTTAAACAAAGTTTAAAATTCTGTTAAATCAAGATTATAAAACTGTTTCAGGATTTAATCCTGCAGTTTGTAGTTCTAAATGAAATTCATTTTTTTTTAATTGCAACTTGATTCAAATATGAGTTGAAACTAAATTCAAGTGTAGTTGAAATTCAAAAATTTTAAAAATGAAAATCTTAACTTTAAACAAGATTTAAATATGGGTTTAAGTCAAGATTTTAAAACTGTTTCAGGTTATCTTTTAAAACCAGAGTTTGAATTTAAATAGTTTTTATATGTTTTAAATTTTTGAACAGATTTGAATGTTTTAAGTAAGTTTTAAACTCAGTTTGAAATCAATTTAAAAATTGTTTCCAGGTTTCTTTGAAACATAGTTTTAATTTCAAAACAGTTTTTAAATTTAAGATGAATAAACATATTCAAATGTTTACAAGGTGAATTTGAAGATGAAATTTGGTTTCAAGTGAGTTTTAAACTTAGAAAAATTATTTCTTTTAATATTTGAAATATGAAGTGTTAATTTAAATTTGGAAATTGAAATAATCAATCAAGTTACAAAACTCAATTTATTTTAATCAAGTAAATTATGTAAATTATGTAAATCTTTCTCTTATATCTAAGTAATGAATGTTGTTTAAACATTCATTTAATTTTATTTTATTTTAAGGTTTATAATTATTTTTGGAATTAATGTTTAAATAATTAAACATTTGAATCTTTAAATAAATTGGAATTTGAATTTAATTTTTTAGAACTGTATTGTTTTAATACATTTTGAATTTAAATGAGTCATTTGTTAAGTAATCTAAATTATTTTGGAAAATAATTAAGATAATTAAGGATGTACTTAATTATTTGATTTTAAAGTTAATGGTTTAGATTATTTTTTAATTAGAAATGATTTATTAATCTAATTTAAATTTTCTTAAGTATATAATTAATGAAATGTTAATAAATAAATGGTGACAATTATCTAAGGATAATTTAGTAATTAATTAAGGGAATTAATTTTGATAATTAACTAGATTAATTAATTGAATCTAATTAATTGTAATTTGTTAAGTAATTAAGGAATTAATTACTTATTGTAATTATTTTGGATTGTGATTTATTTAAGTTAATTAATTTAGTTTAATTAAATTAAATAAATCATTTGATGATTTTAAGAGTGTAATTACTTAATGTAATTAATGGAGCGGATTACTCAGTAAAGTAATAATGATAATTACTGGAATGTAATTAGTAATTTGGATAATTACTTTTGTAATTAATTAAGGAATTAATTAATGATTAATTACTGGTTAATTAATTTATAAATAAGTAATTAAGATAGTTAATTACTTAATTGGATATTAATCAAGGTGATTAATAATTAGATTAATTTCTAAATGTAATTAATTTAAATTAAGTAATTTATTTAAATATTAAAGTTCATTAATTAATATTAATGATGTAATTAAGGATTGTTTGATTAAGTAATAATTAAATAAGCGATTAATTAATTATGAAATTAATTAAGGACAAATATAATTAATTATAATTAATTAATAAATGGGTAATTAAAGGTTAATTACTTATGATTAAGGTTAATTAAATTATGAAATTAATTAGGGATTAATTACTTATTGTAATTAGTGAATGATTAAACATAGATGTTTAATCAAGTTAAATACTTAGTGGGTAATTAATTAACTGAGTTAATTAATTAATGAATGTTAAGCAGGATTTAAATATGGTACTTAATTTAATTTATTTTAAATTAATTAGAGACGATTGTAATTAATTTAATTCATTTTAAATTAATTATAGTTGTTGGTTAGTAAATCATTGCTTATGGATGTTATTGATTGTATGGTTGTGATCTCAGGAATGAGATGAGTCGTATCTGTATGATATGAATGATTGGTTAAGTATGATAATTTGTGATGGATTGTTTGGTGGTGATGATTATCTGTTTATGGATGATACAGATTATCTGTTTATGTTATGAATGTGATTATATATTGTAATATATAGTTTATCTATCTATGTGAATTAGATAACAATGGAATAAGTTAATTGTTTAAAACCCTTAAGTACAACTTGGACATTAAAATGGCGTTTGGTTTCGATAAGAGCGGGATCGGGTTTCCATATTTGGATATTCGAAAACCACATCGATTCCAATTAAACGTTAGGTCGTTAATCCAAGTGGAGCAAGTGAAGACTCGAGGTGTAAGGGCTATACGTCAGTATAACTCTGTGGGTGATTCCGTAATGAGTTGACGGAATAGTACTTATAGATTCGAGATGGAGATTTAGAGTACAAGGGTTATCGTCGTTAACTCTGAGGGTGATTCCAAAACGAGTGTAACGAGATAATGCCTTCGGTTTCGTTCGAACCCGGAACGAACTTGTATGGATTGAATGCTTTCAGAACATCGTCAGGTGGACGATGAGCATTCTAAGATAATGTGTCCTCTAAAGGTAATCGTAGCCTCAAGCCTCATCAACCGAGAATGGCTAAAACAGGGGAGGTGCAGCAAGGCTTCGTGGTAGCACCCACTTGAGAGCAAGATTTTCCCCTGTCTAGAGGTTCCTTTTTATTCGGCTTAGTGGGCAGTTGGAATTGCGCACCAACTGCGGGGTTGTCTTGTTCGGAACTATTCAGTAAGGAATGGGTCCGGCCTTGTGTAGCAGGGGATTGGGAGTAATCCATGGTACGTTGATCTAGGCCACGTACTGTGACGGGCGGTACCCCAGTAACCCTGCCATTGATGGAATCCATAATCCAATAAGTGCCTGTACGGTTTTGATTGTGCCCAACTATGTTGGAACGTGAGATGTAAGCATTCCAGCTATTTCTGTATTTTATTTTGAAAACCCTAGACACTATTATAATATAGCTAGATTTCCTATCAAATGTTTTGGTTAGCGTAAGGTAAAAACTTTTCCATGTTTATGTGTGGGAAGTCTTACGTGATACTTTTTGTTTTCAAAGGATTTTCTAAAGTTAAGCAACTTTTATTCCCGTTTACTCACACCAGACCCCTGTCTGACCTGAGTGTTTATTTTCTGTTTTATTAAACTCTTGGGTACTCATATTACGTATGAGTAGTCAAGTGTTTCAGGATTGCTTTGACGAGTTCTGGAGGAGATAATGGAGCAGGAGGCTTCAGCGTATAGATATATGTAGTGGTTCCGCTGTGTTTGAGTTGTGTATGTTTCTCTAATGTACACTACACCAAAACAGGTGATTCCCAACGAGTATAACTGTCGCAAACAGTTTCAGCAACGCTTATTAGCGTCACTGTAGGGGCGTCGCAATTTATTGCCAACGCTTATAAGCGTTGGTGAGTTTAGTTTCCCGACGCTTATAAGCGTTGGGAGGTTGTATTTGTCAACGCTTATAAACGTTGGTGTATATTATTTAGCAACGCTTATAAACATTGGTAAATTAACCATCCAACATTGTTTAATTTTCTATGCTGATGCTTATAAGCGTTGGTATATTTTAATTGCCAACGCTTATAACGCTTTAACAGCATTATTATACTACATTCAATAGGAACCCAAAATTTACAATATTCATGATCAAATAACAACATAAATTTCATAGTCAGCTACTTCATAACAATGTCAACTACTTCATAACAAGTACAATACACAATTAAGTTGGTTAATTCAATACATAATCAACTACTTCATAACAAGTACAATACTTAATTAAGTTGGTTAATTCAATACATAATCAACTACTTCATAACAATGTCAAATTGGAATACAAAAGACAACGTAAATTTCATAGTGAAATTCTACAAATACCGAATACGAAACTTCGGCCATATAACGAAACCTCCATCTGAAAAATCACATAACTTGTACATTCCATTTTGAGGACCATCATAAATTGGTGCATCCGGTTCAAGAACATCATCCACCCAAATTACTTTCTCTACATTCGATATCACCTTCCTAAAATGACAAATAGTTTGTGTTCCAACATAACCTTTAGCTACTTCCTTCTCTAAATCTTGTGACAATAGCATTACATATTTCTTTTCCATTGTAGATGAACGAATATCATTATTTGACACGGTTGGAGTAACAACTACATTATTGTTCGTATGAGAATCTCCTAAATTAGAAGCACCTTCCGTTTGTGGAGTCGTAGGACTTGCAATATATTTTTCTTGCAAACTAGGCATAAATTTCATAAAAGTTGAAGTAATTGAATTGATGGCATTATTAACTTGATTAGCTACTTGCCTTTCTATCTCCAATTTCCAAATAGACAAATCCACGGCTTGCTTCTTTTCAGTTACAGCTTTTACAGCTCGAGCCATCTTCACTTGTTTTATAGAAGAAGTAGAAGTAATTGCTCGACAATAATTTTTCTTCTTGTCGGAACCAAAAACTTACGCAATTGGGTCATCTTCAAGATCTTCGACTCCACCCTTAGAACTATCATCCAACTTCCTCTTTTTTTCCGCTTCCTCTAGAAGTGCCTGCATTTAATATCACGTTAAATTGAATTTGCACAAGTGAATATGAACTTGCATGCATGTGTGTGTATTCATGTGTGCATTCATGTGTACCGTGTGGTTAATTGGCACAAAGCATGCTTGAAGTTGCTGCATTTAAAGGGCGATCTTCATTTAGAGCACAACTTGAAGTAATGAGAGAAAATAATAATGCTCTGTACTTCCAAATTATTAGAAGATCCCTCAGCAACAGTAATCAATGAATACAAAGAAAGCTTATTTAAGCTGGAAAATATTATTTATAATCATGTAATAACAATAACAATTATTTTATGCATTTATTTATATAACAATGATTGTGTTCAATCAACTTTTCCTAACAAAATCTGTAAAAAAGTCCTCGCAGAACATGCTAGAAGTACCATACGTTCATTTTTGTGCTTCTTGAACAAATTAAACACTGATTGCAATAACTTTCCTGGCAGAACATGCGTAATAATATATTATTTTAGAAAATAATAAACCACCACAATTCACAAGGATTCTACACTTAAATTACATCCAGTGATAGCGGTTGCTAACCAACCATCACAATTCCATATATCCAATCTGATAAGAAACAAAGAATATGCCTGGAGTATATTAACAAACATGTGAATCTTTGTGGTTAATTTTATATATAACCGGTATGCATTTTATACACTAATTGAATTAATTAATCAAGGATGATTATATAATTATGATCTTTAATTGATTAAAAATATAACATGAGCTGCACCCTACTTTACTTGCATAGTTTAATGGAAATGACAAAATTTAAAAGAGCATTGGAAAATTCTGCCAAGCTTAAGAGAATAACAGTAGCCAAACTAAATTGAGTCCTTAAAATCTAGTTCATCATGGCGCATATCTATGGCTAAACTTGAGCATATTGCAGATATTTTGTGCATTCAACTCCAACATAGATACAAATATGATGAGTTTAGAGGTATATTTTTGCTAATCAATCAGGTGAGAACAAGTAACTAGTCAATTATTTCTGCAGATGTTACCAATCAATTAATGTTGTCACGAAAGTAACCCAAGTACTTAATTTAAATATTTTATAAGTAACTCTAGTCAAAATTAATATCCAAACTGATGAACACAATGACATCTACCATTCGAGTATTTAACTCTAACTCCATACAAAATTGTGCCCTATCATGCTTATAATTTCCAGCATAAAGATCAAAATGAACAAGCAGGATCATTGTTTAAGGCACAATCACATCATGTTAAAGACAACGTAACTAGGTTTGGTCAACATAGCTTCATTTATTTGTCTAACATACAAAATTTTAATCATCGCCGAAATAATTTTAGAATGAATTTAAGCAGAACATGGTAACTAAAAAAGCTAGTTTGATCATAATTAACATAATTAAGTATATGTTAATCATACTATCCACCCCCAAGGTAATGGGAGTTATTAAGCTCCTACTGGAGGGCATAATCTAAATAAATTCATAAAACACTAATATATATCCAAAAGGTGATATAGTTCTAGTGCAGTTTGCTATACTGTTCAGCTCAGTTATCTACATATAATTAGCATAGTCCACTATATATAGCTTAGCGCGGTCTGCCTATGGTTTAGCGCAGTCCGCTATGTATAATTTTTACCGTAGCCTGCTATATGGTTTCTAGGCAGTCACTAAATTCAATCGGCACTTAATATCAATATGAGAGGTGAGTTTTACTCACCTGAATTCAAAGATTCTTAGCTGAATGAAGATGATTTAGAGGTTGTTTTGCTTAGCTAAAATAGCTAGAATCTTATGCAAAAAGAAACGAACAATATTTCTTAAAACACGGAAAATTACTACTACACTAGGAGGGGAAAGATACATAAACAGAAATGTTCCTAATTTTCATTTGTTTAGTTCAAATTTAAACTAAACACACAATGGAATAAGTTGAAATTTGTTTTAAACTGACACTTACATATTTTTCCGCGGCACAAGGTAGTATTTCTCCTGATTTTGTTTTATGTCCAGCCTTCCAAACCGTTGTTCGTGAAATATCTGCTTCTGGATTTGCTACTACCTACAAGAAAGATCAAAGTTGACAACACATAATTAATATAACATTTTATAAACTATTTACAAAAGATAATTTTAATGCTCTATATGGATGATCATCCTTCAAAAACCTTCTATATTTTGGATAGACGATCTTGTTGCCGATGTGCTCTGATTCCGTCTCGATAGCACAGACAGGACACGCTTTATAACCGTGAGTCACACAACCAGATAAGTTACCAAATGCTAGTAAATCATGAATTCCCCATAATAATATTGCTTTCATATTGAAAATTTCTTGTTTATCCGCATCAAAAACAGACACTCCTTCGTCCCAAGGATGTTTTAAATCATATATAAGAGGTTCCAAGTATGCATCAATGTCCTAACCTGGTGCTCTTGGTCCGGGAATTAAAAGAGTCAACATTTGAAATTGTGATTTCATACACAACGAAGGGGGTAGGTTATAAGGTATCATATAAACAGGCCAACAACTATAACTATTGGAGAGAACGCCATATGGGTTAAACCCATCGGTAGCAATACCAAGCCACACATTGCGTCCTTCATTAGCAAATTTTGGCCATCGACTTTTGATTGATCTCCATTCAGCTGAATCCATAGGATGTCGCATGGAATTCCAAGAGGGTGTGGCTTTCTTGTGCCATTGCATTTTACGAGCTATCCATGGTATAGTGTATAACCTACTTAATCTCGGAATTATAGGAAAGTATCTTAAAACTTTTCTTGGTTCTTTCGTTAATTTGACATCCCCTAACACTGTTTTTTTAGTTTTATACCTTGGTGTATGGCACTGAGAACATTCTTTCGCATCAACATTTTCTTTCCAAAATAATATGCAATCATTTTCACAAGCATGTATGCACTTCACCTCCATTCCCAGATCCTTTAATATTTTCTTCATTGTGGGATACTTGTCAGGTAAATTATTTTCCTTTGGAAGCCAACATTTTAATCGCTTCAACAACTCAGTCATACTGTTTCCCGACCAATTAAATTCTTTTTTAAGGTTATGAAGCTCAACAATTACGCCTAATGTTGTAAGCCCATCTTCACAAGAAGAATAAAGTTTTTCGTTTGCTTTGTATATTTTTTGTGCTTTTCTCCGTGGTACAAATGAGAATTGTCTATATTTATCTCTTGAACATCCTCTTCACGGCTAGTTTGGGGCATATTATGCACTCCAAAAGCATCGTCTATGAGATTTCTAAGAGCTCCTTCTACACAATGGTCGGTTTGAATTTGATCTTGGATATGAGAATCTGGAATAATATTTTGCGTATGATTCACCCCCGTGTTATTCTTGTTCATCTCTCCATGGAAAAACCATCTATTATATGTTTTAATCATACCATGAATGATTAAATGTTTCTCAACGCTTTCCAATGAGAGCTTTTTAGAGTTCTTGCACTTGATACAAGGGCAAGTGCATATTTCGACATCGGGGGATGAGTGATTCTTCACAAAACTAATGAAGTCTCGAACGCCTTGCTTATATTCTTCAGTATTTCTGTATGGACTTTTAATCCACTCTCTTGAACTTGAGTTAGACATAAATTTCAAGTTTTACCTTTTGAACCTGTTAGACAAAAATATAGTGTTCATTTCATTTTAAAGTTCCATTACAATAACTTTGAAGGTCGGTCATCCTACTTCCCATTACAAACACAATAACGTAATCACATTTTATAAACCATTTCGGGTTAAACGATTCAACAAAATTTCGACAGCACTTCCCTTTATTCCCTGTATCGTACACAAATACGTGTACACAGGGAACAAAAAGGAAGTTCCATCGAAATTTTGTGAACCATTGAACCTGAAATGATTTATAAAATATGATTATTTTATTGTGTTTGTAACTTGTCCAATACTGGGACAAATCCAACAAATATTGTATCAGATGAATATAGATGTCCGTTCTATGAAAAAACGAATATCCATATAACGATCATATACAACACTTGTCAGACGGGGCCAAAAATATCTCTAAGGATTTACATTAATTTTTTGACGTGTGTGTGTAACCCTTTACTCTAAAAATAAAAGCAGGACACCGCAATTTTCAATTCAAGTAACAAAAAAATAGAATCGTAGAAGCATTAATGCTTGAAAAAAAAGACAAACTACGATTGCAAATCTTGTGTAGTAAAATATGCAAATTCAAGTAACCAAAAAACGTAAGGACTCCAATAAGAATAATGAAAGCTAAAAACGTTACATTGCATTTTCTGTTCACTGTTTCTGCCCTCCCTGCTCTATACCCCTCTGTCAAACTGAGCAACATCATCCAAAACCCCCCTCTGACACACTTCCTCCAACCTTGTTCAATCGATTGCCCCTCAACATTCACAATTTTCACCAGACATCACACATACCAGTTCAAAACTGCAACATACTGATCAAGCTTCATTGTTTCTGCCATAACACATCTCGGACCACCCATCTGCCTATATTTCTACAACTTCTACTACTTCATCACTGCCAGAAACTGCAAATACCCTAACATTTCAACATATCACTTCACCAACTTAACACAGCAAGACTGTCAGTGCATCTGTGCACGTATACAATTTTATAAACCATTCACAAACATACATCTCCTGCCCACCGAACATCTATTATCAACCTCTGTATCAAATTCCTCGCCTGATAGTTCAATTCCTCTGCCATATGAAAGCCACTTAATCCACCCTAACATAACCACATATCTCCAACATCAACCACTCACTACCCTGACTTCATCATTCTTACTTCACTGTCGACCACTGCTGCAATACAAGCCTCTCCATACATTCTACTGACAGTCACCATACATTCTACTGACAGTCACCTAACCTCTTCACTACACACTGCATCTCCCCTGCCAGTGCTCACATCACATTCAACCCTACTGCCTCATCTTCTTACATCTGAACTTCACACACTTCTAATCATCAAATATACTCATTAACGCTTCACTTTGCATACTCTTTTGTGTTTAAATCACCACACTTCATAACTCGGCCTATCAACTTCAAACTTCCAGACAAATACCCTAACACTTACCAGTGCAATACAACACTTACCAGTGCAACACCTGCTCGAGCTTCAAAAACCATCACTAGTAATCACTGTTCCATTCAAGCCAACTCCATAAACTATGCACGAGCTTCTGACCATCCCCATCCCCTACATAACCACAGTACTATCAACTGCCTATTCCTCCCTGCTCCCACCATCAACCGCCTGCACGAAATCTCATCCCAAAACCATCTACTCGAAAACAAATCCCGTAGGTATAATTTAAAAAAAAGGGAGAAAACATTGCGGTTTAATGTTTAATCGGCTAAAATGTCCTCTGTTAATTTTGTAATTTGTTAAGTTGGGCCTGGTGGGCTTCTCCTTTCTTTTTTCCTTTTTTTTACTTTGCTTTGTTTTATTTCCATTTTGTTTTCCCATTACCCTTTTGTTCTTTTTGTTTTTCTAAAATTTCTAAAACCCAAAAAATGCAGGGAGGGCAGAAAAGTGAACAGAAAATGCAAATCCATTGGCATTCCATGTAGTGACTCGATTGTATCTGCACTAATAGTGCACTTACTACACAAATAGGCACAGTTTCATTTTTCTCTTCCTACAAAATCTTCATTTTATACAATTTAAATCTTGTGAACAATATCATAGCCTATAGTCAAAAAATACACCAAAATATGAAAGTTTGCTATATGCTGTTAATTTCACAAGAACTATTTGCATAGGATCCTTCAACAGTCTATAATAATAGATTTCCCTACTACAAACAAATAAAATCTTATTCAAAGAAACATAAGACCACAGTAGCATAACACATTCATAATCCTATTACAACTTTATTCGCACCATGTAGCAGTAGTATAGTCTACCTCGTGAACATATTCTTTTCCTCAACTTAATTATAATACACAAATGAGCACTACATGCTTCAGTATTTAAATGCCATTAACCATTCAAATAGTTTGATGAATGGTTCAAATAAATTTCCACCACCCACAGGAAGAAATCCCTTTCAAATTATTCCAGTAATGTGTGAGTATCTTATCTTCTTAACTATCATTTGTCTATTAACTAGTCACTTGTTTCTCACTGTGTTTTGCATAATATTATTCTTATAAGCAATGAAACCAGAGTGTACACAATGAAACGCAGCTACATGCACCAATATAATAAGCAATCTACAATATTAATGCTTCAATAAACCCAATAATAGCAAATGAAAAGAGAACATCCTAAAATCAAGTCACCAGGGCTAAGTCTGATACCTGAAGTCGAGACGCTGAATCGCCTGAAGTTATAACCCTAATATATTTAAGCCGAATCGCCGAATCGCCTGAAGTTATAAGTGTTGTAGACGATCCCCTGAAGCTAATTTGCCAGAGCGAATCGCCTGAAATCCGATGCAGAGAGAGGAGAACAAAATGGAATCGCGGATTTTTATTCGTAGCAGTAGAAGTAAAAAAGCGTAGAGTGGTTTGGAATTACGGCTAACCATGAAAACGATACTCAATTACTTTTTTGCCCCAACTAATATTAGTTAATTCCAATTTAACCAATTTTTCCAACTCAAATATGTGTTGTCAACTAAAAATTAATAAATGTGTATTTTTGGTCACACATTTCTTGTTTAGCAACGCTTATTGTTGCGATTAATCTATAACACAAATAGGTGTTGACAATTGAAAAAAATAAGTGTTGCGAAATGGCTGTTATGGTGTAGTGGTATTTGAATTGTAATGGCTAGACAGATGTTTATAACTGTCTAGTTTGTGTTGTATTAGCAGTTTAACTCTGATGTATATGATACTATGTAAAGTTTTATGTGATATATTATAATTTATTCGATTCCGCTGTGAGATTCTGATGTTGTCTGTTCTTTCTTTCCTTTCTTTTCTCTTTTCTATCCCTTTCTTTCTTCTTAATGATGCAACTTTCTGGAGTGTGGAAGTTGGGTCGTTACACCTTAGTAGGGAATTGATTTCAAAATAAAAAGTAATTCTAATAAGAGATTGTATTGATAAATGAATTTTTACCTTTAGATAAGATATAGGATAATTTAACAATAAATTAACTGGGTTAGATTGGATAGGTAGGTTTTGATAACATTATTTTTTCAAACCCATAGATTTTATTTAAACATCTAAGCAGTGTAAACTAATTGATGTTATTGGGCCAGTCCGTAAACATCATTCATTATCAAATCTTAAGGTAAAAAGATAGGAAGGTTTTAATACATTTTGTTTTATTAAGACTATAGCTTTGTTTAAAACATATAACTTATAAAACTATTTGTTGTTTTGGGCCAACCCATAAACATCATCCATTTTAGCACTCTAAGGTAAAGAGGTTGAGAGGTTGACTCGGTTTTAAAAGACCCAAATTTTGATTAGATCTTCACCTAAATTGGAAAAAGAAAAACAAATTTTATGCTTTGTATGTACTCTTAGGATATATAAGAATATTATACAAGTAAGTCAGATGGAATAAGTCACTATTTGGTGTTTGCCAAGAAGTGATTTTATAAAATATTTTCAAACTTAGGTGAAAATTTATGAAATAATTCATAAACAATTTGGGTATTGAATAAAATACTAAATGTAAAATTAAGTGATTTAGAAATATTGCTATATTTAAGAAACCAATCATTTTAGAAATTAACTTTCAATTATTTCCGAAGTAGCATAGATAATCCTCTAAACAATAATCAAAGGTAGATGAGCAAAATGGTATGCTTAGGAAATTATTTATATTCTTGGGCAATCAAGAAAGTTTTGAACCAAAGTTATTATTTGCTTTTTAGTCATTTGACATTTTAAGTAATGTTAAGTGCTTGATTTTTTTCCTTTTTGGATTATGATTGGTTTTATTGGATTGATTGATTGGGCAATCTTATATACCATAGTTTATAGAGTTAAAATAAATAAACCAAGGTTTTTGGATTGTTTTTATTAGGATCTACATCCCGGTGATTTGAAAGGTGATTTTTGGGAAAATTTGAGAAATAAATAGACTGTGTGCTCTAGTTGTTATTTTAAGAGGAGCTAGAATACCACTTGAAGCTCCATATTGTGCTAATTCTAGAGTTTAACATGTTTTGCTAGGAGGACCCCTCCTTGAAATTTTTGATTTTGGTTTTTGATTTACTTCTCTTTTTGAGGAATTCAAAATAAATTTGAAAACATTGGAATATAAAACTAGGGCATTTAGTTCTAAATTTTGGAAGAATTTTGAAAAATGTTGGATGCATAGCATTTATTATAGAATATTCTCTATTTTTTGTTGCATATGCTTGTTACATTGCTGTTAGTTGCATCATGCTACCTAATTTCATATAGTTTTTATAGTGGTTATATTGCATATAGGAAAAATATAATTGATGAGGTTTATTGAAAACTAAGTAAGTAAATCGATTTTTATACGATGGTTATTACTTCTTCCACTCTATATTAATTTCGGGGATGAAATTTCTTTAAAAGGGGAGAATGCAACGATACATAAATTATCGCTTGGTATGTGAATATTTAAATCATTTTCAAATATTTAAATAATGGATTTTAATAATAAAATAAATATATTTAAAATATTAATTAATGATACTAAAATAATTTTCAAATTTTTTTATCAAAATAATTAGTTCAAATAAAACAAAAATGTGACTAAAAAGCGTTTTTCGAAATTTCGATTTTTCGACATCGAAATATTGTCAAAACGTTATGCACTCTTGTGAAATAATGCACACACATATACTTGTCATATGTTAAGTTAATTAAGGTAATAGTAGTAATAAACCATGCTTACTTTAAATACAAACATGATGTGACATACTATGTTTAAAAGAAAAGGAAATAGTAAAATATAAAATAAACTTTCATGTATCACCATACTTCAAGTACACACACGAGGCAGCATTTGCATGAGTAAAAGAGGATGTGCACGAGGGCATAGAAGGGGATGGAGCACCATATGCCATGATAAGTTTAGTATATTTTATTCCTTAAGTCATTTTACTAAATTACCCTTCTCCTTTTTGTAACGCCCTAAAATTTTCGACCTTGAAAATTCGACACAAATATGTCCACTGTAGAAGTGCTGAGTAATCGAACGTGGGAAATCGCACATTATTAGGGTAAAGAAGAAAAGAGGTAGAAGAAGAAACAGACGACAGAATCTCACATTCACAGCGGTCAAAATATAATATCAAATAATAGCATTTATACAAAAAAGCTGTAACTGTCAATTTACATTCAACACATCAGAGTACAACCCTTCACACATAAACTGGACAGTTGTAACAACCTGTCCTTGACTACTATCAATACAACTCCAAAACAGTGGAATATACTCGATACGTTCCTTCCATCCAGCTCGCCACCTGAGCTCCAGAACATCCTAACCTAAAAATCTGTAATACTTGGTCTGACCCGAGCATTACAATAAAGTAACACCCGTGTCAGGCTAGAAACTAGCGTGAATAAACCCATATATAATTTGAAATACTAAGTTATAAAACATATTTGAATACTAGGGTAACTCGTACCTCACTACGAGTTCTTAACTTATTATAGTCAAACACTTATTACCAAACAATATTTAAAATTGTTACTCAGTTTAAATGGCCATGTTACTTAACTTAATCCATTCCAGCCTATTTGATTTTGAAGTCAAATCTATAAAGAATTTTTATATTACTAATTGAAGTGGTTTCGGGTATTTGTTGATACCCGACCCCGGTGTCTTCGAATCCAATACGATCTTTAATCCAAGTTGTTTAAGCGAATACAATTCAATTTTAAGTTCAAAATGACATATTTACATGGCAGTTCATCATCGATAGATAACCCACATTATCCCAGTTCAACCAAGCATTGCATATCACAGAGCATTACAAATCACATATCAGAGCTATCAACAATCCAAGGCATTCAATTATAGTTTATTACTTATAAGCAAGATTAAATAATCATTCAATTCCTAATTAATATAATTTAATTACCAAATAAATTAAATTAATTACCTTTAAATCATGCTTAATTAGCCTTAATTAATTTTAAGCCATTTATTTTTATTTTAGTTAACTAATGAGATTAATTAATCATCCTATAATTATCCACCTTAATTAATTATCCTTACTTACTTTAATTAATTAATTATCCTTAAATACTTAAGTTAATTAGTTAACCCTTAATTACTTAAGTCCGTAGTTAATCTAAGATAAACCATTTATTTTAATTAATTACTTAACTATCATTTAAATCTTATTTAAATTAGCTGCTTAAAATTAACTTATACAAAATCACTTGAGAAGCTTTTTGATTAATTAAATTTCAGCGCATTATCTTAATCGTTTACTTAATTACATTGAAAACACTTACGGATTTATTTGATTAATTAACCTAATAATTATTCAAAACCAAAACAACTTAAATTCAAAGACATTTGGGTTTATAATTTAATTTTTTTGAAACTTATTTATAAAACTTGATTAATACCTTTATTTAAAAACTTGTTCAATCTTCTCTTTGAAAAATGTTTGCTTTGAAAACTTGTTTTAGAATTCTACTTTACATTGCTTTTAAAACTTGTTTGATTAAAAAAGAGAAAAAAACCCAAGCCCATAACAAAATACTAGAGCCAAAACCCGATTTAAACTCTCATTTCTGTAACAACCCGAAAATTTCGATCCCGAAATTTCCAGATAGTTAGTGAAAAGAAGAAAGTGAAAGAAGAAAGAGATAGAAGAAGAACAGAAAAGAAACACACAATCTCACATACGCAGCGGATAAAATATAATATCACATAAATAATAGTTTTATAAGTAGAACTATATCATTACACTTATATCTTTATAAATCAGAGTTACACATATACATAATCACTGGATAAAACAATCATATCCAGATACTACAATATCATAGAGTAAACTCTCCATACGACCCTGCCATCCAGCTCGCCTCCTGAGCTCCAGAACGTCCTTACCTGAAAATCTGTAATACTCGGTCTGACCCGAGCATTACATCAAAGTAACACCCGGGTCAGGCTGGCAACCAGCGTGAGTAAACCCATCTAACATGAAATACAAAAGCATACAACATATATAAACCCGGGGTAACTTATATCGATTTACAACTTCACAAGTTGTTATAAACATTACTTAATTCACACATCAATTTCTAAGTGCCAACTTAGATTAAATGGTCTAATTCACTTAAATCAATCCAAACCAGCTTATTGATTCCTCAAATCAATCTATAATGAATCGAAGTGGTTTCGGGTATTTACTAATACCCGACTCCGGTCTCTTCGAACCCAATGTCATTTTAACTTAAATTATCCAAGTGAAATACAATTCAACTTTTAAATACAGGATGTCACAATTCATCATTAATAGATAATCACATCTCCACAGTTTAAATCAAACATATCTTATCACATAGCATCACGAACACATATTAGGGATATCAATTAATCAAAGGCTTCTCATATCATTCTATTTATCCCTTAAATAACACTTGAGTAATTAACTCTTAATTTAATTTCACAAACTAATTATCCATAACCTAATACAGTAATTATCTTTTAATTTCTTTATTAATTAATTACTAACCATAATTATTAATCACCCTTGATTAATAACAGCAGTGATTAACTTCACTTAATTACTCCATTAATAAATTGCTCCTTAATTTATTATCCCCATTTAAACCCTTTATTAACTACATTCAGTAATTAACTACCCTTAATTACTTATTCCATAAATTAATTACTCTTAATTAATTATCTCAATAAATTCCCTGATTAATTACAAAGTAATTAAATCCAAAATTACTATTGTCATCAAACATCTTTAATTACATCCAGTAGTTATCAATTACTTTCCATTAATTACATAAAGTAATTATTCATCAATCGTCAAGTGTTTAAATTAATTAAACTTAATTAATTAATCTAAACAAATCACTTTAACCCAATTAACTACATCAAGTAATTAATTCATTAATTAATTCTATTAAGTAATTTAACGTAAACAATTTCACAAGTGATTATTATTAATTAATTAATTTAATTAATTATTAAAAATTAATCACATTAATTAATTGTTAAATAATCTTAAGTTAATGACCTTCATTAACTATCATTAATTACTTAATTAAGAAATTAACTTATATTAATCATTATCAATTACAATTAATTAATATTTAATTATCAATTTAATTAATCTCTAATTATTAATTAATTAAGTGTTAATTTCAATCTTAATTAATTCTTAATTACTTGATTAAATAATCTTAATCATTAATTAAAATTTAATTAACAATCCTTAATTATAGATTAATTAGCCTCAATTAATTAATCTCAAGTCTTAATTAATTAACTTAAAAATTATTAATTACTTAATTAATCATCCACATTACTAATTAATTAAATAATTAACTATTCATCTTAATTACCTTAATAATTTAATGAATCTAATCCATCAAATTCCATTTATCTTTTAGATGAACATTACTTACTTAATTAAGCATTTTAAAACAAATTATTTTTAAACCTACTTTAAACTCCAATAAACTTCATTTTAAAATTTAAGATTTGAATACAAATTTTAAACTTAAACAAGGTTTTTTTTAAAAACAATTCAAATCTTATTATCACATATGTTAAAAGAAACATCCACTTATAAAATAAGTCTAAAATAATTTAAATTCCAATTCAATTTAAATTCAAATCAATTTAAAAACTACTTTTAAATTTCAAACTGAAATACAGACTGATCCTTAATTACAGATTTAAACTTAAATTCTTGAAAACTTACTTCATAAATCTTCAAATCGTTTAATCTTTCAATGTAATTAAATAATTTAGATTTAAACTTATTTGATTTTAAACTGAAGTTTAAGTTTTATTTCCAAATTTAAAACTCAGATTTAAATTCAAAAAAAATTAAAATTTAAACTTCCCAATCAAATTCAAAACTCACATATACTTTTACACCTATAAGTTTAAAACCAAATTTAAATTTAAAAACTTAAATAATTCAAATCTTCAGACAATCTAATTTCAATTCATATCAAATTTACAGATTTTAAAATCCTAGTTTGAATTTCAACTTACAATTTAAACTTTACCTTTAAATTTAAAAACAGAACACTGTTTCTGTTTTATTTGAAATCAAGCTAGAGTTTAAAAGAAATTTCAAATTTATTTCAAAATCCAAAATTTAAACTAATTGAATTCAAATTCAATTCCAGGTTCAAACTTAGTTTCAGATTTTAGTTTGCATTTAAAAATTTTACTTCAAATTTAAAAATAACATAACAGGTTCTGTTATTGTTTTGTAAAACCTGAAACTATGCAAACTCGAGCGACCCATATATTACTTCGAGTAAACTCATCACCTACTTCGTGTTATAACTCGATTTCCCCGAGAACATCACGAGGTCCAAAACCCTGTAACCCAACAATCACCACCACCATGACCACACTGTTCTGTGCACATGCACCCACGACGCAGCCGTCACCGATCAACTCTGATGATATCCACTTATCGCCGATCAACTTCCCAGATCATCCAAACACCAATCCTTTTGATCCATATTCGAAAACGAATTCGAGGACACTGAAGCAAACCTGGAACAAGGCAGAACCCACAACCCCAACCTGTCAACGCTTCAACCCATCACCTCCGATCACCGTTGCCTCTGCAACTCTGGCGAATAACTCGACAACCTACCATCTTCCATTTCCCAAGACATAGTTGAACTCGATCAACTATAATTGCTGAACAGATCGATTCTTCCTAACCTAGTAAAACTAGGGTTCTAATTTTAAAATCCCAATTTCAACATCAAAAATGATTTTTAACACAATCCACAAAATTTCCCAATATCCCTGATCATTACTCCATCTCTAGAAGCGATTTCAACCAAATCGAACACAAACATTATCAATGCTAACCAAAAAAGTGAAATACAGTGACCTTAAAACTGCTCTTTAAATATATCATTAAAAAATTTAATTCTTGTTTTAAAATTCATGATTTTGAATGGAGTTTTGATATATAACCCTGAAACATTGTTTTGTGATATTTAAATTTCCCACTTTACAAAGTTTAGCTCTGTCACTTAAGTTTCCAGGCAATACAAAAATTTATTCAACTTATGTAAATTTTTAAAATTTGCTTTATCTTATAATAGACAAATTTCATACAAATGCTAAATCATAACATCAACCAGATCAAGGAAAAGAACTTTTTAACAATTTGAACTTAAACTGTAAACAGTCAGAACCATATGTAAGCATGCATCACATTCACATACACTCAGACAAATTTTCAAAGGCATATGTAGTATTTAAACTTTATCAGATAAGCTAGCATGTAAATCCTACTTAAATTTTCCTTTAAAATTTGGAGTTACTCACCTTTTATTTATTTTTTCCAAGCAGATAACAGATCTTATGTCCAGGCTTGAAATTCATCTGAAACTGCTTTTGATTTGCTTTGCTGTTGAAATCCCTTTTGCATGCTTGGAAAAACTTTGATTTTTAAATTTGAAACAGATCTGAACTTCCCTTTTATTCTTAATGTCTCAGGTTTTCAAATTTCCAGTAGGAACTGGAGTTGCAGCTTTTAATTGATGTGAAGAGCTTTATTTTTCCAGATTTTAATTTTGCCTTTGGCTTCTATTCTTCAGGTTTTGAAAATGGTTTCTGTTTTAGATTTTGATATGTGTTTGTTCTGTTGAATTTTGGTTTCGAATTCTCTTCTTTTTTTTTATATTTCAGCTGAAAAATAAGAAAAAGGTTTTGTAGAAAAATGTATACTCTTTATGAACTAAATTATGATTAAAAAAATATAATGATGCCACTTGTTATCTAGAAACTTACATTGTCACTTAGGTAATTTAATCTTCCTACATGTGTTACTAAGATGTATTAACATATTTACATATGTTACTTAAGTATTTTTTTAATTTTTTTTTTAAATATAAATTTTAGAACCAATTTATTTAAGATGTTTGAATTAAAAAAAACAACCTTATTAGCCAACTACTTATACATACAAAAACAACAATTAATTTATTTGTTTTTGGAAAGATAAATCTTACCCGTTTATTAAGATGATTATCTTAACATGTTTACTAGGATTATATTTCCACAATGAATCTATATATGTATGTACTTAAGATTTTTATCATTATGGAGTTTACACATATCTATTTAAAAAAAGAATTTAATAATTTACTTTAAGATCCAATATTTAGTTCAACTGTTATTATAGTTTCCAACCCACTTACATATACATTCAGACATCTTTAATTAGCAAATTTTATTTGTTTTAATTTTGCAAATTATTATTTTAATAAATTAAATTCTGCTAATTACCAATTAATAGATGTCAAAAATTCAAGGCTATCACATTCCTCTCCCCTTTGAACCTTTTCGTCCCCGAAAAGAAACGAAACCAGAGTTTATTTAAAATGCTTAAAAACCAGTTAAAACATTTTTGATTAATTTAAAACACTTTTAAAATCTGTAATACTGCAAAAATAGTTTTATAAAAATACCTTTTATAACTCGATGTTTCAACAAGTCCATCCTTGTTCTTATAGAAATTCGGTCATACGTTGATCAGGCGTAAGACTAAAAATCTATAAGTACTTAGTAGACTCGTTTCCAACACCCAGTGAAAATATTTTTGAAAATAGTTTTATTAAAAATATTGAAAACAGTTTTTGAAAATAGAGGATATATCTTTGGTGAGAATGCTCTGGAAATCATCACCCCCATTCATGGTCGCAGTTAACCCGATGGTTACGTTGCCGTCCCGACAAAATCCACAGATAACTGTAGGCCTCCGCGCCCCTCGATTACACCATGGAACCCGCTACAGATCGCAACTACAACCGGGGTTACGTAGCTATCACAGCAAAAACCCATACAGCTGTAGGCATCAGCGCCCTCGAATTTCGCTGCCAAAAGAATGAAACTTCTCCACTCCACTTGACCATAGATCGCAGTCAACCGATGTTGCGTTGCCTTCCCGGCAAAATCAAGTGTAGACCGTTGACACTCATCCTCCACACGATTTTCGCTATGGTCCCCACAGCAGATCGCAGCGACATCGAGTTACACTGTCGTCACAGCATAGCCCAAATGCCCCCGTAGGCATCAGCGCCATCGACTTTCGCTACCCAATAATCCTCAGGAACTAGTTTTGTCCGGACTCCTCATAGAATCAACTTTAGAACCCCCCCTCCCCCCCCCCTTGAGGCTCAAGGCAGCACCACCCGGTGGTACTCCTGAGAAGCCCATTCCAAGGGAGCGCCTTTTTTCCCAGAGCATCATCAAAACATTTTATACTATACATATATAGCATCTTTAAATCATACACCTAGTATGATCTCATTCAAAGCTCCTTTATACAAAATCGATTATTTCAAAATCGATAATTCTCAAACTAGGCTTTCCAAACTCAATATTGATTTTACCCAAAAATCAAAAGCCTTTCCAAATCCAAAGGTTCCCAAAACCTTTTCCAAAATCCTCATATGATCTTATATATATATATATATATATATATTCAGATATATAAAATCTTTCAAAACTTTGGATTATTTTAAATTTGTATAAAACTCCTTTTATACTTCAAACACTTTCAAAATCTTTTCCTTCTGGCAATAGATTCATCAAGGGGAGTTTTATCTTATAAAACAAAGATATTTACTTTGTTAACTCAACATCAGATATTCAAATTTGATTACTCTTTTCAATATCATTTTTATCCAAATCCGTACGATGTACACATCATCCGTACGCTATACCAATCTGATCGCTCACTCGATCACACAATTTCACTTCCGAACTAGTATCGTCCACCCGACTTCCTAGTGCGGACACAGATCTGGTTCCTTGAACAGAAACCGTCATTCTCCTTGCATAGTCATAACTATGATAGAGAATATCCAGAACCAATCAACAATCCATATCCAGGTTCGCCGTCGAAAATCGAGTGAAAAATCCCACTCGGATCGATATAACTATCTCAAAATTCTGTGCTCGAATTTGGATCAAATCACTATGCGAATAGAATAACATACGTACACCCTACGTATTTATCTTTATTGGTTATTAGCCAAATTTATTCTCTATCTATTCATATTCACTTTGATTTTCATTCACTTACCCACAATTGCTCCAAGCCAGTTGGATTATCACCTCCATTCTTATCTCGATTGGGTATTTAACCAACAACTGTTTAGACTCTATCCAATTTATTTAGAAAACTGCTTGAAAATTTAAAAATAGATAAGTAGTTGAAAAATAATTACTAGTTTGTAAAATAGGTGTAAAATAGTTAGAAAATAGCTTGAAATGATTATAGAAATTTTAGATGATTGCAAAATAATAGTAAGATAGTAATTAGTTTTGTAAAACAGTTGAAATATAGTAATTAGTTTATAAAACAGTTGGAAAATTATTAAACAGTTTCAAAAATAATTGTAAAACAAGTATAAGATAGTTTGTCTTTTAAAAGAAAGGTTGTATATATAATATATAGCTTGGAAAAAAATAGGTTTATATTAAAACAATTTATATTAAAAATAGTCCAGAGTCAAAACCGTTCAATTTAAATTTCCTCTTCCTTTAAATTGACCCAATTCAAATTTAAATAATTTCAATTTCCATTGAAATTGGTTCATTCCCAATTCAAATTGAATTAACCTCAGTTTCATTTCAAATTTAACTTTATCCAACCTTGTTCTCAAATTCTACTAATTCAAATAAATTTCAATTGAGCTAGTTCCAAACTCAATTTATTTCAAATCCAGTTTGAATTAATTCCAATTTCAAACTCCATTTCCAAATCAAGTTGAATTCTTCTTGATTTCTTTCCAAATTCAATTCAAATTCCATTTTAATTTTATTCTATTCAACTTTAACTACAATTTCAAATTATTCAAATCACTTTGGACTAATATCCATTCAATTGAACCCGCTTCAATTTCAAATCATTTCAAATTAATCCAATTCAAATTTTCCATTTGAATCTTATACTCATACATCTTCAATCACCATTTCAATTTATTCAAATCAAATTCAATTTGAACTAATTCAAATTTCAAATTTAAACCATCTCGAATTATATATATTCGAGTTAATACTTCAAATGTTGATTTAAATCTTTTAAATCAAATCAACTTATATCTTCAATCCATTAAATTTTGAATCCAAATTTCATTTCAAATTTATTTCAAAGTTCACATATTAATTCAAATCTTTGAAATTCAATTTATCATTCAATTTTCAATTTCCAGATCTCAAACCTATTAGAGATCACACAAACTCTCAATCCCAATCAACCATTTGACTTCCCAAGTTAAATCTTAATTTCATCTTGAATTTTACAAATCAGATTGTTCATTCAAACTTATTTAACTTCCTCCGAGTTAAATTCAATCAATCCCGTTTAACCTTACTCAAACTAGAATTCTCCATTTCAAATTTCAAAATTCTTTCCCATTTATAAGTTCAAAAACTTATCACTTTGGGTTTTCACATCTCATTCCAATTTTAAAACTCAACCTTAGAGTTTATTTCAAATCACCATTTATATTATGTATATCCACATATATACATATTTATTTCTTGGCTCACCAAGCCAAATTTAAAAATTTAAACCACCTTTGGTTTCACTTCAAAACAAATTCTCTTTAAAATTCTCAAACATTTCTTATTTTTAAAATAAGATCATATTCAAAATAGTTTGAATAATATTATCTCCTTTAACTTCTTGAAACCAATTCAAATGTTTAGATTTATAATCCAAAACTTCACAATTTGAAACCCACTTTAATTTACATCTTTTCAAATTTACAAATTACTCTTTATAAATGGTAACTTCCTTAAATTATTAAACACAATAACCATTCCATTTTCTGGTTTGAAACCAATTCTATTTCATCTTAGTTAGAAATTCTTCTCCAACTTCAAAAATTAAATTTTAGTTTTGAATCCACTTCAAACTTATCTTTATTTAATTTCAATTTGGTTGTAATTCTATTACTTCTTAATTTTATTCAATAATTTAACAACCAATTAGCTTAATATTTATTAGAAAGAAATATTGCTTTATATTTCAAAATATATTCTTTTATAAAATCATTTAAAATCTTTATATAAGAAAATAACAAGTACGCTTTCTCATATATATACACACTTAACTCATTCTAGGGTACCACTTACCTTATCCTTAATGAGTAATTCCAATAGAGCCAAGGTTCTCGCTTAACCTGGCTCTGATACCAAATGTAACAGCCCGAAAATTTCGATCCCAAAATTTCCAGATAGTTAGTGAAAAGAAGAAAGTGAAAGAAGAAAGAGATAGAAGAAGAACAGAAAAGAAACACACAATCTCACATACGCAGCGGATAAAATATAATATCACATAAATAATAGTTTTATAAGTAGAACTATATCATTACACTTATATCTTTATACATTAGAGTTACAAATATACATAATCACTGGATAAAACAATCATATCCAGATACTACAATATCATAAAGTAAACTCTCCATACGACCCTCCCATCCAGCTCGCCTCCTAAGCTCCAGAACGTCCTTACCTGAAAATCTGTAATACTCGGTCTGACCCGAGCATTATATCAAAGTAACACCCGGGTCAGGCTGGCAACCAGCGTGAGTAAACCCATCTAACATGAAATACAAAAGCATACAACATATATAAACCCGGGGTAACTTATATCGATTTACAACTTCACAAGTTGTTATAAACATTACTTAATTCACACATCAATTTCTAAGTGCCAACTTAGATTAAATGGTCTAATTCACTTAAATCAATCCAAACCAACTTATTGATTCCTCAAATCAATCTATAATGAATCGAAGTGGTTTCGGGTATTTACTAATACCCGACTCCGGTCTCTTCGAACCCAATGTCATTTTAACTTAAATTATCTAAGTGAAATACAATTCAACTTTTAAATACAGGATGTCACAATTCATCATCAATAGATAATCACATCTCTACAGTTTAAATCAAACATATCTTATCACATAGCATCACGAACACATATTAGGGATATCAATTAATCAAAGGCTTCTCATATTATTCTATTTATCCCTTAAATAACACTTGAGTAATTAACTCTTAATTTAATTTCACAAACTAATTATCCATAACCTAATACAGTAATTATCTTTTAATTTCTTTATTAATTAATTACTAACCATAATTATTAATCACCTTGATTAATAACAGCAGTGATTAACTTCACTTAATTACTCCATTAATAAATTGCTCCTTAATTTATTATCCCCATTTAAACCCTTTATTAACTACATTCAGTAATTAACTACCCTTAATTACTTATTCCATAAATTAATTACTCTTAATTAATTATCTCAATAAATTCCCTGATTAATTACAAAGTAATTAAATCCAAAATTACTATTGTCATCAAACATCTTTAATTACATCCAGTAATTATCAATTACTTTCCATTAATTACATAAAGTAATTATTCATCAATAGTCAAGTGTTTAAATTAATTAAACTTAATTAATTAATCTAAACAAATCACTTTAACCCAATTAACTACATCAAGTAATTAATTCATTAATTACTTCTATTAAGTAATTAAACGTAAACAATTTCACAAGTGATTATTATTAATTAATTAATTTAATTAATTATTAAAAATTAATCACATTAATTAATTGTTAAATAATCTTAAGTTAATGACCTTCATTAACTATCATTAATTACTTAATTAAGAAATTAACTTATATTAATCATTATTAATTACAATTAATTAATATTTAATTATCAATTTAATTAATCTCTAATTATTAATTAATTAAGTGTTAATTTCAATCTTAATTAATTCTTAATTACTTGATTAAATAATCTTAATCATTAATTAAAATTTAATTAACAATCCTTAATTATAGATTAATTAGCCTCAATTAATTAATCTCAAGTCTTAATTAATTAACCTAAAAATTATTAATTACTTAATTAATCATCCACATTACTAATTAATTAAATAATTAACTATTCATCTTAATTACCTTAATAATTTAATGAATCTAATCCATCAAATTCCATTTATCTTTTAGATGAACATTACTTACTTAATTAAGCATTTTAAAACAAATTATTTTTAAACCTACTTTAAACTCCAATAAACTTCATTTTAAAATTTAAGATTTGAATACAAATTTTAAACTTAAACAAGGTTTTTTTAAAAAACAATTCAAATCTTATTATCACATATGTTAAAAGAAACATCCACTTATAAAATAAGTCTAAAATAATTTAAATTCCAATTCAATTCAAATTCAAATCAATTTAAAAATTACTTTTAAATTTCAAACTGAAATATAGACTGATCCTTAATTACAGATTTAAACTTAAATTCTTGAAAACTTACTTCATAAATCTTCAAATCGTTTAATCTTTCAATGTAATTAAATAATTTAGATTTAAACTTATTTGATTTTAAACTGAAGTTTAAGTTTTATTTCCAGATTTAAAACTCAGATTTAAATTCAAAAAAAAATAAAATTTAAACTTCCCATTCAAATTCAAAACTCACATATACTTTTACACCTATAAGTTTAAAACCAAATTTAAATTTAAAAACTTAAATAATTCAAATCTTCAGACAATCTAATTTCAATTCATATTCAAATTTACAGATTTTAAAATCCTAGTTTGAATTTCAACTTCCAATTTAAACTTTACCTTTAAATTTAAAAACAGAACACTGTTTCTGTTTTATTTGAAATCAAGCTAGAGTTTAAAAGAAATTTCAAATTTATTTCAAAATCCAAAATTTAAACTAATTGAATTCAAATTCAATTCCAGGTTCAAACTTAGTTTCAGATTTTAGTTTGCATTTTAAAATTTTACTTCAAATTTAAAAATAACATAACAGGTTCTGTTATTGTTTTGTAAAACCTGAAACTATGCAAACTCGAGCGACCCATATATTACTTCGAGTAAACTCATCACCTACTTCGTGTTATAACTCGATTTCCCCGAGATCATCACGAGGTCCAAAACCCTGTAACCCAACAATCACCACCACCATGACCACACTGTTCTGTGCACATGCACCCACGACGCAGCCGTCACCGATCAACTCTGATGATATCCACTTATCGCCGATCAACTTCCCAGATCATCCAAACACCAATCCTTTTGATCCATATTCGAAAACGAATTCGAGGACCCAGAAGCAAACCTGGAACAAGACAGAACCCACAACCCCAACCTGTCAACGCTTCAACCCATCACCTCCGATCACCGTTGCCTCTGCAACTCTGGCGAATAACTCGACAACCTACCATCTTCCATTTCCCAAGACATAGTTGTAACGACCCAGGATTTTTAGTAATAAAAATTTGAATATTTAATTAATTTTAAATATTAATAAGTGAATTTATTAGTCGAATAAATTTTATTTCGAATAATTGGATTTAATTGGATAATTAAATTGATAATTTAATATGTTAAATTATGGAAATAATTGAAAATTGAGTTAAATATGATTGTAAATGATTTGTAAAATTTTATTTTATTATATTGAAGTTAGAAAGATATTTTAGAACTTTTAAAATCGAATTAAATGTTAATCTGTGAAAATTGAATATTTTAATATTTAAATCGACTAGTGAAAATAGTCAATTTTTGAACAGTCTCAGAATTGAACGAGACCAGTTCCATTGGATCCGTAATAGTTAGTTATTATCGGATTTCAATTTTCGTAGCAATCGGAGTTGTCGTTTGATCGTGGCAGCTCGAAACGCATCGAATTATTTTTTATTTTAATTTGGCGAGTTAAAATAGCCATTTTTCAAACAGTCTCGGATTTCGACGAAACCAGTTTCATCGGATCCGTAATGTGATATTATTGCAAGGTTTTAAATTTCGTGTCAATCGGATTTACCGTTTGTCCGGTACAAATTAAAACGCCTAGAAAATCGTTTAAATCGGTTTAATTTAAATTGAACGTTTATTGCCATAACTCGCACAGATGTCCGAATTAGCTTTCGAAACCTGTTCCATCGTGTCCGAAACGCGGGGTAAACCCTAGAAACGCTAGTTACGACGCGTGAATCGGAGTTCGGAATTCCTGGATGAATAGTGTTCGTTTTTTTCTCTATAAACAGACCAACCATTCACCATTTTGAGAATAATAAAACCCTAACCCTAATAATTCACAGCCGCCACCATCATTTATCAAGGGCTGAAAACTTCCAATCTTCTCCTCTTAATATTCCTCAATCCATCAATCGATTCACGAAGTGCTCAACTGCAAAGTTGTAGCTAACGTCGAGGGCTTCAGATCCATACGGATATGATGGAGTTTAGCGTCGCGTGGAGGGAGATAGGGGGGCCGACGGCCTGGGGCTTGCGCACGGTTTTCGAGATACATCAGGGGGCCGAGCTCTCTATGGTGGTGGGCGAAGGTAGAGGGGGTTTGGAGCTTCGTGTTGCAAGTTGCTGATCAAATTTTCGTCGAGTGTGGTGGCCGAATTTATTAACCCTAGATATCAAGATGGGTTCGGCTATGTGGATATTTGCGTGAACGTGAAACTGGAAGAAAGAGGGAGATGGTGTGTGCGGCTGAGATGCAAGGGATGGAGATCTAACGGCGATAATTAGATGTAGGTTTAAAATTAATTTAAGTTTGTAAATTTAGTTATAAAAAATTCGCATAACTTCATAAATGCATAACTTTTTCATACGAGGTCGAAAACGCGCGAAACCAGTTGCGTTGGAATCGTATGGACGAGCACTACGCGATGAAATTGGATTGGAGTCATTTGGAGTTAGTGAGAATTTCGGGTAAAATTAAACGTCCGTTTAATTTTATTCGAAATAAATTGCTAAAACGAAATTGAAATCAAGGTGAGAACTTCTCACTCAATCGAATCAGTTTCGATTTTATTTTAAATAGTTAGATTTAAAATATTTGAATGCATGTTTGATTGATGATTGTTATCTATTGATTGTTAAAATAGACATTATGCGCCGTTAGTAAGCGAATGTTATTTATTAAAAACATATACCGCGAATATTTCATAAACAGTGAAACTGGTATTATATATAATAGCAATATATATATATATATTGGCATACGTATACATTGGAGTTATTGGTTTCCCGCATTTGTATAGCGGATGAGACCCTATTGCGCCGTCTATTAAACAGATAATATTTTAAATCCCATATGCCGCGATAATTCCGTACTGGAGCGGAATTGGTATTGTGCTAATGTTTTTGGATGCAGGAAACAGGTTGGAGGGATCCAACTGGATTCCTCAACAGTATTTATTTGATTTCAGATATTTTGATATTTGATGGATTATCATATCGATATATGATATCGTTGTTGTCGTGATTGACTATTTGGTATGTAGCATCATTGGACCAAGTTTTGGAATTTTAAAAGGATTTCAAAGTGATTTTTGAAAGAAAACGTTTATAAAATATTTTTGAAATTGATCCATTATAAATAAATAACGTTATAATTTTTAGGTTATAAAAATTATGGTTTTTTGAGAAATATAGTTAAAAACTGATTTTTGAAAATATGGAGTTAATGATTTTATAAAATAGTTTAATCGGGATTTTTGAATTTATTATGAAAAGTTGAAATATAGGATTTATAAAATTTGATTATTTTATAAATCAAAATAGAAATGAAATTATAAAGGACTTTGAAGACGTTTTAAAATATTAATATGAATTGACTTATATAAGAGATTTATAAATGGATATTTATAAATTGAAATATTTGAAGTATAAAACGAGTTTTTATAACTGTTAGAATGAATTGTGAATGAATTTCATAAATGAATGAAATTCATAGAATTATAAACGGTGAAGTTATAAATGGAATTTTATAAGCAGTAGGTTTATAAAATTTGTAAAGTTATTGAAAGAATAGATTTGGATAAATAATTTAATCTTATAAGTTATAAGATTTATAATTATGAAGTTTAAAAGAACGATTTTGTAAAATAATCGTTTTATAAGCATTTAACTTATAATATGCACTTTTGGTTCATAATTGAGATATAAAGTGAATAGGTTGATAAAGAAAATTTATAAAGGAAGTTGTTATAAAATAAATAGAAATGGAGTTTATAAACGTTGTTTTATAAATTCGTAAACAACTTATTTTTATAAGTAAATTGTTGAAACCTATTAATGGAGTTATATTCACGTTTTTGAATAGTGAATAATATGTCAAAGAAATTGTTTAGAAGGTGATATTCTAAATAGAATTAAAACGATCTAACGATGTTTTAAAATGTGTTGAGATTCGAAACCATATATTTCAACATTTATTGTTGAAATAGATGTTTTCGAGAAATAAAAGGAAATGGTGGACTATAACACTGTTGTTATAGTAAATGATTTCCGAAAGGAAATGTTTTGTATAGTATTGGGATTTATATATCTATTTTAATTTTGAATCCCTATACTAGTGATTTTGGGTTGTCGTAACGATGTTTTACGCAACATTTCGTTTTGGCCCAAATAAATATGTTTAAGAGAATGATTTCCTTAAAGAATGAAATATATACTTAATCTCGATTTAAGTATATTGAATATTTTCCAAGTGTTGAAAATAGATGGATTGAGAATTACTTAATAAGTAAGTATGGAAATGTTTTCCAATATAAAGTGAATATTAGAGAATTTATCTTTTTGAAGATAAATTGAAATGAATAATTGAAATCGTATATTCATAGATATTGTGAAATATAAATTCACTATGGAATTTATAAAAGAAAGGGGAACTTGTTTAAAAATAAATATTGATTTATTTTTGAAGTGTGAAAATTATATATCTTGTAAAGATATTTTGGAAAATAAATAATTTGGAAAATTATTTGGAAACTGGTGATGTGTGCATATTCATTGATAGTTCAATAACCGACTATCAATATTTCCCTTTGAATGGGTAATTGATGTGATTTGTTTGAATTTGAATGCCACACTTATTTTGAATAAGCGCTCACTATTCGGGTTAACCGGGAAAGGACCATGGGGTCGTATAACCCATTCCGAATATGTGATACGTCGTTATGAATTGCATTTGAAGATCGATGTTGAAGACCCGGTATTTGCGAGAGCGATAGGATGACCTGTCGATTGACTCTGCACCGAGTTGCTCCGGTATTGAGTTCTCCATATGTGATGGGAAATCCGATCAGGATTGTGAATATCCGGATTGCAAGAACTTCTTTGTAAGTGCCTTCGGTTTTGTTCGAGCCCGGAACAGACTTGTATGGATTGTATGTCTGACATTACAAATTGAGATATAAAGCCGATTTCTTTCAAATATATTTCTGTTAGTGGCGGAGAATTTATTCTTTTAGCTTAACACCCTTCTCTGAGACGTACGAGCTCAAAGGTTATGTAGTTGAAGGTTATCAGCTATATATTCCCAATTTGGTAATGTGACATGCTGAGTGTTGCTGAAAATGATCATTGTGTTGATTATTTGTGATAGGATCGTTTATTTGATCGTCTATCTTGGTGATCATTTCTATGATCATTTGTTGACCCAAAACATGGGTTTTGTATAAAGTATGTTTTTGTGGACGTGACTTCGTTGAGCCTCACACCCCGTGAATGGTCAAAACAGGAAAGATGCAGCAAGGTTATGAGGGGTAGTGCCCTTTAGGATATGTGCATTTCCTTCTGGAAAAGGGTTGTATCATGGTATGGAGCCCAGATACTTACTCATGTTGAAAACACTTTATGATTGTATGAATTGATTACGAGTGCTCGGTTGAAAGGTCCCAAAGGACTGGGGGATGGCATATTCGGTCAGTTGTTACTCAGTTAGGGGTAACCCGGCCTTGTGTTGGTAGAGATCCGGTTTGGTTCTCGGGGATGTCCATCCAGAGGCATTCTCATGTGGCAATGGGAAGTTCCTTGGCCTGATCATTCGTTGGAAATCCAATTCCCAATACGAAACTTGTAGGTATTAGTTGTAGAACCTGCCATTTACTTATGGTGGTCACCACTGTTTAGATGGTAGCTATAGTAGGCATACGATAATGGTCGTATGTTGGCTAAGATTTATATTCTACTTTCGAAATGAATTTTTCTCTACACTATACACTAGTAATAATATCAAATGTTCTTTTTAAATGTGTATCAAGCATCTTTGACTATCATAAGGAGAAATATCCTCCGATTCTGCGTTTGCATTGTGTGTGTGTGCGGGAGGCCTTATGGTAGTCTCATTTTTAAAAGCATTGCGAATTGTCTTTAAAAATATTTCTCTATTTTGATTTTAAAGATAAATAAATTGTTTTGAGTTCTCACACCAGTCTTGCTTATGCTAGGTGATATGTGATGGGGGGTTCTCGCTTCGCGGTTTGGTGGCGAACGGGAGACTCTTACCCCCACACGTCCTCTTTACGGGGTTGGTTAGGCGAAGCCGTGACATTCGAAAGGGTGGCCGTAAAAGCAAGTTTGGGATACCTTTGTGAGCCACGGTGGGGCTGGGATGGTTGAAAAGCCTACCGGTTGTGACTGCTGACGGTACGGTCGTCACAGGTGGTATCAGAGCATATGGTTAAGCGACAACCATGGTTCTGTTGGGTATTACTCATTAGAGATAGAGTCAGTAGTACTCTAGAATGAGTTTGAGTGTAATAATAGCTATGAGAGCGTATTTGTTAGTGAATATAAAATTGTTTTATATTGTGATGATTGGTTTGTTGAGTGATATATAGATTCTGGTTAATACGAGTAATTAACGTTGTTGATAGGGATCTCTAAACACTTGTACAGAACAATTCGACACAGTATTGTTTTAAATGGGTAAATGAAATAATTTTACCTTGAGTATATTTTTATATATAAAGAAATAATTTTTCAGAATTATTAAAGTGTATATAAGTGGATTGTTTAGTCGTTTGAATAATCTAAATAAAAGAATAATTGTATAAGCAAAAGAATTATAAGAGTTGAATTATAATTAAAGTGATTTACAATTGTGAAATAAACTTATATATATGAGAAGTGAAACTATATGAATATATTGTAAATATGAGTTATAAATAAAAAAAATGAATTTAAAGTTAAATGGAGTATAACTTAAGAGATGTTGAATGAAGTTGATATTAGTATCAAAGTAAAATAATAAAGTTAAGTGATAAATATGAACTTGAGTTATGTAATGAAATTCAACTTTAGAAATTGAATTGAATGAATGGATTAAATGTTAGTCAGTTGAATGTGAATAAAGTTGATATGAAATAATGAATATAAGTGTTAATTCATTAAAATCTAATGTTATTGGAAGTTGAAAGATCGAATGAAAATCAATTTAATTAAACCAATTGAAAGAAAAGGTGTTAAACCAAATTGAATGAATATAAGCAAAGGAATTTGATTGTAATTAATATACATTGTTTGTTATATGGTTGTTAGTTGATTGTATATAATTCATTAAGTATTAATGAAATTGGAAGCTAAAGTAATTGGAATCCAATTGGAAGTTAAGTGAATCTTGAATAGAATTGAATTTGATTTGGAAGTGAACCAACTTGAATATGAATTAGTGAATATAAACTAATTGAAAATGAATGTTAGTAAGAACATCCACTGTTAATGAATCAAATATGATTTAAATTAAAAACCAATTCATGAATATTAATGAGAATATGAATGAATATTTATTGGTTATGAATGTTAGATGAATGTTAGTTGGTTGATGGTTGAGTATATTGCTTTTACTACATTTGCTATGTTGACATGTATAGTTATTATGTTGCTATATGTTGTATATTGATACTATTTTCTATATGCATGATTCTCATGTTGTTTGTTGAGTGATTAGTAGGTGCGGATCGCGTTTGCTTCGTATTTAGAGCTCGCTTTCGCGCTATATTAGCCGTATATGCTTGCTAATAAAATATAAGGTACATATCTCGGATTACATACCGTACTTTTACACTTTTTCCCTACGGGATGCCTCATTAGTTGATGAGATTATATTTGTGATATATATACTGTCATTTTTTTTCGGATCGAGCCGCGCAAAGGAGACTATGGCGAATTTTTCCGAAAATTTAAGGCGTTAGAAAAAATTTGAGAAAATTGGAAAATTTTGAAAACTATAACTTTAATTTTGATTTGAAGTTGAAAGTTAAACAATAGTAGTTGTTTTGAATGGATAACTAAGTATGATATGGAAAACTTAGTAAGTATTGTAAGAAATTTAACTATGGATTTTGGAAAGTTAATAGATTTTGTAACTTTTCTTACTTGATAATTTCGAGGACGAAATTCTTTTAAGGGGGGAAGATTGTAACGACCCAGGATTTTTAGTAATAAAAATTTGAATATTTAATTAATTTTAAATATTAATAAGTGAATTTATTAGTCGAATAAATTTTATTTCGAATAATTGGATTTAATTGGATAATTAAATCGATAATTTAATATGTTAAATTATGGAAATAATTGAAAATTGAGTTAAATATGATTGTAAATGATTTGTAAAATTTTATTTTATCATATTGAAGTTAGAAAGATATTTTAGAACTTTTAAAATCGAATTAAAAGTTAATCTGTGAAAATTGAATATTTTAATATTTAAATCGACTAGTGAAAATAGTCAATTTTTGAACAGTCTCAGAATTGAACGAGATCAGTTCCATTGGATCCGTAATAGTAAGTTATTACCGGATTTCAATTTTCGTAGCAATCGGAGTTGTCGTTTGATCGTGGCAGCTCGAAACGCATCGAATTATTTTTTACTTTAATTTGGCGAGTTAAAATAGCTATTTTTCAAACAGTCTCGGATTTCGACGAAACTAGTTTCATCGGATCCGTAATGTGATATTATTGTAAGGTTTTAAATTTCGTGTCAATCGGATTTACCGTTTGTCCGGTACAAATTAAAACGCCTAGAAAATCGTTTAAATCGGTTTAATTTAAATTGAACGTTTATTGCCATAACTCGCATAGATGTCCGAATTAGCTTTCGAAACCTGTTCCATTGTGTCCGGAACGCGGGGTAAACCCTAGAAACGCTGGTTACGTCGCGTGAATCGGAGTTCGGAATTCCCGGATGAATAGTGTTCGTTTTTTTCTCTATAAATAGACCAACCATTCACCATTTTGAGAAAAATAAAACCCTAACCCTAATAATTCACAGCCGCCACCATCATTTATCAAGGGCTGAAAACTTCCAATCTTCTCCTCTTAATATTCCTCAATCCATCAATCGATTCACGAAGTGCTCAACTGCAAAGTTGTAGCTAACGTCGAGGGCTTCAGATCCATATGGATATGATGGAGTTTAGCATCACGTGGAGGGAGATAGGGGGCCGACGGCCTGGGGCTTGCGCACGGTTTTCGGGATACATCAGGTGGCCGAGCTCGCTATGGTGGTGGGCGAAGGTAGAGGGGGTTTGGAGCTTCATGTTGCAAGTTGCTGATCAAATTTTCGTCGAGTGTGGTGCCCGAATTTATTAACCCTAGATATCAAGATGGGTTCGGCTATGTGGATATTTGCGTGAACGTGGAACTAGAAGAAAGAGGGAGATGGTGTGTGTGGCTGAGATGCAAGGGATGGAGATCTAACGGCGATAATTAGATGTAGGTTTAAAATTAATTTAAGTTTGTAAATTTAGTTATAAAAAATTCGCATAACTTCATAAATGCATAACTTTTTCATACGAGGTCGAAAACGCGCGAAACCAGTTGCGTTGGAATCGTATGGATGAGCACTACGCGATGAAATTGGATTGGAGACATTTGGAGTTAGTGAGAATTTCGAGTAAAATTAAACGTCCGTTTAATTTTATTCGAAATAAATCGCTAAAATGAAATTGAAATCAAGGTGAGAACTTCTCACTCAATCGAATCAGTTTCGATTTTATTTTAAATAGTTAGATTTAAAATATTGAATGCATGTTTGAATGATGATTGTTATCTATTGATTGTTAAAATAGACATTATGCGCCGTTAGTAAGCGGATGTTATTTATTAAAAACATATACCGCGAATATTTCATAAACAGTGAAATTGGTATTATATATAATAGCAATATATATATTAGCATATGTATATATTGGAGTTATTGATTTCCCGCATTTGTATAGCGGATGAGACCCTATTGCGGTGTCTATTAAACGGATAATATTTTAAATCCCATATACCGCGATAATTCCGTGCTGGAGCGGAATTGGTATTGTGCTAATGTTTTTGGATGCAGGAAACAGGTTGGAGGGATCCAACTGGATTCCTCAACAGTATTTATTTGATTTCAGATATTTTGATATTTGATGGATTATCATATCGATATATGATATCGTTGTTGTCGTGATTGACTATTTGGTATATAGCATCATTGGACCAAGTTTTGGAATTTTAAAAGGATTTCAAAGTGATTTTTGAAAGAAAATGTTTATAAAATATTTTTGGAATTGATCCATTATAAATAAATAACGTTATAATTTTTAGGTTATAAAAATTATGATTTTTGAGAAATATAGTTAAAAACTGATTTTTGAAAATATGGAGTTAATGATTTTATAAAATAGTTTGATCGGGATTTTTGAATTTATTATGAAAAGTTGAAATATAGGATTTATAAAATTTGATTATTTTATAAATCAAAATAGAAATGAAATTATAAAGGACATTGAAGACATTTTAAAATATTAATATGAATTGACTTATATAAGAGATTTATAAATGGATATTTATAAATTGAAATATTTGAAGTATAAAACGAGTTTTTATAACTGTTAGAATGAATTGTGAATGAATTTCATAAATGAATGAAATTCATAGAATTATAAACGGTGAAGTTATAAATGGAATTTTATAAGTAGTAGGTTTATAAAATTTGTAAAGTTATTGAAAGAATAGATTTGGATAAATAATTTAATCTTATAAGTTATAAGATTTATAATTATGAAGTTTAAAAGAACGATTTTGTAAAATAATCGTTTTATAAGCATTTAACTTATAATATGGACTTTTGGTTCATAATTGAGATATAAAGTGAATAGGTTAATAAAGAAAATTTATAAAGGAAGCTGTTATAAAATAAATAGAAATGGAGTTTATAAACGTTGTTTTATAAATTCGTAAACAACTTATTTTTATAAGTAAATTGTTGAAACTTATTAATGGAGTTATATTCACGTTTTTGAATAGTGAATAATATGTCAAAGAAATTGTTTAGAAGGTGATATTCTAAATAGAATTAAAACGATCTAACGATGTTTTAAAATGTGTTGAGATTCGAAACCATAGATTTCAACATTTATTGTTGAAATAGATGTTTTCGAGAAATAAAAGGAAATGGTGGACTATAACACTGTTGTTATAGTAAATGATTTCCGAAAGGAAATGTTTGGTATAGTATTGGGATTTATATATCTATTTTAATTTTGAATCCCTATACTAGTGATTTTGGGTTGTCGTAACGATGTTTTACGCAACATTTCGTTTTGGCCCAAATAGATATGTTTAAGAGAATGATTTCCTTAAAGAATGAAATATATACTTAATCTCGATTTAAGTATATTGAATATTTTCCAAGTGTTGAAAATAGATGGATTGAGAATTACTTAATAAGTAAGTATGGAAATGTTTTCCAATATAAAGTGAATATTAGAGAATTTATCTTTATGAAGATAAATTGAAATGAATAATTGAAATCGTATATTCATAGATATTGTGAAATATAAATTCACTATGGAATTTATAAAAGAAAGGGGAACTTGTTTAAAAATAAATATTGATTTATTTTTGAAGTGTGAAAATTATATATCTTGTAAAGATATTTTGGAAAATAAATAATTTGGAAAATTATTTGGAAACTGGTGATGTGTGCATATTCATTGATAGTTCAATAACCGACTATCAATATTTCCCTTTGAATGGGTAATTGATGTGATTTGTTTGAATTTGAATGCCACACTTATTTTGAATAAGCGCTCACTATTCGGGTTAACCGGGAAAGGACCATGGGGTCGTATAACCTATTCCGAATATGTGATACGTCGTTATGAATTGCATTTGAAGATCGATGTTGAAGACCCGGTATTTGCGAGAGTGATAGGATGACCTGTCGATTGACTCTGCACCGAGTTGCTCCGGTATTGAGTTCTCCATATGTGATGGGAAATCCGATCAGGATTGTGAATATCCGGATTGCAAGGACTTCTTTGTAAGTGCCTTCGGTTTTGTTCGAGCCCGGAACAGACTTGTATGGATTGTATGTCTGACATTACAAATTGAGATATAAAGCCGATTTCTTTCAAATATATTTCTGTTGGTGGCGGAGAATTTATTCTTTTAGCTTAACACCCTTCTCTGAGACGTACGAGCTCAGAGGTTATGTAGTTGAAGGTTATCAGCGATATATTCCCAATTTGGTAATGTGACATACTGAGTGTTGCTGAAAATGATCATTGTGTTGATTATTTATGATAGGATCGTTTATTTGATCGTCTATCTTGGTGATCATTTCTATGATCATTTGTTGACCCAAAGCATGGCTTTTGTATAAAGTATGTTTTTGTGGACGTGACTTCGTCGAGCCTCACACCCCGTGAATGGTCAAAACAGGAAAGATGCAGCAAGGTTATGAGGGGTAGCGCCCTTTAGGATATGTGCATTTCCTTCTGGAAAAGGGTGGTATCTTGGTATGGAGCCCAGATACTTACTCATGTTGAAAACACTTTATGATTGTGTGAATTGATTACGAGCGCTCGGTTGAAAGGTCCCAAAGGACCGGGGATGGCATATTCGGTCAGTTGTTACTCAGTTAGGGGTAACCCGACCTTGTGTTGGTAGAGATCCGGTTTGGTTCTCGGGGATGTCCATCCAGAGGCATTCTCATGTGGCAATGGGAAGTTCCTTAGCCTGATCATTCGTTGGAAATCCAATTCCCAATACGAAACTTGTACGGTATTAGTTGTAGAACCTGCCATTTACTTATGGTGGTCACCATTGTTTAGATGGTAGCTATAGTAGGCATACGATAATGGTCGTATGTTGGCTAAGATTTATATTCTACTTTCGAAATGAATTTTTCTCTACACTATGCACTAGTAATAATGTCAAATGTTCTTTTTAAATGCGTATCAAGCATCTTTGACTATCATAAGGAGAAATCTCCTCCGATTCTGTGTTTGCATTGTGTGTGTGTGCGGGAGGCCTTATGGTAGTCTCATTTTTAAAAGCATTGCGAATTGACTTTAAAAATATTTCTCTATTTTGATTTTAAAGATAAATAAACTGTTTTGAGTTCTCACACCAGTCTTGCTTATGCTAGGTGATATGTGATGGGGGGTTCTCGCTTCGCGGTTTGGTGGCGAACGGGAGACTCTTACCCCCACACGTCCTCTTTACGGGGTTGGTTAGGCGAAGCCGTGACATTCGAAAGGGTGGCCGTAAAAGCAAGTTTGGGATACCTTTGTGAGCCACGGTGGGGCTAGGATGGTTGAAAAGCCTACCGGTTGTGACCGCTGACGGTACGGTCGTCACAGGTGGTATCAGAGCATATGGTTAAGCGACAACCATGGTTCTGTTGGGTATTACTCATTAGAGATGGCATGGCGTATCACTAGTATATAGTATTTCTTTTTCCGTTGCACTGTTTGTTGTTGTTGTTGTTGTACACTCTGATGATATGATGTAATGAAATGTAATGTATAAAATGTAATAACTGATATAGTTCTTTGTAAAGATTATTCATTTATTAGTATATGTTGTTCCGCTGCGAATTGTGAGATTCTGTTGTTATTGTTCTGTTGTTTTCTTTCCGTTCTATTTTCTTTTCTTTCTATTTTCTATTCTCTTTCCTCTCTATTTTTCTATCTTCTTATCTCTCCTTCTTTTACCTTTTCTTCTTCTTAAACATTGATAATTCGTATTTCTGTTCATCTTGAGTTAATCTATGGAGATTAGTGTATATTCAAGGAGTACGGATTTGCGGGTCGTCACAATAGTTGAACTCGATCAACTATAATTGCCGAACAGATCGATTCTTCCTAACCCAGTAAAACTAGGGTTCTAATTTTAAAATCCCAATTTCAACATCAAAAATGAATTTTAACACAATCCACAAATTTTCCCAATATCCCTGATCATTACTCCATCTCCAGAAGCGATTTCAACCAAATCGAACACAAACATTATCAATGCTAACTAAAAAAGTGAAATACAATGACCTTAAAACTGCTCTTTAAATATGTCATTAAAAAATTTAATTCTTGTATTAAAATTCATGATTTTGAATGGAGTTTTGATATATAACCCTAAAACATTGTTTTGTGATATTTAAATTTCCCACTTTACAATGTTTAGCTCTGTCACTTAAGTTTCCAGGCAATACAAAAACTTATTCAACTTATGTAAATTTTAAAAATTTGCTTTATCTTATAATAGACAAATTTCATACAAATGCTAAATCATAACATCAACCAGATCAAGGAAAAGAACTTTTTATCAATTTGAACTTAAACTGTAAATAGTCAGAACCATATGTAAGCATGCATCACATTCACATACACTCAGACAAATTTTCAAAGGCATATGTATATTTAAACTTTATCAGATAAGCTAGCATGTAAATCCTACTTAAATTTTCCTTTAAAATTTGGAGTTATTCACCTTTTATATTTTTTTCCAAGCAGATAACAGATTTCATGTCCAGGCTTGAAATTCATCTGAAACTGCTTTTGATTTGCTTTGCTGTTGAAATCCCTTTTGCATGCTTGGAAAAACTTTGATTTTTAAATTTTAAACAGATCTGAACTTCCCTTTTATTCTTAGTGTCTCAGGTTTTCAAATTTCCAGTAGGAACTGGAGTTGCAGCTTTTAATTGATGTGAAGAGCTTTATTTTTCCAGATTTTAATTTTGCCTTTGGCTTCTATTCTTCAGGTTTTGAAAATGGTTTCTGTTTTAGATTTTGATATGTGTTTGTTCTGTTGAATTTTGGTTTGGAATTCTCTTCTTTTTTTTCTATTTCAGCTGAAAAATAAGAAAAAGGATTTGTAGAAAAATGTATACTCTTTATGAACTAAATTATGATAAAAAAAATATAAAGATGCCACTTGTTATCTAGAAACTTACATTTGTCACTTAGGTAATTTAATCTTCCTACATGTGTTACTAAGATGTATTAACATATTTATATATGTTACTTAAGTATTTTTTTTTAATTAATTTTTTTTAAATATAAATTTTAGAACCAATTTATTTAAGATGTTTGAATTAAAAAAAACAACCTTATTAGCCAACTACTTATACATACAAAAAAAACAATTAATTTATTTGTTTTTGGAAAGATAAATCTTACCCGTTTATTAAGATGATTATCTTAACATGTTTACTAGGATTATATTTCTACAATGAATCTATATATGTATGTACTTAAGATTTTTATCATTATGGAGTTTACACATATCTATTTTTTTTTTTTAATAATTTACTTTAAGATCCATTATTTAGTTCAACTGTTATTATAGTTTCCAACCCACTTACATATATATTCAGATATTTTAATTAGCAAATTTAATTTGTTTTAATTTTGCAAATTATTATTTTAATAAATTAAATTCTGCTAATTACCAATTAATAGATGTCAAAAATTCAGGGCTATCACAATTTCCCTTCGGATAAAATCCCGAGAACGACTTCAAGCCAGAGCCTACCTTCCCCGATGCATTACGACACAGTGAATTTTAGGTATAAAAGATAACTCGTGCACGTGCACACGAGCTCACCGCCCCTCCATCATCTTCACCGTCGCCTATAGGTCATCGATGACCTATACGAACCTTCTGACCACCCAGAATCATCAATCTCAACGGAACTTGAAATCGAGCTAGTCCACACCTCCAGGAACTTAAGCAGATCGATGAAAACTAACCCCTTCCGCCTCAATGATGACTTGAGACCCTGCAATCATGTCCAGAGCTCCGCCGATGACCAACGCTACGATCCAACATACCCCGATCAACTCCGGTTCACCCTTGTCGAAGAAAAAGTCTCGACAACAACGACGAACCCTCATGTCTTAAACCCTACAACGACGCCGAACACTCACCATGATGATTTGAAAATCCAAAGACCATTTTTCCTAAGTGCCTCGACCTCCGACCTACCCCCAGCCACGACTTCGACCACCCTTAATCCTCCGATCGCCAAAATTCGACCAAAACACAATTCCAGTTCATCTCGAAATTCCTCCCCAAATATCCATTTACAAATCTTGAAATTTTTATTAAAATTTATGGTTTCGAAAATCATATCTGATAATATAAGTAAAACTCAGGATTTAAACAACTAATTTCTTGACTTAGTTTGAATTTTTACTGTAACTTATTTTTTTCCAGCTAATTACTTTAAAATCTCACATAAGAACATTTTTTTTAAACACGATTTAGTTAATTCAGACATTTTTCCAACCCATAATGATTCACATGGAGAGGAATTGATTTTTGATTGAATTTTTGGGCCTGTAAACCAAAAATAGGGGCTACATATACATATACGGACATGCAAATGATCACTCAGGTATTCCATGTTTATATACATACAACACATTAATTTATACATGTAATCAGTCCACACATTACTTCATTATCCATCACATGCAACATAATATGAAACAAATTCTGCTATAAAAAGTTTAGTTTACTCACCTTTAATGTTTAACAGAGAACAGAGCTTGCCTCTTAGATCTGGAGCTTGCTAATTGATTTGATCTGAAGCTTGATTTATGATTTGAAGATGATCTTCTTCATGTTGAGTTTGAACTTGAATTTATACTTTCTTTTGCTCAGCTTGAATTTGAAAGAGTTGAAGTTGTTGTTTAATTTCTTTTTAGTTTTTTTATATTTTCCTTTTTATTTATATTTCTATTCACCATGTAACTTGATATTATATAACTCTTTTACCTATTCTTATTTAAGCGTATGCTTTGTATACATAAATTAATAACTATATACACTAGTGTTATTAAAATGTGGAGTTTATTTATAAATTAATTTTTGAGATATTTATCTGAATTTCAAATCGTAGTTCCTCTTCACCATCATTATATATTTATATATCTATTAAACATCATAAGATTGTATACCTTTGATGCTTAATATATATATATATATATATATATATATATGTATGTATTATACATTCTACACTTTATATTTTATTCCATCTGGGCATTAATTCATACATGCACATTTATATGCTTATATATATATACTATATAGCTTGTATATATCCATTTATATACTTGTTGATATTTTATTCTTGAATTCAAATGTTGAAATATATTATTTACTAATTTACTATAAGATTTATCATCTCTAAAGATTTTAAAATTCAATATTTATTATAGTTTTAAACCAATTTACATTTATAACAGATATTTTTGATATTTCAAATTAGTTAATCACCAATTAACAAATGTCCAAAAAATCTGGTTATCACATTCCTCCCCCCTTTAGAACTTTTTGTCCTCGGAAAGGAACGAAGCTAGAATTTTATTACAATGTTCATTAGTTAAATTATTCCGTAACAATTTTTAACTCTTAAAACCTTTTTATTTAAATGTTTAGAGCACTTTAAAAAATCTATGTAATATTATCAAAATAGTTTTATAAAAATACTTTTTATAACTCGATGTTTTAACAAGTCCATCCTTGTTCTTATAGAAATTCGGTCATACGCTGATCAGGCGCAGGACTGAAAATCTATAAGTACTTAGTAAACCCGGTTTCAACACCCACTGAAAATACTTGGAAAATATTTTTGTGAAAATATAGTAAACTCTTTTGGTGAGAATGCTCTGGAAATCATCATCGCCTCCATGATCGTAGTTAGCCCGATGGTTACGTTGCCATCCCGACAAGATCCATAGAAAACTGTAGGCACTCCACGCCTCTCGATTACACCATGGAACCCGCCATAGATCGCAGCTACACCCAGGGTTACGTCACCATCACGGCAAAAACCCATGTAACTGTAGGCATCAGCTCCCTCGAATTTCGCTACCGAATGAAACTTCTCCACACAGACCACATAGATCGAAGACTACATCAGTCGAGTCCCAATGTAGCCTGTAGGCACTCATTGCCACATGAATTTCACTGTCTTCATAGATCGCAGTCAATGTTAGGTCGTTCTTCCAGCGAAATTAAATGTAGACCGTAGGCAATCATTGCCTCTCGACTTTCGCTATAGTGCATAGTACATCGCAGCGACACCGAGTTACAATGTCGTCACAGCACAACCAAAATGTCTCTGCAGGCATCGGCGCCCTCGACTTTCGCTACCCTAACCACAATAACTTCACTTTGTCCAGACTTCCTTCCAGGATCAAATTTAGAACCCCCCTTAGGGCTCAAGGCAGAACCACCTTATAGATCCCCTACTGGAAGTTCATTTAATTGGAAGCGCCTTTTTCCCAGAGCCAATCTCAAACATTTTATACTATACACATATAATATCTTTCATATCATACTCTTTATGATTTACGTATAAATCTCCTTTACACAAAATCGATATCTCAAATCGATAGTTCTCAAACTTGGCTTTCCAAATTCCCAAAATTGATTTTTCCCAAAAATCAAAAGCCTTTCAAAATCCATGGGTTCCAAATACCTTTTTCCCAAAATCATCTCACAAAACCATTTATATGTATAGATATATATATATATCCTTGAAAAATCTTTGGATCACCTCATACTTACAAAAATTTCCTTTTTATACTTTAAATAAAAATCTTTTCTTCTAGCTATAGATTCATCAATGGGAGTTTATTATATATAACAAATATATATAACTTTACTTATGCCAGATCAAAATACTCTAACTTGATTTTTCTTATGAAGTTATTTACCACCTTACTTACTTTTATAAAATGAGTTTCAGTTAGTGTCACCCAACTCCCACCTTTATCCATATATATTTCTCAAAATATATTTTCTCATTTCAAAATCATTCTCTTCAAATTTTTTTCGAAATATCTATTTCATTCAATCATGTACGATGTATATATATCATCCGTATGCAATATCAAATCCGATCACTCATTCGATCACACAATTTCACTTCTGAACTAGTATCGTCGATCCAACTTCCTAGTGCGGACTCAGATCCGGTTTCCTGATCAGAAACCGTCATTCTCCTTGCAGAGCCATAACTATGATAGAGAATTTCCAGAATCAATCAAAAATCCATATCCTGGGTTCGCCGTCGAAAATCGAGTGAAAAATCCCAACTAGGATCGATATACTATTTCGATATTCTGTGTTCGAATCTGGATCAAATCATTATGCGAATAGAATAATATACATACATCCTACATATTTATCTTCATTGATTATTATCTAAATCAATTCTCTTTTTATTCACATACATTTTGATTTCTATTCACTTATTCACAATTGCTGTCAATTCCATTTGGATTATCACTTCAATTATAAATAGTTTGCACTCTGACTAGCTTGAATTTAGAAAATAGCTTGAAAAAGTTTAAAATAGTTAAGTAGTTGTAAAATAGTTATTAATTGTAAAATAGCTAGAAATTGTTAACTGATTGTAAAATAGTTGTAAAATAGTTAAATAGATGTAAAATAAGTATAAGATAGTTTAGGTTTTTAAAAGGAAAGGTTGTATAATAAATAGCTTGGAAAAATAGATTTAAGAAAGTTTATGTCAAAACAATTCATGTGAAAATAATCCAGAGCCAAACCACTCAATTTCCCTATCTCCACTTCCAATAAATTTTTCAATTTGCACTTGCTTTTAAATTGATTCGGTTCCAGTTCAATTTGAATTAACTTCAATTACCATTCCAAATTCAAATCAATTCCCATTTGAATTTACTTATTTAACTTTGATTACAATTTCAATTAATTTAAAACAAATTTCAGTTTGAACTGATTTCAATTCCAATCTCAACTTTAAACCATCTCGAATTATATAAATTCAAGTTAAAATTTCCAAAATGTTTATTTAACTTCTTAAATCAAATTAACCTTTACTTTTAATTTAACGATTTAACTCGGAGTCTAAATTTCTAAATTTCATTTTAAATTACCTTTACTTCTATGTAAACTTATTTCAAGGTTGAAGTAAGAGTTCAAAACATTTTAAATAAATTAAATCTTCGGAATCCAATTTATTACCCATTTTTAGCTTTAAATTTTGAAACCAATTTTTAAACAATTTCAAATTAGATTTTTGTTTCTATTTAATTTCAGTAGTGGATATATATTATTACAATTCATTTCTTAATTCATTTAAATAATATAATTCATAATTTTATAGATTATTAATAACAACAGGATGATAGCAGGATATGTCAAAGTAAATAAACATCCAAATTATCTAAAACATCCATCAATAGCATCCATTACCTATTTCTACAACTCAAACCCGTTTTGAGATCACACATAACTCCCATTCAAACCAACCATTTTACTTCCCTAAGATAAATCTCAATTCATCTTGAAATTTCCATTCAGGTTGTTCGTTCTAAACTTATTTAACTTTGATTTTATTCCTAGTTAATTTAATTCAACTTCAAATTTCAATTACAACTCCACCTTTGAATTAATTCCAATTCTACTCTCAAATAAAGAAAATTTTATATTAGATTGTACTGCGACGAAATATTACATACATTGATAGACTACACATTAGTAGTTCAAATATTACATTCATTTATCCAAAATAAGAGTCTTACAGAAGTCATAAATCTAGACGCCTTCTCCATTACCTAGGGGTTTGGAAAAGAACAAAGCCTTAGTATTCTTACAAGAATCCTCTCTAGGGACTCCCTTCCAATGGGTAATGCTTGAACATGCACTTTTCTATAGGGTGTCCCCACCTATAACATCTACCACAAAAGGTTTCTACCTTTCCATCCATCTGGATAACCCTTACGCCTCCTGCAGGATGTTCTATAATCTTTTTCTTCTTCCGCCTCTTGGGACAATTCCTAATGATGTGTCCCGATATCTTATAATGATAGCGAATAGTCGACTCATTGAGAAGTTCCACGGTTTTATGCTTCGCCTTCCTCACTTCAAGGCAATGGTTTAGGAAATGTCCTTTCTAATGACACTTAAAGCATAAGATCTCGGAGCGAAACCGTTGGAATGTACCCTTCAATTCCTCCCTTATTTTACTGCACTTGGTTGCGTGATGACCCTTATGTAATATATGTAGCAGGTGACATTATCATAAGGCCTTGGTCCAGCCCTTTTCTAAACATGTTTCTCATACTCCGGAATTGCTTCTTCTTGATCCTTATGTGCAACTACTCTTCGCTCTCTACGTCTAGCCTTCTATTCTTCATTCTTAGTCGTCTCCCTCTAAGACTGGATTTAGTGGGACTTCCTAACCTATATTAGACTTAATTAGTAGAATTCCAACTTATATTCTTATTATCTTATTCAATTTCAATAACCAACAACCAATTTCTTTAATATATATAGAAAATTATTGCTTTATATATCAAAATATAAGCTTATATAAGAATCATTCATTTTTAAAACCATTTTAAAATCTTTATATAAGAAAATAACAAGTACGCTCTCATATATATATGTACTACACTCGACTCATTCTAGGGTACTACTGACCCTATCCTTAATGAGTAAACCCACCAGAGCTAAGGTTCTCACTTAACCTAGCTCTGATACCAAGTGTAACGACCCAAATTTTCGACCTCGAAAATTCGACACTAATACGTCCACTTTAGAAGTGCCGATTAATCGAACGTTGAAAATCCCATATTGTAAGGGTAAAGAAGAAAAGAGGTAGAAGAAGCAGAAGACAGAATATCGCATTCGCAGTGGATTAAAATATAATATCAAATAGTAGAATTGATACAAAGAAAAGCTGTAATGGTCAATTTACATTCAATACATCAGAGTACAACCATTCACACATAAATTGGACATTTGTAACAAACCGTTCTTTACTACTATTAATAGAACTCCAAAACAGCAGAATATACTCCATACGTTTCTGCCATCTAGCTCGTTACCTGAGCTCCAGAACATTCTAACCTGAAAATCTGTAATACTCGGTCTGACCTGAGCATTACAATAAAGTAACACCCGAGTCAGGCTGGAAACCAGCGTGAGTAAACACATATAATTTGAAATAATAAGTTATAAAACATATTTGAATACTAGGGTAACTCGTACCTTACTACGAGTTCTTAACTTATTATAGTCAAACACTTATTACCAAACAATATTTAAAATTGTTTCTCAGTTTAAATGGCCATGTTACTTAATTTATACCATTCCAGCCTATTTGACTCTAAAGTTAAATTTATAAAGAATTTGTAGATTACTAATCGAAGTGGTTTCGGGTATTTGTTGATACCTGACCCCGGTCTCTTCGAATCCAATACCATCTTTAATCCATGTTGTTTAAGTGAATGCAATTCAATTTTAAGTTCAAAATGACATATTTACACAACAGTTCATCATTGAAAGATAACCCGCATTATCCCAGTTCAACCAAGCATTGCATATCACAAAGCATTACAAATCACATATCAGAGATATCAACAATCCATGGCATTCAATTATAGTTTATTACTTATAAGAAAAATTAAATAGTCATTCAATTCCTAATTAATTTAATTTAATTTAATTACCAAATAAATTAAATTAATTACCTTTAAATCCTTGTTAATTAACCTTAATTAATTTTAAACAATTTAGTATTATTTTAATTAACTAATGAGATTAATTAATCATCCTTTAATTATCCACCTTAATTAATTATCCTTAATACTTTAATTAATTAGTTATCCTTAACTACTTAAGTTAATTAATTAACCCTTAATTACTTAAGTCCTTAATTAATCTAAGATAAACCATTTATCTTAATTAGTTACTTAACTATCATTTAAATCTTATTTAAACTAAATGCTTAAAATTAACTTACACAAAATCACTTGAGACCCTTTTTGATTAATTAAAGTTCAATGCATTATATTAATCACTTACTTAGTTACATTGAAAAAACTTAGGGATTTATTTTATTAATGAACCTGATAATTATTCAAACCAAAACAATTTAAATTTAAAGACATTTGGTTTATAATTTAATTTTTTGAAACTTGTTTATAAAACTTGATCAATACCTTTATTTAAAAACTTGTTTAGTCTTCTCTTTGAAATATGTTTGCTTTGAAAACTTGTTTAGAATTTCACCTTTCTTTGCTTTTAAAACTTGTTTAATTAAAAAAAGAGAAAAACGAGCCCACCACAAAAATACTCGTGCCAAAACCCGATCCAAACTCTCATTTCCCTCTTGATAAAATCCCGAGAATAACTTCGAGCCAGAGCCTATCTTCCCCGATGCATCACAACACAGCGAATTTCAAGTATAAAAAATAACTCGTGCACGTGCACACAAGCTCAGCCCCTCCGATCTTCTTCACCGTCGCCTACACGTCGTCGATGACCTATACAAACCTTCTGACCACCCAGAATCATCAATCTCACCGAAACTTAAAATCGAGTTAGTCGATACCTCCAGGAACTCAAGCCAATCGATGAATACTACCCCGCGCCACCTCCCACGATGACCTAAAAGCCTTGCGATCACGTCTAGAGCTCCGTCGATGACCCACGCTACGGTCCACTATACCACGATCAACTCCGGTTCAACCTTGTCGAAGTAAAAGTCTCGACAACAACGACGAACCCATCTGAGTCTTAAACCCTACAACGAAGCCAAAAACTCACCACGATGATCTAAAATACCAAAGATCGTTTTTCTTAAGTGCCTCGACCTCCGACCTACCGCCAGCCAAGACTTCAACCACCCCGGATCCTCCGATCGCCAGAAATTGACAAAAACACAATTCTCGTTCATCTCGAAATTCCTCCCTAAATACCCGTTTACAAATCTTGAATTTTTTTATTAAAATTTATGGTTTCCAAACTCAAATCTTATAATATAAGTAAAACTCAGAATTTAAACAAATAATTTCCTGACTTAGTTTGAATTTTTTACTATAACTTATTTTTTTTCCAGCTAATTACTTTAAAATCTCACATAAGAACATTTAAAAAATAGATTTTGTTAATTCAAATTTTTTTTCCAATAAACATCCTAACCCATAATGGTTTAAATGGAGAGGAATTGATTTTTGATTGAATTTTTGGGCTTATAAACCAAGAATAGAGGCTGCATATGCACATATAGACAAGCAGATGATCACTCAGGTATTCCTTGTTTATATACATACAACATATTAATTTATACATGCAATCATTCCACACATTACTTCATTTTCCATCACATGCAACAAAATATAAAACAGAATCAGCTATAGAAAGTGTAGTTTACTCACTTTTAATGTTTAACAGAGAACAAAGCCTACTTCTTAGATCTGGAGCTTGATAATTGATTTGATCTGAAGCTTGATTAAGGATTTGAAGCTGATCTTCTTCATGTTGAGTTTGAACTTGAATTTATACTTGCTTCTGCTCTGCTTGAATTTGAAAGAATTGAAGTTGTTGTTTAATTTCTTTTTAGTTTTTTTTAATTTTCTTTTTTATTTATATTTCTATTCACCATGTAACTTGATGTTATATAACTCTTTTACCTATTCTTATTTAAGCGTATGCTTTGTATATATATATATTAATAACTATATACACTAGTGTTATAAAAATGTGGAGTTTATTTCTAAATTACATTTTGAGATATTTATTTGAATTTCAAATCGTAGTTCCTCTTCACCATCAATATATCTATTTACATATCTATTGAACATCATAAGCTTATAAAAATTCGATGCTATATATATTATACATTCTACGCCTTATATTTTATCACATATGGGCATTAATTCATACATGCACATTTATATGCTTATATATATACTATATAGCTTGTATATATATCCACTTATACACTTGTTGATATTTTTTTCTTGAATTCAAATGGTGAAATATATTATTTACTTATTTACTATAAGATTTATCATCTCCAGAGATTTTAAAATTCAACATTTATTATACTTTTAAACCAATTTACATTTATAGCAGATATTTTTAATATTTAAAATTAGTTAATTACCAATTAACCGATGTCCAAAAATCCAACTTATCACAATTTCCCTATAAATACCTCCAGCTCCACTCATTTTTCACTATATATTTCTATTTCATCATCTCCATTCCCTAGCTTCTTATGTTCATCAATGGCTTCTTAGCAAAATTCCTAAGTAAAAAAATTAGTCCATCCACCTTAAAACTAGTTTCTATATTCCTAAAACTAGTTAAAACCATTCCACATCACCTTACTTCTAAAACAAGACCAACACCCCTCATTTTTGGCGATGGTCGTGCCCTATAGCCCAATAGACCAAGCCCAAACAGACCATTAAGGGTCCAAAACTTCATGATTCAAGCGAAGAGAGGAATCGTTGAAGTTAGTGCAAGATGTTGTAGTGATTTGTCGTAATTCGGTAAAGTTAGTAAGTGCTTAGAAGAGTAAAACTCTACCCTCACAAACCAAAGTTTTTAAACTATTTTAATGCTCATATTTATGACTTATTAATGCTCGTTGTATATGTTTGGTGATGTACTAATTAATGGTTTGGTACATGTTGTAAAAAGTTGTTGCTTTGGAGTAAATAATTAGTAAACTATATGAAAAAGTAGTAGTTAACATTAGTTAGATTGTTAGCAAATACTCTCTACATGTTGTATCATCGACAATTACCATGTATATATGCTCATATCCTTGCTATGTGATGTTTGGTTGAATTGATAATGGTATAATCTTATTTTATGAACTGCCTATATAGTGATAGTCGCTATACCGGCACTTTCTGGAAATCACTTCTTATCGAAACGTTTAGTTTCATTTTCATGATTGGATTAATTCTACAAGTTAATTAAGTTTTTGAAATAAGAATGATTTAAATTTAATTAACTACTTTAATATTGATTAATTAATTTAATTAATTATTTAATTAATAAGAATTAGAGTTAACTTATTAACTTATTAACTATGTGCTTTAAAATTAACTAACTACTTGGTTAATGATGTTTTGCGATTGACTAATCATTTTATTTAATGATGTTTATGGCTAATTAATCTTTTGATAGTGATGGATTAAAGTTAATTAAATGATTTTCTTATGATATTTTTAAATTAATTAATCTTTTTAATTAATGGTTTTTAATGTAATTCTATTTGTTTTGAATATAGTTAATCTTTCCTCTAATGATTTTTATAATTAATTCATTTTTAAAGTATGAAATTTAATTATTAATTAATTAATTTAATTAATTATATTTGAATTTATTAATTAATTTAATTAATGATGTTCAAAGGTGATTTATCCTATTTATTTAAGGGCATTTGAAGTTAATTTATCAACTTAATTAATGAAGTTTTCAAAGTGAATTTATCAAAGTAAAAAGGATGTTCTGACTTTATTATTCATTTTAGTTAATGATATTAAATTATTTATTTATTTAATGCAATCAAACATAATTAATTTTTTAATAAAATTAATGGTGTTTAAAAGTGATTAACTTCTTTTGGATTGAAGGCCATTGAAGTTAATTCATCAATTGAATTAATGAACTTTTAAAGTAAGTTAATTAATATCATAAAGATGTGTTTAAATTATTAAATCCTTCTTATAATAATGTTTCAAAACAATGTGTTTTAAAGCTAATACTTGTAATGTGAAGCCAAGTACGAATTTGGTTTTTAAAACAAAACTTGATTCGTTTGTGGAAATGAATTAATTTTTGCAAAGCAATTAACTTATATGGAAATGATTTATTTGTATAATTAGCACTAAACATCGAAAAGAATAATCGTGAGACATGAATTTGAGCTAACACTACATTGAATTGTCTGCTGCTATTGTTAACCAACAAATGGTACAAGTTTGAATTCGATGAATGGTGATAAGTATACAATACATCGTTTCCATATATAGCCATTTTATATTCTCGATAGTTGGTTTCCCAACTATAGGTTACCTTAGCTTTTTTATTATCGTCATTCTAAGATCATTTGTTGCTCATTTGAGATTTGTTGTCCTTTGTTGGAAATGACTAATCCCAAAGTGCAAAAGGAAGCCAAGCTATGTAGGGTTGGTCCCATCAAAAGGGCATTTTCACATCTTATTTAGTTTGAATTTGGTTGTGCACTTAGATGTGGAAATATTCGGGTACTCGGTAAGGATTGGTGGCTTTATTGTCTGAGAAGTGTCAAGAGTAATTGAGCTTCTTAAAAGTATATTACAGAGGTATACTTCAAAGGGGGTGCACCTTCCTAGTCGTTTGTTGGAAAATTTTCCTATCCTTATTTGATTTTAATGTTCAAATTTTTTTGTTCAGTAACTGCAATGGGAAGAGTCAAACACACTTCACGATGTTTAATTATAGGTTTCATCCATTCTATCAAGCCTGGACTTTTATCTTGTTTTATCCATTATATCTTGTTTGGATTTTGTTCAGACTATTTCCACTTTTCAAGCCTAGATCATTATATTTTTTCCCATCATTTATTTTTTGATTTTTTTTTTGATATTGTTCTTTTGTATTCTTATGTTTGGTTATTGTTTATGTGGGAGAAAACCCGTTCCCTGTTAGCAGCCTGGTCCACATATTTTTGTTAAATACACTCCCTTTTGTTTCAGAGTTTAACTCATAATAAACATATTTTATAACTTAAGTTTATTTTCCTCAAAATCTCAGGTACTCAATTATATTTAAGTAGTCCGAGAATAGCAGGTTTATATTTAGAGCTCTTTGAAGATGCTGATCGACCAGGCGGCTATTTAGTAATCCATTTATTAATTTCTACTATATAATTAAGTTAGTATATTCGTTATTTGAAAAATGTAAAGTCAGTGTAAGGACCCATAAATTTCGATAATTAAAAATAGTTAATTTAATAAGGTTTTGTGACAATGTTGGAAGAAATAAAAAAATTGTGATTTAATAATAAGAATACAACGGGAATACAACGTAATGATATTAATTTAAGTTTATTGATAACTTCTTTAAATATAATTCCAATTAATAAAATGATTAAAGAGTTATAATGGGTGATAGATTATAAATTAATTGTAATAAGGTGTGTATTAATTGATAATTGGATTAAAAGAGTAATTGATAATTTAAATATTGATTTATTAATGAATTAATCTGTAGTAGACTGAATTGGATAAAATTTGTGTAATGTGAGTTGTTATAACGTTGATTTGTAAATAATTAACTTACAAATGTTATTAAATATAGAAATGGTGTTGTTATTAGTTACAAATTTAATTAATCAATTATAAATAAATGTAAACAAATGCTACATTAATGTGAGTCAATACAATAACTGCAAGTTGGGAATGTAATAAAATGTACAGAAATATCAATTACACTCATAAGACAATAAATTGATTTGATAATAATAATGAAACCTAGATAAATGAAGTTATGGGACTTTAATTATAATTAATGTCCAAATCAATGAATTTTCAATATTGTTGGTATCGTGTAACTAATATGGTAAAAAATGATAATTGTAGAATATTTGTGTAATAAGATATAAAACAAATGTTAACTTCATCTATAAAGTAATAATTGATTGGATAAAAAGATTGAAATCAAAATTTAATCAATTTATTAGAATTAATTATAAATAATTGGATTTAATTACAGTTGAAATTAAACACTAATAATTAGTATAATAACCAACACTGTAATTTTATATAAACTTGTTTTAAATTATTATAAATGTCTAAGTAATCAAAAATGATGAAATTTTTTAGTTTATGAATAATGAATTAAAAGGGATATAATTAATTTAATATTAATTTATTTAATTAACGTGAAAATAGTCATTATGGCCACTATCTCAAATTTCAACGAAACTAGTTTCATCGGATCTGTAACGGTGAATTATTATAAGATTTCAAGTTTTGTGGCGATCGTACATGTCGTTTGATCGTAAGGACTCTAAATGCATAGAAATCAATTTAATTAAATTCAATTGAAATCAATTTGAAATAAGCTTATTTTAAGCTAACTTCTTTATACGATGGAATTAGGACTTGAAACCTATTCCATTGAGTTTAAAATTATCGAAAACATCTATTTTGATATATGGGATGACTCACTTCCATTTCAAAGACAGAACGGGCTTTACGGGGCATTATCGTCAATTCTATCTACTCGATTGTGTTTATTCATTTCTTATTGGGCTTCATTAGTATATATTGTTTGGTTCTAAACCCTAGCAACCTTTCATTCCTCATTATTGTGCACACAATTCCTTCTGTCCGTTCTTTTTTCAATAGCAGAAGCTAATTAAACTTTAAAACCCTCAATCCAATATCCAAATCAAATCGAAAAATCAAACTCCTCAAACTATATCATATTATATATCAATTCAAAGCTCTCCACGAGCGTAATTCACTGGTGTGACTCATTTTTGCAATCGAATCACCGTTTGGCCAAAAATCGACGAATAATTCCCCACCGTTCATGCTAGGGTTTGAGTTTGGATGGTGAATCTTCAACGAGGGTTCGATCGGGTTGTATGGGAGCATAGAGGAGGCCGAGGCAAGACTATCCAAGTGCTTACTTCATGTCGAAGTGGTCGCAATCGCCAGATTTTAGGATATTTATGTTGGCGGTGGCATGGACTGGGATGGACGTCGGAGGCTGCGCGTTAATGGCTGGAGGTGCAGCCTTGGGTGGGCAGTGCAATGGAGGTAGCCGATCTTGGTATATGGCTGTGTGGAGGCGACGAGCAATGGTTGAAGGAGCGGCAACGGTACTGTTCGAATGCGAGATGCTAGGGTCGGCAAATAGGAGTTGTTGATGTGGCTTCTGGTGAGTGGGTGGTCTCCTTTTCTTATTTTATTTATTTAAATTTTCATTTTCAAATCTTCTAGCTACAACAACTCTTACATACGAACTCGGATTTGGACGTGGTTTCTTATGTTGCAATCGTATCGAAATTTAGGACATTTCGATGCTGGTTTGAATGAATTCTAAGACTGTTGAAATTTAGACTTTTTTTGGATTTCAAATTGATTTGGAATCAAAGGTGATTGTTTTTACCCACTCACAACTTTTAGATTATCTTATGTTAGTTAAATTAAATTTATGATATATGATTTGAAATTTATTGATTGATATTTGCTAGGTTTAATTTGTCATTCTAGTTAAATTTGACTTTTGTTGCATTTAATCACCGTAAATTTGATATTGAATTAAATTGTCAATTTTATACTTATTATTGATAATCAGTTATCTATTGATGTTATTCGTTGATATGGATGTTGGTTATGATGGATGTTTGATTGGTTGATATTGGATGACTGGATGTTGTATTTTATAACGTTATAACACTACAAGTTCCTTATGGGTTGAAATGATACATACCCGATATGTTAGAACCTCAATTATTGGATTTTAATGACAACAACTATACAATTATGCCAAAAAATCTCTACGCTAATTTGGATATACATAAGCATAAAAAAGAGATAAAAAATACATTCAAAATGAAGATACACAGTACAAAAAAGGATGAAAGTATGTACATGAAGATACAAGAAGAGATATACACGATAGATACAAGATGAAGGTGACAAACAAAGTATTATTAGTCATATAGTGTCGTGTCTAGAGTTTACAAATGTTAAAATCTTCTCCAGATGGTATACACACATATACATTCATATTTTAAATGAAAAATCAAGATTTCAAAAATTGCATGGAGCGGGTCTGGAACCTGGGTCACTAGTTCAGAAGGCAAGTGCCCTAACCATTTGAGCTATGGTAATTTTTTGTTACAAGCTAAGTTCAGACATCTGAATAATGTCATTCAGACATCTGAATGATGAAACAAAATTATGGTTCCACAATATTCAGACATTTGAATGAAAATATTGAGACAGCCAAATAAGGCCAGAATTAGCCAATTTCCTTTCTGTTTTGTGCTCGTGCAATTTCAGAAGTCTGAATTGTTCAATTCAGAAGTCTGAATATCTATAACGGCTATATTTTAAAATAGGCACTTCCATTCGTGAAGAGATGCATTCTTCATTTCAATAGATATGACCACATCTCTTCATTTAACTCTTCACGAACATATGCACCTATTTATAATCTATATAAACACATTAGAATCATGTTTCCAAAATTTAATTCAATCTATTCTTACTCTACGCTCATATTTTTTGATTCCAATACTCTTATGCATTTAATTTCATATAAATTCATTCTATAACTTCCTTATTCCTAATGTATTCATATATACATCATAAAGGAGAAGATTATAGGAAGGGTGTACTATAATTGAGAAATTTGTGTTATTAAAGAACACATAGAGTCAAGAAAAATTTATTTGCAAAAGACCCGTTCTGCTGCTCAGGCAAAGCGAAGTCATCTTCGGCTGTTGAGGCGAAATCTTGTTATGCTGCTCAGGTCCCTGTTCGACTGCTCAGGTGTTGTATAGACCTGTTCCTCCGGGTTAAGTGAAGTTTGTTGTTTTAGTGAAATTCCAAAAGGAGTCTGGGACTGGACGTAGGACGTTGTTCCGAACCAGTATAAATATTCCCGGTGTGCTTGTTTTATTTTACTTATTCACATCGCTATAGTATCTTTGTTTATTTCCGCACTAGTATAGTATAATTCCATATAGCATGATTCACACTCTCTTTTCATTTGGTATCAAAGCCTGGGGTTCTAGAGATCGTTACAACATCCTAGAATAAATGGCTACAAAGAGATCTAGTCGAGGTAATAAGAAGAGGAAGAGAAATAAAGAAGAATCAAAGGAGCAAACAAACAAATGCTTCATGGCTAAACTCAGATCAAAATCGGTATGTTTAGATTCCTTATATAAAGATCTTCTGTTAGCACATGATTAATTATTAAAAGACTGTACAACTTTAAATAAAGTAAATACAATAGCTTTAGCTAAGTTAAAAAATTATGAGCAAGAACTTTGCAATTTAAAAGAGGAAAATAAATTTTTGGTGAACAAAATAAATGTTTTAAAAATACCGTAGAAGAACTTGTTTTAAAAAAGATTTCCTATAAAAAGAAAATGAGCAGTTATAAGATAAAAACAATGAGCTTTTGGAGGAAATCAATGTTTTGCAAAATAAAAATACATTTTTGGAAAATTCTTTAAATTATTCTAGGTCTTTAATTTTGTCTCTTGAAAAAGAGAATGAAGCTTTAATTAAAAAGAATTTAGAATTATTTAAAGAATGTGAGATTTTAAAATTTAGTAATAATATTTTTCAAAAAGAAATTTGTGATTCTAAAGCAAATTTTGAAAGGGTAAATACAAAATCATAAATTTTAACAATGGTAAAGATGCCTTATCTTCATTCAAATGCTCACAATGATAAAAGCAGTTTAGGGTATAAACAAGCTAAAAGTAAAAATAGTACTAGATATGCATTCTTGTACAATAATTTTAGTGCTAGTGCTAGTACTATCAATCAAGATAATTTTAAAACCAGTTATAGTCATAATAGTACTTTGTTTAGAAATGATAGAAATTATTCTTCAAGTACTAAGATAATGACTAATAATATTAAGATATGGATTCCAGCTAATATGATTGGTCATGATAATCGACTTTATATTAGCAACTATTATTAGAGTGTGATTTGTAATGAAATTTATATTTATAAAGGTTCTTCCACACCCAAATGGGTATGGTTTCCAAAGACCTAACCCCACAGACCTTAATATAGTAAGTGGGTACCTAAAATAATTAATATTTATTGCAGGTACTCGAAGAAACAAAAGGAAAAGGATAGATTTTGGAATTTTAAAGAATGATCGATATGTTTAATAGACTTACGTACTTACAATGAAATATGGATTTCAGCAAATATTGTAAAATCTGTTTTATTTTTTCTCCATAATTAATATTGAGTTTGTCCCACTATTCACAAGATATTTTTATATAATTTATTATATTCCCTCGTTCTTTTTGATAATGACAAAGTGGGAAAAATTCATATGCATATTGATAGAAGGAGATATTATACTTAAGGGGAGATATTATACTTAGGGGGAGCTTTAAACATATTAATATTTTTTTTACATAGAATGAATATTTCTTAAAATTGTATAGTTTCCATCATCAAAAAGGGGGGAAATGTTAGAACCAAAATTATTGGATTTTAATGACAACAACTATATAATTATCCTAAAGAATCTCTAAGCTAATTTGCAGGTACATGAGCATCACAAGAGATTAAAAAAATACATTCAAAATGGAGATAGATAGTATAAAAATGGATGAAAGTATGTATATGGAGAAACAATAAGAGATATACACGATAAAGGCAAGACGAAGGTGACAAACAAAGTATTATTAGTCGTATAGTGTCGTCTCTAGAGTTTACAAATGTTAAAATCTTCTTCAAACGGTATACACACATATACATTCAAATTTTAAATGAAAAAACAAGTTTTCAAAAATTGCATGGAGCAGGACTTGAACCCCGGTCACTAGTTCAGAAGGCAAGTGCTCTTACCATTTGAGCTATGTTAATTTTTTTATAGGCTAAATTAAGACGTCTGAATAATGTCATTCAGACGTCTGAATGTTGAAACAAAATTATGATTCCACAATATTCAGACGTCTGAACGAAAATATTCAGCCGGCTGAATAAGGTCAGAATTAGCCTATTTCCTTTCTACTTTGAGCTCATGCAATTTAAGAAGTCCGAATTGTTCAATTCAAAAGTCTGAATATCTATAACAGCTATATTTTCAAATAGGCACTTCCATTCGTGAAGAGATGCGTTCTTCATTTCAATAGATATGACCGCGTCTCTTCATGATAAATCTTCACGAACATATGCGCCTACTTATAATCTATATAAACGCATTAGAATCAAGTTTCCAAAACTTAATTGAATCTATTCTTACTGTACACTCATATTTTTTGATTCTAATACTCTTGTGAATTCAATTTCATACAAATTCTTTCTATTACTTCCTTATTCTTTACGTATTCATATGTTCATCATAAAGGAGAAGATTATAGGAAGGGAAATATAATTGAGAAATTCGTGTTATTAAAGTACACATAGAGTCAAGAAAATTTTGTTTGTAAAAGACATGTTTTGCTATCAGGCAAAGTGAAGTCCTCTTCGGCTGCTGAGGCAAAATCTTGTTCTGCTGCTCAGGTCCCTGTTCGACTGCTAAGGGGTTGTATAGACCCATTCCTTTGGGTTAAATGAGGGTTATTATTTCAGTGAAATTCCAGAAGGAGTCTGGAACTGCACGTAGAACGGTGCTCCGAACCAGTATAAAAATTCCCTGTGTGCTTGTTTTATTTTGCTTATTCACATTGCTATAGCATCTTAGTTAATTTCCACACTATTATAGCATAATTCCATATAGCACGATCCACACTGTCTTCTCAATCTACAGAGTAGGGAAAAATTGTTATGGGTTGAAATGATAGATTCGAGCGATTTTATGGATTTTTATTTAATTCGGGATTGCTGTTTGAAATGATATATAACCATAAATTTTAAATTGTGGATTGAAATGATAAATATCCATATCACTTGCACATAGGGTAGAAAATAATATACGGACACCAGATTGGTTAAATTAGATGATTTTTCAATCTTTAAAAAATTTGAATTCGGTTAACTGATATCTTGAAATAGGAATTGATTTATATAAACTGAATCATTTTTGAAAATCCAAGCATTATTGTTGAAATTGGAATTGATTTAACGAATTGTTCAAAGGATTTAAATTGGAATTTCAAGTTGAAGTGTAAAATATAAATAAAGTTATCGGAATTGAGTTATTGAAAATGTTTGGATATAACTTTGAAATCTATTTTAAATTAATTTCAACTATTTTAATGAATTTAAACTATTTTAATCAATTCAACTAGTTTAATTTATTTTGATCTATTATAACCTATTTAATCTAATTAAATCTTATTTACCTAATTTAAACTAATTAAGTTTATTTAATCTACTTTAAATTTATTTAATATAATTTAAATTTATTTCATCTATTTTAAATTTATTTAATCTATTTTAAATCTATTTAATTTATTTTAAATTTATTTAATCTATCAAAAATTTATTTAAGATAATTTAAATACATTTAATCTATTTTAAATATATATAAATCATTTTTTGATCTAACTAAATCAAATTTAAATCTATTTAAATTATTTTGCTATTTAAACTATTTCAATCTATTTAAACTAATTCTAAAACTACTTATGACTACCTAAACTATTTTCAAAAATTTCAGACTATGTAAAATTGAAGTATTTATATTTTAATCCTTGATGATGATACAACCTAACTTGGAATTTAGAATTAATACTTTTTGTGAAATGACATATTTGAGTAAAAATGATTTTGAAAGTGACTATGATTTTGAAAGTGAATATAGTTAGTGAATATGATTTCGAAAGAGATATGATTTGAAATCGAATATGATATTTTGATATAAACTGTGAATTGACTTTTTGAGTTTTAAAGAACCATCTGATTTGAAATAAGCGTTTGGCTGTTAATGAGACCGGGATTGGATATTATCACACTCTCTGCCAATACTGAAAACCACTTTAATAACTATGTGCGTGGTGAAGATTCTAGAAATGAAGTAGGATAGTTTGACGAACGATTCTGTTTGTGGTATTTACATGACCCTGACTCCCATGAGTCAGCTTAGGTATGACTAAAACATGAGCTATACCTAGGCCAAGTGTGGTCATTCCTTTGATCGGACATGCTTCTTTAATACCATATTATGACTTTGTGATGATTTGGTAGCCACCACTTGAAGCTCGGTTCTGCAATTGGTAAATCTACCCTGGCATTGCTTCAAGTGTCGGTTCATATGACCTAGAGCACCTTTTATGAGTTTGGTTTGTACCATACATATGGAGTGCCCTTTGATAGCCCTCTATTTTACGGAGGAATTACGGTACTGTATAGACAATGGGAATATACAAAAATGTGTTAAGGGGGATATGTGTAACGCCTTAATGCGATTTTAATACTTTACTTTGCTGCAGACACTATTATAATAGTTTATTGTACTACATAATAGATAGTTTAACGAATCCTTAGGAGATGGAAATTCCGAACATCTCTTAAGTTACCGCATCCACGTTAGACGCTGGATAGGAGATGTCAAACCCTGTAAACATCTCTAATGCTATTTCACTCATATTTATTTACTATTGATTTAGCTTACATAAGATCTTTTAGTTCTGACTCGAATGTTTCGTCTTTTCAATTTGCTCGGGTCAGCCTGAGCTTTTCGGTTTATCGAAGACGGCTTTCTGGAGAATGAAGACAAAGATGTTGTACTATTATTACTTATTATATGTATTCCACTGCATCATGTTGTTCCGCTGCATTTATTTAATTATTCATGTTTTATGTAACTCTGATTTTGTATTTCAAATGTATTTATAAAACAGCTTCATGAACTATTATTCAATTATTATATTTTATCATTCCGCTGTAAGATTCTGCATTTGTTTTACTTCTTTCTCTTCTTTTTTCTTATTTACCCAATAACAATCCGCCCCTTTGGATGGTTTGAGTCTTATTGTGTGGTTTGTCATCGATTTAAACAATGCAAAATGTCAGGTCGTTACAGTCAGGGTGTATAACTGCCAATTTGGTAGGTGTAGTTGTATAACTCTAATAACTCCATGTAAGGAGTAACCTTTTGTACTATATCATTTTTTATTTTATATAACCACTCCGTTGTGAGGTTTTTTCTATCCAGCTCTTTTTGTTATTTTATCCTAAGACAATTTATCTTTCGAATGCTTCGGCGATGACACAAGAATACACAGGATGTATTAAGTGTTGATCCTAAGGGTCAAAAAGGTGGGTCATCGCAAAATAGATATAGATGTGAAGCCCCCACTCACATGAGTCCAACGAATCAAATGTCATTCAGTTTCATGGCTTATATCCTCGAGAAGATTTAGATGTTTGAGGCGGCTAAATAATGTTTTGTTCATAGGCAAAGATAAAAGAAGAGTGGGAGAGAGGAAGTAAGAGTATGGATGGGTTATTTATAACAAAAGTATATTATTATTTTAATTCTTGTTTTAATTTTAAGGCCTATAGTATATCTGATCGTCGCGAAATTCTTCAGTGCATATCATCTCATTATTTCAGTTTTGATTACACCACTTTCATCAAAATCCGAGACAATGCCCCAAGATGATAATTTTATGCATTTCAGTATCATTTATATTTTCGATCACATTATCGATTTTTATTTGAATTATATATTTTGTAAATAAATTTTGAAAAACAAATTACTTATCATTAATTATTATTTAAAATGGTGTTAAAAATGTTACTAAATCAATTTAATTAAATTAAATTCAATATATGATTATTTAAATAATATTGATATTTAAGTACAAAGTGCACAAAATTTTCGGTTCTTACGTTCTCCCCCACTTAGAAAATATCACCCTCGAAATCGAAACACGAGCAACAAAGAAAAACAACACATCAACACTTAGTAGTACTACAATCGTTAGCAAAGAAAGCTCATGGTTTTACCAGGTTCAAAAACTTTCTTATTGCATAAGGATAATAAATAAACCACTAAGCATACTTTATACTTAACAGCCTAAGGTACTTAGTAGATTATTCATACTACCTCAACGATTAGAAGAGTCGCTCCCCAAACACTCCATAAGTCAACAAAACATAGTATTCACTTATATTAAGTCACGTACAATGTATATGGACCATCCGTACGCAATATCCTTTTGATCACTTGCTCGATCACATAACTTTCACTTCCAAACTAGTATAGATCACTTGACCTCTCTAATACGGACTCTGATCTAGTTCTTTTATTAAACACCTCCATTCTCCTTACATAGCCATATACTATGATCGGAAACTTTAGATTCAAATCAAGAATCTGAATCAAATGTTTGCTATGAAGAATCTAGCGAAATATCCTTGTTCGAATCGTTGGAAATTACCTTGAAATCATTTACTAGAACCTTCAATCGAGGCGGTCATGCGAATAAAATGTTCTACATACAACTTACGTATTTTATTCAAAATTGTTTCTTAACTATACCAATTTTTTACCTTTTTAATCACATTCATATTCACATAAATTATTTTTCTATTATTAAAAACGTTTATGATCCATTTCCTAAAAAATTACTTAAGATAATCTTCATTTATTAAGACTTATCTTCATTTATAAAGCATGTCATTAAAACATTACTTTTATTCATAAATACTTCAGTAGATATAATTTCATTTTTAAAATATTTCAATACTTAAGTACGTTGTTTATATAATACTCTACTACATCCTAAGAGTATATACAATACATTCCTATTTATTTTACTTAACTAAGATATTCTACAAATTTAAAACCTGTTTTAACTTACTATCTTCATAATTTAAGAGTGACAAAAAATAACCTTTATATTATTTTTACAAAAACATTTAAATTCAATTTCTATGTCAATTTGGAAGTTTCCAACTACCTAAAATCATCAAAAAATCCATTTTATTTCAACAAATGAAGAATGCCCAACAACATATCACAACATGATGCATAACCAAGCTACTCTATTGCATATGATACATGAGTCCATAATATAACTTAACAAAAAATTTAAAAAATAAACACCATGTATTATTTCAAATCATTTTGAAATAACATATTGTTTATTATTTTTGTATATCAAATCATCCTTCCAGATTAAATCAAAATCTACTTGAAAATGAATACTGATGAAGCTGCAATCATCACTGGAATGATTTTCGTATGGTAGAAGTGGGTTCAGTACTTTGTATTTCCTATAAAATCCTTTTAAAATATTTTCATTCATAAATACTTTTAAATAGTACTATTATTATTTTCTCAAAAACTTTTAAAAACAATTTTCAAAACACTGGGATTTAAGTTCTTCGATTCTCAGTTTAGATCCTTTTTTATTTATAAACCATACTTATATTTTCTTATTTAAAATAATTTCATAAGTATTAATCTAAAATATCTTATCTTCCTTTTAGATTATAAAAAACAACTTTTATTGAAGTTAACTTTTTAATCCAACATACCATGGAATGCTTTATAGTCAAACTATAAAACTTAATTCATAAGGTATCCATTTCAATGTTTCCACAATCATTATTTACGCAACCCATGCTGTAAAAAGGTAAAATTTCTCATAAACTAGTTGACCATAATTTAAAAATCAACAAATAATAGTCAATACTCATAAAACAATTGAGCATAACTAATCAAATAATAAATGATAATAATTAAATATTATCATTTTCTAATAAATAAACACATCATAAATAACTATATCAAATTTTGAAAATTATTGTTTTATATATAAAATATAATTCTAAGTAAAATTATTTCATTTACCAATTACAAAAGCAATATTATGTTGGTTTGCCTTTTTCAAATATTTAGAAATCCCTATCAATACCATGATTTCCCACGTACCGACTAGAATTCATAAACCGCTCAACAAATCAATTAACACAATATAAAACACTTTTATAGCACTAACAAATATGCACTCTCATATACGGTACACTCAACTCATGTTAGGGCATTCCATTACCCTATCTCTTAATGTGTTATACCTAACTAAAGCTAAGGGTCTCGCTTAACCTTAAGCTCTGATACCAAGCTGTAATGATCGATCATTCCAGCACTTGGGTACTCGACATGTGAATATTGTGGATGTACCAATATCGACATTTGAGAGTCAAAAAGGGCTGTCGTTATAGAAGATACAATCTCTTTGTTCTCCCAAGAAAATGAAGGCCAAATAGGGAAATTGAGTATACATATGATGAAGATTGCGAAAGAAGTAATATTTTGATAAGCAAGGCTTGTAAATCAAGGAAGAATTTGTCTTAAAAGACCACTTTAATCTAATAAATTTACTTAGCATGTCTCTTGAAAAAGGAGTTAAGGAAGAAATAGAGGCAAATATAATAATTTGCATATTAATGACACAAAAATTAAAGTATAAATTCTATATAAGTATACCACTACAACATTAACTTAAACATAAAATTAAAACTATACAACATATCATTAAGGTTAATAAAGAATAGATTCCTTATGATCTTCAACAATGAATCTATCCTTACGAAACATAATCTTGTCAGGGAAAGAGAGTTGATAGTTAAAGGAGCATCGGGAACTTTAGGTAAGTTCCAGCTTTCACCATGATGAGGATTGAAACCGCGTTCTATTGGGACTTGGTTTTGATTTTGACACAAAGCTATCGCTACAACATACAGATTTAACGACTGCTATGACAAAAAAAGAATATAAACTACAAGGAGGCAAGACTTCAAAATCGATGCATCAATTATATTATTTTATTTTTGAGTCTTAGATCAATTTTGTTAAAATCTCTCCTCGTTTACGTACATATTAGCTTATATATTTAATCATCTTATTTACAAATCATTTATGCATATATAAGCATGTAATATATATATATATATATATATATATATTATAAAAGTGTTTAAAGTTAGAATCTTTATATAATATATATATTATTATACCTGCGTAAACTGTGCAAATTGCACAGATATTACCTGGTCAGTCGGCTGACCCAGAGGCTCAGTCGACTGACGCAGAAATTACTATGTAACATGCACAGGTGCACAAATATTCAAATATATATTTAAAAATTCATTTGAATATTCATTTAACTGACCAAGAGGTTCAGTTGACTGAATTTCTTTAACAGCTATTTTCTAAAAAGACACGACTATTTGTGAAGAGTTACGAACCTATACCAAAAGATTTGGATGCAACACTTCAATCGAAACTCTTCATTAAAGTTGCTGCTTTTTAACCTCCCTGATTCCAAATCATCAATTTTCTTATCTTTCTAATCTTGCACTCTTGAATCTACTTGCAACTATACTTCCAAATATTCTGCATTAAAACAATATTATGCCTTTATATTCTTCATAAACTTCAAATATATATATATTTAAACATGAGGAGAAGATTATAGGAAGGGTGTACTACAAGTGACAAATCCCTGTTATTAGAACACATAAAGTCAAAACAATCTTTTGTATTTGTTGGAAGTCCTGTTCTGCTGCTCAGGCGTGTGAAGTCATCTTCGGCCGCTTAGGCGAAATCCTACTCTGCTGCTCTGGTCCTTGTTCGGATGCTCAAGGGTTGTATAGACCTGTTCCTCTAGGTTAAATGAGGGTTATTATTTTAGTGAAATTCCAGAAGGAATCTGGGGCTGGTTGTAGGACGGTGCTTCGAACCATTATAAAAATCTCTGTTGTCATTTTATTATACCGCTTTTATATTCCACACTATTTACTGTATTACTATCATCACTATACTCTATATTATCATATATTTATATTACACGATCCATAGCACACTTTCTTTTAGTATCAGAGCCTGGAATTCTATCGATCGTCACAACATCATAGAATAATGGCAAAAAACGATCCAGTTGAAATACAACACGCGAAATACCAGTCAAAGCCACCAATGAGGACTACAAAAAGGTACTTTCTGATTTACAAATTTCATTAAAAGATTATAATGAATTATTTAGTATAAGCAATAAGATTTCAAAGCTTAATTTTATTATTTTAGAAAAGACGAAATCTGTTGAACTTGGAAATGAGAAATTGGAAAACGAGAAGATAAATTTACAAAATCAACTTGGTGTTTTAAAGAATAATTTTATAGTTGTTGAAGATTTTCTAGATGAACAAAACACCATATTTGAAAAAGGGAGAGAAAAATTTTCAAAAGAAACTTTTGATTTGAAAAGACAAAATGATTTATTACAATCCTCTTTAGATAATTCGAAATCTCAAAATTTCCTTCTCAGAAATGAGAACTATATGTTAACAAACGAGAATTCTGAATTAAATGAGAAAATTGATATTTTGAATAATAGTAATATTTCTTTTGAAAATAATAATTGTGACTTTAAAGCTAAATTTGGTAAACTTAACACTGATTTCACAAAATTTAATAAAGGTCAAAACAATTTAAACATGATTTTATCCAGTTCTATACCTTTACATGATAAAAGTGGTTTAGGATATAATAAAACTAATCGTAGAAATAGCACTAGATACGCTGTCATGTATAGTAAAAATATTAGTGCTAGTACTAAATTTCGAGTAAAGTGTAAATCCAATTTTTATAGAAATTCAAATACTGCTATGACCAATAATGTTTAATTTCTTTAGAAGTACAAAATCATTGACGAGAAATACGAATAAAAATTATCTAAGTATTTGGGTTCCTGTTAATTGGAAAAATAGATAAAAATGCATTGATGATTATTTTGATATGGTAGTAATAATGAAAATTATATTTATAAAGGTTCAACCGCACCCAAATGGGTATGGTTTTCTAAAAATTAGGAAATTATAATAACCTTGGGTATCACATGCTTTAAATGTTAATTTCTTTCCGATACCTTACACTATAAGTAGTATTTGTTTTGTTCTATATTGTTCATGTTCTTTACTCCTTTTTGTCGATGACAAATGGGGAGAAAATTATCACTAACATTAAGAATGTAGGATATATATCGCCAAAGATTCAGGGGAGTAAGTATTTATATTATATATAGTCGAAATCTATATCTATTTACATGTTTTCATCAATCAAAAAAGGGGAGAAGAATGCATGATATATATCGCCAAAGATTCAGGAAGAGTAAGTATCTATTTACAGGTTGTCATCAATCAAAAATGGTAAGAATGTTGAGACTTGGTTTTGATTCATGATACAAAGCTATCATTACTACATACAGATTTGACGACTGCTACGACAAAAAGAGAACATATACTACAAGGAGATAAGACCTCAAAATTGGTGCATCAATTATATTATTTTATTTTTGAGTCTTAGGCCGATTTTGTTAATCTTTTACCTATATATTAGCTTATATATTTAATCATCTTATTTCCAAATAATTTATACATATATAAGCACATAAAATATATATATTATAAATTTTTTAAAGTTAGAATCATTATATAATACATATATATATTATTATACCTGTGTAAATTGTGTAAATTGAACAGATATTACCAGGTCAGTCGACCGACCCAGAAATTTCTATGCAACATGCACAGGTGCACAAATATACAAATATATATTTAAAAACTCGTTTGAATATTCAGTCGACTGATCCAGAGGTTCAGTTGACTTAATTTCTACAACAGCTATTTTCTGAAAAGACACAACTATTTATGAAGAGTTACGAACCTCTACAAAAAGATTTAGACGCAACACTTCAATCAGAACTCTTCATCAATAGTCGCTGCCTTTTAACCTCTATAAATACATACTCTAACTTGATTCCAAATCACCAATTTTTCTTATATTTCTAGTCTAATACTCTTGAATCTTCTTGCAACTATACTTTCAACTATTCTTCATTAAAGCAATATTATACCTTTCTATTCTTCATAAACATCAAATATTTATATTTATACTCGAGGAGAAGGTTATATGAAGGGGGTACTATAAGTGACAAATCCATGTTGTTAGAACACACAAGTCAAAACAATCTTTTGTATTTGTTGAAATCCTGTTCTGCTGCTCAGGCGTGTGAAGTCCTCTTCAGCTGCTGAGGCAAAATCCTATTCTACTGCTCTAGTCCTTGTTCGGTTGCTCAAGGGTTGTATAGACCTGTTCCTACGGGTTAAGTGAGGGTTATTGTTTTAGTGAAATTCCAGAAGGAGTCTGGGACTGGACGTAGGACGGTGCTCCGAACCAATATAAAAATCTCTAGTGTCATTATATTTTACCGCTTTTATATTCCACACTATTTACCGTATTACTATCATCACTATACTCTGTATTATCATATATCCATATTACACGATCTGTAACGACCCTGAATTTTGGCCCTGTTTATTTTAATAAATATTTAATATGATTAAATAAAATGTGTACTGATTATTTTCAAATGAACATGATTTTGGAATAATTGCCATTTGTTTATGTAAATTTGTATTTTAAAAGGAAATTTGGTCTTGGAAATTTACATAGAATCTTTTAATAATATTGACCTTATATAATTGAATTAAAATATTGTACTTTGTTTATTTGGAAATATACATATGAATGATAACGTTTAAATTAGAATCCCATTTCTAACAAAATAAAATACAAATGTAAAATTTAACATAAGAATTTATTAGTCAAGATTTGTATACAACATAAATTAAAAATTTGTAAGCAAACCTAAAATAAGAACAAGGTATAAGAATACAAAGTAAAGTAAAATGAAATCAAATATAATGTAAAACCAAACTTTAACTTTTATGTATAAATTATGTAAACTAGAAGTTAACTAAACAAAATATTTTCATACACAAATCAATCAACAACCATATATATGTAAATTATTCAAGTTAGAAACAATATAACAAATTTATTTTCACAAGTAAACCAAAGTAAATATAAATCTGACCCCAAACATATTTTTTATTCAAGCAAGCAATTCATAAAAACATTATTTTTACACCATATCTTCATATATAAATCTAAACATAAGATATAAAATAATAAAACAAATGTTTTCATACAAACCTGACACATATTGCTTTGATACAAATATCTGCAAACATGAAAAGAAAAAAAACCTGACAAACTCAGGTAGATTGAAATATAAACATTATAATAACTTGACTTTTTATGCAAGCTACTTGCTATTTAATGCTCTCTTGGTAGAGCACATCTTTGTGTCTAATTATAATATGCAAATCTTATTTTGCAGTAGTGAAATCTGATCAAATATAATGGTATAGCAGTGAGTTAATTATATAAAAAAATATGTATAACAGGCTTGAAAATATATGAAACCTGCAAATGATTATGCTAAGCAAGTAATAAAAATCTATGTACTAATAAGGTTATGTGTAGACAATAAGTACATAGCATTTAATGTTTTAGCATCTCAGCAAAAACATTTGGCCGAAATCAACAATTATATCAGCCTTATATAAAATAAAAGCTTGCCTGATAAAACAAGAATTGAACAGTGTATTAGCAAATAACACCTAACCAGGTCAAAACCTTTTCCATTCATATTCTTATCTTCTATATATATGTGTATGCATCCTTTATTTAGTCATTAACATAGTATAGCTGAGAAAAATATAAAGAGAAAAACAAAAAACAAAAAAAAGAAAAGAAAAGCAAACAAACTCAGGTTTTAAAACAGATTCAAGAACAATTCTAAAATTTCTGGCTTCCAAAAGAGAATAAGTAGTGTTCTTTGTTCAAAAGGCTTTCCAGGTGAGTAAACATAAAAAATCAAGCTTTAGTTTAATTTTAACAGTAAGATGATGTGTGGATTTCACGGTGATGTATGTGTTTTCTTTTGGTATAATCTGTGTTTATATACAGGTTATTCTTTGATAATATTTTGTTCATTTCTGCTAAGTGATTACAGAATTGAAAACTATTTAATTCTGTATTATTCTTATTTGATCATAGAAGAGCTTTAAATTATCCAACAAAACAATATACTCGAATTTAAATCAGGGGTTTAAATTTGTTTTTAAACATATTAAGAGGTTATGCACAACAAACTAAAATTTTACAGGTAACAAACATTTTGTTGATAAATTCATCTGTTATAAAATATAAATTCAAGTTGATAACTTGGAACTTCAATGCGAAATAGGATTTTTAAAACAGGAATGGAAATTTTTAAAGTAAAATTTAAGAAGCAGTTCATGGTTTAGAAAAAGGAGCATTTCTATCAATTACCGATTACTGATTCAATAATAATCGTTCAACTTTGTAGATAGGCAAGTATAAACATTGATGATCTCATAAAAATTATCAAATAATTTTTCTATTAAGAGAATCAAAGGATGGAGATCAATTTAGGGTTCTTGCTCAAAGTTTTTGTCTTGACTATAACCAAACTAATGCAACTTATTTACGCGATCGAGTGTCGTGAGTTTCTGGACGATGGTCGAAGGTCGTGTTGTCGAGACGTGGTCAAAACCTCGGCGATTACGGTAGCTTGAACGGTGGATGCGAGGCGATTCGAGTGGATGGGTGTAAGTTCTGTTTGGGTTAGCACTGTCGATTTCGATTTGAGTTTCCTAAGGGTGTTTTGGGTTGTGATTTCTTACTTTGGGGCGATTTGTGACTTGTTGAAGACCTTGGAGGATCGCCAGGGCCTTGCCGGCCGCTGTGCATGTGTACGGCGAATGTTGGTGTCAGCAGTGTCGGTCGCGTGGTAGTCTCGAGTCGTGCACGAGTTTTGGGATGGAATGCTTCGGGTAGGAGTCGAGTTTGATGCGGGAATGATGAACCTGATGTGTTTATTTATTTCTAAGTTCAAACAAAATTTAAAAAAAAAAGAAGAAGAAGAAGGGGTTTGTACAGAGGAGTCTCGGAAAAAATTGGTGAAGACTCGAAGTTGCATGCGGGGTTCTAAAGGGGAGGGTTCGGGTACCTTCCAACAATAGTATTTTATAAAATAGGGAAGCTAAGTAAATCACTCTCAAACAAATCTTAAGCATTGTATAACTTAATAGGATTCTAACAGTTTTAAGTTAAAATTTAGATACAAGGTTTAGTTATTAGTTAGTACTTAACAAATGTGATTAACACTTTATTGTTATTTTTAATTAAGAAATTGATTTAAGTTAAGAATAAAGATAATCAACATTTAAGAATTCAAACTTAAGAAAATTCTTTCAAATGTTAATTAAGATCAATAGTAATTTACTAACAATTTTATAAGTAATTAAGAATGATTACTTTATAATTTTATTTAGAGATCGAAAAGAAATTAAGAAATAAGTTAATTTGTAATTAACTACTTAGGTAAATTAATGAACAATTAATAGTTCATTAATCAAGAGATTTAACTAAGAATTAAGAAATAATTAATGAAGTAATCAACAATTAAAAATTTGTTAATCAAGTTATTTGATTTATAATTAAGGTTTTCAACTAATGATTAAGGAAAAGCTAATTAAGTAATTAAGGTTAAACAAATTGATGAAGAAGTGATAAATTAAATAGCTTGAAATAGAATAATCAAATAATGAAGTAATTAAGGAATTAATTACTTATTGTAATTAATGAGGTTTAATATGAATCGTTTAAGTTAATTAATCAAGTTTAATTGATTTAAATGATTATTTTATGATATGATAAGTATAATTACTTGGAGGAGTAATTGATGATAATGACTAGAAGAAATTGATTAAGGATGATAATGGAAGTAATTTGAGTATAATTACTTTGTGCAATTTAATCAAGGGATTAATTTTAAAAGAAATCTGTTGAGGAGAAATTAAGTGATGTGATAAGAGTAATTAAAGGTGATTGATTACTGAATAGTATTAATCAGGAGTGATTAATAAATATAGTTTAATTGAAGATTTAATTACTTAAGGTAATTAATTTAATATAGGATAATGAAATGAAATGTAATTAGCAATCATTAAATAATGAAATTAATAATGAAAGATTAAAGAATAATTAATTGGTGAAATTAAGAAGTAATGTAATGTATGTAATTGAAGATTAATTTCTATATTTGGATAAGATAATTAATTTGGAAAATAATTAAAAATGGTTACTTGAATAAAAATTAAATGTTAATTAATCAAGTGTGATTAATTTATTGATTGATTGATAATTGGTTAATAGTTATATAAGCAAGATTTGTGATGTTGAAGTAATTAATTTAATTTGCTTTAAATTAATTAGAGATACATGTAATTAATTTAATTCATTTTAAATTAATTATAGCTAATATGATTATTTATGTGTGAATGAATGATATTGTTTGATTTGAGATTTCTAGTTTGAGATAAATGATGCTATATGAAATGTATGCTTGATTGAAATATGATGATAATATAGATTATCGGTTGTGGCGATAATATTGATTATCTGTTTATGATGATGATGTTCTATTGTGATATTGTGAATTATCTATCTGTGTGTATATGGACAATTAAATTGTTTATTTTATAACTTTAAAACAACTTGGCCCTAAAAGACACGTTTTGGATTTCGATGAGACCGGGATCGGGTACCCACATTTGGAACATCCGAAAACCACATCGATCCAAATTAACGTTAGGTCGTGAATCTGATGTGAAGATGAAGATTCAGAATGCAAGGGTTGTCGTCGTTAACTCTGAGGGTGATTCCAAAATGAGTGTAACGAGATAATGCTTTCGGTTTCGTTCGAACCCAGAACGAACTTGTATGGATTGAATGCTTTCAACACATCGTCAGGCGGGCGATGAGCATTCTAAGGAATTTGTTCTCTAAAGGTAATCGTAGACTCAAGCCTCATCAACCGGGAATGGCTAAAACATGGGAGATGCAGCAAGGTTAGGTGGGTCATACCCAAGCAAGACAAGATATTTACCCTGTCTAGATGTCCATTTTTATTCGGCTTAGTGGGTGGTTGGGCGCGCCAACCACGGGGTTTATCTTGTTTGGGACTGTTCAGTAAGGAATGGTTCCGGCCTTGTGTTGCAGGGGATGAAGGGAGTAATCCTCGGTACGGTGATCTAGGCCCCGTACTGTGACGGGCGGTACCCCAGTAGCCCTGCCATTGTATGGAATCCATTTTCCAATAAGTGCCCACGGTTTTGATTGTATTACCCACTTTTGTGGCTAGTAGCTAGAATTTAATAATGTAACAATTTCGGCTATTTTCTATTTACTTGAAAACCCTAGACACTATTATAATATCACAGAAATTTCCTATGAAATGTTTTGGTTAGCGTAAGGTAAAAACTTACCCGTATTTATTTGTGGGGAGTCTTACGTGATACCTTTATTTTCAAATGTTCTTTCAAGTTAAACAACCTTAAACCGTTTACTCACACCAGACCCATGTCTGACCCGGAGTTTATTTTTGTTTTCATAAACTCTTGGGTACTCAAATTTTTACGAGTAGCCAAGTGATAGGTTCTTGGATTGTTGAGTTCTGGAGGAGCTTGGAGCAGGAGCCCAGACGTATGTAGATATCTATATAGTTCCGCTGTGTTAGTCAGAGTATGTTGTATATTATGATGTATGTAGTGACAGATGTATATAAAATGGTCAAGTGTATAATATTGTATAACTCTGATATATGTAAAACTATGAAATTATTATGTGATGTATTATATTTTATTCCGTTTCCGCTGTGAGATTCTGTTTTTGTTGTTCTTTCTTCTCTTTCTTTTCTATTTCTACCTCTTTCTTTCTAAATGATGATACGTCTTTCTGGTAGTAGAAGGGCGGGTCGTCACAGTTGGTATCAGAGCTGAAAGGTTAAGTGAGAACCTTGGCTCTGGTGGAGATTACTTATTAGAGATAGAGTCAGTAGTACTCTAGGATGAGTCTGAGCGTAATAATAGATATGAGCATGTACTTGTTTGTGAATATAAAATGGTTGTATATTATGATGATTGATTTATCGAGTGGTATATGAACCTTCGTCAGTGCAGTCTGCACAACTGTACCGAAGGGGTTTCTAAACACTTGAATAGATCAATTCGACATAATATTGTTTTCAAAAGTGGGCGAGTTAAATAATTTCATCCAAAAATATATTTTGATATAAAAAAGGAAATAATTTTTGCAAATTATTATATAATTAAAGGGTTTGGGTGATAGTGTTGCAGACCAATGAGATTATAAATTTTTTGCAATGGCTTGTGTAACCAAGGGAAGTATGAGATTGAATTTGGAATTAAAGTTATAAAAAATTGAAGTTAAAAATGAGAAATTATTTTGAATCAAGTTGAAAGCTTAATTTAATTTGGAATTAAACTAATGATTAAATATATAATAATAATAAGGATGTAAATAGATTGATGAAGTACATCAAATTTACAATGGAAATAAATTGGATTGGAAATAAAATTTTGGTTGAGATTAACTTAAGCTTAATAATAATTGGATTTAAATTTAAGATTGGAATGAAATGAATTGAGATATGGGTAAATGAAATTAAGTTCTTATTTAGTCAAATCCAAGTAGGTTGGTAAATCGAAGAGAATAGTATGGTTCTTAATTTAACGTAGGTTAAGTTAAACAAATGGAATTGGAATAGAATTCAGTTGAGTTATAGATGGTGTTAAATAAATTAAATTCTTACTTAAATAGATAAAAGTAAATTGATGTGAAATTGAATTGGAATAAATATATTCCGATAACTTGTAAAGGAAATTGGCAACACATTGATTAGGAATATTTTTGGCCATGGATAAGTGTTCAATCTTGAGTTAAAATGAAATATGAATGTGAGACTTATGAGAGAAAATATGGGGAAAATTAAATAGTAGGCCAAAATAAAATTTGTTTTGCATTTGGAAAATGAAATAAAAATCCAAAATTGAATTATAAAATAAAATTGAATACTGATAAAATAATAAGATGATTTTTGAAGATAAAATCCAATTCAAGTATGGATGGAATAAGTATGGCCTTGGAATTAATCTTAACAAAATAAATGGAAGTGAACTAATTTGGAATTAATTGGTTGATTGAATAGGTTAATGAGATTTAAATTGGTTAAATAGAAGTTTGATTATGAGATAATAATGGAATTGATCTAGGTGAGTACCAAATAAGCTGGAAATAAGTTTAAGTATGAAATTGAAACAAGTAAATTAACCAAAGATTAAACTTTATAGAAGCGTAGCTTCGAGGTAAGTAAGAGTTTATTTAGTAAAAGCTTTAATAATTTAAATTGAATAAAATAAAATTATTTTGTACTTAGGAAATGAAATAGATATCCAAATCAGAATTACAAACTAGAAATAAACTCAAGAACTATAATGAAGTGATTTTTTGTGATAAAATCAAATATTGAATTGGAAGTGGAAATAAACTAAGATGAAATAAATTGGCAAATTAAGTATGTAAATGAAATTGGAATTGGTCAAATAAAGTTGGATGGTGAATTAATAAATTTGATTGTGAATTAAAATGAATGGGAGGCTGAGACCTCAAGTTATATATGTATATAAAATTCAACTTGGATTGGAGTTGTATTTTATAGGATTGAATTGCCAGAATGGATGTCTGGAATTCATAATGTATCCCATGCATCTCATCTTGGAATCTTGTTTAGGATCCATCATTAGTTGTAGAACTAGTAGTTCAGGGAGATTTGGAAGTCAGACGGATTTTGACTGTAGTTAGGAATCCTGTTCAGATTGTTGATCAACTGAGAGGCAACTCGGGAGTAAGTAGTGAAGCTTGTTGAGTGAAGTGGAGCGAGAATCTCAGTGATTGCTCCTGGGAGACTCTGGACAGTTTTAGGAAAGTTTATCCGGATTTGTGTTCGGATAGCTAGTGTTGCTTGTTAGGATAAACTGTTTGATTGTTTGCTATTGTATGAACGATATGCATGTGTGAATGGTTAGTATAACAACTTTTAAATTATCTTTGTTTTAAATTTCGGGGACGAAATTCTTTTAAGGGGGGAGGAATGTAACGACCCTGAATTTTGGCCCTGTTTATTTTAATATATATTTAATATGATTAAATAAAATGTGTACTGATTATTTTCAAATAAACATGATTTTGGAATAATTGCCATTTGTTTATGTAAATTTGTATTTTAAAAGGAAATTTGATCTTGGAAATTTACATAGAATCTTTTAATAATATTGACCTTATATAATTGAATTAAAATATTGTACTTTGTTTATTTGGAAATATACATATGAATGATAACGTTTAAATTAGAATCCCATTTCTAACAAAATAAAATACAAATGTAAAATTTAACATAAGAATTTATTAGTCAAGATTTGTATACAACATAAATTAAAAATTTGTAAGCAAAACTAAAATAAGAACAAGGTATATGAATACAAAGTAAAGTAAAATGAAATCAAATATAATGTAAAACCAAACTTTAACTTTTATGTATAACTTATGTAAATTAGAAGTTAAATAAACAAAATATTTTCATACACAAATCAATCAACAACCATATATATGTAAATTATTCAAGTTAGAAACAATATAACAAATTTATTTTCACAAGTAAACCAAAGTAAATATAAATCTGACCCCAAACATATTTGTTATTCAAGCAAGCAATTCATAAAAACATTATTTTTACACCATATCTTCATATATAAATCTAAACATAAGATATAAAATAATAAAACAAATGTTTTCATACAAACCTGACACATATTGCTTTGATACAAATATCTGTAAACATGAAAAGAAAAAAAACCTGACAAACTCAGGTAGATTGAAATATAAACATTATAATAACTTGACTTTTTATGCAAGCTACTTGCTATTTAATGCTCTCCTGTTAGAGCACATCTTTTTGTCTAATTATAATATGCAAATCTTATTTTGCAGTAGTGAAATCTGATCGAATATAATGGTATAGCAGTGAGTTAATTATATAAAAAAAATATATAACAGGCTTGAAAATATATGAAACCTGCAAATGATTATGCTAAGCAAGTAATAAAAATCTATGTACTAATAAGGTTATGTGTAGACAATTAGTACATAGCATTTAATGTTTTAGCATCTCAGCAAAAACATTTGGCCGAAATCAACAATTATATCAGCCTTATATAAAACAAACTTGCCTGGTAAAACAAGAATTAAATAGTGTATTAGCAAATAACACATAATCAGGTCAAAACCTTTTCCATTCATATTCTTATCTTCTATATATATGTGTATGCATCCTTTATTTAGTCATTAACATAGTATACCTGAGAAAAATATAAAGAGAAAAACAAAAAACAAAAAAAAGAAAAGAAAAGCAAACAAACTCAGGTTTTAAAACAGATTCAAGAACAATTCTAAAATTTCAGGCTTCCAAAAGAGAATAAGTAGTGTTCTTTGTTCAAAAGGCTTTCCAGGTGAGTAAACATAAAAATTCAAGCTTTAGTTTAATTTTAACAGTAAGATGATGTGTGGATTTCACGGTGATGCATGTGTTTTCTTTTGGTATAATCTGTGTTTATATACAGGCTATTCTTTGATAATATTTTGTTCATTTCTGCTATGATTACAGAATTGAAAACTATTTAATTCTGTGTTATTCTTATTTGATCATAGAAGAGCTTTAAATTATCCAACAAAACAATATACTCGAATTTAAATCAGGGGTTTAAATTTGTTTTTAAACATATTAAGAGGTTATGCACAGCAAACTAAAATTTTACAGGTAACAAACATTTTGTTGATAAATTCATCTGTAATAAAATATAAATTCAAGTTGATAACTTGGAACTTCAATGCGAAATAGGATTTTTAAAATAGGAATGGAAATTTTTAAAGTAAAATTTAAGAAGCAGTTCATGGTTTAGAAAAAGGAGCATTTCTATCAATTACTGATTATTGATTCAATAATAGTCGTTCAACTTTGTAGTTAGGCAAGTATAAACATTGACGATCTCATAAAAATTATCAAATAATTTTTCTATTAAGAGAATCAAAGGATGGAGATCAATTTAGGGTTCTTGCTCAAAGTTTTTGTCTTGACTGCAACCAAACTAATGCAACTTATTTACGCGATCGAGTGTCGTGAGTTTCTGGACGATGGTCGAAGGTCGTGTTGTCGAGACGTGGTCAAAACCTCGATGATTACGGTAGCTTGAACGGTGGACGCGAGGCGATTCGAGTGGATGGGTGTAAGTTCTGTTTGGGTTAGCACTGTCGATTTCGATTCGAGTTTCCTAAGGGTGTTTTGGGTTGTGATTTCTTACTTTGGGGCGATTTGTGACTTGTTGAAGACCTTGGAGGATCGCCAGGGCCTTGCCGGCCGTTGTGCATGTGTACGGCGAATGTTGGTGTCAGCAGTGTCGGTCGCGTGGTAGTCTCGAGTCGTGCACGAGTTTTGGGATGGAATGCTTCGGGTAGGAGTCGAGTTTGATGCAGGAATGATGAACCTGATGTGCTTATTTATTTCTAAGTTCAAACAAAATTTAAAAAAAAAAGAAGAAGAAGGGGTTTGTACAGAGGAGTCTCGGAAAAAATTGGTGAAGACTCGAAGTTGCATGCGGGGTTCTAAAGGGGAGGGTTCGGGTACCTTCCAACAATAGTATTTTATAAAATAGGGAAGCTAAGTAAATCACTCTCAAACAAATCTTAAGCATTGTATAACTTAATAGGATTCTAACAGTTTTAAGTTAAAATTTAGATACAAGGTTTAGTTATTAGTTAGTACTTAACAAATGTGATTAACACTTTATTGTTATTTTTAATTAAGAAATTGATTTAAGTTAAGAATAAAGATAATCAACATTTAAGAATTCAAACTTAAGAAAATTCTTTCAAATGTTAATTAAGATCAATAGTAAATTACTAACAATTTTATAAGTAATTAAGAATGATTACTTTATAATTTTATTTAGAGATCGAATAGAAATTAAGAAATAAGTTAATTTGTAATTAACTACTTAGGTAAATTAATGAACAATTAATAGTTCATTAATCAAGAGATTTAACTAAGAATTAAGAAATAATTAATGATGTAATCAACAATTAAAAATTTGTAATCAAGTTATTTGATTTATAATTAAGGTTTTTAACTAATGATTAAGGAAAAGCTAATTAAGTAATTAAGGTTAAACAAATTGATGAAGAAGTGATAAATTAAATAGCTTGAAATAGAATAATCAAATAATGAAGTAATTAAGGAATTAATTACTTATTGTAATTAATGAGGTTTAATATGAATCGTTTAAGTTAATTAATCAAGTTTAATTGATTTAAATGATTATTTTATGATATGATAAGTATAATTACTTGGAGGAGTAATTGATGATAATGACTAGAAGAAATTGATTAAGGATGATAATGGAAGTAATTTGAGTATAATTACTTTGTGCAATTTAATCAAGGGATTAATTTTAAAAGAAATCAGTTGAGGAGAAATTAAGTGATGTGATAAGAGTAATTAAAGGTGATTGATTACTGAATAGTATTAATCAGGAGTAATTAATAAATATAGTTTAATTGAAGATTTAATTACTTAAGGTAATTAATTTAATATAGGATAATGAAATGAAATGTAATTAGCAATCATTAAATAATGAAATTAATAATGAAAGATTAAAGAATAATTAATTGGTGAAATTAAGAAGTAATGTAATGTATGTAATTGAAGATTAATTTCTATATTTGGATAAGATAATTAATTTGGAAAATAATTAAAAATGGTTACTTGAATAAAAATTAAATGTTAATTAATCAAGTGTGATTAATTTATTAATTGATTGATAATTGGTTAATAGTTATATAAGAAAGATTTGTGATGTTGAAGTAATTAATTTAATTTGCTTTAAATTAATTAGAGATACATGTAATTAATTTAATTCATTTTAAATTAATTATAGCTAATATGATTATTTATGTGTGAACGGATGATATTGTTTGATTTGAGATTTCTAGTTTGAGATAAATGATGCTATATGAAATGTATGCTTGAATGAAATATGATGATAATATAGATTATCAGTTGTGACGATAATATTGATTATCTGTTTATGATGATGATGTTCTATTGTGATATTGTGAATTATCTATCTGTGTGTATATGGACAATTAAATTGTTTATTTTATAACTTTAAAACAACTTGGCCCTAAAAGACACGTTTTGAATTTCGATGAGACCGGGATCGGGTTTTCACATTTGGAACATCCGAAAACCACATCGATCCAAATTAACGTTAGGTCGTGAATCTGATGTGAAGATGAAGATTCAGAATGCAAGGGTTGTCGTCGTTAACTCTGAGGGTGATTCCAAAATGGGTGTAACGAGATAATGCTTTCGGTTTCGTTCGAACCCGAAACGAACTTGTATGGATTGAATGCTTTCAACACATCGTCAGGCGGGCGATGAGCATTCTAAGTAATTTGTTCTCTAAAGGTAATCATAGCCTCAAGCCTCATCAACCGGGAATGGCTAAAACAGGGGAGATGCAGCAAGGTTAGGTGGGTCATGCCCAAGCAGGACAAGATATTTACCCTGTCTAGATGTCCCTTTTTATTCGGCTTAGTGGGTGGTTGGACGCGCCAACCACGGGGTTTATCTTGTTCGGGACTGTTCAGTAAGGAATGGTTCCGGCCTTGTGTTGTAGGGGATGAATGGAGTAATCCTCGGTACGGTGATCTAGGCCCCGTACTGTGACGGGCGGTACCCCAGTAGCCCTGCCATTGTATGGAATCTATTTTCCAATAAGTGCCCACGGTTTTGATTGTATTACCCACTTTTGTGGCTAGTAGCTGGAATTTAATAATGTAACAATTTCGGCTATTTTCTATTTACTTGAAAACCCTAGACACTATTATAATATCATAGAATTTCCTATGAAATGTTTTGGTTAGCGTAAGGTAAAAACTTACTTGTATTTATTTGTGGGGAGTCTTACGTGATACCTTTATTTTCAAATGTTCTTTCAAGTTAAACAATCTTAAACCGTTTACTCATACCAGACCCATGTCTGACCAAGAGTTTATTTTTGTTTTCATAAACTCTTGGGTACTCAAATTTTTACGAGTAGCCAAGTGATAGGTTCTTGGATTGTTGAGTTCCGGAGGAGCTTGGAGCAGGAGCCCAGACGTATGTAGATATCTATATAGTTCCGCTGTGTTAGTCAGAGTATGTTGTATATTGTGATGTATGTAGTGACAGATGTATATAAAATGGTCAAGTGTATAATATTGTATAACTCTGATATACGTAAAACTATGAAATTATTATGTGATGTATTATATTTTATTCCGTTTCCGCTGTGAGATTCTGTTGTTGTTGTTCTTTCTTCTCTTTCTTTTCTATTTCTACCTCTTTCTTTCTAAATGATGATACGTCTTTCTGGTAGTAGAAGGGCGGGTCGTCGCACGATCCATAACACACTTTCATGTTTATCCAAGTACCTTTTTGGAATATGCTTTATCAAGCCTTTGTAACCATCGCCTAAGAAGGAAATGTTAGTCATAGGGAATTCGATATAGACCAAGTAAAGGCATTGCATTAGTTTGGCCCTTGTCTTCGAGCAAGATTCGAAAAAGGGTGGTGAGATCTTCATTCTCCTTATGAAAGTTGGATTCACGGAAACAAGATTTTCAAGGAAGGTGTATGACTTGTTTATTCTTAAAGTCCTAAAGGTATTTGAGATGTTTTAGAAGTCTCATATAACTTTTGTTTGATTTATTCAAATCTTTACATAACCTTGCTCCTTCTCTATTGAATATATCATCTCTATTTTGTCTACTAAAATCTCTACATAATTTTTATTTCTCTTTATATGCTGGTAGTCAAGAAATATTGTAATTATCAACTACAAAATCAGATAAACTAGGAAATAGAGTTTGAGGGTAGTAATTACCTATGGAGGAGTCACCGTAGTACTTACCTTAAAGGGTCGAGCTTTTCTGGATCCTACAAGAGGAGTGACCAAGTTTGCTTAAATCACAAAGATTTGAACCATAAGAAGAATTCATTGAGTGCAGTGTTCCAAAAATATTTTTATCGGCGTAAGAGAAAAGATATTAGCAGCATGTGTAGCACCCATAATTTTAAATAGCGTTATACATGAGATTTAATTAGATAAATTAAAGAGAATGATGTATAGACTAGAGTGATAAGGGAATTGAGAATTGGAAACTAATTAAGGTCGTGCCTCAACTAAGTTAATTAATGAGAAAGAGTTAAGACTTTAAAACCTAAGAAAATAAGGCAAGGGCAATAAAGGAATAGCCAAACCCCCATAACCACCAAAATCCCTTACCAATTCTCATTAACATTCTTAATAAAAAACAATATAAACAAAGAAAAAAGAAGGCCAACCATAACCCTAGTAGAAGAGGAGCTCAAAAAATGAATTAGAGACTAAGATTCAAGCTAGGAAGATTAAAGTGTAGAACAAATCTCAAGTTCCTTATCCAAACAAGGTGAATAATGATCTAAACCATCTCATATAAGTCATTTTGAATGTTTTAATTTGGGTTTGAGATTTAAAACCATATGATTGGATGAATGATGATATGTTTTTAATTTAAATTCCATGTCACAATTTAAAGATGGATTTTATGGAATAATGTAGTTCGGTTTTAAGGATAAAGTCATGTAAAATGATTTCCATTTCCATGATTTTTAAATATGTTATGCAAAACATTATTTTGGAGATGGGTTCGAATTTTCATAATTCCAAGCTATGGATATTTATTTTGAATTTTTGACTGAAAGAAATGATATTTCGAGTTTTACTTAATTTAAGGAATTAATTAATTATTTTCGAGCTGAAAATTTTATATGATATAGATATTAACATTTTGGAATTTATGTGAACTTTTGAGATTTTTCTCAAGAGATTTAGGTGAGTTTTGGATTTAATTAGAAAGATTAGTATTTAATGATTATTTAAATTCAAAGGGTAAGTTAATGATTTTAATTAAGTATTAGAGCATTGGGGGATTACATGCGGTAGTAAATTTTGATAAGAATTTTATAAAGATTTTGTTATCCAATAGGAAATTTACAACGTAAGGGGTTAGGTAAAAAGAAATTGCTTTAATTAGTTAAAAATCAGTTTTATGATAATTACAGCAATGCCACTTGCCTTTGAAAGCATTGATGCCTTCGATGGCATTGACTCCACTTCCCTTAGAACACTAAGGGATAAAGGTATTTCTATACTTAGCATGCACCAGAATTAAGAGAGAGATAATCTCTTTTCATAAGAAATATCAAAGATGTAAACAAGTAATCTGAGCTACAATACATATTATAGATGATCAATAGAGATATTATACTCAATAATAATGTTCTCACTTGTTTTACAAAACAAGGCAAGGTCCGAAGGAAATAACTTGCATTGTTCGTTATACATTTTATATTTTTAATACAACAACAATTATGCATACAACTATATATAATCAACTGGTCAGTAAAACTCCCCCAAGCTCTAGCCAATGCTTATGTATTCCCAAATTGTCCAAAATAAAATGCTATTCGATTTTGACTATAGTACCTACTAGCTTTAAACTCGACGAATCCAACACTATTGCTTAGATAGTCCCAATATGAATGCAATGGAAAAAACGGCGCCTTAATCAGCCTTTTATGAACTGGTTACGATTTATATAATTTTTGAGATTTAAAAATATGATTAGTTAATCGAATCAACCCTAATAAACTTATAATTACATCTATAAAGCAATTCCTCATCCTCTTCTCCCTTCTTGTGCACACTATACATCCCCTGCTCCAAATCGTGCACATGTACACTTTCAACATGGCGAACCACTTTGCCATTTCCCATATCGCTTGCGCCAACATATTTCTCTTCTTAAGCATGACCACCTCGGCCCATCATCATCGCAATCCCCAAGCGAAGTTCAACCATAGCCCTAAATCAACAATGTCTACAGGTCGCACTTCAATTTCCACCACCATACGCGGTCAAACCACCACCAACGTTCTTTCAGGCCACCATGATCACAGCCTCAGCCTAGAATTTTCCATCGATCAACCCCATTAAAAAGCGATCAAACCTCCTTTTTGTACAGTGTAATGTCGCCCCCTCCCTTGGATGATCGAACCACCTACCATCGATGCCAAAAGGTGTAGCTCCTCAAGGGAAGCGAGATGACAATAACCACTTTGCTTAACTCTACGTAAATCATAAAACAATGGCAATCTTAATCACTATTACTGAAATCATGCAAGACCAAGCTCAATCGTACATAAAACGACACATGTCAAAAGCAAACTCTCAACCATACGAAGCAAACAAATCCGCTATCATCGAATTTTGTTTTGTATCGCTGTGATTTAATTAGATGGAGAGATTTGATGGTGGCATCTTGAAATTTGAAAAGAGGAGAAAGAGAGAAATATATTTAGGTTTTAGATTTTGGGGTGTATTTATAGAAAATTTATATTATATTTTATTCTTTTAATTTTAATTTTAATGCTACACGTTTCGACCACATTCAACCATACAACATGTCTAATTGTCATGAAACTTGTTGACATACGACAATGCATTATTTCAGATCTAATGACACATTTTCATCAATTCCAGAAAGCTCCTTGAAATGATAATTTCATATGTTAATTAAAACTAATTATTATCAAAATAACTTAAATAACTTAAATCATAAATTAAAATTAACAATAACCATTTATTAATTAAACTGAATCTAAATAAGCTTTCGAAACTATTTTTATTCACATTATATCTAAGATTCCATTATTTAAATAATTCCAATATTTAATTTAAACCGTTAAAAAATCCAGATTGTTACATTCTTCCCCTTTTAAAAGAATTTCACCCTCAAAATTCCAACACAAGCAACACATCAACAATCACACCACAAAACCTAATTGTATTGCAATCACTGGTAACCAAAGAAATAATCAGACAACAATACTATATAGTACTGCAATCACCAGCATCCAAAACTCATGGTTTGAACTGTTTTGGAAACCATCTCACCACACAAGGATAACAACCAATCCACTAAGCGTTACCTTATGCACAACAGCCTTAGGTATTACTCAGTCGACTACTCATGCTACCAAAACAATTCGAAGAGTCACTCCTCAAACTTTCCACAAGCCAACACACGTAGCATATAAATATTTTAAAGCCCATACGATGTATATGTATCATCCATAAGTAATACCAAATCTGATTGCTGGCTTGATCACATAAATTCTACTTCCAAACAAGTATCTCTCACTTGAACCCTCTACTGCAGACTCTGATCTGGCTTCTTGATTAGAACCTCCATTTTCCTTACATAGCCACTATGATAGAAAACTTTAGGATCATACCTAAAATCCAAATAAAGTGTTCGCCGTTAAGAATTAGTGAAAAATCCTAACACGGACCGATGTAAATCTTCTAGAAATCCATTTATTTGAATCATAGATCAAGAAATGTTAAGTGGATAAAATGATCTACGTATAACTTACATAGCCTATTCAATTGGTTTCTTAACTATTCCAAATACTTTCCATTTTAATTCCCATTCAGTTATCACTTTTTTCTCATTTAATATTAAAATCACTTATGAATCACTTCATAAATTTAATTTAAGTTATTAAACATTATATAACTTAATTTCACATTCATATAATACTCCACTATATCCTCAGAGCATATACAAAAATATTCCATTACATTTTACTCAACATGAATATTCAATCAATCAAAGCTTGTTTAAATTCTACCATCTCTTCAGTTCAAGTATTATATAAAACTTAACTTCATATTTTCACAAAACACTTTGCTTCAAATTTGTTACACAAACTCGGAAATTTCGACTGTCCAAAATCATCAAAATTCCATTTCATTTTAGCAAATTGAAATTTATTGATCAATAGATCAAACAAGATGCACAACCATACTTAACATAATACATATGATAAATGAGTCCATAGAACATTTTAATAGAGAACTCAAGAACTAAACACTCGATTTCCATATCAAATCATTTTGAAATAATAATATACGCACCATTTGTATCAAATCATCCTTTTAGGATTTAAATAAGTATCCATTTTACCAAAACAAATTTGTAGAATCCTCCACTTTAAAACTAAAAAATAAATGCTAATGATGCTGCATTCATCAGTAGAATCATTTCCAATGGCAGAAGTGAGTTCAGTACATTCTAAACACGCCTTTCGGACTTAACCAAAATTATTTTCAAAACAATTTCAAATACTTCGTAAATATTACTAAGTACTATGATGTCAATTCCCTAAACCCATTCCCAAACATTTACTTCAAATAACACTAGTATAATTTTCCAAAACCTTAGAAAATCAATTTCTAAAATACCGGGATTTAACTTCTCAAATTCCTTGTTAAAATCCTCATCATATTTATAAATTGTATTTATAAACCAAAATATATAAGTCATTTCCTATATAAAACTATCACTAAAGTGTTAACCTTGTTCAGATTATAATAGACAACTTTTGTTAAAATCAAATTTTAACCCAATATTGTCATCAAATGTTTTATAATCAAACCATGAAACTAAATTCACAAGGTGTTCATTTTAATATTCCCACAAGTTATTATCTATCCAACCTATGCAGTGAAAAGGTAAAACTGCTCATAAACTAGTCGTACACAATAAATCAAATAGAAAATGATAATAGTAAAATATGATCATTTCCTAATAAACAAACACATCATAAATAACTACATTAATTTATGAAAATTATTCTTATATATATAGTCCTAGGTAAAATTATTTCATTTACTAATTTCGAAAACAATACTATATCAATTTGCCCTGTTTAAGTGTTTAGGGATCCCTGTCAAAAAGGATAGCAACTCGTATTGATTAAAAACCATAAGCCACTCTATAAACCAATCAAAACAATACAAAACATTTTATAACAACAACATACACGCATTCTCATTATGTACACTCAACTCATAATAAGGCATTCCATTATCCTATCTCTCAATGAGTTATACCCACCAAAACCTAGGTTCTCATTAACCTTTAGCTCTAATACCAAGTGTAACGATCTACCGACCTCCAAACATTGACACTAATACATCCGTGGTATTCACGTGCTAAGCACCTAAGTGTTGGAAAGACGAATTGTTAGTAAAATAAAAGGAAAAAGAAAAGGAACAAGAGAGAAGAGAACGTGTATCAGATCTCACATGGGAATGATAATATACAAAATTTTAAAAGATATTTACCAAAAATAAAACCTTTCTATACATACATCATTAAATAAAACTAACCAATCATCAGCTTGGATAGTTATAACAACCTGTCCTAAAAAATGCTGGTGAAAAATTGACTCTATTATCACTACCATTGAATGGGTGCTTTGCTCTTAATCTTTTGACACACGATTCACAATACCATATGACTCATAATCATCCAATTAAAGAATTATTTCTAAAGGACATGGCTTGGTCCATAATTCCCAAAGAATTGTAGAAAATATCATATACTTCTGTAATTTTTATAGTTAATGCATCCTTATTATTATAAAAACAAACATCTTCGTTATAAATATTTACTTTATAAAGAATATTCTTAATATTCTTATTAAAATAAAACTCTATCTATTTTAAGTCAATATTGAAAAATGTTATCATTTCACAAATAATATTTGTTGCTTATACGAAAGCAATCTTTCATATTTTGGTCCATCCATTAGTAAGTGCATATCAACACTGTATCCACTATTACTATAATGGTGCATGAAATTAGAAGCTCCTTTCAACAATTTATTATAGGCCATTGGTTTCATCCACTACAACTAGTTTACAGTCGAGAATTTTAAACTAAGTATATTAAAATCAAAGAAATTGCTCTTATAGAAAAAAATTATAACAAAACTACATTTGGAATATAAATTGCATTTACCGTTACATATTATGTGTTTACTTAGTATTTTATATAGTTCTCATATTCAGTGTCTCTCCCTGAAGCAAACATGACCATTCACTCTCTTCATCTCAAATGTGCATATCCTATCAAACGTTCTTTTTCCTTTCTAAGTGTTTGAACCATTCAAATTGAAACCTTTTTTGCAAGATAAAACCTAACTCCATTTGGACATCGTTATTATCTAAAGGATATTGAATTAGTAGCACTTAGGTAAACTAATCAAAACCGATATTTTAGTTGGGAAGCCCCATTCCAGGACCAACATTAAAAAAGAATATTACTAGGTAATAGCGTCTGCTAATGCAGAGAATATGGCTAGTTAGGAGCGAACCATCTACAGTCTTGTTTGAATACGTTGATTAGTGCTCTATATTTTTTCCTTTCTCAAGTGGATCGACATATCCAATAAATGCTTTCAAAACAACAGGTGGCAATAGGATCAATCAAAAAAATACAACTCAAATGCATCACATCACATAACACAATATACACACACACACACACATATATGCAGATACATCCCAATACAATACAAATAATACATCACAATTCGTATGACGACCATAATATACGCATGAGTCAAAACAATATACATATAAGAGTAGCGACAAAAAGACTACAACAAAAAGGGCTAGCAGATAAGTCCATGCGGAAGCAGAGTAGGCTAAGTACATAGGGGTACCTAACCTGAAACACCTCGGTCTGACCCAAGTATAAAATACACGGGTCAGTCTAGTTAAACAAATTAATTTGTAAGGGTAAGTGATAATAAGAGCATAAGGTAAAGGGTAAGATATCCTCTCGAATGAGAAGAAACAATAATAAGAGCATGCCACTACTTTAAATAAGGCAATTACACTAAGTTTATGTCCTTAATATAGGCAAACTCACCAAATAACACCAAGTACAATAAATGCCTCATATCATCGATGAAATCCAAAATGCCACAAAAATGGTTTACATGGACCATATCTCCAGAATAGGAGAGTAACAAATCTCAAACTCAAAACTCGCCATAAATGGCAATCACAAAAATATTCTCTAAATAGAGAAGTATTAAACACAAAATATGCCTAAAATGGAAATCTCTTATATTTCCAAATAGAAGAGTGTAATCTCTAATAAAGGCCAAGTGTTGGCAATAATGTAATCGCCATATTTTATATCTCGAATGACTCAAATGGCCAATAATGTAAAAGGGCGACACACTCGGAAATTCACCAGAAAATCAACGAAATAATCTCAAAGATATAACATGTTCTTATGGCCGAAGCCCGCCAAGTACTGTTCTCCTAAAATAAAGCGCCACATCTCTTAGACAAACGTCCTGAATGACAAATAAATACGCCCTTTAGACAAACATTCCAAAGGACAAATACATTGCTATGACAAACATCCCTTAGACAAACATCCTAAAGGACAAATGTCCCGAAGGTCCAGTAGTGGCAAATACGTCTCTTAGACAAATGTGTCACAAACTCTCGGATAGGAATCCGAACAATGTTAACGTGTGTCCCATACCACACATTCGCACTAAATGGTTTACTAACCGCTAGTAAATTTCACACTCAAAGAAATAAAAGGTTTACCATATCTCATTGTTAAACTCGACCCGAAAGTCAAATGATCAAACTGACAAGTTGGGAATTAACTAGCAAGATAAATGCATGGGTCCCATACCACATGTTTTACCAAACCGTTTAATTCTTCTTCTCATTCGCTCGAACAGTTCAAAAACGTGTATTATATATATATATATATATAATAATTTACTTGAGAAAACTAGCTTTTAAAAGTAATTTTCAAAAATAAATTTAGAAAATCGTATTTGAAAATTCCCTTGTTATAGAGAATAACTAGATTTTCTATTTGAAAATTCTTTAAAAATATCATATAATAATGATTTTAAATGCTCACTGATTTTAAAATTTATTTCAAACAAGTTTGGAAAAATCCTTGCTGGAAAATGAATAAAAACAAGGAAAATCACTCAAACCGATATTCGAATTCAATTCAAATTTCAGTTCTAAATCAACAATAATTTGAATTTCAAATTCTCAAAATTTAACTAGCCTATTGATAGGCATCATAGCACTTCAAAACATCACATAACCATCATCAAAATCAAGCAAGATAGGAAGGAAAACAAGCTAAAAACAAGTCGCAAATCAAAGGAACAAAGGCCAAACTACTCGTACTTGGGCCAAAAAGGGGCCGACCCAGTCCATTAGCCAGGTTTACCACCAGATCGACTGCCTGCTCGACCTGGAGGGTGTTGGGTCGACCTTCCTGTCGACCCAGGTTATCGACTCTTCTCCATGTTGTTTTCCTACTCTGTATTGATTTTCCAGGGTCAATCTAACATATCAAACGATGGAATTTTTGGATGAAAATTGACAAGTACAAAGTTTAACATGTAAACAACACTTTAGAAATGATCGGCAACAATTTGAGGGAAAAACAAAGAGTTATGGCCACTCAAAGTGGCAACTAGAGGCTAGAAATTTAATAAAACAACTGACAAAAAGATATACATATACAAAAGCTATTTTCTTTCAGATCTTTGCATTAGCAGGCTAGTTTCAGCTAGAAATGTGAGGTGACAAACTCACCTTCGCTATTAGAGAGCAAACTCAAAGAATTGGAGGAATGTTTCTTGCTTTTGGGATGAAGGAGTATCTCTTAATCTGCTAGAACTCAAGGCAAACACATGCAATAGGAAAGGAAAAAATTAATAGCCGACTCTTCTAAAAATAAGATATTTGATGAGATGACATGGTTTTGGAATGATATTACCTTTTAGTTTCATTCTAAATTGATAAAAACAATAAATTGTTTGAAAAAGATTTGAATTTGAAAGCTTTGGAGTTGAGAAAATGGTGCTTTCTTCTAACAGACAATTGGAGGAGAAGAGATAATTGTTTTTTGAAAGTAGAGGCATCTCTTTACTTCGTTTTCTCAATTTTGATTAGGACTAAATGGGGTTATGGACCTATTAATTAAAAGTAAATATGGAGTCCTTAGTTAATTAATCAATATTTAAATCAAATGAACACATATATTATACTATATTATAAACAAAGTCATTTTCCTTTCAATTTTCGACCAAAAAAAATTTGTAAATTTAAATACACATGAAATAAATTATTTTACACTATGTGAAAAGATTAATTTTTATTTTTAGAATATTTTTATTATTATTAAATCCTTTGTTTTTCAAAAATACACTATTTACTTAAATAAAGGAATAAAATTCTATTTTTAACTTCTAAAATTCTACAAAAATACTTTTCTCCCTTAGAAAAATATTTTAAACCATTTTAAACTCAAATTTATAATTAAACTCCTTTTTAAACCAATTTCCATCTTTTTATTTTAACAAACAACCTTTAAAAATCTCGTACTGCTTTTAAAAATTATTAAAAGAAGTAATTGACAATAATTAATACAATTATTGCATTTTATCCAAATTAAACCAATTCTCCTTTCATTATTAACCCAAATAAATAAAATAAAGTTCCAAACTATATTTTTCTCATTTTACTTTCAAAATCCATTGTTTATTCTAAATAAACAATTAAAATTTCTAGTTTATTTTAATTTAAAACATTAAATTATAACTAACGTTATAATTTAACATTAACAAGTAATCTCCCAAACCAGGGTTGTTACAGACTCCCCTCCTTAACAAAATTTTTGCCTCGTAATCTCTAGAGAAGATTTTGTATTCAACGTAATTATATCATCAATCACAAGAAGGATAGACAAGCACGAGATAAGTTCCTCACTTTCTACTCAAGATGAGAGAAGACCAAGATAAATTGCTCAATAATTTCTATGATTATCCGATTATCTTTATCGGGATTAGTGGACTATAAATGTCTTCGAGCAATACCTTATGATTTCGAAGGCATCTCGCCGTCGATGCAAGAATACAAAAGCATAAGGCTACTCAAAATCAATCGAGAGAGATTGATTTCTCAGAAACTTCTCAAATAGAGTTGTTATTTAGCATCGCTTCATCCGAACTCCAAACAACAAGGCGATGTCGTATGTCACTACGGAAGGAGCCATACAGATATTAAGATAACAACAAATGAGGTAAGAATCTCTGATAGATGATTGCTTCAAAGGCTACTAAATTAAAAATGACCAAAAAATGCAAGTTGTAATAATACAGCAATAAGGCAAAGTGAACACAAGGAACCAAAATGTAGAAATTTTTTAAATTACAATTAAAATTTATTAGAGTTTCAAAGCTTAATATCTTCAAAACCATAGTCTAAATTTTTGTTTATAATCAAACTTCTTAAAATTCCATAATTCATTGCCTTTAAATTCAAAATCTCAATTTTCAACACTTGAGAATTTCTATAGCTTCTTACTTACATTTTTAAATTTAATTTCATTACTCTTCATTAGAGAAAATACAGTTAAGTTGTTTATTCTCTAATTCTTCCATAAGTATTCTCTAGTTTGCAACATATATTATTATTATTTTCAATTTGTTTCTCAAATTTTCTAAGTATTAGAAATTTGTGGAAAAATCTACAAAGTCTCATTTGTACGGAGGGACGTATACAATATTATGAAAATGATTTATATAATATACACCGACTATTAGGTCGAAAACACAATATATATACCATTATTCAATTGTTAAAATTAATCCGAAAACATAACTTTCTTTTTAGCATTTTAAAGCGAGTTTGCACAAACATATATATAAATTCTTTTTGCTCAAAACATATTTCAACTATCCTCTTTCACCTGTACTTAACTCAAATAGATGATAATAGTTTACATTTGTAAATAAGAAGCGTTGCATTTAATTATTTAAGGGAAATAGATAAATTTCATTTCATCCTACTGTAAAGAAGATATTTTTTAATCTAGAAAAAAATAAAATCTGAAAATTTATATAATATGGAAATTGTACTACTAAGTCTAAGCTTTCTAGGAATATAAAGATCATCAAAATCGGATTTACGGTTTGAAAGTTATGTTAAATTTAATTTCATCTTAAATCTTAGAGAATTTTGTAATAGGACAGAAATTCCAATCCACTTTCAAACCTATTTTAGACTCAATAAAAGGCAAAATCTTTTAAAAAGGTAAAAATAAACTTTATAGCTTACTAAAAGCTCATTAATTTGCAAAAATATTAAACTCACTTGGGGTTATAAATCTCAAGTTATCGCTGCTTTAGTACATCACTTTTCCAAAAAAAAATTCAGCTTCTAAATCAATTTAAAATTTGAAATTTATCCAAATCATTTGTGAAGCCCCACCTCTATACTCACACTAACCAAGGAAACTACTAGGTAATGCCATCAATTAGTATAAAGAATAAGGCTATTGAGGAGCGACCAACTATATAATGATTTGAGAAAGAACCGATATGTCAGATAGAATGTCATGCATTTCATTTCCAGAGGAAATCCAACATATCCACTCCAAACTCAAATCTACTACACAGTGGCTAAATGGCCTTCAAAAACAAATATAAAATGGGCATAACAACAAAAAATCAGTCATATATATTCATAACACTAAGGCAGAAATAGATATGAATATAACACATAGAAGTGTATATCAAAGTAGTGGTCATACAAGATCCACTACATCACAAAAGAGTAGGCACAAGTGCTAGACAAAAGAATACGTATAAATCAAAAAGCCTTTATCTTGTATACATGAAAGACAAAAACTATTAAGCTAAAGCAGTTAGCCAAAATTCAAAAGATGGTCCTTGCTAAGAAGTCAAGTGAAAACATCTAAAATACCTCGGTCTGACCCGAATATTATTAAAAAGAAAAATAATAAATGGATCAATCTAGCTATAGTTATCATGTAGATGAGATGGGATAAGAGATATGACAAAAATATATGATAACAATAATACCATGCTGTGACAAGTATATATTTGATAACAATGAAAATCATACAATATCCTAAATTTTCTCAAACATCAAAAAAAGAGTTCATATTCTTTAGCTTTTTCACCAAACCCCAAATATTGACAAAACATATCAATGCAAATCGCAAAAACTGGTGAAACATATATTCCAGAAATCCATAATTGAAAATCAAGAAAACATAAAAAGGGAAGGCCTATCATAAATGAGAGCACGAAAACTGACCAACACATGTATTACAAATTGGACGCTATCCCATGAGTGGTAAACCCATAAAAATATGGGGCACAGTCCCCCACATGGACGAATGAGCTAAACATCGACGCATCCTAAAAGATATGCCTCATGCACAGACTCTGTCGGGGTATAGTCTCCCACGTGGATGAATGAGTCGAACATCTATGCATCCTAAAAGATACGCTTCATGCACAGACTATATCGTGGTACAGTCCCCCACGCGGTCGAATGAGCCAAACATCGACGCACCTTAAAATATATACCTCATGCATAGATTATGTCAGGGTACAGTACCCCATGCGAAAAAATGAGCTGATTGCTCCTTGAACGGCCAAAAGACCATGGGTCGCTGCCCCACCAAATTGAGCCGAAGCTCCATAGAATAAGTATAAATTACACCAAGCTAGTAAATAAGTGAGTTTAGCTTCATGTCCCATAACCACTGGCTTAACTTAAATATTTACGAAAAAATTGTAGATTTCCACATGAAAATTTTCACGAGATTTCAATCGAGAAGTTCAAGAACTAACCGACGAAGTAAGCACAAACGTTTCATACCACTCGTTTGTTAAGTCGTTTAATTGGATTTCTCATACGAATGAGGTAAATATTTGTATATACTAATAGATTGAAAACGGTTTTAAAACGAGTTTTTTTATTAAAAATAGCGTTGAAATCATTTTTTTAAAAGAGTTCTAGTATTTATTACTAGTATAAAAACCTTTATATTTTAATGTGACAAATCACAGAAATGAGTGTAAAAATAATTTATCACCAAAATCCACTTTAAGATGACGTGAATTAAAACCATAAAAATCGATGTCAAATTCAACAAATGGAAAAAACCAAAAATCTAGAAAAGAAATCATTAAAGTCGGTATTGATTGACAATAACTATTCAGATCATCAAAGATAGATAAAAATTGGAAATCCACTCAAAAAAGGAAAAATAGAAAAAATTTAACAGAACCAGTCGTTTGGCCAGTTTAACAAGACATCTGACCCTGGGTTCTGGAAGTTCATATTTTCTTCTCTTTTTTTTCTTTTTTGAAGCCTTCTAGATGTTTGGTTGGGTTTAACCAGACGTCTGGTCCTTGGCTCTGAAATTTTATTTTTCTTATCGTTTCCTTTTTTTCTTCAGGAGCCCTAACCGGATATTTGGATTTTTCAACCTGAAGTCCAGTTGCTTGTGCTGGGCAAAAATTTGCTTTAGCCATTGATGGCCAAATCAATTCAGAAGCAATTGAACAAGCAATGGAGACTAGGGATTTATGCCGAGCGACAACCTAGCCCTATAGGCTCTTCGGTACACCACAAATAACTTGCCCAAACATCCATAGTAGGATTTCCATAAATTTTTACTTTAAAACCAAAAATTGAAAATTCACCAAACCAATTCAAATCAAAAGCAATTGAATATGAAATAGATGTTGGGAATTCATACCTAACAACATTGAAAGCTATAGACATAGATGTGAATTCAAGATCTCACCTTTAAACTCAAAAACAAAAATTGAGAAGCTCTAAAACAAGGAAAGATTAACTCCATTTCAGTCACAACTCTAGAAGCTCCATTATATGATCATATGCCAATATTTCCTAAGTTAGGTTATAGGAAATTATGAAAATTAGAGAGGGATTGAGATGGAGAAGATGAAGAGGATGCTTACTTAAGCTCTTTTTGATTTTAGAACTATAACTTGAGTTTCCTAAGAGAAATAGGGCTTAGGAATTTAGTTTCCTCTTCCCACCATTTTTCCTAGGGCTTTAGTGTATTAGGAAATTAGAAAGGGAATGAATGAAGAGGAGTGGAGTGGGAGGTATTTGGTAGAAGGTTTGGGCTCATTTATTTGGTTAATGGGCCAGAACACAACCCAAAGCCCAAATGAAAACACCAAAATCCTAATCAACTCCAAGCTTATTGATGTTTATACCAAAACAAGTTGTAAACATTGTTTTAAACTCAATGGAAGTGGTTTCATGTCACGACCCGTCTTTCTATCTCCAGAAAAATGCATCATGATTTAAGAAAGAAAGGGATGGAAGAAGAAAAGATAGGAAAAGAAGAAACTCAACAACATCAGATACTCACATCGGAATGATTTAAATATAATATATCACATAAAATATTACACAGTATCATATACATATGAGTACACAACTTATACATTCATATTAGACAGTTATAAACATCTGTCTAACTATACAACTCAAGTACATCAATACAATATAGACATAACACTAACACAGCGGAACAATAATATATCTACACGTGGAAGCCTCCTGCTCCAAATCTCCTCCAGAATTCGTCAAGCTAATCTGAATCCCTCGACTAGTCATACATAATATGAGTACCTAAGAGTTTAATAAAACAGAAAATAAGCACTCGGGTCAGACAGCAGTCTGGTGTGTGTAAATGGTTTAAAAAATTTTAAATTTAGAAAATCCTTTGAAAAAAAGGTATCACGTTAGACTTCCCACACATAAATATGGTATAGTTTTTACCTTATGCTAACCAAAACATTTGATGAGAAATCCAGTGACATTATAATAATGTCAAGGGTTTTCAAGTAAATAAGAAATAGCCGAAAATGTTACATGATTAAATTCTAGCTACTAGTCACAAAAGTGGATAATACAAATCAAAACCGTAGGGTCTCGTAGGAAGAATGGGTTTCCATCAATGGCAGGGCTACCGGGGTACCGCCTGTCATAGTACGTGTCCTAGATCACCGTACGGAGGAGCCACCCTAACTTTCCTGCAACACAAGGCCGGAACCATCCCTGTGATTACCCGGAATTTCTAGCAGTTTAAAATTTGAACAGTTAATTGGTTTTAGATATTTAAAAGTTAATCTTAATTTGAATTTAAGATATCAATATTTACTTGATAATGAAATCATTCAATTGTATAGCTTAAATATTGAATTTTATAATTGAAATTTGGTAAATTGTTGAATCTTAGATTCTAAGCCTGTTTCAAATAATTTGAAGGCTTATAAAATATATAATGATGATACTGAAGATATTAGAATGGTTGAAATTTTAATTTAAAAGTAATTTGTTCAATTTTAATAAAATATTGTTTAAATTGAATTTAAAAATAGCCTTCCGAGACACAATTTCGGAATTCGACGAAACCAGTTCCATTGGATCCGTAATAATTAGTTATTATCGGATTTCAATTTTCGTAGCAATCGGAGTTGTCGTTTGACCGTGGCAGCTCAAAACGCTTCAAATTATTTTAATCAATTTAATTTTAAATTGATCGTTTAATTCCGTAACTCGCTCATACTTTCAAAATAGCCTCTGAAACACGTTCCATTATGATCGGAACGCGGGTATAACCTTATAAACGTCTGTCGGCATGTGTGATTCGGGATTCGGGATTTCGGGTTTTGGGGACACGAGATATTTTCATATTTAATTATTTAGTTTTCAAGCGTGCTGAAGAAGCTTATCCCCCAAACCAATATTTTATTACCGTCCTCTCTCCTTTAATAGATTCGAACTGAGCTTTCCCTTTTCATCATTTCCAAATTCGATTCGAAGAAAAAAAATTGATATTAATGGTCGTAGCCTTCGTCGCGTACAAATCAATTAAAAAAAAAAAGAGGAAATTGTGAATCATGGCCGAAGCCGTCTCTGCCACAGTCCCATTCATCTTCGTCTCTAGCTTGAGATAATCGGCGACGCAAGGATTGAATTGAGCTCGTGTAGCTCGAGCTCGTACTCGAGAGGTCTAGCCGAGGTCGCGATTGTATCGTATTCGTGTGGGATTGGGGTTTCGGCGGAAGCGCGTGAGGAGGTGCGTGACTCAATGGACTCTCGTGAGGCGTGATGGGTGGGGGTTGCGAGGAGGTGGTCAGAAGTGACTTCGACTTTGATGGAGGTGGAGGCTCGAGATGTTCACGACGAACGACAGTGGGGGGAGACTCGCGGCAGTTTGGGTGAGCTGTTTTTTTAGTTTTTATAATATACGTATGGAAAAAAAGGGAAAATTATTTTGTGTTTACTGAAATGTTGAAATTGGAAGTCTAGGTATGAACAATTATTAGGTTTGAATTTGGAAGTAATTTTCGGCCATAAACTGTGCAATAGGGAAATTTATTTAAAATTTACGTTACTGGTCTAAAATTTAATTAATTGCTTAAATAAAGATTTAGTTGAATTAAATTTACAAAATGGAAATCAATTTATTTGGTTAACGTATATGATTATTGGATAATCAGGAAAATATTTTTATAAACAGAATTTGTTGAAATTAACTTATTAGGTAAAATGAAATTTACTAAATAGAATTGATTTGCTCAATTGTTCGAATATTAATAAGTTGTATAAATATTTATACAAGGTCCAAAATTGTGAGATAATGGTCGAGATGGAATTGGAGTGCCAAACAAAAATTAAAGGTGAGTAAATCGCACTTTGTTGGATTTTATTTAAATTTAAATGGTTAAATTTAAATATTTTGTTGAATGATTGGATTGATTGATGTGCACTGTGAATTGGTGATGTGACTTTGGTTTAGTTGATTCCCGAGTTAATTGAGGTTTGACTCGAAGTATTGGGGCTTTAAGTTGTTTAAATTTAAATCATAAATAAGAAAAGGGTTTCGAGTTAAATTTCAATGAATTGTGATTCATTTAAATAGTAGAGAAATTAAGAAGGATAAGTAATTAATCCAATAAATCAATGATTTAAATTAATTAATTTAGTAATTGAGGATTTGAGTTAATTAATTAAGGTTTGAGTTAATTAATTCGGTTTAATTAATTTAGAATAATCAGTGAATGGTTTGATAGAAGTTACTTAATGTCATTAATAAAATAGAATACTTTGCGTAATTAATCAAGAGATTAGCTGAAATAACAAATTAAGGAGTAATTAATTTATTAATAGAGTAAATAAGAAGATAGTTAATTATAGGTTGTGGGCGATCGAGAATGAATAATATTGTGGTCGAATTAAAGTAAAATATAATTGGAAATCATTAATTTGTATAATTAACAATGTAATTAAAGATTTGATTAATTAAGATTGATTAATTCATAATAAGTGACTTATGAGAAAATAATTAATACGGGTGATTAAGGATTAATGAAACTAATATAGTTAATGAAAATTATGAAAGTAATTAAGATTTCTTATTGATTTTGGTTAAGAATAATTAATTTCGTGGAGTTAACTAACGATAATTACACGAATGAAATTGAAAGATAATTAATCAAGTGTTATTAATTAAGATGAATAATGAAGGGTTGAATAATTAATTGATTTGAAATAAATTGATATGGATTGAAGGAATCTTAATGAAGGTGGTTAGAAATTCAACTAGAATCAATTGAATTAATTTGTATGTGATTAAGCTTTGCCTATGGATGGTTGAGTGGTATTGGATGTTTTGAATGTGTTGATATCTCTGATATGAAATGCTGTGTATTTCATTTGAATAACTTGGATTAGGATATCATGAGTTTCGAAGAGACCGGGGTCAGGTATTAGGAAATACCCGAAACCACTTTGGACCAAAAATAAATTGAGGTGTGAAGTTAATATGGCTGGAATAAGATGATTCAAGTGAATTGAATTATTTTATCTAAGTTTGGTATTTGGAAATTGAAATGTGGGATAAGTGTTGTCTATAATATATTGTGAATTGGTTAAATTGATATAAGTACCCGTGTTTATATAAGTTGTTTGCTTTGGTATTCCATGTTAAATGGGTTTACTCACGCTGGTTTCCAGCCTGACCCGGGTGTTACTTTGGTGTAATGCTCGGGTCAGACCGAGTATTACTGATTTCCAGGTAGGGACGTTCTGGAGCTCAAAGGGTGAGCTGGATGGCAATATCGTATAGAGTATATCCGCTGTATTTATATTATTGTTAATCTGAGACATGATAATTGTAAATATTCAGTGACTGTATATAATGTGAAACTCTGATGTATTAGAATGTAATCGACAGATATAGTATTCTTTTGCAACTGTTATTATTTATTATTATATTTTATCCGCTGCGATTGTGAGATGTTTGGTGTTTCTGTTCTTCTTCTTCTATCTCTTTCTTCTTTTTCATAACTATCTGGAATTTTCGGGTTAGAAAATTTCGGGTCATTACAATCCCTTACTGGACAGTCCCGAACAAGACCACCCCGTGGTTGGCACGACCAACCACACACTAAACTGAAATAGAAAGGGACCTCTAGACAGGGGTAAATCTCGTCCTAATTGGGCATGACCCACTTAACCTTGCTGCACCTCCCCTGTTTTAGACATTCTCGGTTGATGAGGCTTGAGGCTGCGATTACCTTTATAGAACATACCTATCTTAGAGTGCGCATCGTCGACCTGACGATGTTCTGAAAGCATTCAATCCATACAAGTTCATTCTGGGTTCGAACAAAACCAAAGGCACTATCTCATTGCACTCATTTTGGAATCACTCTCAGAGTTAACGACCATAGCCCTTGCACTCTGAATCACCATCTTGAACCTGAAAGTACTATCTCCGTCAAACTCATTTCGGAATCACCCTTAGAGTTATACTGACAAATAGTTCTTACGCTTCGAGTCTTCACTTGAACTCCACTTGGATTCACAACCTAACGTTTATTTTGGATCGATGTGGTTTTCAGATATCCAAATATGGAAACCCGATCCCGGTCTCACCGAAATCCAAACGCCATTTTAATATCCAAGTTGTTTAAGGGTTTAAACATTTAAACTTATATTTAGGATAACATAAACAGATAGATGAATCACATTATCACAATAGATAATTCATATCAACCAATTATCTCACAAAGCAGCATATCACATATCAGAGATATCACACCCAAATCATCCAACATCATTCAAACATCCAATATCAATCATCCATAAGCATGTTTGATTAACTCTTAATAAATTTAATTAACCTTTAATTAAATTAATTTCTATCCTTTAATCACTTGGATTATCCTAATCCTACTTCATTGATTACTTACAAATTAATTTATTAATCATCTCTTAATGATCTTTCTTAATTAATCTCCCTTGATTAATCATCCTTTAATTACATTCAAGTAATTAGCCTTTAATTCTTTAATTAATTCCACAAATTAATTATCCTTAACCATATACAATAATTAACTTTTAATTACTATCATTAATTACATTAATTAATGACCCTTCATTTGCTTTCATTAATTAATCAACTACGATTAGTTTTGCATTAAACCTCCATTAATTACAATTAACTAATCATACTTTAATTAATCGCTTTTTATTAATCAACCTTGATTAATTTCATAATTATATTAACTAATGATCCTTATTAATTAATTAACCCTTTAATTAATTAAATAATTAATTTGTAATTAACCATCTCATTAATTAGTCTTAATTTATCTTAAACAGTAATTAACATACTTGTAATTACTTGTCTTAATTAATTAACTTCTTAATAAATTATATTAATCCTTTGATTAATTATTCTAATTAATTAATCTTTAATTACTTCATTAAGAAATTATTAATCAATTACATTAATTAATAATCCTTAATTAATTACTTTATTTATTAATTACATTTTTAATTAATTACTTTTAGTAATTAATCTTAAAATTAACCGCATCCATTAATTAATTAATCACATTAATTAATTAACTAAATTAATTAAGTAATTAACCCTTAATTACTTTCATTAAGTAATTATCTTCTAATTACTTTTATTATTTAATTATTCTCTTAATTTATATCCTTAACAAGTAATTAATCCCATCATTAAATAATCCTTAATTCTTTAATTAATTAATTTATCTATAATTAATTAACTTCAAATCAATTAGTTCAATTAATCCCTAAATTAATAACATCAAGTGACTAACCCTTAATCCCTTCACTCAATTACTTCCATAAGTAATTTTCCACTAATTACTTACATAAGTAATTTCTCTTCTTAATTACATTAACTAATTATCCTTCATTAAATAATTACACTTGATTGATTCATAATTAAGTGATTATTTAAAATTTAACAACACTTCTTATATTCAAAAATCCTAATTAATTAAGAAAATCATTTATCTTAATTAAACTTTTACTTATTAACAAATCATATTTATTAAGTATTCTTAAGTTCATAACAATAATAAATTAACCATATTTATTTTCACAAATTAATTATTTGAATTAATCAAATCTTAATAACATAAAGACAAACTATTTTATTTGGTTTACAAAATTAGAACAATAACTTTTTGGAAAATATAGCATTTAGAAATCAATTTGAAATTTAAAACAATTTAATCATCTAATTTAAACTTATTCATTTTCAATATAATTTGAAAACTTAGTGTTTAAACATTACTTAAAAACTTTGATTTAATATTTTAAATTGAAAACACTTCTTTTAAATTAAAATTCAAAATTTAATTAAGATAATTACTTTCAAAAGAAAACATCTCAAACATTTTAAATTGAAAATATATCAATTAACACTATTTGATAGTTTGATTAACATTTATTTCAAAAGAACAAGTTTTTAATTTGTAAATTTATTTTCCTTTATAAAAACTTAAGCTTGATTTTATTATTTCAAAACAACAAGTTAAATTTGTAAACTTTATATTTTTATTTTACTGTACCAAACCAGAAAAGCCTACCACCTAAAAAAAACTCGAGTTGAACACTACATCTACACGAGCCTACCCCGAGACAAATCCCAGTCTTATCTACTTCGAGTCAAAACCAGGAAAACGCAAGCATCTCTCCGAGTCGACCTTCATCTTTCCCAACTCCACTATTCCCAGTGCACAAACGTACAAGCGTTCAGTACCCCATCGGCTTCGACCATCGTAGGTCATCGCGGCTATCCTCGACGACCATACGAACCTACGCGTGCCTCTTTGAACACTCAGACCAACCAATAGTCATGCAAAACAAAATTTCGATCGTTGATCGAAAACTGGACCCAAACTCGACCCACAAAACCTCCCAACGCCGTCGACCACGTTGACTGAAATTTCCAGAACCTCTGTGAAGCCCCACCACTATACCCACGCTAGCCAAGAACACTACGGTGTAGAGCTGTCAACTAGCACCGAGAATAAGGCTGTTGAGGAGCGACCATCCATGTGATTGCTTATCACACGGTGGCTATAAATAATCTTCGGAAACAAACATAGAAATAAGCATAACACATATCAGTCACAGACATCCATATCACAAAGGCGGAAGAAGGTATGAATATATAAACTAACACATGAAAGTGTACATCAGAGTAGTGGTCAAAAAGATACACAATAATACAAAAGAATAGCAACACATGCTATACAAAAGAATACAACTATGAGTCTATATCTCAAGTGTATACAACAAAAACTGCTAATCTAAATAGTTAGCCGAAAGTCAGAGTAGCAAATCTCGGGAAGAAGTCAAGCAGAAGCACCTGTAACATCTCGGTCTGACCCGAGTATTATTTAAGAAAATAATAAACGGATCAGTCTTGCTATAAATATCAGATGACATGGTATAAAATAAAATATATGGCATAAACATAAAATATCCATACTGACATACTACTATAAGTATGCAAATGATGATCAACAGAAGATCAATCAATAAGAGATAAATCAATATCACAGGAATCTTCTCAAAGATCCAAAGAGGGCATCATACCCTAAACTTGTACTTATAACAGGTCAATGACATAAATTCCAGAAATCAACACAAGAAATCCAGAAATCATAGAAAAAGGGAAAGAGGCCTATCACATGACGGTCCGAAGACCATGGGGAGCTACCCCATATGGGTGAGTCGGAATCACCCAGATGAGGTCTAGGCTAACCAAAAAGAAAAAAGGTATGTGTGAGTGGAATCACACAAATGGTTTCTAGCCTAACTTCGCAACAAAAAGGTATGTGTGAGTGGAATCACACAAATGGTGTCTAGACTAACCTTGCGGACAAAGAGATATGTGTGAGTCGGAATCACACCCATGAGGTCTAGTCTAAGCTTGCAAACAAAGAGACATCACACAATTGCTAGTCCAAATCATAAAATGATCGTCGTGATCAACGAGAAGTGTCAATTACACTAAGCTAGTAAATATAAAAGTTTATCTTTGTGTCCCATAACCACTTGCTTAACTTAAATATTTACGAACAAACTGTAAATCTTCACTAGAAAATTGTCACAAGAGGTTCAATCGAACAAGTCCAAGAATTAACCCACGAAGTGAACGCAAGCATTTCATACCACTTGTTTTACTAAGCCGTTTAATTAGATTTCTCATCCGAGTGAGGTAAAGGTTTGTATATACTAGTAGATTGGAAAACGGTTTAAGAAAAGAGATTTGTTATTGAAAATAGAGTTGAAATCATTTTGTTGAAAGAGTTTTGATATTTACTACTAGTATTGAAACCTTCATATTTCTAAAGTTGTTATCCCGCCTTTTTAGCAAGGCCGTGATACCACAAAATCAACCGAGAAGGCAAAGATAGTTTGTCTCGAAGAATGGTCAACACAATATCTCAACAAAGCAAGTTCTGTTGAATTTTTTCCAGATATGATCCCCTACGGAGGGGGGGTCCAGGTGGTGGCAACCCCCCAAGGTGGGGGTGCGAGGGCAACACCCCCGCTACGGGGTTCGACCTGCCCGGTCAGGTCGTGGGGGTCCAGGGGGCAGCGCCCCGTCCAAAACGGTATGACCTAGTGAAGACCCAAGGGAGGATAGGATTGAGCAACCTAATGGTTGCGACCTAGGGGCCTAAGGGGTTAAGCGACCTAGTGGTTGCGACCTAGAGGTGTTCGTGAGTTAGCAGAAGCGAGCGACCTAACAGAGGCGAGCGACCTAAGGGACTCGCAACCTAACAAGGTAATAAGGTCGAGCGACCTACGACCAAACGAGGTAAAGGCCTAACGGCCAAGTGAAACACGTGACCTAGAATGTACGTGACCTAGTGCGGCCGAGTGGTTTATGGTCGGAGACGACCTACGACTTATAAAGGTTGAGCGACCTAGCGAGGCTCGTGACCTAACGACCTAATGGTGAAAAAGGCCGAGTGACCTAACGTGTGAATGAGCCGAACGATCTAAGGGATAAAAAGGCGAGCGACCTAACGTCTTAACAAGGCCGTGCGACCTAACGCTATAAGGCCAAGCGACCTAGATCCAAGCGACCTAAGACCGAGGTAACGTTTCCAACAGAGGGAGCGACCAACGACCTAAGGCCTAATGACCTACGACAAAGCGGCCCACGACCTACAACCTACGACCTAATTCCGAGGCGAACGACCTAAAGCATGTGAACGAGTTTAAGGCCAGAAACGAACTATTTGGTGACCGAGACTGTAACAGCCCGCAAATCCGTACCCCTTGAGTTAACACTATTCTACAACAATCAACTCAAGTTGCACAAAATTACGAACCATTTGGGTTTAAGAAGAAGAGGTAGAAGAAGAGAAAACAAAATCAACATCAGAATCTAACCATCGCAGCGGAATAAAATATAATAGATAATATATAATCTTTACTCAACATCAAATATTTCTGTTTATATATTACATCATCAGAATACATCAATCACGGCTCAACATCAATATCATACAATGAATACACAACAACTCAGAATACACAACTCAAACAGCGGAATATATATATATATATATATACAAGTACATGAGTACGTATCGCCATCCTACTCGACTCCTGAGCTCCACAGCAACATATCCTGTATCCTATAATACTCGGTCTGACCCGAGCATTATAGTTAAATAATACCCGAGTCAGTCTGGAATACCAGCGTGAGAAAATCACACCCAATTGATTATTAAAGTTTCAAAAATCTTTTGAAAACAAAAGCATCTCGTAAGACCACGCCACAAATAAACATGTCGGGTTTTTACCTTACGATAGCTAAAACATTTTTATAGAAATCCTCTGATATTATAATAGGGTCTATATACAAATACTTATAAAATAGCCGAAATTGTTACATGATTAAATTCCAGCTACTAGCCACAGAGTGGGTAATACAAACAAAACTCGTACAAGGCTCGTAGGGAGAATGGATTTCCAACAATGACTAGGCACTGGGGTACCACCTGTCACAGTACGGGGCCTAGATCACCGTACCGAGGACTACTCCCTTCATCCCCTGCAACACAAGGCCGGAACCATTCCTTACTGAACAGTCCTGAACAAGATAAACCCCGTGGTTGGCGCGACCAACCACCCACTAAGCCGAAATATATATAAGGGACATCTAGACAGGGGAATTATCTTGTCCTGCTTGGGCATGACCCACCTAACCTTGCTGCATATCCCCTGATTTTCAGTCATTCCCATTTGATAAGGCTTGAGGCTAAGCGTTACCTTTAGAACGTTTCACTTAGAATGCCCATCGTCCACCTGACGATGTTTTTGCAAGCATTCATCCATACAAGTCCGTCCCGGGTTCGAACGGAACCGAAGGCACTATTCCTACTACATCCATTTTGGAAATATCCTCAGGATTAGTAGCGACTAGCCCTTGCACTTCACTGCTCCATCTTTGACTCCGAACACGTTTTTCGCACGAAACGTACAAACCGGATCGAAGTGGTTTTCGAGAAATAAATCTCGATCCCGGCCTCTTCGAAACGATCAACGTATTTGTCCAATATTGATAGTCGGTTATTTAACTATCAATTTATATTAACAAACAACCATCAACCAATAAATAATTTTCCAAATTATTTATCTCCAAAAATATCTTCACAAGATATATTTCTATTTTCAATCCTTTGAAAACAGTTCAAACCATCTTTCTTCCCAGAATAAACTTTTCCAAATATTTTCTATCTCCTCTGAAATCACCAAGCATGAAACTAGATTTTAAAAATGAATTTTAAAACATTTTACTTTAAAATATATACTTTTAAACAGCTAAGTTAAATTTTTGCAATATTTGTAAAAATATTTACTATATGAGTATTTGAAAATAAATTTACTTAATAGAATATAAAACTAGAATTTCACTTTTGAAAACAAAATACTAGGTCATCTTTTAAGTAATTACTACTATATTAGATTTTGAGAAAATACTTACCCTTTGAATTTTAAATATTGGATATAATAAATTTTTCAAAACTTGCTTTTTAAAAACAACTTTGAAACCCTTTTAACTTATATTTAAAAACTCGCTTTGAAAACATACTTGGTTATTCGAGGAGAATTTTCCAACTTCAATCAATTGAATCAATTTTCCAAATTGATTTTCAACTTATTTTATTTGAAATAAATTTCTTCACTTATTCAGTTCATTTCAAAATTCATTAATTATTGACTTAATTTTAATTGTTATTATTTTCCCTTTTATTTTACATCTTTAACTGAAATATACATATTTCATATATTTTTTCCATTTCTTCTTTATTCTTCTAGAATAATTTAAATCCTAAATTTTGAAATAATTGTTTTATTCTTTTAAACAATAACATTGAAATTTTAAGTTTTCTTAACTTTCTGCTTATTCAAAAATTCCTTTCCATATACAGGATTCATTAATTAGCATCTTGGAAACACTAATATTCTTATCAATTCATTTTTTTTTATTATTTACATTCTTTATAATTATTTTCTTAAAAATTTACTTCTTTTATTATCTTTCCAAATCCAATTTATATATTTTGGTAATTTATTTACTCAAATACATCCAATCAACCATAACATTAAAGATTCCAATACAACTCATCATAGAATATCAATATTCACAGCAGAGAATATTAAATAAATTTAAATAAATGTTGAGGGATCCAGTTGGATCCCTCCAACCTGTTTTTCCTGCAACCACAGATGTTAGCACAATAATATATTGATTCCAGAATATTTCATACCATATCACATCAATCAACTTCAACCATCCAAACAATTATTTAAGTTAAATCATTTAAATTAAATTTAACTGAGTGAGATTAACTCACCTTTTCATTTTATTAGCATCCATTCCAGTCCAGCTTTCCTCCTTCTCAATTTTTAACCTTGTATAAATATTTTGCAGTTTATTAATATTCGGATTAACTGATCAATTAATTCCTAATACTTTGGTTTTAACTATTAATTTGGTTATATATAAATTTTCTTTTAAATTAATATTTGAACTAATTGAAAAATCACTTACCATTAAATAACTTAATTAGCTAACGCTTTAGTCTTTAAACTAATTCTCTTTAACCATCTCTAAAATAATTGAACAGATTTATCTCCCTTATTAACAATATATATATATATATATAATTTTAAAAGAATCTGTAGACTTTTATAAATCCGGTTTTATACAAACTTCTCAACGTTTGAAATTCCCATTTTCATAACTTTACTTACTGTAATAACATCTTCTTTAACATATAAATCTCTGTACAGAAAAACATAATTTAAAGTTTCTTCTTTAATTTAAACAGTAAGACATAACTATATCTGAGCCCAACCAATATAAAATTACAGTTTATATATATAAAAATTAAATTAAACCCCGAAACAGAAATATCTTACTATAAATAAAATCTTGTGCAGTTGATTCTTCATTCATTTTAAAAAAAAACTGATAGTTTTAAATTTTAACTAATTCTTTTACTAAAAATGTTACAGGCTAAAAAAAATAATTTAACAAGTTTATCTAAAGAAATTTATCTTCAAAATACGTTATTATTATTATAATAACTAGTAAATGAAATATAGGTATATCTATGCTTACTTAATCTAGATATATACGTAATTAAATTTAAAATAACTGTTTAGAACCTTACTGCTCGTTTAAAATTCACTGTATATATTCTTTCTGCATACAGATTAATATCTCAAATCCAATTAAGATAAATTTACCGAATCTATAAAATTTAATTACCTCACTTCCCTAAACCGAGCCCATCCAAAGATTCCATGCCTGAACGATCGCATGCTTTGAACAAAAAAAATCGAGCAGCCTCCAGATCCACAAGGATTCCCGACATCATCACATGCCACCTCTTCACCATTCGATAGCAATCCCAATCGCCCATCTCGAGTTCCCTTCTCCTTCCCACTCGACCTCGGCCACCACGCGAAGCCAGACTTCCAGAATCGCACGTGAACCTAAACCCTAACCCACGCCTCTAACAAGTCGTCGCGCCTCAACCCCGCATCGCGCATCGCTCGAGCCAGGTTCATGAGCGATTCGATTTTTTTTTTTTTATCGAACGAAATCGATTCTAATTGGGGATGATGAAGTCGCGATTGAGAAAGAGGGAGACGAAAATTTGAACGTGAGGGCTTCGGCCATTTTTTTTTCAAAAATCGAACTGTTTTGGGGACTTGAGATTTATAAAAGGGGATAATGGCTTCGGCGTTGAAATAGTTGGGAAGGAGGCGTATAGAAGAAGGTTTGACTTTTCTTTTATAAGTATATTTCATTTCAATTAATATCAAGTAAATTTTTAGCGCGTTTATATATCATGCACTCACACACGAACTCCGAACTATACGAAATTTGAAATCCGATAATAACTCAATATTACGGACCCAATGGAACTGGTTTCGTCGAATTCCGAGACTGTGCCTCGGAAGGCTATTTTTTTTTTTAAATTCAATTTAAACGATATAAATTTCAAAACTGAACAAACCACTGCTAACTTCTATTTTACAATTTCAATTATCCTATGTATTATCAATATAAATTTTACAAGCCTTCGAATTATGTTTTAACAGACTTAAAACTCCAAATTCAACATTTTACTCAACTTCACTTATTTAATAATTCAATCATCAAATAAATTGTGGTATTCGAATTCAAGTTAAAATTGCTCTATTAAATATTTAAAATCAATTAAATATTCCGATTTTAAATGCTCGAAAATTCCGGGTCGTTACATTCCTCCCCCCTTAAAAGAATTTCGTCCCCGAAATTACTAGTTAGGAAAATAGTTCAATACCCGTTACTTTTCCAAAACCAACAGTTTCTAACAACTCAACAACTTACCAACCATCTCTTATAAAAGATCCATTATCTTTCTTATTAACCTCTCAACTCTCCCATAGTTTCAAACTATACTATTTGTTAAACCACTCAAGTTCAAATTAAAACCAAATTTTGAGTTATCAAAAATTTCTCAAAATTTTTCTAACTCCCTAAATTCCCGAAGAATTTCGCCAGCGTCTCCTTTGCGCGGCTAGCTCGGTACAACTACAAAACGGCTCTACGGCCTCCCAAATCCAAAAGGAAAACAAAAAGCCAAGTGGCTCAATCCAAATCCCAATCAAATTCCATACCAAATTTAAATACATACCTTTTTTGTCGAGCATTTCAAATTTATCTCTTGAAATCAAACTCAATTTTCTTTTTCCTTTATAATACCTGCATACCTGCTTAGCACCAATATCTAAACACAATATCCCAAAACATCATTTCTTTCTTAAGTTAGCATAAACATTTTATATGTTTCTTATCTTCATTTCTCTTTACCTCTTTTGGTTTACTTATTTCTATTCAAATCGATTTCCACATTACATATGTATTTCATTTATTTTCAACTTTGAATTTTTACATGTTATCCTTCATTTATAACTAATTTAAGTCATTACTTTAATTAGTTTCATTTACTGACTTATTTTAGTTTCCAATCCTAAATAGTTTTGTCGTTAACAAAATTTTCCAAAATTTTCAAAAATTTTCTAACTCCCAAAATTTCTGAAAATTTTTGGCAGAGTTCCCTTTGTACGGAGGAGCTTTTGCAATTTGACAAAAGAGATAAATATATATACATCGACCCACACGGTCGGAAAAACCAAAAAACAGTTCATATTTCCTATTTTAATTGCATAGGCGTACCTTATTTAGCATTTTAAACAAGCGGCTTATTATTTTTAGCAAATAGCCCAACCCAAATCCAGCCATACGGCTTCCAGGTACCTGTACTTACTCAATTTAAACATGTAAGTGCCAAATATATGAAGTTTAACTACATTTCACTTATTTAAAATAGTTAAAACATATGAATTCTAAAAGAATCTCATACAAAAACATTTTTCTGTAAGCAATTTATATAGTTTCCATGCCAATTCAACTGTTTTAATTCATTTATAACCATTTTCATTCAATTCGAATGGTTTTCAATCCATTCGTATACATCTTCATCAAATTTGAATGGTTTAAAACACAATAGCTTACATTTAATTTGTTCCTAAGCAAACTGAACTCACATTTAATTCAATTGCTTTCAAAATCAATTTATTTTACTCCTATCCATCCAAGGCATTTTAATAACTTCCATTTACATTCAATTACAACTTATTCTTTGCAAATTTGACGAAAACTATGTGAATAAATAAGTATTATGTGTTATAACCAATTTTTAATGGATTTCAACTCAATTTATACTTAATTCTATCCCATTTTTAAATTTATTCACAATTTATATATTCTCATTCTCATTGCATTTTAAATTTGAATCTATTCACTCGCATTCCATTTTATTAGCCAATTAGTTCATCCAAACCATATACAACCTAGGTTCATCTTAATTGACAACTAAATTTCCCTTATTTATTTAATCCATTTACAACCATTTACTTAGCTCGACACACTCCCTTTTTAAATTTCACTTACAACTCATTAATTAACATTACATTCCATATTTGTTTATTCCAAACTGTTTTATTTAGCTCGAAGATAATCCAAGCTATTTCATCCAATAACTATTTCAATGTTAGATGTATTCAATAGGGTTTCATTCTTTATCCGCCTTCATTTAAACCCATTCTATTAACATAAACATTCCATTTCCTTATTGTCCCTAATTATTTCAATTCCTTAATAATTTTTAAATGGTTTACAATTATTTCTTCTGGAATTTCATTCCATTAATATTATTTATAACTCACTGAATTTTATTTCGATTCAAAAATTTATTTTCACTTGGTTTAAAACCAATCCAATATTATTAAACTTAATTTTTAGTTGAATTCAATTCAACTCTTTTCCATCTTTTAGCTGAAGTTTATTCATTCCAATTTTATACTTAAGCCCATTTTATTTTCAAGTAAATCTTCTTCTTTTTTTCTTTTTTTTATCCTTAAGCTCACTTCATTTTGCAAATAAATTTCTCTTTTCAATTTAATTTGATTCTATCTCAATCCAGTCTCATTTCAAACTACAAATTTATTTGATTAGTTATAATAAAATTTAACGTTCCTGATTTAACTCATTCAATTTATTACAAGGCCATTTCCAATTTATTTCCACTTATTAGAATTTTTATTTGCAATTCATACCATTATTATTTTAATCCATTCCATTTTTACTCTATACTTTTCAAATTATATTTATTTTGTTAACACTTCAAGTCTAATTTTATCAATAACTCAAGTTCTGATCCTATTATTTACTTTTAATTTACCATCCAATTTATTAACTCACAGTTCAACCTCATTCTCAATTACTTTCACTTCATCAACAATTTGAATCAATTTCAATTTATAACTTGAGTTTATTTCCAACTTCATCATAAACTTACAATTCAATTCCATTAACTAATTTATTATCCAATTAGTTCTCCCCTTATTCATAATCCAACACTTGAATTTTTATTCCAAATATCACTTCATTTTATTTTCTTAAGTTCAATAAACTTTATAATTCAAGTTTGGATTTTCTTTCATTTTCCAATTCATCAAAATATTAAATTTAGGCTTTGTATTCCATTTCCAATTTTATAAGTCACCACTTACTATTTTATACAATTCCATTCATCATAAGCTTGAATATATCCATTTTTATTTTTAACTCAAGCCTTCTATTTATTCATAGCCCAAGCATATTTTATTTTTATGGATTTTTAATACTCCTATAAGTTATTCTGATTTATGGATTTCAATTCTAATCCTTATTCAATTTCCATTTGCTTAGGTGTGAATCTAATTCCATCAAATAATTCAATTGAATTCTTATTCCAATTCAATTTTATTTTAACTTAGTTTAAAATTTTATTTCCAATCCAGGTTAATTTCATTTAGTCTTTTAAATTTAAATTCCATTATTCAAGGCTTATATTCCCTTCATTTTCATTCACTTAAGTTAAATTTATTTGCTGAATTAAAATTTTCAATCCCTGCTTATTAATATCAACTTTTCTTTATAAGTACATTATTTGATCATTTATTCATTCACCAATTCATTATTTAACCCACAAATGTTATATCCAAACATTTATTATTTTTAGTCCATCCTGACTACTTTTCCCATTCCACATAACTCCACACAATACAATTTTAAATTCCAGTTCTCAGTTTCATTTACACCGTTGAAATTTTGTTTTTCAACATATTCCAAAGTTAAACAACCTTCAATATTTCAAAATTCCCTTTAAAACTTTCTATATCCAAAATTCGTTTGATAATTTCAATTTATCCCTTTGAATTTCAAAACTCAACCAGTATTGCAAACAATTTCAATTCAAAACAATTTGGTAGCAATTTCACTTCTGGAAACTCGAAAATGAACATCGATGATGCTGCAGTCATCACCGAAGTTATTTTCTAGCGACCAAAAGAGTTCAATGCTTTTATTCTCTTTCTAAAATCCATCCAATATTTTTAAATTCCAAATCTCTCTAGATTTCAAATCTGATTCAAAAATATCTCTCATAAATATAATATCTTTCCCAATCTTTGTAAATCATTTCCAAATTCAAAGGAACTTAAATTCCAAAATTTTCAAATTCCAACCGTTTTAGATTAATATTCAAACATTACTTTGGAATTTTATTTTATTTAATCATTAATCATACTATAATTTACAATATAATTTACATTTACAAATTCATCTGATATGAATTGGTTTCTTAATTTTGAATTATGAATTCAATTCTTTATTCCATTATGAATCACATTCATAAATTCCATCTATTATGTTAATTTATTCCTTAATTTGTTTTAGTTATTATTTCAAACTTTATTCAATTATCTTACGATGATAATAATTTAATATTTATCACTTCTATCATCCAAACATCCATGTATATCTATAATAATTAAGAACATCATTTTCTTTTATATACATAAAATAAATTTGGGTAAAATTATTTCATTTACCCTAGTTTAAACAATACTGTGTCAGTTTATCTTGTTCAAGAGTTTAGAAATCCCTATCGATGACATGGCGTCCCATACATCGACCAGAATCCATAAACACTCAACCGATAAATCAACACAATATAAAAACAATTTCATATTCACTAACAAGTACGCACTCATATCTATTTACACTCTCAAACTCATTCTAGAGTACTACGGACTCTATTTAATGAGTAATTCCCACCAGAACCAAGGTTATCTCCAACCTAAGCTCTGATACCAACTGTAACAGCCCGCAAATCCGTACCCCTTGAGTTAACACTATTCTACAACAATCAACTCAAGTTGCACAAAATTACGAACCATTTGGGTTTAAGAAGAAGAGGTAGAAGAAGAGAAAACAAAATCAACATCAGAATCTAACCATCGCAGCGGAATAAAATATAATAGATAATATATAATCTTTACTCAACATCAAATATTTCTGTTTATATATTACATCATCAGAATACATCAATCACGGCTCAACATCAATATCATACAATGAATACACAACAACTCAGAATACACAACTCAAACAGCGGAATATATATATATATACAAGTACATGAGTACGTATCGCCATCCTACTCGACTCCTGAGCTCCACAGCAACATATCCTGTATCCTATAATACTCGGTCTGACCCGAGCATTATAGTTAAATAATACCCGAGTCAGTCTGGAATACCAGCGTGAGAAAATCACACCCAATTGATTATTAAAGTTTCAAAAATCTTTTGAAAACAAAAGCATCTCGTAAGACCACGCCACAAATAAACATGTCGGGTTTTTACCTTACGATAGCTAAAACATTTTTATAGAAATCCTCTGATATTATAATAGGGTCTATATACAAATACTTATAAAATAGCCGAAATTGTTACATGATTAAATTCCAGCTACTAGCCACAGAGTGGGTAATACAAACAAAACTCGTACAAGGCTCGTAGGGAGAATGGATTTCCAACAATGACTAGGCACTGGGGTACCACCTGTCACAGTACGGGGCCTAGATCACCGTACCGAGGACTACTCCCTTCATCCCCTGCAACACAAGGCCGGAACCATTCCTTACTGAACAGTCCCGAACAAGATAAACCCCGTGGTTGGCGCGACCAACCACCCACTAAGCCGAAATATATATAAGGGACATCTAGACAGGGGAATTATCTTGTCCTGCTTGGGCATGACCCACCTAACCTTGCTGCATATCCCCTGATTTTCAGTCATTCCCATTTGATAAGGCTTGAGGCTAAGCGTTACCTTTAGAACGTTTCACTTAGAATGCCCATCGTCCACCTGACGATGTTTTTGCAAGCATTCATCCATACAAGTCCGTCCCGGGTTCGAACGGAACCGAAGGCACTATTCCTACTACATCCATTTTGGAAATATCCTCAGGATTAGTAGCGACTAGCCCTTGCACTTCACTGCTCCATCTTTGACTCCGAACACGTTTTTCGCACGAAACGTACAAACCGGATCGAAGTGGTTTTCGAGAAATAAATCTCGATCCCGGCCTCTTCGAAACGATCAACGTATTTGTCCAATATTGATAGTCGGTTATTTAACTATCAATTTATATTAACAAACAACCATCAACCAATAAATAATTTTCCAAATTATTTATCTCCAAAAATATCTTCACAAGATATATTTCTATTTTCAATCCTTTGAAAACAGTTCAAACCATCTTTCTTCCCAGAATAAACTTTTCCAAATATTTTCTATCTCCTCTGAAATCACCAAGCATGAAACTAGATTTTAAAAATGAATTTTAAAACATTTTACTTTAAAATATATACTTTTAAACAGCTAAGTTAAATTTCTGCAATATTTGTAAAAATACTTACTATATGAGTATTTGAAAATAAATTTACTTAATAGAATATAAAACTAGAATTTCACTTTTGAAAACAAAATACTAGGTCATCTTTTAAGTAATTACTACTATATTAGATTTTGAGAAAATACTTACCCTTTGAATTTTAAATATTGGATATAATAAATTTTTCAAAACTTGCTTTTTAAAAACAACTTTGAAACCCTTTTAACTTATATTTAAAAACTCGCTTTGAAAACATACTTGGTTATTCGAGGAGAATTTTCCAACTTCAATCAATTGAATCAATTTTCCAAATTGATTTTCAACTTATTTTATTTGAAATAAATTTCTTCACTTATTCAGTTCATTTCAAAATTCATTAATTATTGACTTAATTTTAATTGTTATTATTTTCCCTTTTATTTTACATCTTTAACTGAAATATACATATTTCATATATTTTTTCCATTTCTTCTTTATTCTTCTAGAATAATTTAAATCCTAAATTTTGAAATAATTGTTTTATTCTTTTAAACAATAACATTGAAATTTTAAGTTTTCTTAACTTTCTGCTTATTCAAAAATTCCTTTCCATATACAGGATTCATTAATTAGCATCTTGGAAACACTAATATTCTTATCAATTCATTTTTTTTTATTATTTACATTCTTTATAATTATTTTCTTAAAAATTTACTTCTTTTATTATCTTTCCAAATCCAATTTATATATTTTGGTAATTTATTTACTCAAATACATCCAATCAACCATAACATTAAAGATTCCAATACAACTCATCATAGAATATCAATATTCACAGCAGAGAATATTAAATAAATTTAAATAAATGTTGAGGGATCCAGTTGGATCCCTCCAACCTGTTTTTCCTGCAACCACAGATGTTAGCACAATAATATATTGATTCCAGAATATTTCATACCATATCACATCAATCAACTTCAACCATCCAAACAATTATTTAAGTTAAATCATTTAAATTAAATTTAACTGAGTGAGATTAACTCACCTTTTCATTTTATTAGCATCCATTCCAGTCCAGCTTTCCTCCTTCTCAATTTTTAACCTTGTATAAATATTTTGCAGTTTATTAATATTCGGATTAACTGATCAATTAATTCCTAATACTTTGGTTTTAACTATTAATTTGGTTATATATAAATTTTCTTTTAAATTAATATTTGAACTAATTGAAAAATCACTTACCATTAAATAACTTAATTAGCTAACGCTTTAGTCTTTAAACTAATTCTCTTTAACCATCTCTAAAATAATTGAACAGATTTATCTCCCTTATTAACAATATATATATATATAATTTTAAAAGAATCTGTAGACTTTTATAAATCCGGTTTTATACAAACTTCTCAACGTTTGAAATTCCCATTTTCATAACTTTACTTACTGTAATAACATCTTCTTTAACATATAAATCTCTGTACAGAAAAACATAATTTAAAGTTTCTTCTTTAATTTAAACAGTAAGACATAACTATATCTGAGCCCAACCAATATAAAATTACAGTTTATATATATAAAAATTAAATTAAACCCCGAAACAGAAATATCTTACTATAAATAAAATCTTGTGCAGTTGATTCTTCATTCATTTTAAAAAAAAAACTGATAGTTTTAAATTTTAACTAATTCTTTTACTAAAAATGTTACAGGCTAAAAAAAATAATTTAACAAGTTTATCTAAAGAAATTTATCTTCAAAATACGTTATTATTATTATAATAACTAGTAAATGAAATATAGGTATATCTATGCTTACTTAATCTAGATATATACGTAATTAAATTTAAAATAACTGTTTAGAACCTTACTGCTCGTTTAAAATTCACTGTATATATTCTTTCTGCATACAGATTAATATCTCAAATCCAATTAAGATAAATTTACCGAATCTATAAAATTTAATTACCTCACTTCCCTAAACCGAGCCCATCCAAAGATTCCATGCCTGAACGATCGCATGCTTTGAACAAAAAAAATCGAGCAGCCTCCAGATCCACAAGGATTCCCGACATCATCACATGCCACCTCTTCACCATTCGATAGCAATCCCAATCGCCCATCTCGAGTTCCCTTCTCCTTCCCACTCGACCTCGGCCACCACGCGAAGCCAGACTTCCAGAATCGCACGTGAACCTAAACCCTAACCCACGCCTCTAACAAGTCGTCGCGCCTCAACCCCGCATCGCGCATCGCTCGAGCCAGGTTCATGAGCGATTCGATTTTTTTTTTTTTTATCGAACGAAATCGATTCTAATTGGGGATGATGAAGTCGCGATTGAGAAAGAGGGAGACGAAAATTTGAACGTGAGGGCTTCGGCCATTTTTTTTTCAAAAATCGAACTGTTTTGGGGACTTGAGATTTATAAAAGGGGATAATGGCTTCGGCGTTGAAATAGTTGGGAAGGAGGCGTATAGAAGAAGGTTTGACTTTTCTTTTATAAGTATATTTCATTTCAATTAATATCAAGTAAATTTTTAGCGCGTTTATATATCATGCACTCACACACGAACTCCGAACTATACGAAATTTGAAATCTGATAATAACTCAATATTACGGACCCAATGGAACTGGTTTCGTCGAATTCCGAGACTGTGCCTCGGAAGGCTATTTTTTTTTTAAATTCAATTTAAACGATATAAATTTCAAAACTGAACAAACCACTGCTAACTTCTATTTTACAATTTCAATTATCCTATGTATTATCAATATAAATTTTACAAGCCTTCGAATTATGTTTTAACAGACTTAAAACTCCAAATTCAACATTTTACTCAACTTCACTTATTTAATAATTCAATCATCAAATAAATTGTGGTATTCGAATTCAAGTTAAAATTGCTCTATTAAATATTTAAAATCAATTAAATATTCCGATTTTAAATGCTCGAAAATTCCGGGTCGTTACAGAGACTTTTCCACGCAGACGACCTAGCATAGGCAGAATGACCTAAGTGCGGAATTTTACCAAAAACACTAAAAATTGGAGTTTTTCGTCAATCCAAACCAAATGCAAATGCAAATGCACATGCTAAAGTGATGGGAATTCATTCCCAACAGTCCAAGATAGTTATAGACAAGAATGTGAGATAAAAATCTCACCTTTGGGCCAAAAATGAAGCTTTGAAGCAAAGCAAGAATCAATCCACTTTAATCTCAACACAAGAAGCTTGAATCCAATATCTTCTCTTTGAATTTGGAGTTGAAAGATGGATTTGAAGTAGAAGCCTAGGGTTTGGAGTTTTAGTTTCCCTTTCCACTCAACATTAATGCTTGAGCTAGAGTTTGGTAGGAATTTATGAAGAGTGGGGAGAAGGAGAGAAGTGGGCTTGAGTTATAATGGCTAGACTAACCCAAAGTCCAAAGCGGGAAAAGTTAGTGAAATTTCACTAACTACAAACATATCAATGTTTATACTTAAAAAATTATAAATGGCATTTTGAACTCAATGGAAGTGGTCTCGAGTCCTAATTCGACCGTTTGCAAAAAGTAGCTTTTTGGACCAATATCTGAATAACGATAAAATATTTAAACAAAGTATTTAAATATATAATCGATAAATATGCGGATTGTTACAACCTCTTCCAAAACACCGCCGTATCACCACGCCATCATCCCCCATCTCGCGATCGGATCCGATCCATTACCCACGTCGAAATTGTCTCGACATCCAAGACGAACGAAATACAAGCTTAAACCCTAGTTCGAACGAATCTGATCATCTCGGCCATAGGAAAAATTCATGAGCATTTTTCCCCTCATCCACGATACCATAGCTAGCTTCGACCATGAGTTCGGCCCCAAACATCAAGTTGATCATCGGCAATTCATCAATTTGCCGAAACCGTTCATCTCAAAATTCCAAATCGAATATCAAATTAATTTTTTTGAAATGCATGTTAAAAATCATAATTTTTAACCACTAATTCATCTATACAATCCAAAGAAGGAATTAATTTGTTGATTTTTAACATGAATCAATATTTTACTGTATTTCTCATTTTAAAAATTATTTGTAAATTCAAATTCCAGAAACTATTTTTAAAATTACCATTATACATTAACAAACAACTTTCATTTAATCATCAAAGCCAAATATTGATTTTATTGGGAGATTAGAATTTTTGAAAGTAAATCCTGGTCTGAAACAATAGATAACAGAGTGTTTATATATGCAGTCCTATTTACCCATATATACATATTTATCAATTAAACAATATAAACACTGAAAGATTTTTATGTAGCACCAAGATCAAATTCACAGATTATCACATGCATTAGTGTAACATCCCTGATTTTGGCGATTACCTATAAATATTAAAATATAATGGTAGTTATAATTTAATATTGTGAATTAAGAATAAATTGGAGATTTAAATTGTTTACTTGAAAAAAAAGGATTTTGGAAATAAAATGTAAAAAATAAAGTTTTACAAACTTTTTGATGGTTTTTGTGAGAAATGTGAGTGAAATATGATTTTATTTCGAGAAAATGCAATAATTCTTGTAATTATTGTCAAGTATTTCTGTTAGTGATTCTTAAAAGAAGTATGTTGTTTTAATATGTGTTTGTAACAAATAAAAAGATGAAATTTGGTTTAAAAAATAAGTTTTGGATATAAAAATGATGCTAGAATGATTTATTGCAATTTATTATGCAGGAAAATAAATTTGTAAAAGTTATGTTGTTGAAAGAGCATTTTATGTAAATATTTGGGTAAATTGTGTATTTATTTCAAAAATAAGAGTTTTTGTTAATAAAAATATTTTTATAACTAAATTATCTTTTTATTAGTTGTAAAATATTTTGTAAACATGAAAATATGTTTTTCTAAATATAGTGTGTTGAAATTTTGAAAAAAATATGCTGTTTTAATTTGTTTATCAATTGTATATATGTGATTTAGAGATAATTTGATTTTTTTGGCAAATTAATTCTTTTGTTAATGGGTCAAGCCCATTTAGAGTCCAAGATTAAGAAAAGAGAAGCTTCTCCTTCTCATTTTGGTACGTACAGTTCATTACAGCAAACAAAAGAGAAACTGCAAAAGCTTCTTCCTCTTTTAAACGTAATACCTAAAATCTCCAATTTCTTCAAATATTTGCTGGAAATAATCAAATTGAAAGCACTAAAAATAGGTAATCACTACAACAACCAATTCTACTTCTTCAATTTCAGATTTTTTAAAAATTTGTTTGCTGAAACTTTTCTTCTTTTTTTGCATGTTGGGTTCTTTGCAAGTTTTAGATTTTTACAGCTGAATCGGAGGCAAAGCTTCCACCTTTCCTCAAATTTCCATGGGTTTGCTCTTCAAAATTTCTAAGGTGAGTTGCAAACTCACATATCTATCTCTATAAAGTATTAATTCTTTGAATTGAGTGATATATATATATATATATATATATATATATATATATATATCAATAAATAGTTGAATGGTTTGAGTAATTTGATTGAGTTATTGAAATTTGCGAAGTGGTTGCAAAATTATTATTTTTATGAACATTGCTGCAGTAAAACGACAATATCTCAGTGTAGAATGATCCGAATTCATTCATTCTTTTTGTGGTAGAAAGATATTTAAATAAGCTATAAGTTCTATTTCAATCATTTTTCGAAATCCTATGTTTAAAGGGGTCGAATTAAGTTTGAAACTGATGTTATAGCACAACTATTTGAAATTTCCTGAGTTGATATCTGACAGTAAAATGGCCATAACTTCAAAGCCATAAACCCAAATTATGCATACTCTTTTTCTTAGAAATCTAAGACATAAAGGAACAACTTTCATGTTGTAAGTTTCTGCAAATTCTATGATCTATAGGGTCGAAATTTAGTTTGAAACTGATGTACACAGCTCTGCTCTGTGCAATTTTTTATTGAAACCTGATCTTAAAATCACCATAACTTTTGAATGGAAAATCTGAATTGAGTGAGACTTTTTCCAGCTAGAAGATATATTTATATGGAACAACTTTCATGTATTGTATTTTCTGTAATTTAGAGGTTTACCATGTCAAAATCCAACTTTTTTTACTGTTGTCCCGAGAGCAAAAGCAATATTTGCTCTATGCTTAAGGCAGATACTAAATTGGCCATACCTTCTTCGTTTTTCACCCGATTTGGATAATTTAAGATGTTTATGAAATAAAAAATCATATTCTACAACTTTTATTTATTGTGTTTTCTGTAATTTAGAGGTTTTCTATGTCAAAATCCAATTTTTCTACTGTTATCCCGAGAGCAAAAGCAATATTTGCTCTGTGCTTAAGGCTGAAACTAAATTTGCCATAACTTTTTCGTTTTTGATCCGATTTTGATAATATCAGATGTTTCGGAAATCGTAAATCATATACTACAACTTTCATGTATGGAATTTTCTGTAATTTAGAGGTTTTCTATGTCAAAATCCAATTTTTCTGCTGTTGTCCCGAGAGCAAAAGCAATACTTGCTTTGTGCTTAAGGCTGAAACAAAATTGACCATAACTTCTTCGTTTCTTATCCGATTTTGATAACTTTAGATGTTTCAGAAAGCTTAAATTATATGCTACAAGATTTGTTCATTGTGTTTTCTGGAATTTTGAAGTTTTCTTGGTCTAAATTATGATTATAAGTTGATGTCCTGAGAATGAGATGACAACAACAACAAACATTGACCTTAAAATTGTATTAGCTCATTTTTACTCTTATTCTCTTTCGGTTTTGATGGTGTCTTTGAGATTTTTGAGAGCTATGATGCCTATCTATAGGCTAGCTATATTTTAATATTTTGTAATTCAAATTTAAATAGAATTCGGATTGATTTTTAGTTAAATTTGAATTGAATTCGTATTGAACTCAAGTTATCGGTCTTGAGTTATCTTTCTTGTTTTTCATTGTTTTCGAGTATAGTTTTCACTAAACAATTTTTGAAGTAATTTTTGAAATAAATGGACATTTCAAATTAGTATGATTTTAAAATTATTTTTCTAATATAAAAAAAACCTATTTATTCCCTATAATTAAAGAATTTCAAATATGGGTTTTATTAATATTTTCGGGAAAAAGTTTTAAAAGCTTGTTTTCTCTAGTAAACTATTTTTAATATAAAACACACACTTTGTACTATTCGAATGTATAAGAAAGAGAATTAAACGATTTAGTAAAACACGTGGTATAGGACATGTGCGTTTGCTATTTCGGTTAATTCCGGACTTGTACGGTCGAAGCTATTTGAGTTTAATATTTCTAAGATGTTTTGCCATTTTATGGCGTATTTTGAGTTTTATAATTCCTATTTATTGGAATTATTTAAGATGGCAATATCTGGCAAGTATTATGGTTTGAGATCTCCTATGTAGGAGTTTGATCGATGGGAACCATCACGATGTTTTATTTACTTGCCAATGGCATAAGGCAAGTCTTGAGTTTATGATTTCATATTTTGAGATTTATGGTTTATGAGAAACCATCATGATGTTTTTCACTTGTCGATGAGATGAGACAAGTTATGATGCCATTTAATACTTATCGATGAGATGAGACAAGTATGGTATCTCTTTATCACTCACCAATGAGACTAGGCGAGATATAATTTTCTGAGTTCTATGATGTTTCTAGTATGGCATCAACTAATGGCTAGTAAACCGCTAAGTGCGAATGTGTAGTATGGGACACACGTTAATACTTTTTGGGTTCCTATCCGTGAGTTTGTGACACATTCACGATGTTTACCTAACAGAACTGCTTTGAGAGGTGTCAGCGACCTTGTCATGAGGACGAATTGCTTTGGAGGTGTTAGCAACCTTGTTAGGGATGAAAAAATGGCTTGGAAAGGTGTCAGCGACCTTGTCATGTGGACGAACTGCTTTGGAAAAGCTACCTTGTCATCAGGACGAACTGCTTTGGAAAGGTGTTAGCGACCTTGTCATCAGGACGAACTGCTTTGGAAGGTGTTAGCGGCCTTGTCTAAGGCTTCGGCCATCTGAGTTTAGCAACTGCAGCTTGCTTCGGTATTGTAGTCAGGGATATGGCCAATCCGGGTTTTTTGAGTTTTGAATTTGCCTTTTTTGGCGCATTAGTGTTAAGATTTTCTGAGTTTTGGACATGCATCAAATTCTTTACTGAGTTTGTATTCGTATCGAGTTCCATGAGTTTTTATGATTGAGATGTATTTGTGAGATTTAGCCGCCTTGGCCTACTTATGAATTTTTGATCTCACATTCTTATGGAGTTGTCTTGTGTTGCTTTCATGACTTCTATTTGTGATTGAGATGAGTTTTCTCCTTTTTGGAGTAATGGTTCATCGAACCATTTGAGTTTTGCTTGAGTTATATATGAATTGATTTGAGTTCATTATGGGTTATCGCTAATGATATGAGGCACTTGTGTTTTATTAAAATATTGAGTTTGAGTTACCTCTTTCGAGGTATTTAGTCACTTAGGTAGCGTTTGTTACTTAAGTATTGAGCTATGAGTTATCTAATCCTTCTCCTCATTCGAGAAGTAGTATCACTATATCCATTCTGCTTCATATTATCAATATTGACTGATTTGTGTAGCTAGACTGACCCATGTATTTATACTCGGGTCAGACCGAGTTGTTTCAAGTATCATCTATTGGACTTAGCTTGAAGTTGGTGTTGGATATCATCTCTTCTTTCGCTTGAGTATTTTATTTCTTCCGCATATTCTGATTTTTTTACATTTGATTTGATGAATATGGTATGGTCGAGTACCACCTTTATTGTATTCATATTGTATTGTACTAAACATGTATCAGTGTATATGTATATATATGATGTCGATTACTATTCTGTGATGTGCTTTACATTTAGTTATTGTATTATGTTCTGATAGATCCATCAACCACCTATAGTTTTGGATTAAACATTTACTATGTATGTCGATCCATTGAGATAAAAAAGAAAAAAATTATATTGCATTTATCGACGTATTCAGTAGATGTTTAAGACAAAGTTATAGATGGTCGCCCTTAACCAGCCCTATTCTCTGCTTTAGTAGACGGAATTACTCGTTAATTCTCTTTACTAAGGTGGGTATCGGGGTGGGGCGTTACAGTTTGGTATCAGAGCTGTGGTCAGAACAAAGTAGAATAAACATAGAACAATATGTATATCACAATACGTCGAAGTACAATACGATTGAATCATTGTCCTTTATTCGAGCTTGTTTTCGAATCATGCTTTGATTCTTTTTCATGTATTAGGATATATTGAGATGGAATATGTCTAGGAATATGTATATTGTATTCCGTAGTATCCGTAATAGATTTTGATGTCATATTATCTTAAATAATCTTATTTAGGATTATTGTATTCTTATTTTTGTCGATACGAGTGAGTTCGTATCGATGGAGCTGATTGATTTCGTTAAAGCATTCTTGTTGCATTCCTTTGAGAGTTATGAATCCTATCAAGGGGTCCACAACGATTGGCTTGTTGTGAGCATTCCGAGTTTTTATTTGTTGCTGCTTTAGTGAGTATTTGTTTATTACTCACTATATTGAGATGTATTTGATTTGTGATGGATTGACTTATTTGATGTTAAGTCCGATCCTTTTGGTTGTTATAGGATCCTATATTTATTTAGGCATCCTAATTTGATTGGTTTATTATTTCTATCACTTTGGAATGTTAATGATGATTCCGAAGTTCCTGTATTCACTCTTGAGTATCGAGATGTTGATGATACATCTCGAATTCCAATCAAGGTGACTTTGCTGATTTTTGTGAGTCCGTTTGGATTTGACATCCAATCAGGCAATCGAATGTTGAGGTAACCTTATTCCTGGCTCTTAGCTCTTCGATTATCGTTCCATGAGGATATCCACTAAGGAATGAGGTGAGTTTCTAGATTATTCGAGTTCGATTGAGTTTATCATTCAGTTTCTTTAAGTTATCCTTTTCGAATACTCAAACGGTGTTATCCTTTGCAGCATTACTTTGTTTGAAGTAATGATTTGTGTTTTGTATGCTTCTTTTCCCTCGAGGAGAATATCTTACTTATCTTTGGTCTTGATGATTTCCGAGAGTGGCTCGTCCTGATGTAGGAGTAGACGAACATTCCATCTTCTTCTATTGATTTTGTGAATCGCGTACTCTAGGAATATCTCCATGCATTCTCTTAATGTTCTTTGGTTTGAATTTTTGAAGCTATATACATGAGTTTTAAAAAAGAGAAATTGGAGTTTCGAGATATTTTAAAAATAAAAGAATGTTTTGAGAATCTATTTATATGAGTAGTATTCTTTCATAGTAATAATCTGAGAGTATTGGGTTATCCATCGAGTAGTTAAGAGCTCTGGTCGATACGCCGGATCAACATTATCAATAGCAATCTCCTAAATGCTACGATGAGGCAATCAAACATGATGATTTGTGTTTTAAGGATTGAGATTTTGAAAATAATATTTTGATATTAAATATTAAATTTATTTTTGAACGGTAATTGCAACCATCGATTTTAGAGATGGGTAATAGAGTAGCGAGGCAGTTTTGATCGTTCGGTCAACTCTGCAGCCAATAGATATATTTATTTATTAGAGACTCAATGGCGAGGCAATGCCATTTATTTAGTTTAAATTAAAAAGATGAGAATAAGTGAGAATATTCTTGAGCTATACTTTATTGAGATTGAGAGTATATTTTGAGATTTTAGAATCTATATTATATACATTGGATGTTTTAAGAGAAGAGTTATAAGAAGATTTGAAGATTGTTTAAACGATTTAAGTGGTTTAATAAAAAGAGTAAAGAGAATTTAAACCCTTAATTTATTTTGAGGAAAATTATTATGGATTTACAAAATTCTTTGAAAATTAATTTTGAAGTAAGAGAAGAAATTTGAACTTTTAATTTGAGTTTTAAATTACTTACTAAGTAATATAGTAAAGAGTTTGAGAAATTTTCAAATGTTGAAAATTGGGATTTAAAAATTTAAAAGATGTTGAGATTTAAAATTTATAAATATCTTGGATTAAAAGATAATTCGAACTTGTATCCTTGTTCTTGAGTATATTCTATCTTTGAGCTATTATCAACGACGTGCATTCTCGCGGTCGTTCGAGTTTGGTGGCCTTGTGAGAAGCCATTTTGTGTGATTTATCTATCTTGTCTATTGAGTCTATCCTTGTTGTGAAGATGTTCTTTCCGTATTATTATGCCAAAAATTGTGTTGATGATCATCTTTGCTGCTTTGAGTTTGGGTTAGAATGAGTTTGATCCCAACTCTATTCGTAGACTTTTAAGAAATCAATCATTTTCGTTTGATTAATTGTTAAGCATCTTATTGAGTTTTGATTCGAAAATGGGATATCTTCGATTTCGAGATACTTGAAAAATTCGATGGTTTGCTAATCACTATATTAGCATTTGATGGGCCATTGGATTAACCAAGTGAGTTTTTCCTTGTTTCTCTCAACCATTCTATATTGAGAGTATGAATGGTTTGAGTTTCGAGCTTGTCTTTTATCCCTTGTCGATTGAATTTTGTGTTGTTTACGGCTCTTTTTCTAGGAAATTGCGGAGACGCAATTTTTCTAAGGGGGGGAGTCTGTAACATCCATGATTTTGGCGATTACCTATAAATATTAAATTATAATTGTAGTTATAATTTAATATTGTGAATTAAGAATAAATTGGAGATTTAAATTGTTTACTTGAAAAAAAAATGGATTTTGGAAATAAAATGTAAAAAAATAAAGTTTTACAAACTTTTTGATGGTTTTTGTGAGAAATGTGAGTGAAATATGATTTTATTTAGAGAAAATGCAATAATTCTTGTAATTATTGTCAAGTATTTCTGTTATTGATTCTTAAACGAAGTATGTTGTTTTAATATGTGTTTGTAATAAATAAAAAGATGAAATTTGGTTTAAAAAATAAGTTTTGGACATAAAAATGATGCTAGAATGATTTATTGCATTTTATTATGCAAGAAAATAATTTTATAAAAGTTATGTTGTTGAAAATAGCATTTTATGTAAATATTTGTGTAAATTGTGTATTTATTTCAAAAATAAGAGTTTTTGTTAATAAAAATATTTTTATAACTAAATTGTCTTTTTATTAGTTGTAAAATGTTTTGTAAACATGAAAATATGTTTTTCTAAATTTAGTGTGTTGAAATTTTGAAAAAAAATATGTTGTTTTAATTTGTTTATCAATTGTATATATTGATTTAGAGATAATTTGATTTTTTTGGCTAATTAATTCTTTTGTTAATGGGTCAAGCCCATTTAAAGTCCAAGATTAAGAAACGAGAAGCTTCTCCTTCTCATTTTGGTACATACAGTTCATTACAGCAAACAAAAGAGAAACTGCAAAAGCTTCTTCCTCTTTCAAACCCAATACCTAAAATCTCCAATTTCTTCAAATATTTGCTGGAAATAATCAAATTGAAAGCACTAAAAATAGGTAATCACTACAACAACCAATTGTACTTCTTCAATTTCAGATTTTTTTTAAAATTTGTTTGCTGAAACTTTTCTTCTTTTGTTGCATGTTGGGTTCTTTGCGAGTTTTAGATTTTTACAGCTGAATCGGAGGCAAAGCTTCCATCTTTCTTCAAATTTCCATGGGTTTGCTCTTCAAAATTTCTAAGGTGAGTTGCAAACTCACATATCTATCTCTATAAAGTATTAATTCTTTGAATTGAGTGATATATATATATATATATATATATATATATATATCAACAAATAGTTGAATGGTTTGAGCAATTTGATTGAGTTATTGAAATTTCCGAAGTGGTTGCTGAATTATTATTTTTATGAACATTGCTGCAGCAAAACGGCAATATCTCAGTGTAGAATGATCCAAATTCGTTCATTCTTTTTGTGGTAGAAAGATATTTAAATAAGCTATAAGTTCTATTTCAATCATTTTTCGAAATCTTATGTTTAAAAGGGTCGAAATTAAGTTTGAAACAGATGTTATAGCACAACCATTTGAAATTTCTTGAGTTGATATCTGACAGTAAAATGGCCATAACTTCTAAGCCATAAATCCAAATTATGCATACTTAATTTTTTTAGAAAGCTAAGACAAAAGGGAACAACTTTCATGTTGTAAGTTTCTGCAAATTCTATGATCTATATGGTCGAAATTTAGTTTGAAACTGATGTACACAGCTCTGCTTTGTGCAATTTTTTGTTGAAACCTGATCTTAAAATCACCATAATTTTTGGATGGCAAATCTGAATTGAGTGAGACTTTTTCCAGTTGGAAGATATATTTATATGGAACAACTTTCATGTATTGTGTTTTCTGTAATTTATAGGTTTGCCATGTCAAAATCCAACTTTTTTCTGTTGTCCCGAGAGCAAAAGCAATATTTGCTCTATGCTTAAGGCTGAAACTAAATTGGCCATAACTTCTTTTTTTTTCACCCGATTTTGATAATTTTAGATGTTTATGAAAGCACAAGTCATATTCTACAACTTTTATTTATTGTATTTTCTATAATTTAGAGGTTTGTTATGTCAAAATCCAAATTTTCTATTGTTATCCCGAGAGCAAAAGCAATATTTGCTCTGTGCTTAAGGCTGAAACTAAATTTTCCATAACTTCTTCGTTTTTGATCCGATTTTGATAATATCAGATGTTTCGGAAAGCGCAAATCATATACTAAAACTTTCATGGATTGAATTTTCTGTAATTTAGAGGTTTGCTATGTCAAAATCCAATTTTTCTACTGTTGCCTCGAGAGCAAAAGCAATATTTGCTTTGTGCTTAAGGCTGAAACAAAATTGACCATAACTTCTTCGTTTCTTATCCGATTTTGATAATTTTAGATGTTTCGGAAAGCTTAAATTATGTTCTACAAGATTTGTTCATTGTGTTTTCTGTAATTTTGAAGTTTTCTTGGTCTAAATTATGATTATAAGTTGCTGTCCTGAGAACAAGATAACAACAACAACAAACATTGACCTTAAAATTGTATTAGCTCATTTTTACTCTTATTCTCTTCCGGTTTTGATGATGTTTTTGAGATTTTTGAGAGCTATGATGCCTATCTATAGGCTAGCTATATTTGAATATTTTGTAATTCAAATTTAAATAGAATTCGGATTGATTTTTAGTTAAATTTGAATTGAATTCGTATTGAACTCAAGTTATCGGTCTTGAGTTATCTTTCTTGTTTTTCATTGTTTTCGAGTATAGTTTTCACTAAACAATTTTTGAGGTAATTTTTGAAATAAATGGACATTTCAAATTATTATGATATAGTATTGTAAAATTATTTTTCTAATATAAAAACACCTATTTATTCCCTATAATAAAAGAATTTCAAATATGGGTTTTATTAATCTTTTCGGGAAAAACTTTTAAAAGCTTGTTTTCTCTAGTAAACTATTTTTAATATAAAACACACACTTTTGTACTATTCGAACGTATAAGAAAGAGAATTAAACGATTTAGTAAAACACGTGGTGTGGGACATGTACGTTTACTATTTCGGTTAATTCCGGACTTGTACGATCGAAGCTATTTGAGTTTAATATTTCTGAGATGTTTTGCCATTTTATGGCGTATTTTGAGTTTTATAATTCCTATTTATTAGAACTATTTAAGATGGCCAATATCTGGCAAGTATTATGGTTTGAGATCTCCTATGTAGAAGTTTGATCGATGAGAACCATCATGATGTTTTATTTACTTGCCAATGACATAAGGCAAGTCTTGAGTTTATGATTTCATATTTTGAGATTTATGGTTTATGAGAAACCATCATGATATTTTTCACTTGTCGATTAGATGATACGAGTTATGATGACATTTAATACTTATCGATGAGATGAGACAAGTATGGTCTCTCTTTATCACTCGCCAATGAGACTAGGCGAGATATAATTATCTGAGTTTTATGATGTTTTTAGTGTGGCATCAACTAATGGCTAGTAAACCGCTAAGTGTGAATGTGTGGTATGGGACACACGTTAATACTCTTTGGGTTCCTATCCGTGAGTTTGTGACACATTCATGATGTTTACCTAACAGAACTGCTTTGAGAGGTGTCAGCGACCTTGTCATGAGGACGAATTGCTTTGGAGGTGTTAGCAACCTTGTTAGGGATGACAAAATGGCTTGGAAAGGTGTCAGCGACCTTGTCATGTGGATGAACTGCTTTGGAAAGGTGTCAGCGACATTGTCATCAGGACGAACTGCTTTGGAAAGGTGTTAGCGACCTTGTCATCAGGACGAACTGCTTTGGAAGGTGTTAGCGACCTTGTCTAAGGCTTCGGCCATCTAAGTTTAGCAACTGCAGCATTGCTTCGGTATTGTAGTCAGGGATATGGCCAATCCGGGTTTTCTGAGTTTTGAATTCGCCGTTTTTGGCGCATTAGTGTTAAGATTTTCTGAGTTTTGAACATGCATCGAATTCTTTATTGAGTTTGTATTCGTATCGAGTTCCATGAGTTTTATGATTGAGATGTATTTGTGAGATTTAGCGGCCTTGGCCTACTTATGAGTTTGAGATCTCACACTCTTATGGAGTTGTCTTGTGTTGCTTTCATGACTTCTATTTGTGACCGAGATGAGTTTTCTCCTTTTTGGAGTAATGGTTCATCGAACCATTTGAGTTTTGCTTGAGTTATATATGAATTGATTTGAGTTCATTATGGGTTATCGCTAATGATATGAGGCACTTGTGTTTTATTAGAATATTGAGTTTGAGTTACCTCTTTTGAAGTATTTAGTCACTTAGATAGCGTTTGTTACTTAAGTATTGAGCTATGAGTTATCTAATCCTTCTCCTCATTTGAGAAGAAGTATCACTATATCCATTCTGCTTCATATTATCGATATTGACTGATTTGTGTAGCTAGACTGACCCGTGTATTTATACTCAGGTCAGACCGAGTTGTTTCAGCTATCATCTATTGGACTTAGCTTGAAGTTGGTGTTGGATATCATCTCTTCTTTCGCTTGAGTAGTTTATTTCTTCCGCATATTCTGATTTTTTTACATTTGATTTGATGAATATGGTATGGTCGAGTACCACCTTTATTGTATTCATATTGTATTGTACTAAACATGTATCAGTGTATATGTATATATATGATGTCGATTACTGTTCTGTGATGTGCTTTACATTTAGTTATTGTATTTTGTTCTGATAGATCCGTCAACCACCTATAGTTTTGGATTAAACATTTACTGTGTATGTCGATCCATTGAGATAGAAAAGAAAAAAATTATATTGCATTTATCGACGTATTCAGTAGATGTTTAAGAAAAAGTTATAGATAGTCGCCCTTAACCAGCCCTATTCTCCGCTTTAGTAGACGGAATTACTCGTTAATTCTCTTTACTAGGGTGGGTCTCGGGGTGGGGCGTTACAATTAGAGTCAAAATCAACTTAAACTGTTTTTAAATAAAATTTACTCACCAATAATTAGCAGAGAAGAGAAACTTGTTTTCTCGGCGTTGAAATTTTATCTGTAAAATGTTTTTATTGCCTTGCTGTTAAAATCCTTGCATGCCTGTTAATTGATGTTTTTAAATGCTGAAACTTGCTGTTGATCTTCCATTTGAGTTGCAGTAGGTTTAGTTGCTAGAAAAACTTGTTTGCAAATTTGAATTTCAGATTTGATTTTTGTTTTTGGTTTCAATTTCAGGTTTGAAAATAATTTCTGGTTTGCTATTTATTTTTTGAAAGAATGAGGGGAGAAAAAGAAAAGAAATTGAGAGGAAGAAAGTTTTGAATTGAAAGTGGAAAACAAGTTTATCTTCAAACTATATTTTTTTATATAAATTTAAATTCTAAATAAAAGAAAATGTTGCCACTTGTTCATTAATTTAAACAAATGTCATCACAATTTTATTTTACCTTACAAGTGTTGAAGATATTTCATCATTGTTTTACAAGTGTTAAACTCCAATTATTAAATCATTTAAGTTATATATATATATATATATATATATATTCATGAAGTATTTATATGTATATGAAATGTTTTTATATTAATAAACTTTTAAATTTTAATAAACATATAAGTGTGAAATCATTGGAAACATTTGTTTTATAAATAGCTTTTGTTTTTAAATCAAATAAATGTATTATATGTTTTCCTTTAAATGGTGAATTATGAATTTGTATTTGTATTTATGTAAATGTGAATTTAGTAAATTTATTTATTTATTGCTTATGTTTACAACTATTCCAATTTATGAAATTATTTTTAAAAGAAATTTTATTTATAACTTTACATATATATTTATAACCATTTTAAATTTAAGAACTTTTAAAAGGAAACAAAATAAAACTTTGATTAAATCTAATTTAAACTATCACATTTAAAAATAAATAATTATCTTATATTTTGAAAATATTAAATTAATATTAAATTAGCTTTTGAAAAATATTAATTTTAAAACAAAGCTTCAAATCACAATATATATTATAATTGAAAACATATTTCTTTTATTAAATTTTAACCCTAAACTTCCTATTATAATGTATACACATACATATACATATTATCAATAGATTATATTAAATTTCAAAACAACTTCAAATTATAACATATACATACATATATATTACAATTTGAAAATTCATCTTTAATTTAAAAGAAAAGATTTTCTATTCATAATATATATACCAATATATATACATTATAAACAGAATAAAATTTTATTAGCTTTAAAAGATAAATCCTGTCAATTTTAAATTGTTAGAAAGATATTGGTTAATATTCCCAGATTAAATATTTATTAATCTTTAAAAGATTAAATTTACCAATTTAAATGAAAATCATAAAGGAAAATTATCAAATCAGTTTAATTATTAATACAGATTATTAAATTTATATTGCACAAAATTTCGGATCGTCACATTCCTCCCCCTTAAAAGAATTTCATCCCCGAAATTTAAAAGTAAAGTTAATTTAATAACCCAACAAAGATTTTATTTTCAAACAGTAAAACATATCTATTAACCAGTTACTAACAATCATAGCAGCCAATCAAACAAACAAACCTAACTAATTATTCTGACACAAATCAGGAAAGATTTAACTAACACTGTCTAGAGTTTTCCAAGTATAAATCACTAGGAGACTCGCTCTGCAGTAGCTCAACTAACTACATCACCAAAATCTAGAGTTCCTCTGATTTCTAGATCCACCAATCTGAACAGAACATCAGACCATACTCAAGTCTAGCTCAACTTCCAAAATCCCACTGAACTATAGATTTTACAATCAACGATGAATCATACACGTACTCCCTCAGAGATACGTGAAATACAATGAATCCCAGTTATCCAAATTGGCAATTCAATCTTATAGACGAAAGAACTTATTCTATCAAAATCACGGATAAGAAATCCCAAATACCCCAGAATTAGCTTCCCAATCTTATCCAATTACTGCTCTCTTAACCAGAGAAACCTTAACAACAATGAAGTCTCCAACTTCGAATTCCAAATTCTTTATCTCATATCTTCATAACTCAACAGATAATCCTGGGCTGCCCATCCTTCTTAATCAGCTCAACCTATGCTGATGCTTCCAGAAATAACTAGACCAAAGCAAATCAGTTTCTGGACCATATTCAATAAAATGGTCTCCCAAGATCCGTTGAAATCCATAACACAAGTTCTACTTCTCAAGCATCAGAAGACTGGACTTACTTCCTTCCTCGCACAACTGCTACCTCGCTTCCGCTGCACAACTTGATTTTGAAATATATGAGAATACCTTGGATGAACACGAATACAAACTTATCCAATATATATCCGGGAAAACTTTGTTCATCAAATTCATAAAATCTTAGTGACTCGTTTGACTCGGTCACACAACCTTATAGCAGAATCCAACTCAAAAACTTGATCTGACCAATCCAAGTTCCAAAAATTCCTGAGCTGCTACACCAACTCTTCTTTCTTCAAGAACCATCCTACTACCAGGCTAACCATCAGTATCGCTTCTAGAACCAATTCAATATGGAACTCAACTCCAGATACAGACAAACTTCTAATTACTACAGTAGCTTCTACTTCTATATGAGAACCCTCGGTCTCAAACAAAAGATTGCCCAAGATAAATTTCCAAATTGATCGCAAATCACTTTTGCGATCCTACCTAGTTCGCACTATCCTCTCTTTATCAATTAGAACAGCCTTAAGCTTCACCAAACAAGGTTAACTCTTCAAGAAACCATCCCCATCTGCCCAGACTGCTGATAGAGAAACCACTAAGATTCATGAACCATCGGAGAAATGGGCCACACTGTTGCTTCCAAACTCTACCTCGATGATACCGCAAAGCCAAATGACCTTCTTGTCGACTCACAAACACCTTCGAGCTAAAACTACCACCACAGCTAACCAAAGACTTTTAATGCAAAGGCTCCTCGAACCCCAAAACCATCAACTAACTACACATAAGACCCTTCGAGATGGTAGACAACCTTTCAAGAAATTCGGGCTCTAAACCAAGCATCAACATCTCGCTCTCCTTAAGGGGTGAAAATAAGACCATGCGAAAGCGAAGCAACTCATAGACCTTAGTCTCATATTCCAAAACAGCCAACCTCCTTGCTAGAGATCCAGATAACTTTTACACAGACGAGTCTTCCCTACAGCAGGTAAAGACCACTCCTCAACTACTTCTAAATCTACTTCAAGAGAAAACATCTTCGGAAATACCCAAGGATACTGCATCTCACCACGCAGCTATCAAGATACCATCACTAGCTTCTTCACTTCCGTCATATCCAAATCCTAGAAAATCCGCTCTCCCAAGCACAACCAAACTTACACTTCAAAGATGGACTCCAAATCTTTTAAATAGATTTCCTTCGGAGATCAGAGAAATCCTTACTCCGGCTACAAATCTTACTCGAGACGGTATTAGGTCTACAGTCTCGACAAATATACTTCCAACCTCAACACATGGACCTCTTCCATTAGTGGTAGTCGTGTTACACACACACCACTGCTCCATCTACCTCTAAAACTTATGTTGGAAAAACCCGAACAGGTAACCCAACAAACCAGGTATATATATATATATGTATGTATGTATGTATGTATGTATGTATGTATGTATGTATGTATGTATGTATGTATGTATGTATGTATAAAAATTACAAGTACGCTCTCTCAAGAAAGATACCACTCCAGATCCTAGGTACTCGCTCAACCTAACGCTCTGATACCAACTGTCACGACCTGTCTTTCTATCTTCATAAAAACGCATCATGATTTAAGAAAGAAAGAGATGGAAGAAGAAAAGGCAGGAAAAGAAGAAACTCATCAACATCAGATACTCACAGCGGAACGATTTAAATATAATATATCACATAAAATATTACATAGTATCATATACATCAGAGTACACAACTTATACATTCATATTAGACAGTTATAAACATCTGTCTAACTATACAACTCAAGTACATCAATACAATATAGACATAACACTAATACAGCGGAACAATAATATATCTACACGTGTAAGCCTCCTGCTCCAAATCTCCTCCAGAATTCGTCAAGCTAATCTGAATCCCTCGACTACTCATACATAATACGAGTACCCAAGAGTTTAATAAAATAGAAAATAAACACTCGGGTTAAATAGGGGTCTGGTGTGAGTAAACGATTTAAAATTGTTTAACTTTAGAAAATCCTTTGAAAGAAAGGTATCACGTAAGATTTCCCACACATAAACATGGAAAAGTTTTTACCTTACGCTAACCAAAACATTTGATAGGAAATCCAGTGATATTATAATAATGTATAGGGTTTTCAAGTAAATAAGAAATAGCCGAAATTGTTACATGATTAAATTCCAGCTACTAGCCACAAAAGTGGGTAATACAAATCAAAACCGTAAGGTCTTGTAAGAAGAATGGGTTTCCATCAATGGCAGGGCTACTGGGGTACCGCCCGTCATAGTACGTGGCCTAGATCACCGTACCGAGGAGCCACCCTAACTCCCCTGCAACACAAGGCCAGAACCATCCCTTACTAGACAGTCCCGAACAAGACCACCCCGTGGTTGGCGCGACCAACCACACACTAAGCCGAAATAGGAAGGGACCTCTAGACAGGGTAAATCTCGCCCTACTTAGGCATGACCCACTTAACCTTTCCGCACCTCCCCTATTTTAGCCATTCCCGGTTGATGAGGCTTTAGGTTGCGATTACCTTTATAGAACATATCTATCTTAGAATGCTCATCGTCCAACTGACGATGTTCTGAAAGCATTCAATCCATACAAGTTCGTCCCGGGTTCGAACGAAACCGAAGGCACTATCTCGTTGCACTCATTTTGGAATCACCCCCAGAGTTAACGACTATAGCCCTTGCACTCTGAATCACCATCTCGAAACTGAAAGTACTATCTCCGTCAAACTCATCTCGGAATCACCCTCAAAGTTATACTAACAAATAGTTCTTACACTTCGAGTCTTCACTTGAACTCCACTTGGATTCACAACCTAACGTTTATTTTGGATCGATGTGGTTTTCGGATATCCAAATATGGAAACCCGATCCCGGTCTCACCGAAATCCAAACGCCATTTTAATGTCCAAGTTGTTTAAGGGTTTAAACATTAAAACTTATATTCAGGATAACATAAACAGATAGATGAATCACATTACCACAATAGATAATTCATATCAACCAATTATCTCACAAAGCAGCATATCACATATCAGAGATATCACACCCAAATCATCCAACATTATTCAAACATCCAATATCAATCCGCCAATATTAATCAATCATCCATAAGCATGTTTGATTAACACTTAATCAATTTAATTAACCTTTAATTAAATTAATTACTATCCTTTAATCACTTGGATTATCCTAATCTTGCTTCATTGATTATTTACCAAATTAATTTATTAATCATCTCTTAATGATCTTTCTCAATTAATCTCCCTTGATTAATCATCCTTTAATTACGTTCGAGTAATTAGCCTTTAATTCTCTAATTAATTCCACAAATTAATCATCCTTAACCATATACAGTAATTTACCTTTATTTACCATCATTAACTACATTAATTAATGATCCTTCATTTTCTTTCACTAATTAATCAACTACAATTAATTTTGCATTAAACCTCTATTAATTACAAATAATTAATCATACTTTAATTTATCGCTTTTTATTAATCAACCTTGATTAATTTCATAATTATACTAACTAATGATCCTTATTAATTAATTAACCCTTTAATTAATTAAATAATTAATTTTTAATTAACCATCTCATTAGTTAGTCTTAATTTATCTTAAACAGTAATTATCAAATTTGTAATTACTTATCTCAATTAATTAACTTCTTAATTAACTATATTAATCCTTTGATTAATTATTCTAATTAATTAATCTTTAATTACTTCATTAAAAAATTATCAATCAATTACACTAATTAGTAACCCTTAATTAATTACTTTATTTATTAATTACATTTTTAATTAATTACTTTTAGTAATTAATCTTAAAATTAATCACATCCATTAACTAATTAATCACATTAATTAATTAACTAAATTAATTAAGTAATTAGCCTTTAATTACTTTCATTAAGTAAATATCTTCTAATTACTTTTATTAGTTAATTACTCTATTAATTAATATCCTTAACAAGTAATTAATCCCATCATTAAACAATCATAATTCTTTAATTAATTAATTAATCTATAATTAATTAACTTCAAATCAATTACTTCCATAAGTAATTTTCCACTAATTACTTCCATAAGTAATTTCTCTTCTTAATTACATTAAGTAATTATCCTTCATTAAATAATTACACTTGATTGATTCATAATTAAGTGATTATTTAAAATTAAAAAACAATTAACTAATCATTTAAAATTAATTAAATAATTACTTAACTTCTTATATTCAAAAATCCTAATTAATTAAGAAAATCATTTATCTTAATTAAACTTTTACTTATTACCAAATCATATTAGTTAAGTATTCTTAAGTTCATAACAATAATAAATTAACCATATTTATTTTCACAAATTAATTATTTGAATTAACCAAATCTTAATAACTTAAAGACAAACTATTTTATTTGGTTTACAAAATTATAACAATAACTTTTTTTGAAAATAAAGCATTTAGAAATCAATTTGAAATTTAAAACAATTTAATCATCTAATTTAAACTTACTCATTTTCAATATAATTTGAAAACTTAGTTTTTAAACATTACTTAAAAACTTTGATTTAATATTTTAAATTGAAAACACTTCTTTTAAATTAAAATTAAAAATTTAATCAAGATAATTACTTTCAAAAGCAAACATCTTAAACGTTTTAAATTGAAAATATATCCAATTAACACTTTTTGATAGTTGACTAACATTTATTTCAAAAGAACAAGTTTTTAACTTGTAAATTTATTTTCTTTTATAAAAATTTAAGCTTGATTTTATCATTTCAAAACAACAAGTTAAATTTGTAAACTTTATATTTTTATTTTACTGTACCGAACCAGAAAAGCCTACCACCTAAAAAAACTTGATTCGAACACTACATCTACACGAGCCTACCCCGAGACAAATCCCAGTCTCATTTGCTTCGAGTCGGCGCAAGGAAAACACGAGCATCTCTCCGAGTCGACCTTCATCTTCCCCAACTCCATTATTCCCAGTGCACAAACATATACGCGTGCAGTACCCCATCGGCTCCGACCACCGTAGGTCATCGCGGCTATCCTCGACGACCATACGAACCCACGCGAGCCTCTTCGAACACTCATACCAACCAATAGTCATGCAAATCAAAATTTCAATCGTTGATCGAAAACTGGACCCAAACTCGACCCACAAAACCTCCCAACGCCATCGACCACGTTGACCGAAATTTCCAAAACCTCTTCCAGAACACCGTCGTATCACCACGCCACCATCCCCCATCTCGCAATCACGTTCGATCCATTACCCACATCGAAATTGTCTCGACAGCCAAGACGAACGAAATACAATCTTAAACCCTAGTTCGAACGAATCTGATCATCTCGGCCATAGGAAAAATTCGTGAGCATTTTTTCCCTCATCCACGATACCATAGCTAGCTTCGACCATGAGTTCGGCCCCAAACATCAAGTTGATCATCGAAAATTCATCAATTTGCCGAAAACGTTCATCTCAAAATTCCAAATCGAATATGAAATTAATTTTTTGAAATGTATGTTAAAAATCCTAATTTTTAACCACTAATTCATCTATATAATCCAAAGCGGGAATTAAAGTTGTTGATTTTTAACATGAATCAATATTTTACTGTATTTCTTATTTTAAAAATTATTTGTAAATTCAAAATTCCAGAAACTATTTTTAAAATTACCATTATGCATTAACAAACAACTTTCATTTAATCATCAAAGCCAAATATTGATGTTATTGGGAGATCTGAATTTTTGAATGTAAATCCTGGTCTGAAACAATAGATAACAGAGTGTTTATATATACATTCCTATTTACACATATATACATATCTATCAATTCAACAATATAAACACTGAAAGATTTTTATGCAACACCAAGATCAAATTCACAGATTATCACATCCATTAGAGTCAAAATCAACTTAAACTATTTTAAAAAAAAAATTACTCACCAATAATTAGCAAAGAACAGAAACTTGTTTTCCAGGCCTTGAAATTTTATCTGGAAAATGTTTTAATTGCCTTGCTGTTGAAATCCTTGCATGCCTGTTAATTGATGTTTTTAAATGCTGAAACTTGATGTTGATCTTCCATTTGAGTTGCAGTAGGTTTAGTTGCTAGAAAAACTTGTTTGCAAATTTGAATTTCAGATTTGATTATTTCTTTTGGATTCAATTTTAAGTTTGAAAATAATTTTTTGTTTGCTATTTAATTTTTTTGAAAGAATGAGGGGAGAAATAGAAAAGAAATTGAGAAGAAGAAGGTTTTGAATTGAAAGTGGAAAACAAGTTTCTCTTCAAACTATATTTTTTTATATAAATTTAAATTCTAAATAAAAGAAAATGTTGCCACTTGTTCATTAATGTAAACAAATGTCATCATAATGTTATTTTAGCTTACAAGTGTTGAAGATGTTTCATCATTGTTTTACAAGTGTTAAACTCCAATTTATTAAATCATTTAAGTTATATATATATTCATGAAGTATTTATATACATATGAAATGTTTTTATATAAATAAAATTTTAAATTTTAATAAACATACAAGTGTGAAATCTTTGTAAACATTTGTTTTATAAATAGGTTATGTTTTTAAATCAAATAAATGTATTATATGTTTTCCTTAAAATGGTGAAATATGAATTTGTATTTATATTTATATAAATGTGAATTTAGTAAATTTATTTATTTATTACTATGTTTACAACTATTCCAATTTATGAGATTATTTTTAAAAGAAAGTTTATTTATAACTTTACATATATATTTATAACCATTTGAAATTTAAGCACTTTTAAAAGAAAACAAAATAAAACTTTGATTAAATCTTATTTAAACTATCACATTTAAAAATAAATAATTATCTTATATTTTGAAAATACAAAATTAATCTTAAATTAGCTTTTGAAAAATATTAATTTTAAAACAAAGCTTCAAATCACAATATATATTATAATTTGAAAACATATTTCTTTTATTAAATTTTAACCTTAAACTTCCTATTATAATGTATACACATACATATATACATTATCAATAGATTAAATTAAATTTCAAAAAAACTTCAAATTATAACATATATATACATATATATTATAATTTGAAAATTCATCTTTAATTTAAATTTCTATTCACAATATATATATATATAGACCAATATATATACATTATAAATAGAATAAAATTTTATTAGCTTTAAAAGATAAAACGTATCAATTTTAAATTGTTAGGAAGATATTGATTAATATTGCCAGATTAAATATTTATTAATCTTTAAAAGATTAAATTTACCAATTTAAATTAAAATTATAAAGGAAAATTATCAAATCAATTTAATTATTAATACAGATTATTAAATTGGTATTGTCCAAAATTCAGGGTCATCATATTTCAAGTCTGAATTTGACTGTTTACAAAGAGTCACATTTCGGACTCAACCAACGATGCTATACTTAAATAGAACATTTAAATATATAATCGTCACCATGCCATAGATGGCCTATTGCAACGAAAATACAAGATGTTGCTAGCTACAGTGTAACGATAACTATGCTATTTTTGTCTATTATAACATTATCTTTAGGATGTTAGCATAGATATCAATACTATGTTGCAGTAGCTATAGACATAAAAATATTATAAAAAATGAGTTCAAGCTGATAACGCTTTCAAAAAAGCCAGATCCCCAATTTATTTTCTTGGCTGCCAATTCCTAAAATTATTTTCCTCTCCCTCCTCCTCCTGCTCAAATTATTTCCTCAAATCCTACGCCTCCATCCATAATTTGTCATGCCCATCGAGTAGCGCGACCCTGAGAGCGGCCCAATAAGCCATGGAATAGGGAAAACCCCCTAATTGGGGCAATCAATTTCTCGTTTCATAATAGCAAAAAAAAAATACTAAACTACACCGCAAACTTCAAAAACCTCATCGTTAATGTAACTGTATTGCTCCAACAAACGACTGCGCTGCACAACTCTAGAGCCAGTCACTGCCACTAATTCTGTACCTACTTGTTCTATGCCTCTGCCTCTCCTTGTTCTGCTCGGCTGCACCATGCTTGCTGCCCCTTGCCTGCTCACGGACTGAGGTAATTTGTTGAAAGATTTCATCATTAAACCTTTTGTTATTGCTTGATTTTGGACGATTATCCCACTGTTAGCACCACTGATTCAGTTGGTTACTTAACATGGATGTTGCTTCGTTTGTCAAGAACGATTTCTATTTGGGAATTAGAAAATTGGTGAAATAAGGGCTGAGATAAGCGAATTTAATTGTTTGTCTATAATTATTTGTAGAATCAGTAAAATTTCAGTTTGTTAAAAAATGAATTTTTAAATTAAATAGGCTTTAGCTATAGTTCATCATATATGTAGAGATAAAAAGTTTAATTATTTATCATACAAATAGTTTATCATATAAATACTTTATCATATAACCAGTTTAGCTATAGTAGTTTATCGTATAAACAGAGATAAATTTAATTTAATTATATAGTATAATTATTCACCATGTAAACAGAGGTAAATAGTTTTTCGTTGTAGTTTCTGGCCTAAAATCATCTTCTGTATAAGAATCATGAATCATTTTATATAATTGAATAGGTTTGTCACTAGAAGTGAAGAAGATATATAAAATAAAGAACAACATGAGATATTAGCTAGCTCAGGATAGACCATCTGTGGTTTATTTAATTGAAATGTGTGTTAGTATGGATAATTAGTTGAAGTGCTTTAAAATAATAATTGCTGAAGCATCTCAAAAGTGATTCATAACTAACATGTTAGTGCTTCAGCTCATGCTATGCAACGATTGATGTACGTTTCACAAATCTCTTGCCTCTTTATTCTTATGTTGGTTTTGTAATTTTACTTGCCTTGTTCAAAAGTAATTTACTGCTATTTTAAATCAATAAGTCATAGCTATTATTTGTTGTAACTCTTGTTATACGCTTGTTTCATATTTTTAAATGAGTCATATGACTGATCCATGTATTTGCTGAAACTGTACTATGATTTTAAATAGTTCTAACAATAAACTTGGGTATTTTTCAGAATATCAACACAAATTTTGTAGCATTATTGTCGTGAATTAGATAAGTTTAAGAAAAAAATGTTAGTTAATCATGTCATCTGAATAATATGTAAATTAAGATGTTATTCACATACCAAGAAAAACTGAATTTTATTTTTTATCTGAAGCAATATAATATTGTGCTATAGAATATGGTAGGAAAGGTGAACAAGAAGATCCAAAATGAATTTGACACAAAGGTGAACCAAAAAGTTCGGGAGAACTTGACATGGGTGCTTAAGAAATTAGGTGAAGCAAACCCTGACATGCAAATTAATGTTGGGGATCTTTGTGCGACCGTTTGTAGCGATGGCACTGGAGGCAGTGGAGGCACTAGAGGCACTGATGGCACTGGAGACTCGCAAATATAAATGTACTGTTAATAAGTAGAATTTATTATGTACTGGCTGTAACTATGAATATACTGGCTATGTTTTTAAGTATGTTTGTTATTTTGTACTTGACTAAATAAAACTTGTGTTGCTAGTTATTCTGAAATGAAAAGTTCTTTGTTGCAGTGTAATGTTGCCATTAGATATGATATAATGTTGCAGTATAATGTTGCCATAGATATCATATAATGTTGCAGTAGTATAATGTAGGGCCCACTTTTTAGTAAATTTGGTACCTGTGGCAACAATAGAACCGATGTTGCCCTAGGGCTGCAAAGATGTTGCCTTTGACTCTAGGGCAACGCGGCAAAATGCATCATCGAGAAAGTGTTGCCTTTCCCCTTTTTTAGCCTACATCAACATTTTTTAGCACTTCCTACATCACTTCTTGAGTGTTGCAGTATGTAATCTATGGCGTAATGCGTAAAATATGCAGGTTGTTACACCATTTTAAGCTCAAACTACATGTTCAAACAAGCTTTTTGCTAAATCATTTATTAAATGATTTTCGTTTTCCCCGAAAAGCTAAGTCATACAAAATCATGATCAAATTTTTTGTAATTATAAAAAACAATTCATTAATTGGAAATATATTCATTACTTTCAAAAATCTAGCTTTAAAAATAATTAACTGTGAAAAATCATTTTGGAAGAGATAAATAATCTCTTCCATTATCAAGATAAGATTATTGATTATCCACCAAAGTAATTTTTTAGGATATGTGTATGTGTGTGTGTGTGTGTGTGTGTGTATAAAATTTAAAATTATTCTTATAATTTAAAATGATTATACGAATTGTTCATTTATCAAAACAATCCAAATTCACATTTCCACTTGTCACAAAAATTAAATTTCCGTCTAATTATCAACGTGAAACTTATTGAAGTTGACTATTAATTCAAACTTGTTTCCAAGAATTCTGTAATTTCAAACCCACAAGTTTTAATACCATTTATGTTTAAAACAAAAAATAGCTCACAAATTTATACCAAATGTTCTAAACTAACCCTTCTTTATTTTCTCTTAAGATAGAGTTTTATATCTATCCCCTACTATTATTCAAAAAACTAAGTGTCAAAGCAAATTTTTATAGTCAACATTAATAACTTATACTAAATTATTCAATTAATATTTTAATTTTCAAATCAAAGTATTCTTTTACCTTAAATACATCATTTCATTAATCAAAGCATCAAATGATATTTTCTTCTAATTAAGACATCCCCTTAATTAGAATTATTCACTTTACTTACCCAAATTACCATATTCAATTTCTCAAATTTCAAATAACATAAGGGAGTTTCCTCGCCATTGATTTATAGTGAATGACCCCATCGATTGGCTGCAGGGTTGATCAAATGATCAAAACTGCCTCGCTACTCCTCCAACACTCACTATGGTTCAATGGCTTCATTAAACATTTAAAATAAAATTAATATTCCACCATATTAAATTTTTTAAACTTACTTATTAAAACTCAATTTACCATGTCTGACTGTCTCATCATAGCGTTTAGGAAATTCCTATCGATAATGTGGGCCAAACACGTCGACTGGAATCCTTAAAGCACTAGACGGACTGCCCAACACAAGAATTCAGTTTCTTTAAAAAGAAATGCCTTGTATATAATACTCAATCTATTCTTTTTTTCCCAAAAACAAAATCTTATTTCTTTTAGAAACATATCTTCAATTTTTGAAAATTTTGAAAACACAATTTATTACTTTTTCTCAAAATAAGGAATACAAATAGAGCTTATTGAGATATTTCTAGAATACTCGATCCTCAAGGTTAATGGAATAGACTGGAGTGTTCATTATTCCAAACTGTATAACAAACCACTCACAATACTCATAACGAATGCGGAATGTGGTTAGAGTAACGCTATCCCCCGCGGCTCAAAGCTCATGAAAAATTAGTGTAGGGTCAAGCTAAAGAATGACCCTAGCACAACACAATAGATTAAAATTGAGAAATGAGATATAAAAGCAAGGGTAAATATCTTCTCAAATGAGGAGAAGTAACATTAACAACAAATCATTAGTTTGAGTGAAGTAATACCATAAAGTATATCAACAATTGAGTATCCAAAGAGGATATCTCGAAAGGGGGTAAAAAATGGCAATATTAAATAAATTCAATGAAACAGCTCATTTCCCTAGTGGACACACTCGTGGAAGGATGACCTAAATGCTAAGAATAGGAAAAGGTCAATACAATACTCGATTTCCCAACTACGTGTCATACCCGAACGCACTCATAGAAATCAACAGAGTCACAATGACTGGGATTCGAGATATATCATCAACATCTCAAAACCCAAGAGTGAATAAATAGACTTCGGAATCACCATTACCATTATGAAGGGCAAGAAACAAAAATCAGTCAAATAAGGATACCTATATAGGATTCTCCAAATCACAGAATGTGGGTTGATAATAGGCAAGCCACTTAATCTTCAATAGTTCAAACTCTAGAGAGAAAATGGCGTGCTAATTTGCATGAAAAGCTAAGCTATAAGTAACAATCCCAAATTCTCATACATCATGTCAAATATTGCAAATTCACTGAATAAGATTAGCAATCCTCACAAAAGAACAAGACATGAACATCCAAAAGCATCAACAAATTCCTTCCTTCAATATGGATGGGCGTCAAGCACCTATATTGAAGAGGACTCGAATGAAACAATCGCGATTAGGATTACTCCTATAATAAGATGTCATCAAATCTATTTTTGGAATACTACGGAATAAAATATTCCTAGCATATCCAAAACTTCAATATCAAAGGACACGATAAAATAAAGGACATGATGACTAAGGGATTTGTAACAATTGTACTATACTTGAATATATCGTAATATATGCTTTTGTTTCGTGTTTATTCTATTTTTTTCTAAACTCAGCTCTGATACCAAGCTGTGATGCTCCACCTCGAGACAGACATTTACAAAGAGTATTACTGTCTGCTAATGCGGAGAATATCGCTGGTTAGGAGAGACCATATATAGTCTTGTCTTAAATATCTATTGAATACATCGATTAGTGCCCTAAATGTTTTTTCCTTTCTCAAGTGGATCGACATATCCAATAAATTCTTAATACTAAACTATAGGTGGTTATAGGATCTATCAGAACAAAATACAACAACTCAAATGTATAACACATCAACAACAACAAATAGATATATATACATATATATTGATACGTCCCAATACAATACAAATAATTCATCATAAGTGGTATGAAGGCCACAATATACACACTAGTCAAACAATATACATATTAGAGTAGCGACAAAAAGACTACAATAAAAGGGGCTAGCAGATAAGTTCATGCGGAAAGAATAGGCTAAGTCCATAGGGCTGCCTAACCTAAAACACCTCGCTCTGACCTGAGTATAAAATACATGGGTCAGACTAGCTAAACAAATCAGTTTGTATGGATAAGTGATAATAAGAGCATAAGGTAATGGGTAAGATATCCTCTTGAATGAGAAGAAACAATAATAAGAGCATGGCACTACTTTAAACAAGGTAATTGTTGTAACGACGCAGAAATTTAGTCATTCGAAATTCGGATATTTATTTGATTTTAAATATTCAAAAGTAAATTTTATAAGTTAAATAACTTATATTTAAAATATAATAATTTGTTTGGATAATTAAATTGTTAATCGAATATTTGAAATTGCAGAAATAATTGAAATGTGAATTTAATAAGAATAAAAATGATTTACGAAGTTAAATTAAATTCTATTTGAATTAGAATGATGTTGGTAAAATTTTAAAATTGATTTAAAAGCGATTTAAAGAAATTGGATATTTAAATATTTAATTAACGTGTAAAAATAGTCATTTTTGACATGGTCTTGAATTTCAAGGAAACTAGTTTCATTGGATCTGTAATGTTATATTATTATAGGATTTCAAATTTCATGTTAATCGGATTTACGATTTTATCATATGAAGCTAAAACGCGTAGAAATTTGTTTAAGTAAATTTTAATTTTAAAATTCGATTCGAAAATCTATCTTTCAAATATGGTGGAATTGGTTCTCGATATATATTCCATTGTGTTCATAATAAGGGTAAAACATTATAAACGCCTGACAGCATGCTTCGATTGGAGTTTGGAATTATTTCGGGTGAATAGTGTCTTGTAGTTGTATATATAAAGACATTCATTATCAAACCCAAATCCACTAAAACTCTAGCCGCCATTATAATTTGGATGGCAAGGAATTCGCCTCTTTCTTCCTCGATTTTCTTCCAATCCACGCACTATTACAAAAAACTTCCAGCTGCAAAAATGTCGAGCTCGTTGAGAGCTTCAAACATAACAGCTATAATTAGAAACTATGCGGTGAGTCGATGACAAATTTGGCACAAAGGGTCGGCTTTCATTCACGGTTTCCAATGCAATAGTGGAGCCGAGCTTCAAGCGGCTCTGGGCAGTTGTGCACGGGATGGCCATTCGATTGGGGGTCCTTGATCATCCTCCGGTCGTGTGGAGGAGGAGCGGTGAACGAACAAATAACGGTGGCTATGGATGTTTTGCATTCGAATTACTCCTGTAAACACATGGGGAAGAAGAGAAAAGGCATGACCCATATATCTTTAAACAAATCAATGGCCATGATAAATCTGGGTATATAAAAAAAGAGATTTATAAATTAATTTGTATATAAAATTATATAATATTTAAAATGCTATAACTTGTTCATACGAGGTCGAAATCGGACGAAACAAGTTGTGTTAGGTTCGTATTGACGAACAATATGCGATGGAGCTGGTTTGGATTGATTTGGAGCTGCTAGGAATTTTGGGTAAAATTAAATGCTCGTTTAAGTTTATTTGAAATAAAACATTGCAACGGCTATTGGAATCAAAGTGAACACAACTCACTTTTTTTGGCTCGTTTATATTTTTATATAAGTGATAATAAAATTTATTTATGATGATTGATGATTGTTTGGGTGATATATGATATATGTTGATTGGTTTGCATATATTCCGGCATATTTTAGCGGATGAGACCCTATACGTTCTCGTGTATGAACGAATGACCTTTAGCACGCATGTTTGCCTCGAAGCGGACATTGTACGTATTTTCTCATACGTATATTGTTTACAGGTGACAGGTTGGAGGAATGCAACTAGATTGCTCACCAGTGTTGATTTTATTTACACACACATATATATATATATATATATATATATATATATGTTGTTGTCATGTGATATATGGTGTTTGGATGCCGTGATTGATGTAAATTACTTTATTTAGTGCTGTTGTAGCACTGGGCCATAATTTGGAATTTTAAAATATTAAAGTGATGATTTAAAATTAAAAAAGGTTTCTAAGCAATTTTGAAAATAGATGTTTTATTAATTTTTGAATTGTTAAGAAAATGAATTTATTTTAAATAAACAAAAATTTATAATTTTTATGTTATAAAAACTATGATTTTTGTGAAATATACTTAAATATGTTTTTTGAAGTTATATAAGTTTCAATAATGATTTGTAAATTATTAAAAGAAAAAGTTTATTTAAACGGAATCAAAATATGATTTTTGAAATATGGTGATAACTATTTTGTAAAGTAAGTTAAATGAAAATTTTAAATTTATATATAAATGGTTTATATATATATAAGATTTATAAAATGGATATTTTATTAATAAAAAGTGATGGAATTGTAGACGAGCTTTGTAAATGTTTAAAATGAAGTTGTAATCGAATCTTATAAGTAAATAAGATTTATGAATTGATGAAGTTATAAAAAGAATGAATTTGTAAATAAGAGGTTTATAAGTAAATAAATTTATAATTGGATTTGGGCATGTAAATGAGATATAAATGGAATTGGTTAATAAAGGAATTTATATATATGTAAGTTTTTATTGAACAAAAGAAATGTGAATTATAAACATTATTTCATAAATATGAAATTAACTAATTTTGATAAGTTAAATATGGAAGCTTATTAAAGGAATTATATTCACGATTTTGGACAGTGGATAATTCTTTAAATTAAATGTGTAGATGCGATGAATTTGGTTGGAAAGTTATATTCACGATTTTGGATAATGAATAATCCTTTAATTAAATAAATGTTTTGGAAAGTGGTATTATAAAATGAAGTTTGAATGGTATGAAAGTAAAGTAAATTGTGAATTAATTTATCATTAAAATAAGTATATGGAAATGTTTTCCAAAAATTGAAATATCGAAATGTTTTTGGAACTATACTTTTTAAAGATAATTCGAAGATAAATTTGGAAAAGTGATTTAATTAATGAATAATTTAATAAATTAGGCCTAGTGACTGCTTTAATTCTAAATTTATATTATTGGCCATTTTAGTTCCTTGACTTGATATGGGAACTATGTAGTCGTACACTTAGTACACAGCCATCTGTGCAGGCTTGATTATCGTTTGTGTTAAAAATGTTGATTCGTGTAGTGCGCAATGATTACTCCAATCTATCGAGCTTCCTCCTTAGCCAAAGGATAGTAATTTAAAATTTAGAGACATAATAAGTCTATGAGACTTAGATTCTGTGTGATGTTGAGAAATGCTTATGCGTTGTTGGTGGGAAGGGACTGGGATCAAATTTATCTGAATACCACTTCAGACCGACGTATATGCGTTCGATTGTGCAGGTTATCGATGTATTGATATTTAGGATTTTCATAGTGAAGGACTGGCTGTTGATCGTTTGGGTTAAAATCCCAATATACATTCAATATTAGTAGTCTCTTCGTTATGAAATATCGAATGCAAGGACTATTCGCTACTAATCCTAGGGATTTCCTGACAGGATGTAGTAGGAAAGTACCCTCAATGTTCCTGGATAACTTTTATGTACGAATGTCTAACATTGCATTACTAAGATTACATACATTAGTTTTTACAAACATACATAATATGGTGGCCGAGAAGGCAACCTCTCTTAGCTTAACATGCTCCTTGAGATGTACGAGCTCGAGGGTTGTGTTTTTGTGGAAGGCAATTAGTAGTCAACAGAAATGACAATGTGGCATTCAAAGTGATGTGATTTGTGATATGTGAAAGGTAATCGTTACCTCGGGCCTCATAAACCGGAAATTACCGAAACAGGGTTAGATGCGGCAAGGCTAATTGGGTCATTCCCAATTAGGATATGTTCATTGTCTTCTAGATATATTTCTTCCTGCTATGACTTTCCGGATGTAAATTGATGTGGTTTGTATGCTATGAGGGCCCTCGAAAAGGTCGATAATGATCGGGGGATAATATATACGTTAGTACCCAGTTATAGAGGTAGGCTGATCTTGTATTGATAGAAGATCCTTTGTGATGGTCCTCGGTATATTCCTCTAGAGATGTACTACCGAAAGGTAGTCCCTTCACCTAGTTATTTGTATGGAAATCCAAACTCCACTATGTGCCTGCCATTTTGATTGTATTATCCACTTTGGGCTATATGTTGGAATTTAATGAATGTAACAATTTCGGCTTTGATTAATATTATTTGTATTCTAGACACTAGTATAATATAATATGATTTGATATGAAATGTTTTGGTGATCGTAAGTTAAACACATGTCCGTGTTTATGTGTGGGCGTGTCTTACGAGATACTTTTGTTTTGAAAAAAAAGTTTTGGTAATTCAGTAAATTCAGTTGAGTGTGTTTTCTCACGTTGGTTTACCGGACTGATCCAGGCATTCTTCTCTTTCAATACTCGGGTCAGACCGAGTATATTTTCAGGTTCAGATTTGGTGCTTTTGGAGCTTCAATAGGTAAGCTGGAGATCTTCATGTTGTATACACGTATCTGTTTGTTTTCTGCTGCATTGTGGGGACAGGTTATTATAACTGCCCAGGCTGATGATTAGTGATTGATTGTTGAACTCTAATTGATGTATGTATATACAGTTTTTGTTTTGTAAAGATCATTGATACGATATTATATGTTTTTCGCTGCGATGTGATTCTCTATTGTTCTGTTTAGTTTTCTTCTTCTTTCTTTCTTCTCTTCTCTTCTTCTCTCTTCTTCTCTTCCTCATGACTTTCCATCAGTCTGTGCTTTTTGGGTCGGACATGTGTGGTTTATTGTCAATTCGAAAGGTACGGATTTGCGGGTTGTCACATGTGGTATTAGAGCTTAGACTTAGTATATTCTTAGGGTTTGATGTGTACTCAGTATAGATAGGGTCAGTGACACCCTAGATTGATTTTGAATGTATTATGAATATGAGTGCGCGTTTGTTAGTGAACATAAAAATGTTTTATGTTGTGTTTTCTTATCCGATGAGTTGTTTATGAATTCTGGTCGGTGCATGGGACCCCATGTTATCGATCGGTGTTTCCAAACACTTAAACGAGGCAAGTCGACATAGTATTGTTTTTAAATTGGGTAAATGAGATAATTTTACCTCGATTATATTTTATATATAAATAGATAATTTTTCAGAAATTATTAAAGTACATATAAATTGGTTGTTTGGTTGTTTGGAAATGTAAATATACATAAGTTAATAAAAGCTGTTTGGATACTCTAAATAAAAGCAACAATTGTAAAAGAGTAAACTATATAAGCAAATGAATTATTAATTATGCAATTATAATTAATTTGATTAACAATTGTGAAATAATCTTATATATAAGAAATGAAATTATGTGAATATATCTATAAACAGAGTAGTAAATAAAAATGGATTTAAACTAAGAATTTGGAAATTTGAATCCCATTGATTTTGATAGTTATTTTTCAAAGTTAAAAGAGGTTCTATTGTTACAAATCTAAATAAGACAAATAAATATGGAATGAATCTTATATAAGTTACGTAAAACAGTGAAATTATATAATTATAAATTTGTAAATGTGATTTATAAATAAGAAAAGGGATTTTAAAAGAATATAAAGCACTGAATTTACTACTGTTGCTGTGAAATAATAAGGGTGATGACTGTAGCACCATCAGTGTCATTTTCGAGTTTTTGTGTGATGGATTTGTTATAATTAGTAAATTGAAAATTGAAGTTCTGTTGTGATAAATAAATTTGAATTTAAAATCCAAGTTGAAATTGATATATATAAGAGAAATAAGTTTTGGAACTTATAATTGGAATTAGTATAAGTAAGAAAAAGGAATTCCAAAAATTTAAGCGTGAAATTTGAGATATGAAATTAAAAATTAACGTAAGTAAGGTTAAACTGAATTGAGCTAGTATGTAAATTATATAAATTGAATTGGATTTGAACTGGATTAGATAAATTATTAAAATGGAAATTAAACTTAAGTGGTAAGTGATTATATAATATGAATTTGGAAGTTTAAATAAATAAGTTGTATAACTTATAAAATGAAAAAATTTAAGTAAAACCACATATTTAAATGGTTAAACAATTTTGTTAAGCAAAACAAAATCTGAATTTGAATAAGTTACATTAAATTTGACTTAAGTAAAAGTTAAATAAAATGACTCTAGAAATGAAATCTAAGTTAAGTTATAGGGAAATAATATTTGAAAATGAAATTTCACTCTAGTAAAGAAAATGAAATGAGTTAATGAAGCAAGTTAAATAAAATAGAATTTGAATTAAATTTAAAGTGAACTTAAGTTGTATAGTGAAAGTAAATGTTAGTGAGGACGAAATGAAACATAACTTAAGTGATGTTGAATGAAGTTGAATTTGATATCAAAATGAATTAATTAAGTGAATATGAATTTGAGTTATATAGTGAAATCCAACTTTAATTGTATAAGTGAATTAGTGAATAAACATTGATAAAAAATTTTGTTAAGAATTGAAAAGTAACTAAGTAAGAAGTGAAGATAAAATTTGCATTGGAAGTGTTGTATAAAAATGTGAATATAGTGAATACTAGATTCAATCCAAATTGAATATTAAACCAATTTAAATTAAAAGTGTTAAACCAAATTGAAGGTAAACGAAGTAAATATGAATGTTGAGTGTAAATTAAATAAATTTGGTTATGTTGGATATGCGTTGGTTATTAGATGGATGTTAGTTAATTGTATAGAAATTCATCAAATGTTAGTGAAATTGAATTAATGAAATTGAAAGCTAAATAATTGAACTCAAATTGGTAGTAAGTGAATCTAAATATAATTGAACTTGATGTAATTTGAAAGTGGACAAACTTGAATGTAAATTAGTGAATGTAAACTAATTGATAATGAATAAATGATTGTTAGTAAAAATCCAATGTCAGTAAATCGAATGTGAGTAAATTGAAAACCAATTCAATGAATATTAAGAAGCAAACGTATGTTGATTTGGTTATGGATTGACTGGACAGATATTGGTTTGTTGGATGATAGTTGGATGACAGTTGCTTGATGGTTGAATTTGTTGCTTTTGAATGCATTTGCTATATTGGCATATATAGTTTTTGTACTGGTATATTTTGTATATTGATATTACTTTCCATATATACATGCACTTATTGTTTATTTAGTGTTTAGTAGGTGCAGATGCGTATGCTTCGTTTTTGGAGCTCGCTTTCGCGCTATATTAGCCATATATACTCGCTAATAATATATAAGGTGCATATCTCGGATTACATATCATACTTTTATATTTTTTCCCTACGGGATGCCTCATCCTCGAAGATGAGATGTATATTTGTGATATATATATATATACATGTATGTATATGTATATATTGTTATTTTTTCTTAATTGAACCATGCAAAGGAGGCTGTGGCCATTTTTTTTGGAAATTAAGGCGTTAGAATTTTTTTTTGAGAAAATTGGAAAAAAAAATTGATAACTAAAATTTTGGTTTGTGAGTTAAAAGTTAAACATATTAGCAGGTTATGAAAAAATAACTATAAATGGATTTGAAAACTAAAAAAAGTTTTATAAGAAGTTTAACTAATGGATTTCAAAAAAAGTTAAAAGGTTTAAATCATGTTGGTAATCTAGTTTGAATGAATTGTATTGAAAAGTTAATCGATTTTGTGGCCTTTTCTTACTTGGTAATTTCAGGGACGAAATTCTTTAAAGTAAGGGAGAACGTAATGACCTAGAATTTCAGTCATTCAAAAATCAGATAGTTAATTTATTTAAATATTAACAAGTAAATTTTATAAGTTGAATAACATATATTTCAAATATAATAATTTATTTGGATTATTAAATTGTTAATTTAATATTCAAAATTATAGAAATAATTGAAGTTTGAATTTAATAAGAATAAAATTGATTTATAAAATTAAATTAAATTCTATCTGAATAAGAATAATGTTGGTAAACATTTAAAATTGATTTAAAAGTGATTTAAAAGAAATTGGATATTTTAATATTTAATTAACGTGTAAAAATAGTCATTTTGACACGGTCTTGGATTTTGATGAACGAATTTCATTGGAAATGTAATGTTATATTATTGTTGGATTTCAAATTTCTGTCAATCGGATTTTCAATTTGTTCCTGCGAAGCTGAAACACATAGAAATTTATTTAAGTAAATTTTAGTTTAAATAATTCAATTCAAAAACCTAGCTTCCAAATATGATGGAATTGGCTCCCGATATATATTCCATTGTGTTCGGAATAGGGGTAAAACATTATAAACGTCTGGCGACACTTTTCGATTGGAGTTTGGAATTATTTCAGGTGAATAGTGTTCTGTAATTGTCTATATAAAGACGTTTATTACCAAAACCTAATCCATTAAAACCCTATCCGCCACTATAATTTCAATGGCCAGGAATTTGCCTCTTTATTCCTCATTTTTCTTTCAATCCATGCCTTTCGAGTGCTTTAAATCTAACGGCTATGATCGACAACTACGCAGTGGATATACGAGAAATTACCCACAAAGGGCCGACATTAGTGCACGATTTTCGACAGCAATGGTGGAGCCGAGCTTCAAGCGGCTCTAGGCGGTGATGCTGCACATGATGGTCATTCGATTGGGGGTCCTTGATCATCCTTCAGTCGCGTGGAGGGGGAGCGGCGAATGAAGGAATAACGGTGGCTATGGGTGTTTTGCATTCGAATTACTCCTATAAACGTGTGGGGTAGAAGAGAAAAGGGTTGGCCCAAATCTCTTTAAAAAAATCAGCGACCGTGATTAAATCTGGGTATATATGAAAAAGAGATTTTTAAATTAATTTGTATACAAAGTTATATAATCTTCAAAATGCTATAACTTGTTCGTACGAAGTCGAAATCGGACGAAACGAGTTGCAATGGGTTCGCATTGATGAACATTGCACGATGAAGTGGGTTTGGATTAATTTGGAGCTGTTAGGAATTTTGTGTAAAATTAAATGCTCATCTAATTTTATTCGAAATTAAAAGTTGCAACGGCTATTGGAATCAAAGTGAGTACAACTCGCTCTTTCTGACTCACTTGTATTTTTATATAAGTGAGAATAAAATTTATTTATGATGCTGATGATTGTTGGGCAATATATGATATAATATATATATTGACTGCTTTGGATTTATTCCCGCATTTTTTAACAGATAAGGCCCTATACGTTCCCACGTATGAGTGAATGACCTTTTGTACGCACGTCTACCTCGAAGTGGACATTGTACATATTTTCTCATATGTATATTTATTACAGGTGAACTATTAGAGGGATCCAACTGGATTCCTCACAGTGTTAATTTTATTTGCAGATATTTATATATATGTTGTTATCATGTGATATATGGTTTTTGGATGCTGTAATTGATGTGAATCACCTTATTTAGTGCTATTGTAGCATTGGGCCATCCTTTGAAATTTTAAAATTTTAACTGATGATTTCAAATTAAAAAAGATTTCAAAGTGATTTTGATAATAGATGTTTTATTAATTTTTCAGTTGTTAAGAAAATGAATTTATTTTAAATAAATAAAAAGTTAAAAAAAAATATTATAAAAATTATGATTTTTTGAAATATACTTAAAAATGATTTTTGGACTTATATAAGTTTTAATATTGATTTCTAAATTAATAAAAGAAGAAGTTTATTTAAATAGAATCAAAATATGATTTTTGAAATATGGAGATAACTACCGTAAAATAAGTTAAATGGAAATTTTGAATTTATTATAAATGGTCTATATATATGAGATTTATAAAATGGATATTTTATAAATAAAAGGTGACGCAATTATAAATGGGCTTTGTATGTTTAAAATGAAGTTGTAATTGAATCTTATAAGTAAATAAGATTTATGAATTGATAAGGTTATTAAAAGAATGAATTTTTAAATAAGAGATTTAAGTAAATAAACTTATAACTGGATTTTGGCATATAAATGAGATATAAATGGAATTTGTTAATAAAGGAATTTATATATATGGAAGTTTTTACAAAAAAAGAAATGTGAATTATAACCATTGTCTTATAAATATGAAATTAACTTATTTTGATAAGTTAAATATGGAAGCTTGTTGAAGGAATTATATTCATGATTTTGGACAGTGGATAATCCTTTAAATTAAATGTGTAGAAGCGATGAATTTGGTTAGGGAACTATATTCACGATTTTGGACAGTGGATAATTCTTTAATTAAATAAATGTTTTAGAAAGTGATATTATAAAATGAACTTTGATTGGTTTGAAAACAAAGTAAATTGTGAACTCATTTATTATTAAAATAAGTATATGGAAATGTTTTTCAAATATTGAAATATCGAAATGGTTTTGGAATTATATTTTTTAAAGGTAACTTGAAGATAAGTTTGGAAAAGTGATTTAATTAATGAATGATTTAATAACTCCGGCCTAGTGATTGCTTTAGTTCTAAATTTATACTATTGGTCATTTTAGTTCCTCGAATTGATGTGGGTACTATTTAGTGGTACACTTAGTACGTAGCCATCTGTGTAGGCTTGATTATCATTGTGTTGAATGTTGATTCATGTAGTGCGCAGTGATTACTCCAATCTATCGAGCTTCCTCCTTGGCCGATAGAAAATTAAAAGTTAGAAACATGATAAGTCTATGAGATTTAGTTTTTGTGTGAGGTTGAGAAATGCTTCCGCATTGTTGGTGGGAAGGTATCAGGATCAGATTTATCTCAGTACCACTTCAAACCGATGTATATGCATTCGATTGTGCAGGTTATCGATGATATCGATATTTATGATTTTCACAATGAAGGATTGGTTGTTGATCATTTGGAGTTAAAATCCCAATATACATCCAGTAGCAGTTGTCTCTTCGTTATGAATATCTAATGCAAGGACTATTCGCTACTAATACTAGGGATTTCCCGACAGGATGTGGTAGAGAAGTACCTTCGGTTTGTCTTGTTCCTTGACAACTTTTATGGATGAGTGTCTGACATTGTATTTCTATGATTACGTACATTAGTTTTTAAAAACGTACATCATGTGGTTGCGGAGAAGGAAACTTCTCTTAGCATTATACCCTCCTTAAGATGTACGAGCTCAAGAGTTGTATTTCTGTGGAAGGTAATTAGTAGTCAATGAAAATGACTATGTGACATTCGAAGTGATGTGATATGTGATATGCGTAAGGTAATCGTTAAGTCAGGCCTCATCAATCGGAAATGACCGAAATAGGGTAAGATGCGGCAGGGCTAAGTGGGTCATTCCCAAGTAGGATATGATCATTCCTTTCTGGATATATTCTTCCCGCTATGATGTTTGGGATATAAATTAATGTGGTTTTTATACCATGAGGGCCTTCGAAAAGATCGGTAACGACTGGGGGATGATATATTCGGTACTACCTAGTTATGGATGTAGGCCGGTCTTGTATTGGTAGAGGATACTTTACGATGGTTCTCGGTACATTCCCCTAGAGATGTACTATGAGAAGGTAGTCCCTTCACCTAATCATTTGTATGGAAATCCAAACTCCACTACGTACCTGCCATTTTGATTGTATTACCCACTTGAGGTTATATGCTGGAATTTAATCAATGAAACAATTTCGGCTATGATTAATATTATTTGTATACAAGACCCTAGTATAATATAACATGATTGAAATGAAATGTTTTGTTTATTGTAAGGTAAAACATGTCCGTATTTATGTGTGGGCGTGTCTTACGAGATAATTTTTGTTTGAAAAGAAAAGTTTAGGTAATTTAATAAATTCAGTTGAGTGTGTTTTCTCATGCTTGTTTACCAGACCGATCGAGGCGTTCTTCCCTTCCAATGCTTGGGTCAGACCGAGTATATTTTCCGGTTTGCATTTGGTGCTTTTGGAACTTCATTAGTAGAGCTAGAGATCTTCACGTCGTATACATGTATCTATTTATTTTTCGCTGCATTATTGTTATTTACATTATCAGCTATTGTAAGGAAATGTTATTATAACTATCCAGGCTGATGATTGGTGATTTATTGTTGAACTCTGATTGATGTATGTAAACATAGTTTTTGTTTTGTAAAAATCATTGATATAATATTATATATTTTTTGCCACGATGTGAGATTCTGTATTGTTCTGTTAGTTTTCATCTTCTCTCTTTCTTCTCTTCTCTTCTTCTCTCTTCTTTTCTTTCACATGACTTTCCATCGGTCTGTGCTTTTTTGGTGGACATGTATGGTTTATTGTGGATTCAAAAGGTACGGATTTACAGGTCGTCACAATTACACTAAGCATATGTCTTCAAAATAGGTAAACTCACCAAATAACATAAAGTATAATAAATGCATCATATCATCAGTGAAATCCCAAAAGCCAGTAAAATGGTTTCTATGAACCATATCTACAAAATAGGAGAATCCTAAATCTCAAACTCAAAACTCGCCATAAACGACAATCACAAAAATATTCTCTAAATGGAGAAGTCTCAAACACAAAATACGCCTAAAATGGAAATCTTATATATCTCCAAATGGGAGAGTGTAAATCTCTAATAAACGCCAAGTGTTGGCAAATCCATATTTCAATTATAAAACTTGATAAGGAGTTCAATTTCCAAAGATGTAATCACCATATTTTATATCTCGAATGGATCAAATGGCCAATAAAGTAAAAAGGCAATACAAACGAAAATTCACAAGGAAATCAATAAAATCATCTCAAAGATATAACACATTCTTAAGGAGGAAGCCTGCCAAGTACTTTTTTTCCAAAATAAGGCGCCACGTCTCTTAGACAAACATCCCAAAGGACAAAGAAATACATCATTTAGACAAACATCCCAAAGGACAACATCCTGAAGGACAAGTATGTCGCAATGAAAAACGTCTCTTAAACAAACATCCCAAAGGACAAATGATGTATCGACCTAGAATTTCGATCTTGAAAATTCTAGATAGTTAGAAAAAGAAGAAAAGAGATAGAAGAAGAATACAGAAAATCAAACTCAGAATCTCACATTCGCAGCGGATAAAATATAATATCAACAAATACTTTACACAAAGAAAACTGCATCAGTTAATTACATTTAAATACATCAGAGTTACAACATATATACAAACACTGGACAGATTCAATCAACCTGTCCCAGATAACTACAATATATCATGGAGAAATGCACTCCATACGATCCAGCCATCTAGCTCACCCCCTAAGCTCGAGAATGCCCTTACCTGAAAATCTGTAATACTCGATCTGACCCGAGCATTACATCAAAGTAACACCCGAGTCAGGCTGGAAACCAGCGTGAGCAAACCCATAAAATATGAAATACCCAACTATATAACTTATTTGCAAACCAGGCTAACTCGTACCTTCTACGAGTTCTCAACTTATTCAAGTCAATTACTTATTACAAACAAAATCTAAGAATCATTACTAAATTTAAATATCCATGAATTCTTAACCTTTTCATTCCAGCCTGTTTACTTCTAAAACCAAATTTATAGAGAATTTAGATTACAAAACGAAGTGGTTCTGAGTATTTGCTGATACCCGATCCTAGTCTCTTCGGTTTCAATGTCATCCTAATTTCCAATGGTTTAAGTGGATACAAATCCATTTTCAATTACAGGTTATCACATTCTCATAGAAAATTAAATATCAATAGATAACTCACCATATCTTAGTTTAACCCATCATAGCATACCACAATATTACAAATTATCGGACAGATATTAGTCTAATCATCCAATACAACTTGTCCATTCATAAGCAAGATTTATGGGTTTAATAATTAATTTAATTAATTTTTTTATTTACCTCTAAGTCTAGCTTACTCAACATTAGATAATTACAAACCAATAAATAACTCAACCTTTAACTATCCATCTTAATTAATCTTCCTTAATTAATTATTCCTTAATTAAGTAATTGGCCATAGATTAATTATCCTCAACCGTAACCATTAACTACTCTCATTAAATAATTAACTATAATTAATTACATCAATTATTTGCATGAATTAATTAATCTATAATCAATCATGTTCATTAATTAACTTTATTCAATCACATTCAATAATTAATTAAACTTTAATAAATTACACTAAGTAATTAAAGACACTTTAATTAATCACACTAATTAAAGATCCTTTAATTAATTGTCATTTAATTACTTAACTTAATTAATTGATCTTCAATGAAGAAATTATTAATTAACTTTAAGTAATTATCCAAATTCAAAACCATTCAAACACATTTAGTTTCAAACCTTTGTAAAAAAACAATTTATTTATTTTTATATAAACTTTGGAACTTGGATCAAAGCTTCCTTTAAAATCAAAAATCTGGTAATACAACAAAATCTGGATCATCATCGTTACATTTACACATTGTTTGAAAAGGTTAAAAACTACTTCCTTCCAATCTATAAACCCGAGTTTCTTTCGAAAATCCCAAGCCAATCTTTGAGATAAACCACACCGCACTTCCTTCGAGCCAAACCAAAATTTCTTCAAGACATTCCTCTGGAAACTCTTCTACCCAAACCAACATCTTTTCCAGATACAACAACCTATTGCGTGCACGTTCATAGTTCACCAGCAACGTCCGACCACCCAAGTCCACCATTGGCAAGTCGCCTTCGACTTCCCTTCACCATCTAACCACCCAGACCCCCTATTTGATCATGAAATCGAATTCGAGCTCGAATGAACCCATCGACCCTGCCTGTAACAAAACCAGTCACTAGAAACCAACCTGTGACTTATCCTTTGACCACCAGATAACTCGTCGTCACGCCTGAAGCTTCACCCTTCTCCTATCTTCCTTTTCCCTCTACCTTAGTTCAACTCAACGCTGCCGCGCCAAAGCATTTTTCATTCAACAATATCGATAAAAATTTGGGTCTAAAACCCTAACTCCTCCTCACCCATCCACCATAGTTCGGAGAAAAATCCCTCAGCATTTTTCCCATCATTCCTGACCTACATGACACCTCCATACCCAACCCCGAGTTCTAAATGTAGTCGATCGCCGTCGATAGACAAAAACCCCAAAACTGATCAGCATTGATTATCTCGAGAATCTCTGACCTAAAATAATAATTCCCTTGCCTAAATTCATCATTAACAATTTAGAGTCAGATTATGAGCTCAAAACAATAATTCTAGAATTTGGACTTATTTTGAATCAGATCAATAAATCTTCATTTTAAAATACTTAACCCATAATTTTATTTGAAATTATTTTTAAAATTGAAATTATCTTCTCACAAACATTTTCTCTTTAAATGTCAAGGTTTGAATTTATCTATATGTGTAGACGCAACAGTATCTAGCAAAACGAACACACAGCCATATATACAAAAATACTTAATGTAATTCAACTCAAATTCGATAAAACTATCCATGCAATCCACACTTATAGCCTTTCTTTACCGATTAAACACATACATTTCAAAAATTCAACCAGTTTTAAAATTTGTTTACTCACCTTATATAGAACAAACCCTGGAACCTGGAATTGTTTTGATACCGGAATGTTTGATGTGGATTTTGATCCGTATTGGATAATGTTGTTGCTTGAATTTGAATTGGATCTAAGATTTTGATTGAAGCCCTATCTTGTATTGCATTTCCCATACTAACTAAAGCCTTGAATTGCTTCCCAATAATTATTTGAACAGGTTTGAATTTCTTTTTTTTATACTGGATTTTGTTACAGACTAACATTTTCTTTGCTTGAGAAATTTTACTAATAAAGAAAGTGTAAGATAGATAGAAAGATGTTTATATAACTTAATTTTATCATTTATTAATTATTTTGAAAAAGAAGAGATTAAGGACACTTGTACAACTGTAATAACACTTGTCACTAAACACAATTTCTTTGCATACATTTGTGATTTCCATGCATTATATATTAACAAATGTTAAAGACTTATTTTAATTTATATGTAAAATTCCATATCATATTTCCTATTTAATACAATATTTATATATGTATGTATAATCCTTTTAAACTTTACCATTTTAGTTTATTTTGTACAATACTTAGAAATCTAATTATACATTCATAGATAATTATATATATACACTATCTTTTAAAATATAGAGTTTGTTTTAAAATCAATTTATTTTTAAGATGTTTGAATTCAAATCCAAACTCTTATTTTCCATCTTCTATTATACATATATATACATATATATATATTGTAGTTTTGTTGTAGTAAAAATATATAATTTATTCTTAATAGCTTTAAAAAAAGAATATTGATTCCATTACTTAACCATTTACAATATTCATATACACATTAAAATAGAAAACATATTTATTTGTAAAAGATAAATTCTGCCAAATTAAATAATAATAAAGAAGATCATTAAACAAATATTATCAAATTTCAATAATTATATCAGGAGATTATTAAATGAATATTTATCCAAATATTTATAATTCAGCATTTATTATAGTTCAAATCCATCTATATACATATCCATATATATATATATATATATATATATATATCAGAATTTCATTTGTTCAATTAACAATTGAGTATTTTAATAATTTTAATCCTGTTATTTTCCAACTAACAGATGCCTAAAAATTCAGGTTATCACATTCCCCCCTTTGAATCTTTTCTTTCTCGAAAAGAAACGAAGCTAGAATTTATTCAATAACTCAAAACCAGGAAAATTATTCCCTGATCATTTCATTAAAACACCTTTGAGATCCATATAATATTATAAAATAGTTTTTATAAAAATAGTTTTTATAGCTTGATGTCTAAAGAAGTCCATCCTCGTTCTTGCAGAAATCCGGTCATACGTTGATCAGGTGTAGGACTGAAAATCTATAAGTACTTGGTAAACCCGTTTTCAACATCCAGTGAAAATTCTTGGAAAATAATTTTATTGAAAATATTAGAAAACATTTTTGAAAATAGAGGAAATATCTTTGGTGAGTATGCTCTGGAAATCATCACCCCCATCCATGGTCACAGTTACATCCTAGGTTGAGTTGCGATCACGGCAAAATTCCATGTAACTGTAGGCACTCCGCGCCCTTCGATTATGCCATGCAACCCACCACGGATCACAGTTACATCATGGGTTACGTTGCCATCATAGAAAAAGTCCACATAACTGTAGGCATCAGCGTCCTCAATTTTCACTGTCAAATGAAACTTTACCACTACCACGTAGGTCGCAGACTACATCAGTCAACTCCCAATGCAACCTTTGGCTCTCACGGCCTCTCGACTTTCGCTATGTCACCATAGGTCGCAGTCTACCAATGTAAAATCAAACATAGACTGTTGGCTCTCGTTATGGTCTGCAGTATAACACAAATGTCTCTGTAGGCATTAGCGCCTTCGACTTTCGCTCCCTAATAATCCTCAGGAACTTCAATTTGTCCGGACTTCCTCATAGGATCCACTTTAGAGCCTCCCCTCTTTGATGCTCAAGGCAGTACCAACCTATGGTACTCTCGAGAAGTTCATTTTAAGGGGGGGCTTTTTTCTCCAGAACTGTTTTCAAAACACTTTATACTATACACATATAGTATCTTCCAAATCATACACCTCGTATGAATCTCATATAATTCTCCTTTGCACAAAATCGATTATTCCAAAATCAATTATTCTCAAACTAGGCTTTCCAAATTCCAATATTGGTTTTACCCAAAAATCAAAAGCCATTCCAAATCCATAGGCTCCAAAACCTTTCTCAAAATCATTCTCATAAGATCCTTTATATGTACATACATACATACATATACATATATATATCCTTGAATTTTTTTTTTGAATCACTTCGTACTCGTATAAATTCCCTTTTTATACTTCAAATACTTTTCAAAAAAACCTTTGTATTCTGGCTAATAGATTCAACAAGGGGAGATATAACAAAGATATATAACTTTGTTCGTGCAAAATCTAATATTCAAGTTCGATTACTCTTTCATGTCACTCCAATATTACTTACTTCCATAAAGTAAATTTCTACCATAGAAATATCCAATTCCCACTTTATTTCATCATTTATTGTTCAAAATATATTTTTCCATTTCGAAAATCATTTTACCATTCTTATCCATAAATTTTCAATATCAAGTTCATCCAAACCCATACGATATACTCATATCATCCCTACGCTATATCAATCTGATCGCTTACTCGATCATACAATTTCACTTCCGAACAAGTATCGTCTACCCGACTTCCTAGTATGGACTCAGATCCGGTTTCTTGATCAGAAACTGTTATTCTTCTTGCATAGCTATAACTATGATAGAGAATATCCAAAACCAATCAACAATCCACATCCAAGTTCACCGTCGAAAATCGAGTGAAAAATCCCAACTCGGATTGACATACTATTCTCGAAATTCTATGCTCGAATCTGGATCAGATCACTATGCGAATAGAATTAACATACGTACATTCTACGTATTTGTCTTTATTGGTTATTAGCTAAATCAATTCTCTTTCTATTCACCTTCACTTTGATTTTCATTCACTTACTCACAATTTCTTAAATCCTCGTTTGGATTATCACCTCAATTCTTATCTCAAATGGATATTTAATCATAAACAGTTTGCACTCTGACCAACTTAAACTTTAAAATAGCTTGAAAAAGTTTAAAACAGATATGTAGTTAAAAAATAATTACTAGTTCGTAAAATAGCTAATAGTTAAGTAATTGAAAGATAGTTGGAAGATAATTAAATAGTTATAGAATATTTGGGAATTGCAAAATAGTTGTAAAATTGTCAGGACACGATTCTTCGTCTTCCGAAAATTCGACATCGACACTCACTTTATCGACTGCCGAGAAATCGAACGACGGAAAACCGAACACTGAGGGTTTTTAAGAAAAAGAATTTAAGAAAAGAAAAAGAAAAAGATAGAAAATTTAGATAGGGAAAAGAAGATAGAAAATTTTAAAATTGAAAGAATAGAAATTTTTATAAGATAGAGGGAAAAAGAGAAGAGAGAACAGAAAGAAAATAGAGAAAATGGAACGGAACAGAAAACAACAGAACAACATCAGAATCTCACAATTCGCAGCGGAACAACATATAATAATAAATGAATAATCTTTAAACAAAGAACTATATCAGTTATTACATTTTATCACATTACATTACATCATATCATCAGAGTGTACAACAACAACAACAACAGTACAGCGGAAAAAGAAATACTATATAGTAGTAATACGCCACGCCATCCAGCTTGCCTCCAGCAACTCCAGAATATCCAGAATATCCTGATAAACCTAACTCTTGACTGCCCGTGTGGAAATTGGTGGGCACCCAGAGTTTAGGAAGGAAAACAATAAACTCCAAGTCAGTCATGTGACTGGTGTGAGAACTCAAAACAGTTTATTTATCTTTAAAATCAAAATAGAGGAATATTTTTAAATTCAATTCGCAATGCTTTTAAAAATGAGACTACCATAAGGCCTCCCGCACACACACACAATGCAAACGCAGAATCGGAGGAGATTTCTCCTTATGATAGTCAAAGATGCTTGATACGCATTTAAAATAGCATTTGATATTATTACTAGTGCATAGTGTAGGGGAAAAATTCATTTCGAAAGTAGAATATAAATCTTAGCCAGCATAGACATTCCGAACTATGCCTACTATAGCTAACTATGTTCAATAGCAGGTTACCGCCACATTCCATAGCAGGTTATACAACTAAAACCGTACAAGTCACGTACTGTTTCTTTGGATTTCCAACAAATGGTCAGGCCAAGGAACTTCCCATTGCCACATGAGAATGCCTCTGGAAAGACATCCCCGAGAACCAAACCGGAACTCTGCCAACACAAGGCCGGGTTACCCCTAACTGGGTAACTACTGACACGAGCACGCCATTCCCCGATCGTAAACGACCTTTCTCACGGGATCCCGAAAACCAACAACCACAAAGTAATAAATTCGTAGTAACCACATAGGTTAAATATCTGGGCTCCATACCATGATACAACCTCTATCCAGAAGGAAATGTACATACCCTAAAGGGTGCTACCCCTCATAACCTTGCCGCATCTTTCCTGTTTTGACCATTTCCGGGGTGTGAGGTTCGACGAAGTCACGTCCACAAAAACATACTTTATACAAAAGCCATGCTTTGGGTCAACAAATGATCAACACAATGATCACCAAGATAGACGATCGAATAAACGATCCTATCACAATAATCAACACAATGATCATTTCAGCAACACTCAGCATGTCACATTACCAAATTGGGAATATATCGCTGATAACTTCAACTACATAACCTCTGAGCTCGTACGTCTCAGAGAAGGGTGTTAAGCTAAAAGAATAAATTCTCCGCCACCAACAGAAATATATTTGAAAGAAATCGGCTTTATATCTCAACTTGTAATGTCAGACACACAATCCATACAAGTCTGTTCCGGGCTCGAACAAAACCGAAGGCACTTACAAAGAAGTCCTTGCAATCCGGATATTCACAATCCTGATCGGATTCACCATCACATATGGAGAACTCTATACCGGAGCAACTCGGTGCAGAGTAAATCGACAGGTCATCCTATCGCTCTCGCAAATACCGGGTCTTCAACACCGATCTTCAATGCAATTCACAACGACGTATCACATATTCGGAATGGGTTATACGACCCCATGGTCCTTTCCCGGTTAACCCGAATAGTGAGCGCTTATTTAAAAATAAGTGTAGCATTCACATTCAAACAAATCACATCAACTACCCATTCAAAGGGAAATATTGAAAGTCGGTTATTGAACTATCACTGGATATGCACACATCATCAGATTCCAAATAATTTTCCAAATTATTTATTTTCCAAAATATCTTTACAAGATATAAAATTTCAACCCTTCAAAAATAAATCAACATTTATTTTCAAACAAATTCCCTTTCACATATAAATTCCATAATGAATTTATATTTCAAAATATTCATGCATGTGATTTCAATTTATTCATTTCAATTTATCTTCAAAAAGATAAATTCTAATTATTCACTTCATATTGGAAAAACAATTCCATACTTATTTAATTATAAGTAATTCACTAATCTTTTTATTTTCAACTTTGGAAAATATCCCATATACTTAAATCGAGATTAAGTATATATTTCATTCTTTAAGGAAATCATTCTCATAAACATATTTATTTGGGCCAAAACGAATGTTGCGTAAAACATCGTTACAACAACCCAAAATCACTAGTATAGGGATTCGAAATTAAAATAGATATATAAATCCCAATACTATACAAAACATTTCCTTTCGGAAATCATTTACTATAACAACAGTGTTATAGTCCACCATTTCCTTTTATTTCTCGAAAACGTCTATTTCAACAATAAATGTTGAAATCTATGGTTTCGAATCTCAACACAATTAAAACTTCGTTAGATCGTTTTAATTCTATTTAAAACATCCAAATCCAAAACAATTTCTTTAACGTGTTATTCACTATTCAAAAATGTGAATATACTACGTTAACACATTTCATCCTTTTATACATTTCATTTTAAAGGATTATTCACTATTCAAAAACGTGAATATAACTCCATTAATAGGTTTTAACAATTTTCTTATCAAAATAAGTCATTTGCGAATTTATAAAACAACGTTTATAAATTCTATTTCTATATATTTATAAAAGCTTCCTTTTTATAAATTCTTTTATTAACCTATTTCAGTTTATAACTCAATTATAAACCAAAGTTCACATTATAAGTTAAATGCTTATAAAACGATCATTTTACAAAATCGTTCTTTTAAAGACTTTCTAATTTATAAATCTTATAACTTATAAGATCCATTTATTTAACCAATCAATTCTTCAAATAATTTCACCAAATTTATAAATCTTACTATTTATAAATTTCTTTTACAACTTCACAGTTTATAATTCCATAAATTTCATTCATTAATGAATTTCATTTTCACTTCATTCAAACACTTATAAAAACTCGTTTTATAATGTCTATATCTCTATTTATAAATTTCCATTTATAAATCTCTTAATATAAATCAATTTATATTATTCTTTAAAACGTCTTTAAATTCCTTTAAAAACTTCATCATTCTCTTGATTTATAAAATAATTAAATTTTATAAATCCTATATTTAAACTCTTTAAAATAAATTCAAAAATCCAATTTAAACTATTTTATAAAATCATAAATCCCATATTTCTCAAACATCAACTTTTAACTATATTTCACAAAATCATAATTTTTATAACTTAAAAAAAATTATAACGTTTATTTATTTAACATGGATCAATTCAAAAAATATTTTATAACTTATACTTTCAAAAATCACTTTGAAATCATTTTAAAATTACAAATTTGGTCCAATGATGCTACACACCAAATAGTCAATCACGACTACAACGATCCATCATATATCGATATGATAATCCATCAAATATCAAAATATCTGAAATCAAATAAAAACTGTTGAGGAATCCAGTTGGATCCCTCCAACCTGTTTTCCTGCATCCAAAAACATTAGCACAATACCAATTTCGCTCCAGTACGAAATTATCGCGGTATATGTTCTTATTAAATATTATCCGCTTAATAACGGCGCAATAGGGTCTCATCCGCTAAAAAATGCGGGGAATCAACAACTGCAATAAATATATATATGCCAATATATACATATTGATATTATTTATAATACCAATTTCACTGTTTATGAAATATTCGCGGTATATGTTTTTAATAAATAACATCCGCTTACTAACGGCGTATAATGTCTATTTTAACAATCAATAGATAACAATCAACATTCAAACATGCATTCAAATATTTTAAATCTGACTATTTAAAATAAAATCGAAACTGATTCGATTGAGTGAGAAGTTCTCACCTTGGTTTTAATTTCCGTTTTAGCTTTTATTCCGAATAAAATTAAACGCGCGTTTAATTTTACCCGAAATTCTCACTAGCTCCAAACGACTCCAAACCAACTCCATCGCATAGTGCTCATCCATACGATTCCAACGCAACTGGTTTCGTAATTTTTCGACCTCGTATGAAAAAGTTACGAATTTTTAAAGATCGTACACGATTTTATATAAACTATTTACAACAAACTTAACAATTTTAATACCCATTCAAACTAGAGCCACTGGATCCCACACCCCCTTCATCTCAGCCGTGCATTTGCTTCTTCCTCCTCACGCACACTCTACAGGCAATCAACGTGAGCAAAGAACCCATAGCTACTCGATTAGGGTTAAATAATACTACCACCACACTCCACAATAACTCGATCAAGACGTGCCAAATCAAAGGCCATCACCCCCCTCATGTTCGGCCCAACCCTGGTGGAGCTCGGCCATCCCTGTAGCACGCATCACGAGGGTGAACTGCAGATGGACGCGGCCTCCTATTCCTCAAAGTACAACTCCAAACTCGATCATAACCGTTGAATATAAGGATCTCACGTAGCTCTACAACTTTGTAGTTGGAGATTTCTTGAATGGGTTTGTGGATTGAAAGATAATTGAAGAAAAGGGACTGCAATTTTCGGCCATCCATTGCAGTTGCTGGCGGCTAGGGTTTAGTTGGTTTTTTTATTTTTATTTTTTTCTAAATGAAGGGTAGGGGCTATTTATAAGAGAACGAACGACACTATTCATCCCGGAAATTCCGAACTCCGATTTAGGCACCGTAACCAGCGTTTCTAGGGTTTACCCCGCGTTCCGGACACAATGGAACAGATTTCGAAAGCTAATTCGGAAGTATGTGCGAGTTATGGCTGTAAACGCTCAATTTGAATTAAACCGATTTAAGCGATTTTCTAGGCGTTTTAATTCGTAACGGACAAACGGTAAATCCAATTGACTTGAAATTTGAAACCTTACAATAATATCACATTACGGATCCGATGAAACTGGTTTCGTCGAAATCCGAGACTTTTTGAAAAATGGCTATTTTAGCTCGTCAAATTTAAATTAAAAATAAATCGATGCGTTTCGAGCTGCCACGATCAAACGATAGCTCCGATTGACACGAAATTTGAAATCCGGTAATAACTAACTATTACGGATCCAATGGAACTGGTTTCGTTCAATTCTGAGACTGTTCAAAAATTGACTATTTTTACTAGTCGATTTTAATATTAAAATATTCAATTTTCACAAATTAACTTTTAATTCGATTTTAAAAGTTCTAAAATATCATTCTAACTCCCATATGATAATAGAAAATTTTACAAATCATTTTCAATCATATTTAACTATATTTTCAATTATTTCCATAATTTAACGTATTAAATCATCGATTTAATTATCCAGTTAAATCCAATAATTCAAATAAAAATTTATTTGACTTATAAATTCACTCATTTATATTTAAAATAAATTAAATATTCAAATTTTAATTTCTAAAAATTCTGGGTCGTTACAATCTTCCCCACTTAAAAGAATTTCGTCCTCGAAATTAACAAGTAAGAAAGGTTACAGAATCTATTAATTTTCCCAAAATTCCTAGTTAAACTTCTTACAAATCTTCACTAAGTTTTCAAAATCATACTTAGTTATCTTTTCAAAAACAACTACTATTGTTTAACTTTCAATTCCCAAATCAAAATTTAAGTTTTCACAAAATTTCCAAATTTTCTCAAATTTTTTCTAACGCTTTAAATTTTCGGAAAAATGCGCCATAGTTTCCTTTGCGCGGCTCGAACCGAAAAAAAAATGATAGTATATATATCACAAATATACATCTCATCAAGTAATGAGGTATCCCGCAGGGAAAAAAGTGTAAAAGTACGATATTTAATCCGAGATATGTACCTTATATTTTATTAGCAAGCATATACGGCTAATATAGCGCAAAAGCGAGCTCCAAATGCGAAGCAAACGCGATCCGCACCTACTAATCACTCAACAAACAACATGAGAACATGCATATATGACAATAGTATCAATATACAACATATAGCAACATAATTACTATATATGCTAACATAGCAATGCATTCATTACAATATATATTCAACCATCAACCAATTATCATTCATAATCATAAATATTCATTCATATTCTCATTAATATTTAATGAATTGGTTTTCAATTTAATCACATTTGATTCCTTAACATTGGATGTTATCAACATTCATTCTTATTCAATTTTAATTAGTTTGCATTCACTAATTAAATCCAATTCACGTTCAATTCTATTCAAATTTATTTACTTTCAATTTGAATTCAATTTACTTTAGCTTTCCATTTCATTAACTACTTAATGAATTATATATAATCAACTAACAATCATATATCAACCAATGTATATTAATTAAAACCAAATTCCTTTGCTTCACTTACATTCAATTATTCAACTTCCAATAACATTAGATTTTAATGAATTAACACTTATATTCATTATTTCATATCAATTATTCACATTCAATTGATTTACATTCAATCCATTAATTTAATTCAATTACAAAAGTTGAATTTCATTTATATACTCAAGTTCATATCCCATTTAACTTTAAATTCACTTTTATTTACAACTCATATTCATAAATATATTCACATAGTTTCACTTCTTATATATATAAGTTTATTTCACAATTGTAATCACTTTTAATTATAATTCAATTTTTATAATTCTTTTTTACTTATACAATTATTCTTTTATTTAGATTATTCAAATAACTAAGCAATCTACTTATATACACTTTAATAATTCTGAAAAATTATTCCTTTATATATAAAATATACTCAAGGTAAAATTATTTCATTTACCCAATTTAAAACAATATTATGTCGATTTATCTTGTTTAAGAGTTTAGAAACCCCTTTCTACGATAGTTAGCTAGACTACATTGACTGAAATCTATAAACAATCAACCGATAAGTCAACACAATATAAAACAATTTTTATATTCACTAACAAATACGCTCTCATAGCTATTATTACACTCAAACTCAATCTAGAGTACTACTGACTCTATCTCTAATGAGAAATACCCAACAGAACCATGGTTGTCGCTTAACCATAAGCTCCGATACCACATTGTCAGGACACGATTCTTCGTCTTCCGAAAATTCGACATCGACACTCACTTTATCGACTGCCGAGAAATCGAACGACGGAAAACCGAACACTGAGGGTTTTTAAGAAAAAGAATTTAAGAAAAGAAAAAGAAAAAGATAGAAAATTTAGATAGGGAAAAGAAGATAGAAAATTTTAAAATTGAAAGAATAGAAATTTTTATAAGATAGAGGGAAAAAGAGAAGAGAGAACAGAAAGAAAATAGAGAAAATGGAACGGAACAGAAAACAACAGAACAGCATCAGAATCTCACAATTCGCAGCGGAACAACATATAATAATAAATGAATAATCTTTAAACAAAGAACTATATCAGTTATTACATTTTATCACATTACATTACATCATATCATCAGAGTGTACAACAACAACAACAACAACAACAGTGCAGCGGAAAAAGAAATACTATATAGTAGTAATACGCCACGCCATCCAGCTTGCCTCCAGCAACTCCAGAATATCCTGATAAACCTAACTCTTGACTGCCCGTGTGGAAATTGGTGGGCACCCAGAGTTTAGGAAGGAAAACAATAAACTCCAAGTCAGTCATGTGACTAGTGTGAGAACTCAAAACAGTTTATTTATCTTTAAAATCAAAATAGAGGAATATTTTTAAATTCAATTCGCAATGCTTTTAAAAATGAGATTACCATAAGGCCTCCCGCACACACACACAATGCAAACGCAGAATCGGAGGAGATTTCTCCTTATGATAGTCAAAGATGCTTGATACGCATTTAAAATAACATTTGATATTATTACTAGTGCATAGTGTAGGGGAAAAATTCATTTTGAAAGTAGAATATAAATCTTAGCCAGCATAGACATTCCGAACTATGCCTACTATAGCTAACTATGTTCAATAGCAGGTTACCGCCACATTCCATAGCAGGTTATACAACTAAAACCGTACAAGTCACGTATTGTTTCTTTGGATTTCCAACAAATGGTCAGGCCAAGGAACTTCCCATTGCCACATGAGAATGCCTCTGGAAAGACATCCCCGAGAACCAAACCGGAACTCTGCCAACACAAGGCCGGGTTACCCCTAACTGGGTAACTACTGACACGAGCACGCCATTCCCCGATCGTAAACGACCTTTCTCACGGGATCCCGAAAACCAACAACCACAAAGTAATAAATTCGTAGTAACCACATAGGTTAAATATCTGGGCTCCATACCATGATACAACCTCTATCCAGAAGGAAATGTACATACCCTAAAGGGTGCTACCCCTCATAACCTTGCCGCATCTTTCCTGTTTTGACCATTTCCGGGGTGTGAGGTTCGACGAAGTCACGTCCACAAAAACATACTTTATACAAAAGCCATGCTTTGGGTCAACAAATGATCAACACAATGATCACCAAGATAGACGATCAAATAAACGATCCTATCACAATAATCAACACAATGATCATTTCAGCAACACTCAGCATGTCACATTACCAAATTGGGAATATATCGCTGATAACTTCAACTACATAACCTCTGAGCTCGTACGTCTCAGAGAAGGGTGTTAAGCTAAAAGAATAAATTCTCCGCCACCAACAGAAATATATTTGAAAGAAATCGGCTTTATATCTCAACTTGTAATGTCAGACACACAATCCATACAAGTCTGTTCCGGGCTCGAACAAAACCGAAGGCACTTACAAAGAAGTCCTTGCAATCCGGATATTCACAATCCTGATCGGATTCACCCTCACATATGGAGAACTCTACACCGGAGCAACTCGGTGCAGAGTAAATCGACAGGTCATCCTATCGCTCTCGCAAATACCGGGTCTTCAACACCGATCTTCAATGCAATTCACAACGACGTATCACATATTCGGAATGGGTTATACGACCCCATGGTCCTTTCCCGGTTAACCCGAATAGTGAGCGCTTATTTAAAAATAAGTGTAGCATTCACATTCAAACAAATCACATCAACTATCCATTCAAAGGGAAATATTGATAGTCGGTTATTGAACTATCACTGGATATGCACACATCACCAGATTCCAAATAATTTTCCAAATTATTTATTTTCCAAAATATCTTTACAAGATATAAAATTTCAACCCTTCAAAAATAAATCAACATTTATTTTCAAACAAATTCCCTTTCACATATAAATTCCATAATGAATTTATATTTCAAAATATTCATGCATATGATTTCAATTTATTCATTTCAATTTATCTTCAAAAAGATAAATTCTAATTATTCACTTCATATTGGAAAAACAATTCCATACTTATTTAATTATAAGTAATTCACTAATCTTTTTATTTTCAACTTTGGAAAATATCCCATATACTTAAATCGAGATTAAGTATATATTTCATTCTTTAAGGAAATCATTCTCATAAACATATTTATTTGGGCCAAAACGAATGTTGCGTAAAACATCGTTACAACAACCCAAAATCACTAGTATAGGGATTCGAAATTAAAATAGATATATAAATCCCAATACTATACAAAACATTTCCTTTCGGAAATCATTTACTATAACAATAGTGTTATAGTCCACCATTTCCTTTTATTTCTCGAAAACGTCTATTTCAACAATAAATGTTGAAATCTATGGTTTCGAATCTCAACACAATTAAAACTTCATTAGATCGTTTTAATTCTATTTAAAACATCCAAATCCAAAACAATTTCTTTAACGTGTTATTCACTATTCAAAAATGTGAATATACTACGTTAACACATTTCATCCTTTTATACATTTCATTTTAAAGGATTATTCACTATTCAAAAACGTGAATATAACTCCATTAATAGGTTTCAACAATTTTCTTATCAAAATAAGTCATTTGCGAATTTATAAAACAACGTTTATAAATTCTATTTCTATTTATTTATAAAAGCTTCCTTTTTATAAATTCTTTTATTAACCTATTTCAGTTTATAACTCAATTATAAACCAAAGTTCACATTATAAGTTAAATGCTTATAAAACGATCATTTTACAAAATCGTTCTTTTAAAGACTTTCTAATTTATAAATCTTATAACTTATAAGATCCATTTATTTAACCAATCAATTTTTCAAATAATTTCACCAAATTTATAAATCTTACTATTTATAAATTTCTTTTACAACTTCACAGTTTATAATTCCATAAATTTCATTCATTAATGAATTTCATTTTCACTTCATTCAAACACTTATAAAAACTCGTTTTATAATGTCTATATCTCTATTTATAAATTTCCATTTATAAATCTCTTAATATAAATCAATTTATATTATTCTTTAAAACGTCTTTAAATTCCTTTAAAAACTTCATCATTCTCTTGATTTATAAAATAATTAAATTTTATAAATCCTATATTTAAACTCTTTAAAATAAATTCAAAAATCCAATTTAAACTATTTTATAAAATCATAAATCCCATATTTCTCAAACATCAACTTTTAACTATATTTCACAAAATCATAATTTTTATAACTTAAAAAAAATTATAACGTTTATTTATTTAACATGGATCAATTCAAAAAATATTTTATAACTTATACTTTCAAAAATCACTTTGAAATCATTTTAAAATTCCAAATTTGGTCCAATGATGCTACACACCAAATAGTCAATCACGACTACAACGATCCATCATATATCGATATGATAATCCATCAAATATCAAAATATCTGAAATCAAATAAAAACTGTTGAGGAATCCAGTTGGATCCCTCCAACCTGTTTTCCTGCATCCAAAAACATTAGCACAATACCAATTTCGCTCCAGTACGAAATTATCGCGATATATGTTCTTATTAAATATTATCCGCTTAATAACGGCGCAATAGGGTCTCATCCGCTAAAAAATGCGGGGAATCAACAACTGCAATATATATATATATATATATATATATATGCCAATATATATATATATATATTGATATTATTTATAATACCAATTTCACTGTTTATGAAATATTCGCGGTATATGTTTTTAATAAATAACATCCGCTTACTAACGGCGTATAATGTCTATTTTAACAATCAATAGATAACAATCAACATTCAAGCATGCATTCAAATATTTTAAATCTAACTATTTAAAATAAAATCGAAACTGATTCGATTGAGTGAGAAGTTCTCACCTTGGTTTTAATTTCCGTTTTAGCTTTTATTTCGAATAAAATTAAACGCGCGTTTAATTTTACCCGAAATTCTCACTAGCTCCAAACGACTCCAAACCAACTCCATCGCGTAGTGCTCGTCCATACGATTCCAACGCAACTGGTTTCGTAATTTTTCGACCTCGTATGAAAAAGTTACGAATTTTTAAAGATCGTACGATTTTATATAAACTATTTACAACAAACTTAACAATTTTAATACCCATTCAAACTAGAGCCACTGGATCCCACACCCCCTTCATCTCAGCTGTGCATTTGCTTCTTCCTCCTCACGCACACTCTACAGGCAATCAACGTGAGCAAAGAACCCATAGCTACTCGATTAGGGTTAAATAATACTACCACCACACTCCACAATAACTCGATCAAGACGTGCCAAATCAAAGGCCATCACCCCCCTCATGTTCGGCCCAACCCTGGTGGAGCTCGGCCATCCCTGTAGCATGCATCACGAGGGTGAACTGCAGATGGACGCGGCCTCCTATCCCTCAAAGTACAACTCCAAACTCGATCATAACAGTTGAATATAAGGATCTCACGTAGCTCTACAACTTTGTAGTTGGATATTTCTTGAATGGGTTTGTGGATTGAAAGATAATTGAAGAAAAGGGACTGCAATTTTCGGCCATCCATTGCAGTTGCTGGCGGCTAGGGTTTAGTTGGTTTTTTTATTTTTATTTTTTTCTAAATGAAGGGTAGGGGCTATTTATAAGAGAACGAACGACACTATTCATCCCGGAAATTCCGAACTCCGATTTAGGCACCGTAACCAGCGTTTCTAGGGTTTACCCCGCGTTCCGGACACAATGGAACAGATTTCGAAAGCTAATTCGGAAGTATGTGCGAGTTATGGCTGTAAACGCTCAATTTGAATTAAACCGATTTAAGCGATTTTCTAGGCGTTTTAATTCGTAACGGACAAATGGTAAATCCAATTGACTTGAAATTTGAAACCTTACAATAATATCACATTACGGATCCGATGAAACTGGTTTCGTCGAAATCCGAGACTTTTTGAAAAATGGCTATTTTAGCTCGTCAAATTTAAATTAAAAATAAATCGATGCGTTTCGAGCTGCCACGATCAAACGATAGCTCCGATTGACACGAAATTTGAAATCTGGTAATAACTAACTATTACGGATCCAATGGAACTGGTTTCGTTCAATTCTGAGACTATTCAAAAATTGACTATTTTTACTAGTCGATTTTAATATTAAAATATTCAATTTTCACAAATTAACTTTTAATTCGATTTTAAAAGTTCTAAAATATCATTCTAACTCCCATATGATAAAAGAAAATTTTACAAATCATTTTCAATCATATTTAACTATATTTTCAATTATTTCCATAATTTAACGTATTAAATCATCGATTTAATTATCCAATTAAATCCAATAATTCAAATAAAAATTTATTTGACTTATAAATTCACTCATTTATATTTAAAATAAATTAAATATTCAAATTTTAATTTCTAAAAATTCTGGGTCGTTACAAAAATAGTAATTAGTTATAAAGTAGTTGAAAAACTGTAATTAGTTTATAAAACAGTTAAAAAGTTGTTAAATAGTTCCATAAATAATTGTAAAATAAGTATAAAGTAGTTTGGCTTTAAAAAAAGTTGTATAGTAAGAATCTTGGAAAAATAGATTTATATTAAAGCAATTTATTTTAAAAATTAGTCTAGAGCCAAACTATTCAATTCCCAATCTCCATTTCCATCAATTCAATTTAAATTTCCACTTCCATTTATATTGACACAATTCGAATTTGAATAACTTCAATTTCCATTGAACTTGATTTATACCCAATTCAAATTGAATTAAACTCAATTTCTTTCCAAATTCAAATCAACTTCCATTTGATTTTAAACCTATTCAACTTTAATTGAAATTCCAAATTATTCAAATCAATTTGGACTAATTTCAAATTGAATCCACTTCAATTTCAAATCATTTCAATTTCTGTTTGGATTAATCTCAATTCCCACTTGAATTTGAACTCATTCAACTTCAATTTCATTTCAAATTAGTCCAATTCAAATTTTCCATTTGAATTTTATACTTATCCATCTTCAATTCTAATTAATTCAAACTAAATTCAAAACTTATACAAATTAAAATATCAACTTTAAATCATCTCGAATGATATAATTTCGAGTTAAATTTTAAATGCCTTAAATCAAATTTACTTTTATTTTTTAAATCAATAGTGTAAATCTTTAAATAATTTAATTATGAGTCCAAATTTCAAAATTCTATTTAAATTGCCTTTACTTCTCCATAAACCTATTTCTAGGTTCAAATAATGCTTCAAATCCTTTTTTAAACAGTTTAATCATTGAAATTCAATTTATTACCCAATTTCAATTTTGGAACCAATTTAATTTACAATTTCAATTCTTAACCTTCAAATCTTAAGTACAAAATGATTTCATATCCTTAATTTCAAATTAAAGTTTAATTTCTCTTCTATCTCAATAATGGATATATTACCACAACCCATTTCTTCATTCATTTAAACAAATCTAGTTCACAGTTTAAAGATTATTAATAACAATAGGATAATATTATCCAAATTATTTTAAGACATTCATTCACTTTCAATTTCTAGATCTCAAACCCATTTTGGAATCAGACAAACTCCCCATTCAAGTCAACCATTTATCTTTCCACATTAAATCCTAATTTCAACCTTAAATTTCCAAATCAGGTTGTTCATTCAAACTTATTTAACTTCTTCTAAGTTAAATTAAATTTAACCCCATGTATCCCACTCAAAATTTGAATTCTCCATTTCAAATTTCTATCACTTAAATGTTTAATTTTTTTTTCACTTCGGGTTTATTTCAAATCATCTTTGATATTATGTATATCCACACATACATGCATATTTACTTTTTGGCCTACCAAGCCAAATTTTAACATTTAATCTGTTTGCGCCAAAATTGGTCACAAACCCCAAATATCGTGGAAGCACCAATATTTGAATATAAATCAACAATATTCAAGCACAAGTCATAGCTCTAAGCTAACAACAACTAGCGATCCAGAAATAACGAACAGAAACACAAGAGTTATAGTGGTTCGGCTATCTCTAGCCTATGTCCACTTCAATTAATTATCCTTTATTGATGTTCTTCGCTGGTTACAGTCGATTACAGTGGATTATAATGAAGAATTTCCAGTACAACAGTGATGGTAAGGTGTAGTATTGAATACGGTAGAGTCTGGACGTCAAATAGCCAAAAGATCACTTTTATATAGATTCTGGGGGCTATTTATAGGTGTAGGAGGCTGATATCGCGCCCAAACTTCGGGAGACTCCTTCTGGCTCGTGAGTGGGCCCACGTGATCGATCCCATAAAGTTTCGACTCGATTCGTGATCGATACGAACCGATTTTGTATCGATCAAAAAATGATCCAATCAAGCTGAAATTTTGCAGGAATGTTCTTTAGCTTGTATGTAAGCTCCTGTGAAAATTTTGTAGCATTTGAACTTGTAGATCGTGAGATATGATTGATGCAAGATTGCGTTTTCGTGGGTGCTGCCGAGTTCGAATCCATCCTTCGTATCGCTTCATTTCTAATCGACCTGGGCATGTGAGTGTATGGTGGCGTGGTGCTGGATCGCTCCACCTTTTATGCAGAGTTAAAGGAGTCTTATTTGTGTCCAACATCGGAGTTGAGTTCGTGTTGACCACTTCATGCTATTTGCATCGATAGCCACGGCGCTATTCGCATCTGTCATTTATAAGTGTTCGCATTGATCAATTGTTGTACAATGGATCGATACGAACAGTTAGCATTCGATGGGTGTGAACAAAGCCCTCACCATCGATACGAATAGTGCACTGAGGTGCACTGATGGATCGATACGAACTGTCGACGCTTTGGTTGGTACGTATGAGGCCCCTTGAGATCGATATGAATAATATAGCTCCAGATGGGTTCGAACTGTTCACCGAACAAGATAGATTCGAAGCACGATGGATACAAATAGTTCCACACTGATCGATACGAACCCGATGGATCCGAACAGATCGTTATCATGCTGTTGATCGAGTCGAACTTGATCGATTCGAAATTCGACTTCCCTCGATGGATATGAACAGTGTGTTTTTTTCTAACTTGCATCAATCGTATCTCGATCATACGAACTCTGATTGACCTGAAATTTGAAACAGTAGCTTTTATAGCTTTGCTTGCCACGTCTTGTCAATTGTAGCCCGATCCGGACTTGGAAAAAATTTGTCGATATCCATGGTACACCTGCAATGCATAACCGATATTCATGACTAGTAATAATTGATTTTCAGTTAGTTTTTGGGTATCACGGCTTTGCCAAAAGGTGGGATAACATAATCCACCCTTCGTTTTAATTCAAAAAAAGTTGTCGAACAACTTCTTATTTTAAAATAAGTTTACTTTCAAAAATATTCTAAATAATATTATTTATCATTCCTTTTAACAATTTGAAAACAAGTTTCAAATGTTTTTAATCCTAGGATTCAAACTTCACAATTTAAAACCCACTTTAATTCACAAGTTATAATCAACTAAGTTTACTTCCTTAAAACTTTTCATTATTTTATGATAATAACCAAGGTTATTACAACTGGAAACTAGTTCACTATTATCTTATTTTGGAAATTCCTCTCCAAATTCAGGATTTTAATTTCAGTTTGAATCCATTTCAAACTTATCGTCATTCGATTTCAGTTTCAATATCCAACAACCAATTTCTTTATATAATAATTGGAAAATTATTTACTCTACATATAAACTTTATAAAAATCATTTATTTTGAAACCCTTTAAAATCATTATATAAGAAAATAACAAATACGCTCTCATATATACTCTTAAATCATTCTAGGGTAACACTGACCCTAACCTTAATGAGTAAACCCACCAGAGCTAAGGTTCTCACTTAACCTTCAGCTCGGATACCAAATGTAACGACTCAAAATTTCGATACTGAAAATTCCAGATAGTTAGGAAAAGAAGAAAAGAAATAAAAGAAGAAAACAGAAAATCAAACACAGAATCTCACATTCGCATAGATAAAATATAATATCAATAAATACTTTACACAAAGTGTGACGACCCAAAATTTTAGAGCATTTAAAATCAGAATATTTAATTGATATTAAATATTTAAAAGTAAATTTTTAACTTGAATTACGAATATCGCAATTTATTTGATAATTAAATTATTGAATTAAATAATTTGAAGTTAGGTAAAATGTTGAATCTGGAATTTTAAGCTTGTTGAAAATAATTTGAAGGCTTATAAAATTTATATTGATAAATTGAAGATAATAGAAGTGTTAAAATTGAATTTAACAATGATTTGTTCGATTTTGAAATTTTATCGTTTAAATTGAATATAAAAATAGTCTTCCGAGGCACAGTCTCGGAATTTGATGAAACCAGTTCCATTGGGTCCGTAATATTGAATTATTAGCGGGTTTCAATTTTCGTAGTTCTTGGGTTTGTTGTGTGAGTGTACGAGATAAAAACGCCTAGGCGATGATTATCGATTTAATTTAAATACCTCTATCTAAGAGAAAATCAAATCACAGCCGAAATCTTTCCTGAGCAGCCGACTTCCTTTCATATCAATGTTTTTTTATATATCACACTACCCTATCCCTTCTTCAATATGCCTCTACTCTTATTTTTTAAATCCGAACCTTCTTCGTTTTTTCTGTCTTTAGTTAATCAATTAATGGCCATGCTTCGAATCGTTCAAGTAAGGCCGAAACCCTTTACTTCTTTCAAAACCCCAAACCTATACCATTCCGTGAAAAAAATAAAGAGAACCCTAAATTGATCGAAGTTCAGAGAAAAAAAATCGGCCGAAGCCTTTTCGAAAATAATGGCGACCGTAATCAAATGGAGGGGGCGTCCCGACTTTTACTCGAATCAAAGTATCGATCGAAGCGATGTCGACCTCGATGCAGGGGGTGACTCGCGATGCCGATTGTAGCTAGGGTTTCGACGAGCTAGAGCGTGCGACTCGACTTCGGCGACGAGGTGAATTTGGGGTTCGCGATGCTTGGTGGACTGAGTCGCGAGCTCGCATGGTGGCAATGGTCTCGAACGAAGCGATGGCTTCGCGATGGCTTCATGACATAATAAGGTATTAGCTTTGGGTTTATATATATTATTGAATTTAATATCTTCGTATGTATACAAATAGTAGATTGTTGTTGTTTACAGAAGCTTTATATTTCAGTAAAGTATAAAATAAACCTGTTTTTAATTTAGTAATATATATATATATATATAATAACAGTTTGTTTTAAAAAAAAACAGAAAATTCATACAGACATGATTTTGGAAAAAAATAGAAGTAGGATTTTAAAGTATTTGGAAGTTTATATATGAATATAAAAAATATATTATTTTAGGAAAATTAATTTAAAACTAAATTTTTAGTTGATTAGTTTATTAAGCAGGAAATATATATGTAGATAAGCTCAGGCAAAATAGAAATTTTAAATGAGAATATAGATTACTTTTGTAAGCATGTATGTGCCCAGAAATAAATATACATATTATACACTTACTAGTTTATTTTCAAGATGGATTTAGGTGATTTATTTAATTTCTTTAGTTAACAAATAATTTATAAATGGAAAATTTATTTAAAATTTAATTATTTGTTCAAAATAAAGTCATTAGCTAGAAATTAAAATTTATAGCCTAAATTAAATTTCTTAAACGAAATTTAAATTGTCCAATTAGTGCAAATATTAATAAATTGTATGAATGATATACGAGGTCGGGAATTGTGAAGAGACAAGCCAGTTTGGATCGAATTCGCAAAATGGAAATCAAAGGTGAGTTAATCTCAATCAGCTAAAATTAAATAATTGATTGTATGGTTGAATTGATTGATGTGCTATAGTATGGTATATTTTGGAATTGATATTTTATATTGTGCTAACGTCTGTGGGTACAGGGAAAACAGGTTGGAGGGATCCAACTGGACCCCTCAACATTTATTTAAATTATTTAATACCCTCTGTTGAGATTATTTGATATTCTATGATGAATTATATTGGAATATTGAATGTTATGGCTCGATTGGATATAATTGGATATAATGAATTTCCAAAAATATATAAATTGGATTTCGGAAAGAAAATAAAGGAAGTGAATTTGTAAGTAAAATAATTATGGAAATTTGAATAAATTTAAGAATGAATTGAAAAAGAAATAATGTGGCATAAAAATTCTAATGAGTAAATTTTGAGTATGGAAAGGGAATTTTTGAATAAACAGAAAGTTAATGAATTTTAAACTTTAGAATTATTATTTAAAAGAACAAAACATTTATTTAAAATTAGGATTTAAATTATTCAAGACGAATAAAGAAGAAATTGGGAAAAATTGAAATTTGTATATTTCAGTTAAAAGAATAAAATCAAACGGAAAATAATAACAATAATAATAAAATTCATAATTAACGAATTTTGAAATGAACTGAGTAGGTAAAGAAATTTATTTCAACTGGAATAAATTGGGAATCAATTTGGGAAACTGATTTAAGTGATTGAGATTGGAAATGCTCCCTGAATAACCAAGTGCGTTTTCAAAGTAAATTTTTAAATATAAATTAAAAGTTTTTTTAAGTTGTTTTAAAAAAAGCAAGTTTTGGAAAATTTATTATTTCTAATATTTAAATTCTAAAGTAAGTATTTTCTCAAATCTATTATAGTAGTAATTACTTATAAAGTGACTTAGTATTTTGTTTTTAAAAGTGAAAATCTAGTTTTATATTTTATTAAGTAACCTTACTTTCAAATATTCATATATTATATATTTTTAATAAATTATTGAAGCAGTTTTTAAAATAAATGTTCAAAGTATATTTCAAAGTAAAGTGTTTTAATTTATTTTAAAAATCTAGTTTTGTGCTTGGTGATTTTAGGGGAGATAGAAAATATCTGGGAAAGTTTATTCTGAAAAGAAAGATGATTTGAAACTATTTTCAAAAGGGTTGAAAATAGAAATATATCTTGTGAAGATATTTTGAGAATAATAAAGAATTTGGGAGATTATTTATTGTTTGATGGATGTTGTGAAAGTAAATTGATAGTTAAATCACCCACTATCAATATGGACAAATGCGTTGATCGTTTTGAAGAGACCGGGATCGAGATTTATTTCTCGAAAACCACTTTGATCCGGTTTGTAGGTTTCGTGGAAAATGATTTTGGATTCGAAGATGGAGCACTGAAGTGCAAGGGCTAGTCGCTACTAATCCTGAGGACATTTCCAAAACGGATGTAGTAGGAATAGTGCCTTCGGTTCCGTTCAAAACCAGGACGGACTTGTATGGATGAATGCTTGTGAAACATCGTCAGGTTGACAATGGGCATTCTAAGGGATATGTTCTAAAAAGGTAACGCTTAGCCTCAAGCCTCATCAAATGGGAATGACTGAAAATCAGGGGTTATGCAGCAAGGCTAGGTGGGTAGCACCCAAGCAGGGTGAGGTCATCCCCCCTAGATGTTCCTTTTTATTACGTCTTAATGGGCGGTTGCTGATCCCAACCGCGGGGTGATCTCACTCGGGATTATCCAGTAAGGGGTAGTCCCGGTCTTGTGTTGCAGGGGAACGGGCGTACTTCTCGGTACTGTGATCTAGGCCACATACTATGACAGCCCCAGTGCCTAGTCATTAGTTGGAAATCCATTCTCCCTACGAGCCTTGTACGAGTTTTGTTTATATTAACCACTCTGTGGCTAGTAGCTGGAATTTAATAGACGTAACAATTTCGGCTATTTTATAAGTATTTGTATATAGACCCTATTATAATATTAGAGGATTTCTATAAAAAAGTTTTAGATGTCGTAAGGTAAAAACCCGACATGTTTATTTGTGGCGTGGTCTTACGTGATGCTTTTGTTTTCAAAAGATTTTTGAAACGTTAATAATCAATTGGGTGTGATTTTCTCACGCTGGTATTCCATACTGACTCGGGTGTTATTTAACTGTAATGCTCGGGTCAGACCGAGTATTATAGAATACAGGATATGATCCTGTGGAGCTTAGGAGACGAGCTGGATGACGATACATACTTCCGTACTTGTTTATATATGTGTATATATATATATATATATATATTCTGCTGTGTTGAGTTGTTGTGTATCCAGTTGTATGTTATTAAGGTTGAGCTGTGATTGATGTACACTGATGATGTAATATATAAACAGAGATATTTGATTTTTGAGTCAAGATTATTTATTATCTATTATATTTTATTCCGCCGCGATGGTTAGATTCTGATGTTGTTTTCTATTTTCTTCTTCTACCTCCTCTTCTTTAACCCAAATGGTTCGTATTTCTGTACAACTTGAGTTGATTTAGGTGGAATAGTGCTGACTCAAGGGGTACGGATTCGGTGGTCGTTACAGTTGGTATCAGAGCTTAGGTTGGTGATAACCTTGGCTCTGGTGGGATTACTTAAATAGAGTCCGTAGTACTCTAAGATGAGTTTGAGCGTATTAATAGATATGAGCGCATATTTGTTAGAGAATATAAATTGTCTTAATATTGTGTTGATTGATTTATTGAGTGGCATATGAGCCTTTGTCGACACAGTCTGTACAACTGTATCGAAGGGGTTTCTAAACACTTGAATAGAACAATCGACACGATATTGTTTTAAATATGGGTGAATGAAATAATTTTACCCAAAAATATATTTTGATATAAAGAAAAGTTTTTGTAACTATTTTACCTAATATATGGTTGCTTGGACGTTAGAAATGATAATATTAAATTATTATCATTGTTGAGTGGAAATTTAACTAGAAATTGAAAATATATCCAAAGTTTAAGGGAATAAATTCATTATGAAATGAAATTTATAAATATGAATTATAAATGTAAACTATAAATTGAAATATAATTAAAAGGGAATTTGTATGAGCATAAACTGTACAAATGAGTTATAGTTAAAATTTGAATTAAAACAGAATTTGAAACTTTAAAACCCCGGAGATTTTGGAAGTATTTTGAAGATGGATAATAGCAATATTATTTTGGAGGTATTTCTAAAAGAAAATTGTTTCAAATAAATTTTGGGAAAGGATGTAGCATTAAATTCACTTCATTCGCTGGAAAATAACTTCAGTGATGACTGCAACATCATCGATGTTCTTTCGAGTTTCTAAGTGACAGATTGCTACCAAATTGATTTCTCCAGGAAAATCTGTTTGTTTTTGAAATTTCAAAGGCAATTTCACGGAAATAAGAACCAGGATTGGTTTAAATTTTTTGAGAAGTGTGATTTGAGATGATGGGGATTTCAAAATGTTTTGAAACCAAAAAGCCGGTGTTTTTAAATTCCTAAGGAGATAGGTTATAAGCTTATAAATTATGATGATTTTTAAATCAGGAAGAATATAAGCTTTGAATGTTGGAATTTAAATTTAAGGTGAAAGGTTAAAAATGAAATTAATTTAGGTTGGGGAATAAAATTTAACTTGATTGAAATAAATTGAATAAGCTGAAAATAATATCTAGTTGTATTCGAATTAAGTTGAAATCAAATTGAGGTAAATAAATCTGAGGTAAAATAAAATTGAATTGGAATAAGAATTCAATTGAGTTATTGAATAGAATGAATTGGAATAACTTATAAAGGAATTAGAAATCCATGGAAATAAAAAAAATGTGCTTGGTTATAAATAAGCATAAGGCTTGAGTTAAAAATAAAGGAAGAATATATTCAAGCCTATAATGAATGGAATTTTGTAAATAATAAGTTGTGACTTATAAAAATTGGAAAGTGGAATAGAAAACCCAAATTAAATATTGTTTTAGAATTGGAAAGTAAAACAAAAATCTAAACTCGAATTATAAAATAAATTGAACTTAAGAAAATTTAATGAAGATATTTTGAGATTTAAAATCAAGTTCTGCATTATAAATTGGGGAAAGACTATTTAGACAATCAATTAGATAATGAAATATGTAATGGAAACCTAATGTAGTTAAATAGAAGCTGAATTGCGAGTTTATGATGAAGTTGGAAAATAAAACTCAAGTTATAAAATCAAATTCGACGTGAATTGTTAGTGAAGTAAATGAAATTAAATTGTGAGTTCATAAAATTGGAAGGTAAATTGAAAATGGATAGTGGAATCAGAATTTGAGTTATTAATTAAAATTCAACTTGAAGTGTTAACAAAATAAATATAATTGAAAATGTGTCGAATAAAAATGAAATTGGATTAAAATAGTAATAGTTTGAATTGCAAATAAAATCCAAATAAGTGGAAATAAATTGGAAATGGCCTTGTAATAAATTGAATGAGTTGAATCTGGAAAGTTAAATTTTATAATTACCAATCAAATGAAATTGCAGATTTAAAATGAGATTTTATTGAGAGAGAGTTAAGTTGAAAAGAAAAGAAAATTTGCTTGTAAAATGAAAATGAGCTTAAGTATAAAATTTGAATAAATTGAAGTAAATTAACTTAAGCTAAATGGATAGAGGAGAGTTGAATTGAATTCAACTTAAACTAATTTTAATAATATTGGATTGGTTTTAAATCAAGTGAAAATAAATTTTAATTGAAATAAAATTCGGTGAGTTACAAATAATATTTAATGGAATGAAATTCTTAAATAAATAATTGTAAACCATTTAAATTATTAAGTAATTGAAGTAACTTGGAGACAATAAGAAAAGTAGAATGGTTTTAAATGAATCGCAAATGAATGGATCGTGAATAAAATTGAAACGGTTATTGAATGAAATAGCCTGGATTGTTTTTGAGCTAAATAAAATAGTTCAGAATAAACAATTTTGGAATGAATTGTAAATGAATGGATTGTGCATGAAATTTAAACAGAATGTGTCGAGCTAGATCAAATGGTTTTGAATGGAACTTGTTAGAATAATGAAACTAGTTTGATTAATAAAACGAAATGCAAGTGAATGTATTCAAATTTAAATTGCAATGAAAATGAGAATATATGGATTGTGAATAAATTTAAAAATGGAATAGAATTAAGTATAAATTGAGTTGAAATCAATTTAAATTGGTTATAAAACATAAATACTTATTTATTCACATTGATCTCGTCAAATTGCATAGAACAAATTGTCATTTGATGTAAATAGAAGAAAATAAAATTCTATGAATCATTACAAGTAATAAAATTGATTTTTAAATCGATTGGAATAATATGGTTTGTTGAAAGTTACAAATGAACTGAATGTAAGCGATTGAGTTTTAAACCATTCAAATTGATGAAGTTGTATACGAATGGATTGAAAACCATTCAAACTGAATGAAAATGGTTTATGAATTAATTGAAATAGTTGAATTAGTATGGAAACTATATAAATTGCTTACGGGAAGTGTTTGGTGTGCATTTCTTTTAGACTTCATGTGTTTAACTATTGCAAATAAGTGAAATGTTGTTAAACTTCATATATTTGGCACTTACATGTTTAAATTGAGTAAGTATAGGTACGTGGAAGTCGGGTGGCTGGATATGGATGTGCTAACTGCTAAATAAATAAGCTGCTTGCTTAAAAATGCTAAATAAGGTACGTCTACGCAATAAAAATAGGAAATATGAACTGTTTTTGGTTTTTCCGATCGGGTGGGTCGATGTATATATATTTATATCTTTTGTCAAATTGCAAAAGCACCTCCGTACAAAGGAGACTCTGCCAAAAAATTTCGAAAATTTTGGGAGTTGGAAAAATTTTTGAAAATTTTTGGGAAATTTTTTTTAACGACAAAACGATATCAAAACTGGAAATTGAAATATATTAGTAAATGAAACTAATTTAAATAATGACAGGAATTAGTTATAAATGGCAAATAAAATTCAAATATTCAGAGTTAAAGATAAATTGAATTCGTATAAAAATGAAAGACTCAATTTGAATAGAATTAGATATAAACTAATGTGGTAAGGTGGAAATAAATATAAGAAGCATATAAAATGCTTATACTAACTTAATTGATATTACAAATATATTCTAAGTTATTGTGGAATGAATAGATATTGACATTTTGTGATGAGGCCAAAAAAAATGTTTTTGGAATATTGTGACTGGATATTGGTGCTAAGCAGGATATGCAGGTATTATAAAGAGAAAGGAAAATTGGTTTTGATTTCAGATGATAAATTTGAATTGCCTGACCAAAAAGGTATGTTTTAAATTTCTATGAAATTGATTGGGTTTTTGGATCTAGCCACTTGGCTTTTTGTTTTCTTTTGGAATTTGGGAGCCGTAGAGGCCTTTGTAGTTGTACCGAGCTAGCCGCGCAAAGGAGACGCTGACAAAAAATTTCGGAAATTTAGAGAGTTAGAAAATTTTTAAGAAATTTTGAAATTTTGAAACTTGGTTTTGAATTATAATTTGAACAGTAGAATAAGTAAAGTTGTTTGAGAACTAAGGAATAGTTTGAGAGAGTTTGTGAAGTTAGTAAGAATAGTAATGAGTCTTCCATTGAAAGATATTTGGTAGGATGTTGGATTGTTGATTTTGGAGAAATAGTAACGGGTATTGGATCATTCTTCCTAACTAGTAATTTCGGGGACCAAATTCTTTTAAGAGGGGAGGAATGCGACGACCCGGAATTTTCGAGCATTTAAAATCGGAATATTTAATTGATTTTAAATATTTAAAAGTAAATTTTTAGCTTGAATTACGAATATCACGATTTATTTGATAATTAAATTATTGAATTAAATAATTTGAAGTTGGGTAAAATGTTGAATCTGGATTTTTAAGCCTGTTGAAAATAATTTGAAGGCCTATAAAATTTATATTGATAACATTGAAGATAATAGAAGTGTTAAAATTGAATTTAACAATAATTTGTTTGGTTTTGAAATTTTATCGTTTAAATTGAATTTAAAAATAGTCTTCTGAGGCACAGTCTCGGAATTTGATGAAACCAGTTCCATTGGGTCCATAATATTGAATTATTAATAGGTGTCAATTTTCGTAGTTCTTGGGTTTGTTGTGTGAGCATACGAGATAAAAACGCCTGGACAATGATTATCGATTTAATTTAAATATCTCTATCTGAGAGAAAATCAAATCACAACCGAAATCTTTCCTGAGCAGCCGACTTCCTTTCACACCAATGTTTTTTTTTATATATCACGCTACCCTATCCCTTTTTCAATACGCCTATATTCCTATGTTTAAAGCCAAACCTTCTTCGTTTTTTTCTGTCTTCAGTTAATCAATTAATGGCCGATGCTTCGAATCATTCAAGTAAGGCCAAAACCCTTTATTTCTTTCAAAACCCCAACCCTATACCATTCGGTGAAAAAAATAAAGAGAATTCTAAATTGATCGAAGTTCAGAGAAAGAAAAAAAATCGGCCCAAGCCTTTTCTAAAATAACGGCGACCGTAATCAAATGGAGGGGGCGTCTCGACTTTACTCAAATCAAAGTATCGATCGAAGCGATGTTGACTTTGATGCGGGGGTGACTCGCGATGCCGATTGTAGCTAGAGTTTCGGCGAGCTAGAGCGTGCGACTCGACTTCGGCAACGAAGTGAAGTTGGGGTTCGTGATGCTTGGTGGACTGAGTCGCGAGCTCACGTGGTGGCAACGGTCTCGAACGAAGCGATGGCTTCGCGATGGCTTCGTGACAGCAGAAGGTATTAGCTTTGGGTTTATATATATATTATTGAATTTAATATCTACGTATGTATACAAATAGTGTAACAACCGTGGTTTGGAGATTGCCATAATTATTAAATTATAATGAGAATTATAAATTAATAATGGAGAAAATAAACTGATAAGGAGAAAATGATGTGAAATGTTGTTTAATTGAAATAAACAATATTGTATGAATAACTTTTGGGTGAATGTAATAAAATGACATTTATTTCAATTTTTAATGGTTGAAATAAATTTAAGATGGTGAAAAATAAATTTAACTACTTATTTGAGAATTTGGGTGGATAAATATCAATTGTTAGTATTTATTATGGTTAATAAAAGGATGTGGGTGATGTATACCAATAATCACCTTTTAATGTTTAATAATAAAAGTAAAAGAAGAGATAATTGTGAATGTGCCTAAACATGATGAACATGTATGTGAAATAAAGTATTTATTTTATTTCATGAATTCGAATGTAGTTAGTGGCAACATTTGATTAAATTGAATAATTTAAACAATATTGTGTTTGTTGCCAATATTGTCATTTTATTTAATTAAATATATATATATATATATGTGAGAATGAGTAATAAAATAATTAATCATGATAAATATGATTAAAAATGTGAGAAATAATCTAATAATGTCTAAATATGTATTTGTTTTGTTTTGGGTGCATAACATCTTTTTATTCAATCAATTGTATTAAATTTGCAATTTATTTTTGCAATTATGGGAAAATTGGTCAAATTGAGTAATAAATGGAAACTTAATAACAAAATTGTTGAAACTTATGTTTTGATAATTTTATTAAAAACTAGATGACATAACGAATTCAACGCATCCAAAATCATTAAAAACGGATTGAAAATGTAGAAGTTATGAAGATTTAAACATTTGTATAAGTGTAAATAAACTTAGACAAATTTTTGGTCAAGTAAAATTAATATGGGCTATTAGGGTTAAGCCCAAACCCAATATCCACTAGAGAAACTTAGCCAGGAAAGAAGTACGTACGTTCTTCTTCTCCTCAAAACTTCTGAACTTAAAAAAAAAAAAAGGCTGTCTTCTCAAACCCTAGCCCTAATTAACAAATTCTTTACTAAATCAATAGAATTTTGGGTCTAATCCAACAAGAAGGTAATCTCCATCCTTCGCTATCTGGAATTTGAGGAGAAATTCATATTAGTTTACTGTAATTCTTGTTTTGTAATTTTTCTTCTTTGCATGCCTCTTTTCCTAGGTTCTGCAGGTGCTAGAGCTCCGCTACCTTGTTAAAGACCTCATCTTTGCTCCAATTTTTGCTTCATAATCTCCTCTTTTCGCTGCCAAAGGTAAGTTAAAAGCTTATGCAAACTGAATTGGTTATCTATCAAAAATGAAAATAAAATCTGAGGCTATAATGTTGGTTTATGCATAGAATTTTGCTCTTAGTGTTTGTTGTCTTGCTGAAAAGGGTGCAACCTTGTTGCCCATATCTTGTTCATCCTGCTTCGGATTGCGGTCAAAATTTTTTTCAGTTTTTATTACATTTGATAAGGTTCATTGCTGTAGATTTTCATTGAGTTTTGAGTCCGTTTGAACCTTTTTTTTTTGATGTCAAATGCGAAAATCCGAGAGGAAATATGCACAGAAAATTTTATTCGCTGAATAGTATTTTTGGCATAACTTTTGCATTTCAAATCGGAATTTCAAAATCTTGGATGTTTTAAAATCCTTGTGAAATATTACAAAACTTTTATTTGTTGAGTTTTCAGTAATTTTGAGGTTTTCTATGCAAAAATTGACAATGTTTGTCACTATCCCGAAAATGTATCAGTCCAGGCTTAACTTTTAACTTTTAGTAATTTTGGCATAACTTTTGTGTTTCAAATTGGAATTTTAAAATCTTGGATGTTCTGGAATCCTTGTGAAATATGCCATAATTTTCATGTCTTATGTTTTGAATAATTTTGAAGTCTACATAGACAAAAATTGATTTTTTCTTTGCTGACCCGTGTTAATAACCAGTGCACAATTTTTTTTTCTATGTAGTATTTCGATCATAACTTTCACGTTACTGATCGGAATCTTGAAATTCAGGATGTTCTGGAATCTCCAGGAAATATGCTACAACTTTTATGTTTTAAGTTTTATAAGATTTTGTTGTTTACATGGTGAAAAATTGATGTTTTTACTCTGGGTCTGTCATTGACAGCCACAATATTTATATATTTGTTCGATTTCGACAATTTCATTTGCATTCTTTTGCAAATTTTTATATATGAAATTTGATGCTAATGTTTGATTATTATGTTCAGCAATGGACTAGTCAAGTTAGGATAAGATTTGGATTTAAATTTAATTCAAATTCGATTTAAATTTGAATATCGATTTATACCGATTAAATTGCAAATTGTTGTCTTTTGAGTTTTAAAAATCCGAATAAATTGCATAAAATCTTCTAAAATCATGTTTTGTATAATAAATGTTTTTACACATTTTTAAAGGTTTTTAAACAATCATTCTTTATTTTCTAGGCTTTCAAAATCATTAAAATTCTTTTAAATGATGAGTTTTCTCTCAAAATCCTTTAGATAAATTTCTAGAAATTGGTTTAAAATCCCATTTTCTCTAGTAAAATATATTATTATTAATTTTATTAATTTTAATTACTTTGATTCTTTTTCGGACGTATGAGAAAGTAAATTAAACGATTTAGTAAAATTACGAGGTATGGGACTCGTGAATTTACTTTATCGGTTAATTTCGGACTTGTACGATCGAAACGACTTTTGGAAATTGTTTGAATTCCTCTTTGATGACAACCACTTCGTGGAATGTTTTTGATGTATTTAAATCCTAATTGGGGCATTATTCCATATCAATTTATTTGATATATATATATATAGTCCGAGAACCCTTAAATAGGAGTATATTCGATGATAGGCTATATTGATAGAGATGCTCTTGCCAATGATATGAGGCAAATATTTCGATGGAATTTGATGATGATTGATGAATTTATGGTATTTCTTACTTGTCGATGAGATAAGACAAGTTTGGCATTTCATACCATTCGCCGATGACATGAGGCGATTTTTTTTTATGATGATTTAGATGATTTTCATAGTGTGGCATCGACTAGCGGCTAGAAAACCGCTAAGTGAGAACGTGCGGTATGGGACGTACGTTACCACTTTTCGGGTTACTATCCGAGAGTTTCTGACACATTCTAAAAAGGACTACCAGTACTTTGAGTCCCGATCGGGCCAAGCAATGTTTGGCTCGATCACTGCGATGGCGGGGGCTCGGCGGACACCGATTGGAGTGAAGACTCCAATCACTATGATGGCGGGTGTTCGGGATGGATATAGATGACGTCATAGACCGAAACAATTCGATGTGAGGATTTCGGTCAATAGATGGATATGGTACCATAATGATGGAAGTACTGGTAAGTAGCACGTGCATCATTGCTTCGGCATGCGGGATCTGGCCAATCCGAGGTTTCTTTTGATGATTCATGATGATTTCAATTTTGCCACCTTTTTATGTGTTTTCTATAGCTTTATAGATATGAGAAAGGCATATATGATTTCTTGGTAGATTTTGGTAATTTCGAATTTATGAATTGATACTTGGGATTTTATATGATTTTGGAAGGATGATTATTTAATGAATGATTGTTAGGAGTTCCCTTTCACCTTGTCGTATTTTTTCTTTCTAACGATAAGATTCAGCTTGCCTGACCCGTGTGTTTGTCACTCGGGTCAGACCGAGTTGCAGGTTAGGTCGGATATCTATCTTTTGTGATGGGACCCATTTTGCTTTTTGAGGGGCTCATGGCTATGGACTTGGCTACATCTTTCGTGTGTGTGTCAGCTTATTGTACATATTCTTTTATGGGGACGGAGATGTATGTATATTGTGTGGTTACACGCCACTATGATGTAGGGTATTACATTTGATGTTCGGCTGTATTAGTATATATATCTGTGGCTGCTGTTCTGTGATGTGATTGTTATATTTATTGCATTTTGTTTCTGAATAGATCCTATAGCCGTGTAGTATCGTATTAGTTAAACATTGAGTATGTCGATCACTTGAGATACACGAAAAAAAAAATATGGTAAAAAAATCGACGTACTTAGTCTTTAGCTAATGCATTACTATTCGGTTGCCCTTAACCAGCCCTATTCTCTGCATTAGTAGACGGAATAACTCATTAATTCTCTTTACTAATGTGGGTCTCGGGGTGGGGTGTCACAGCTTGGTATCAGAGCGAGGATCCAGAACAAAATGAAATAAACGCAGAACAGTGAACACGATGAACCGTACATCAAGTACAATACCCTTGTACATCTTATCCCTTAATCGTGGCCAGCCTTGTTATACCCCTGTCCTTTTCAATTCCTTTGGGGTAGATAGAAAGGAATATGTCTAGGAATGTTAAATTTTATTCCGTAGTATTCCTTAATTACTGCATTTCAATTGCTTTATATATATATATATATATATATATATATATATATATATATACCCAGTGAATGATCTTCTCTCATTTTTTATCTTTCAGCTATGTCTGGAAGAGGTAGAGCTCGCCCTTCGGCATCGGGACCATCCAGTGGTTCACGACCCGAAGGTGTTTATATGACTACTGACCAGATTCGAGAGCTTCTTGGGAGCACCCAACCTCCCGCTCCTATTCCATCTTCATCTCCTCGCAAGTCTGTATTTGCAAGACTATGCAGTGACTTTACTAGTCTTGGAGGCAAGCCATTCAAAGGCTCCGAGTCGGTTCTTGAGGTGCAAGCCTGGCTTCGCACTTGTGAGCGTGCATTCTTACGTATGGAGCTTTCAGATCATCATCGAGTTCTTGTGGCATCTAGTATGCTACAAGAGCGTGCTTTAGATTGGTATGAGCTTCTTATCGCTGAGGTGGATGAGACTAACCTCACATGGCAGCAATTCCGAGACAGATTTGAGCTTAAGTTCATACCCGAGTCGGAAAAGGCTCGTCTTACTCGCCGCTTCATCGAGTTGAAGCAGGGAAACTCTTCAGTTTCAGACTATGTTTCTTCCTTTGAGTCCCTCTCTAAGTATGGGTTGGAGTTCATTAGTACCCCATACAAGAAAAATCTTAAGTTCGTATCCGGACTTAAGAAATATTTGAAGAAGTCTTTATTGCTCCAACTCAAGCTTTCTTTTGAAGAGTTAGTTGATGCCGCTCTCCATCTCGAGACAGTTGAGAATGAGAAAGATAGTGATGGCGAGGGTGGTGTTCAGGCTAATCCAAAGAAGAAGAAGTTTCCCTTCCGTAAGCCTAAGTTCTTTTCTTCCAAGAAAAAGAAGCAAGTTGGATCTTCTACTCAATCTCAAGCCACTCCGCAAGCTAAGCCTTTTGCTTGCTACAATTGTGGATCTCCTAACCATCCAGTCCGAGAATGTCCTAAGCCCAAGAGATTTAACCACTGCAAAGCTGAAGGACATTTGGTTGCTGCTTGTCCTAAGAAGAATAGAGGTTCTCGTCCGGGGAATCTCAATGTAGCAGCTTCTAGTGATGCGACTAAGTTGAAAGGTATATTTTCTCCCATCTTAGAGGGTTCCATTGTTTTCCATGATCAATCGATTAGAGTGCTCTTCGATACGGGTTCGTCACACTCATTCGTATCGAAGGAACTCGTGGATGCCTGTTCTTTGGATGTTTCTTGCTTGCTTACTTCTTTGAGGATTGCGAATCCCATCGGGGATTCCGCAACCCTTAGCTTATATTGCGATAATGTTGAGATTCTTCTTTGTGGGTTCTCTTTCCGTGCGAATCTGCACGTGATTCCTTCACTTGGTTTTGATATGATATTTGGTATGGACTGGCTAGTTCGATACGATGCCAAGATTCTTTGTTCTGATAGAGTCATTTATCTCCGCCATCCAGACTCTCCTTCGCAGTTATCTCTTATGCTTCGGGATACCGATTGTGATTCCGTAGCATCCTTATATGCTCTTGATTCTCGAGACGATGAGGATGATGTGTCTCGAATTCCGATCGTTTGTGACTTCGCTGATATTTTTGAGCCTGTTTCGGGATTGCCACCCAAGCGGGCCATAGAGTTTCGTATTGACCTCATCCCTGGTGCCCAATCAGTTAGTCGTCCTCCCACGAGGATGTCCACTAAGGAGAACGAGGAACTTAAGAAGCAACTCCTCGAGCTCGAAGCTAAGCACTTCATTCGATCTAGCTCTTCACCGTGGGGTGCCGCGGTAGTATTCGTGAAGAAGTCCGACGGGACTCTTAGGCTTTGCGTCGACTATCGCAAGCTTAACGAGTTAACCATCAAGAATCGTTACCCTTTACCAAGGATCGACGACATGTTCGATCAGTTAAGTGGTGTTAAGGTCTTTTCACAGTTAGACCTTGCCACTGGTTTTCATCAGCTCCGAGTTGCGGAAGATAGTATTCCTCTCACCGCATTCCGCACTCGCTATAGTTCTTATGAGTGGCTCGTCATGCCGTTCGGATTGACGAATGCACTTGCCTACTTTGTCGATCTTATGAATCGGGTATTCCGGGAATATCTCGATAAATTTGTGCTTGTATTCATCGATGATATCTTAGTATATTCCAAGTCCGAGGAGGACCATGCTCGACATCTTAGAATTGTTTTGAGTACTCTCCGAAAGCATCAACTCAAAGCAAAACTTTCTAAGTGTCACTTTTGGGAAAAGCAAGTGAAGTTCTTAGGCCATGTTGTATCTTCAGAAGGTATTTCCGTTGATCCTTCTAAGATCGAAGCTATTCAGAATTGGAAGAGGCCTGAGAATGTTCATGAGATTCGTAGCTTTCCGGGTTTAGCGGGTTATTATCGCCGTTTCATTAAGGATTTTTCTCGCATCGTGCTTCCTCTTACAAACCTCACTAGGAAGGGTGTTCGTTTTATCTGGTCTGACAAGTGTGAGGCTGCCTTCCAGCGATTGAAGGAGCTTCTCACACATGCTCTTGTGCTTGTGGTTCCTGAAGGGAACCAAGATCTCATTGTTTATACTGATGCAAGCCACAGTGGGCTTGGTGCGGTTCTTATGCAGAAGGATCGGGTTGTTGCCTATGCTTCAAGGCAATTACGTCCGAACGAGGTTCGATACGCGACCCATGATTTAGAGCTTGCAGCCATCGTCTTTGCCTTGAAGATATGGCGTCATTATCTCCTTGGTGAGCATTTCGTCCTTTATACCGATCATAAGTCTCTCAAGTACCTCTTTTCGGAGAAGGAATTGAATATGAGGCAACAACGATGGTTAGAGTTCCTCGCCTCATATGATTTCGATATCGAGTATACCCCAGGGAAGGGTAATCGTGTAGCTGATGCGCTTAGCCGCAAGCATTCGGCAGTTGTTTCCATGATGTTAGCCGAATGGGATGTTCTTGAGACCTTATCCAGCTACGACGTTTGTGATCGAGCACCGTCATCTGATTCACCGATCTTATTATTCAATATGGTGGCTCGACCTTCTCTTCTTGATCGTATCTCTGAGGCCCAGAGACGTGATGCTTATATTATGCGCCTCATTCAGTCTTGCTCATCTGAGTCCCGTAATGAGGTGTTGCGGGATTATTCGATTGATTCTCATGGTTGCCTTCGTTTGAGGAACCGTATAGTTGTTCCATCTGATTCAGCACTTAGGCGTGACATACTTGATGATTGTCATCGCTCCAAGTATACCATCCATCCGGGTAGCAGTAAGATGTACGCGGATATGCATCGCCTTTACTATTGGGAAGGCATGAAGCGTGATATTGCAAGTTATGTAAGCAATTGCATGACCTGTCAGCTTGTTAAGGCCGAGCATCAACGGCCATCCGGTCTTCTTCAGCCTCTTGAGGTTCCACAGTGGAAGTGGGACCAAGTATCGATGGACTTCGTTGACGGCCTACCTCGTTCGAGGTCGGGTCATTCTAGCATTTGGGTTATTGTGGATCGTCTTACTAAATCCGCCCATTTCATCCCTAGTAAATCTAATAGGAATGCTCCTCTCTTGGCTAAGCTCTACATTAAAGAAGTCGTACGATTACATGGTGTTCCTTCGTCGATTGTATGTGATCGTGATCCCTTGTTCACAAGTCATTTCTGGACCAGTTTTCAGCAAGCTTTGGGTACAAAGCTTAATCTTTCTACAGCTTATCATCCTCAGTCTGATGGACAGACTGAGAGAGTGAATCGCATTCTTGAAGATCTTCTCCGTGCATGCATTCTTGATTTTAGTGGTTCATGGGAAGATCATCTTCCATTAGTAGAGTTCTCCTATAATAATAGCTTCCAATCCAGTATCGGTATGGCTCCATTCGAGGCACTATACGGAAGAACATGCCGTTCTCCTTCTTGTTGGTTAGAATCTGGAGAGAGGCTTATACTCGGCCCCGATTCGATTCGTGATTCTTCGGAGAAGATATCTCTTATTAGACAGAGAATGAAAGAGGCACAGAGTCGCCAGAAATCCTACGCGGACAACCGTAGGAAGCCTCTTGAATTCTTCGTGGGTGATCTTGTTTATATCCGTGTATCTCCAATGAAGGGAGTAATGCGCTTTAGCTCCACAGGGAAATTGGCTCCTCGTTTTATAGGACCATTTTCGATTACTGAGCGCATCGGTCCAGTTGCTTATCGAGTGACTCTTCCGTCTCATTTATCTGGTATTCACAACGTCTTCCATGTCTCTCAGCTTCGAAAGTGCATTCGAGACTCTGATTCCGTTATTGATCCATCCGAACAGCTTAAGCTTGAGATCTCACCGAGTCTATCTACTGTTCAGCAGCCTATTCGCGTGCTTGATTCGGAGGTGAGACGCCTTCGAAGCAAGAACGTACCTCTTGTAAAGATTCAATGGACAGAAAACCCCAATGATTGTACTTGGGAAACCAGAGAATCTATCGAGCGATCTTTTCCTGGCTTTCTTTCTTCTTCCAGTGACGGTGAGTATTTATTATCTCAAGCTATTTCTTGTTCCTTTTAGTTGAATCATCATAAGTGTTACGGATTTTCCTTAAGAATTGCGTGGACGCAATTTATTTAAGGGGGGGGGGGAAGTCTGTAACAACCGTGGTTTGGAGATTGCCATAATTATTAAATTATAATGAGAATTATAAATTAATAATGGAGAAAATAAACTGATAAGGAGAAAATGATGTGAAATGTTGTTTAATTGAAATAAACAATATTGTATGAATAACTTTTGGGTGAATGTAATAAAATGACATTTATTTCAATTTTTAATGGTTGAAATAAATTTAAGATGGTGAAAAATAAATTTAGCTACTTATTTGAGAATTTGGGTGGATAAATATCAATTGTTAGTATTTATTATGGTTACTAAAAGGATGTGGGTGATGTATACCAATAATCACCTTTTAATGTTTAATAATAAAAGTAAAAGAAGAGATAATTGTGAATGTGCCTAAACATGATGAACATGTATGTGAAATAAAGTATTTATTTTATTTCATGAATTCGAATGTAGTTAGTGGCAACATTTGATTAAATTGAATAATTTAAACAATATTGTGTTTGTTGCCAATATTGTCATTTTATTTAATTAAATATATATATATATGTGAGAATGAGTAATAAAATAATTAATCATGATAAATATGATTAAAAATGTGAGAAATAATCTAATAATGTCTAAATATGTATTTGTTTTGTTTTGGGTGCATAACATCTTTTTATTCAATCAATTGTATTAAATTTGCAATTTATTTTTGCAATTATGGGAAAATTGGTCAAATTGAGTAATAAATGGAAACTTAATAACAAAATTGTTGAAACTTATGTTTTGATAATTTTATTAAAAACTAGATGACATAACGAATTCAACGCATCCAAAATCATTAAAAACGGATTGAAAATGTAGAAGTTATGAAGATTTAAACATTTGTATAAGTGTAAATAAACTTAGACAAATTTTTGGTCAAGTAAAATTAATATGGGCTATTAGGGTTAAGCCCAAACCCAATATCCACTAGAGAAACTTAGCCAGGAAAGAAGTACGTACGTTCTTCTTCTCCTCAAAACTTCTGAACTTAAAAAAAAAAAAAGGCTGTCTTCTCAAACCCTAGCCCTAATTAACAAATTCTTTGCTAAATCAATAGAATTTTGGGTCTAATTCAACAAGAAAGTAATCTCCATCCTTCGCTGTCTGGAATTTGAGGAGAAATTCATATTAGTTTACTGTATTTCTTGTTTTGTAATTTTTCTTCTTTGCATGCCTCTTTTCCTAGGTTCTGCAGGTGCTAGAGCTCCGCTACCTGGTTAAAGACCTCATTTTTGCTCCAATTTTTGCTTCATAATCTCCTCTTTTCGCTGCCAAAGGTAAGTTAAAAGCTTATGCAAACTGAATTGGTTATCTATCAAAAATGAAAATAAAATCTGAGGCTATAATGTTGGTTTATGCATAGAATTTTGCTCTTAGTGTTTGTTGTCTTGCTGAAAAGGGTGCAACCTTGTTGCCCATATCTTGTTCATCCTGCTTCGGATTGCGGTCAATTTTTTTTTCAGTTTTTATTACATTTGATAAGGTTCATTGCTGCAGATTTTCATTGAGTTTTGAGTCCGTTTGGACCTTTTTTTTTGATGTCAAATGCGAAAATCCGAGAGGAAATATGCACAGAAAATTTTATTCGCTGAATAGTATTTTTGGCATAACTTTTGCATTTCAAATTGGAATTTCAAAATCTTGGATGTTCTGAAATCCTTGTGAAATATTACAAAACTTTTATTTGTTGAGTTTTCAGTAATTTTGAGGGTTTCTATGCAAAAATTGACAATGTTTGTCATTGTCCCGAAAATGTATCAGTACAGGCTTAACTTTTAACTTTTAGTAATTTTGGCATAACTTTTGTGTTTCAAATTGGAATTTTAAAATCTTGGATGTTCTGGAATCCATGTGAAATATGCCATAACTTACATGTTTTATGTTTTGAATAATTTTGAAGTCTACATAGACAAAAATTGATTTTTTCTTTGCTGACCCGTGTTAATAACCAGTGCACAATTTTTTTTCCTATGTAGTATTTCGATCATAACTTTCACGTTACTGATCGGAATCTTGAAATTCAGGATGTTCTAGAATCTGCAGGAAATATCCTACAACTTTTATGTTTTAAGTTTTATAAGATTTTGTTGTTTACATGGTGAAAAATTGATGTTTTTACTGTGGGTCTGTCATTGACAGCCACAATATTTATATATTTGTCCGATTTCGACAATTTCATTTGCATTCTTTTGCAAATTTTTATATATGAAATTTGATGCTAATGTTTGATTATTATGTTCAGTAATGGACTAGTCAAGTTAGGATAAGATTTGGATTTAAATTTAATTCAAATTCGCTTTAAATTTGAATATCGATTTATACCGATTAAATTGCAAATTGTTGTCTTTTGAGTTTTAAAAATCCGAATAAATTGCATAAAATCTTCTAAAATCATGTTTTGTATAATAAATGTTTTTACACATTTTTAAAGGTTTTTAAACAATCATTCTTTATTTTCTAGGCTTTCAAAATCATTAAAATTCTTTTAAATGATGAGTTTTCTCTCAAAATCCTTTAGATAAATTTCTAGAAATTGGTTTAAAATCCCATTTTCTCTAGTAAAATATATTATTATTAATTTTATTAATTTTAATTACTTTGATTCTTTTTCGGACGTATGAGAAAGTAAATTAAACGATTTAGTAAAATTACGAGGTATGGGACTCGTGAATTTACTTTATCGGTTAATTTCGGACTTGTACGATCGAAACGACTTTTGGAAATTGTTTGAATTCCTCTTTGATGACAACCACTTCGTGGAATGTTTTTGATGTATTTAAATCCTAATTGGGGCATTATTCCATATCAATTTATTTGATATATATATATAGTCCGAGAAACCTTAAATAGGAGTATATTCGATGATAGGCTATATTGATAGAGATGCTCTTGCCAATGATATGAGGCAAATATTTCGATGGAATTTGATGATGATTGATGAATTTATGGTATTTCTTACTTGTCGATGAGATAAGACAAGTTTGGCATTTCATACCATTCGCCGATGACATGAGGCGATTTTTTTTATGATGATTTAGATGATTTTCATAGTGTGGCATCGACTAGCGGCTAGAAAACCGCTAAGTGAGAACGTGCGGTATGGGACGTACGTTACCACTTTTCGGGTTACAATCCGAGAGTTTCTGACACATTCTAAAAAGGACTACCAGTACTTTGAGTCCCGATCGGGCCAAGCAATGTTTGGCTCGATCACTGTGATGGCGGGGGCTCAGCGGACACCGATTGGAGTGAAGACTCCAATCACTATGATGGCGGGTGTTCGGGATGGATATAGATGACGTCATAGACCGAAACAATTCGATGTGAGGATTTCGGTCAATAGATGGATATGGTACCATAATGATGGAAGTACTGGTAAGTAGCACGTGCATCATTGCTTCGGCATGCGGGATCTGGCCAATCCGAGGTTTCTTTTGATGATTCATGATGATTTCAATTTTGCCACCTTTTTATGTGTTTTCTATAGCTTTATAGATGTGAGAAAGGCATATATGATTTCTTGGTAGATTTTGGTAATTTCGAATTTATGAATTGATACTTGGGATTTTATATGATTTTGGAAGGATGATTATTTAATGAATGATTGTTAGGAGTTCCCTTTCACCTTGTCGTATTTTTTTTTCTAACGATAAGATTCAGTTTGCCTGACCCGTGTGTTTGTCACTCGGGTCAGACCGAGTTGCAGGTTAGGTCGGATATCTATCTTTTGTGTTGGGACCCATTTTGCTTTTTGAGGGGCTCATGACTATGGACTTGGCTACATCTTTCGTGTGTGTCTTTTGTGTCAGCTTATTGTACATATTCTTTTATGGGGACGGAGATGTATGTATATTGTGTGATTACACGCCACTATGATGTAGGGTATTACATTTGATGTTCGGTTGTATTAGTATATATATCTGTGGCTGCTGTTCTGTGATGTGATTGTTATATTTATTGCATTTTGTTTCTGAATAGATCCTACAGCCGTGTAGTATCGTATTAGTTAAACATTGAGTATGTCGATCACTTGAGATACACGAAAAAAAAATATGGTAAAAAATCGACGTACTTAGTCTTTAGCTAATGAATTACTATTCGGTCGCCCTTAACCAGCCCTATTCTCTGCATTAGTAGACGGAATAACTCATTAATTCTCTTTACTAATGTGGGTCTCGGGGTGGGGTGTCACAAATAGTAGATTGTTGTTGTTTACAGAAGCTTTGTATTTCAGTAAAGTATAAAATAAACCTATTTTTAATTTAGTGTATATATATATATATATATATAATAACAGTTAGTTTCACAAAAAAACAAACAGAAAATTCATACAGACATGATTTTGGAAAAAAAATAGAAGTAGGATTTTAAAGTATTTGGAAGTTTATATATGAATATAAAAAATATATTATTTAAGGAAAATCAATTTAACACTAAATTTTTAGTTGATTAGTTTATTAAACAGGAAATATATATGTAGATAAGCTCAGGAAAAATAGAAATTTTAAATGAGAATACAGATTACTTTTGTAAGCATGTATGTGTCCAGAAATAAATATACATATTATGCACTTACTAGTTTATTTTCAAAATGAATTTAGGTGATTTATTTAATTTCTTTAGTTACCAAATGATTTATAAAAGGAAAATTTATTTAAAATTTAATTATTTATTTAAAATAAAATCATTAGCTAGAAATTAAAAATTTTAGCCTAAATTAAATTTCTTAAACGAAATTTAAATTGTCTGATTAGTGCAAATATTAATAAATTGTATAAATGTTATACAAGGTCTGGAACTGTGAAGAGACAAGCTAGTTTTGGATCGAATTCGCAAAACGGAAATCAAAGGTGAGTTAATTTCACTCAGCTAAAATTAAATTTAAATTTAAATGATTAAATTTAAATAATTGATTGTATGGTTGAATTGACTGATGTGCTATAGTATGATATATTTTGGAATTGATATTTTATATTTTGCTAACGTCCGTTGATACAGGAAAAACAGGTTGGAGGGATCCAACTGGATCCCTCAACATTTATTTAAATTATTTAATACCCTCTGTTGAGATTATTTGATATTCTCTGATGAATTATATTGGAATATTGAATGTTATGGTTCGATTGGATATAATTGGATATAATGAATTTCCAAAAATATATAAATTGGATTTTGGAAATAAAATAAAGGAAGTGAATTTGTAAGTAAAATAATTATGGAAATTTGAATAAATTTAAGAAAGATTTGAAAAACATATAAAGCGAGATAAAAATTCTAATGAATAAATTTTGAGTATGGAAAGGGAATGTTTGAATAAACAGAAAGTTAATGAATTTTAAACTTCAGAGTTATTATTTAAAAGAACAAAACATTTATTTAAAATTAAGATTTAAATTATTTAAGACGAATAAAGAAGAAATTGGGAAAATTCTGAAATTTGTATATTTCAGTTAAAAGAATTAAAATCAAACGGAAAATAATAACAATATTAATAAAATTCATAATTAACGAATTTTGAAATGAACTGAGTAAGTGAAGAAATTTATTTCAAATGGAATAAATTGGGAATCAATTTGGGAAATTGATTTGTAACAACCCTAGATTTTACATATATTTTAATTTTGACTTTATTTTTTTATTTTGCAATTATTTTAAACTTTTTTTATTCAAACATTTCATTTTTTTTTATAAATGTTGATTATTAAGTGAATTATAGTTTTAAACTGGTATAAATTAGATATTTTACTAAAAAGTGAAATTCCGGTCAAACCGTTCAAGCTTTGACTTTTACTTAAAAATTTAAAAGTTTGAAATTATAAATTTTATCTTTTATTATGAAAATAGATTCGATAACATGAACACTGCTTTTTGTTTCGTTGAAAACGGAGTTAAACTGTAAAAGTTATGTACATTTCAATTTTGGGTGTACTTTGATTTATTTAACAATTTTGTCTATTTTAAATTATATAAATTATATTTTTCTTTGTCATATTTTATTTTAATATATGTTAATCTGTTATTTTATGTATATTTTTGTCTTTTAATATTTTTGAAGTGATAGTATAATTTTTCTAAAGCTTATTGAATTTATTTTCTATTTTTAAAGCCTAGTTTCTATTTTCTTTGCTATTTTCTTCATTTAAATTATATTTAAATTAAAATTTATATATTTATTTGTGAATGCATTTTAGTTTATGTTATTATCTTTGTTATAAATATTTTTGCATGTACATAAAGATTTTCCAAAGTTCATTGCATTTATTTTTCATATTTTCAAGACTAGTTTGCAATTTTTGCTGTTTTATTAATTAAATTATATATATAATTAATATTTATTTATTTATTTTTGTTTATTTAATAAATTTTCGTACTTTTATATGAATTTATATATATATTTCAGTTATTTAAAAATTAAAATAAATTGATGGAAATTTTAAAGGTTTTAAACACTTTAACTTCCAAAGCCTTTTTACATTCCGACCTTTCATTTTCTCAACTCCACTCTTTAATGATTTTTTGCCGTGCTTTCATTTCTTATTCTAGCTGCATCTCCCTCACTTTTCACGTATTCTAACCTTCTCAAACTCATAAAAAAATTGCACGGCCATTGCTTCAAAGGTTTGGGTAAAATTCATCTCCTTCTTCCTTGTTTTTCTAGTTTTCTATTGAATTTTGTATATGTTCTCTACTTTCATAGCTTTGTTCCTCCACCTCCAGCTGCTAGGCCGACCCCATCACCACCACAACCAGCCACCACCACCTCCAGATCACCACCCCATCAGGCCGACCTGCCCTAGGCAAGAGATCCACCCTCCATTTACACAAACCATCACCATATAGTTTAGGCCGGGCATACCCTTCCTCTATCACCACTTCCACCACTTCCTCCACCACCCCTTGCTCTGACCTGACCACCACCCACTTCCACCTCATCCACCACCATCTGGACACCTGGCCATGCCCCTATAGCTTGAGGCCGAGCCCATGTATAGCCTAGAAATGATGATATGTTGCCTTGTGTGTAGATTGTTGCACCCTATGTCCATCACCTTCAATTTCCACCATGGCCATCACCAATAGCCTCCACCACCTGATCTTCCACCACCTCTAGCTGCCACATCAGACCCCACCTGACCTTCACATTGCATGGCTAGACCCACAACAGCAAGGGTCGAACCCTATGGTGCAACAAAAGCCACCATTTGCCTTAGAACCCTTTGTATTCCATTGTCTTCTCTACTTGTAACTCACACTCACCTTATCACCTTGTAGCCGAGCCTATACTGGACCCAAACCAGACCTTAATCCATGCCTTGGCTATGCTATTTCAGTTCATAACTGAAGTATGTGAAGTTGAGAACAAGTGCAAACCATTTAACTTGTTTTGGACATTGATTTCTAGTGTTGTTCAAGTGTTACATTGTTTTGTAACTTATATGTTGCATTGTTTTGTGTAAATGTGAACAAGGCAATTATCTTTGGCTCTCTCAATATCAAATCTTTGTCGTGCCATCGTGCTTTTGAAGATCTCAGTTTGTGTCAGTTGTATTGCAATCTCCAGCTCAAACAAGTGAGTTATCCTCACCAGACAATATGTACATATATAACTAGTAAATTGACCCCTTTTGAATCTGTAAAATGCATTAACATGTTACATATGCTATATTATGATTATATGATGTTCACCCATGCTTAAACACCTATTATAACATCTTTTACTGTTATATTATGTTGTTCTGTTATTTTTATCAGTTTATCACACTGCAAGTTCCCTTTAGATTAGAATCACTATGGGTTGAAATGATACATACCCGAACGGACTTTAGAATAGGGGAAAATCGTTATGGGCTGAAATGATAGGCCTGAGCGATTTTCATTTTATTTCATTTACTTGGGACTGCGGGTTTGAAATGATAAAACCCGGATTTTCTTTTTAAATTACGGGTTGAAATGATACATTACCCGTATCACTTTACCTAGGCTAGAAAATTTTATACAGACCCGTAGTTAAAATATATTTTTCTAAAATTTTTAAAAATATGTTTGAAATGTAAATATTATAATATTTTGATTTAAAACATAATTAAAAATGATTTTTGTAAAGTATTATTGATTTTTTTGGAAATTTATAGGTTAAATAAATTAGGGAAAAGTTAGAAAATTTAAACGTAAGTTATTTTGGAAATTTTGATTTAATTATAATTGGAAATTTAATTAAATATGAAATTATGATAAATTTATGATAATTTGAATTTAAAATGAATTTAAAATGATTTTATAATATATTAATGATTTTTGTGTAAAGTTAAAAAAAAGGGAAAGGGATGATTATTTAAGTTGAAATTTTGAAATATAACCAAATGGGAATTTGTGAATTTGGCTTAAAAGTGAATTTTAAGTTAAGTGAATAAAATTGAAATTAAGTTATATTTTGAAATTTAAACTTAAGTGTTAAGTTGAAATTTAATTTAATGAATTTAAATTTGAATGTTGAAATTTAATAAGTGAATTATTATTAAATTTTGATTTTTGAATGGAAATTTAACTTTATAAAATCATGAACTTAAGGAAAATTAAATGTTGTTTATAAATGTGAAAATGTATGATTTTATAAGTTAAAAATGTTTTAAATAAAAATATAATTGGTTGTGAAATTATATTGAATATTTGAAGTTAATTAACTGCATTTTTGAAATGCTATTAATTGCAATTTAAATGATATTACAGCATTTGTAAATGATGTAGCTGATGATAATGAACTAAAAAGCTAAATTGAATTAAAGGTTATTATAGCAATCTTTTTAAGTGCTATAATTGTTGAATTTAACTAAGTTTAATTGAAATATTAAGTAAACCCTATTACAACATTTTTAAAAATGCTGTCTTTTGTTAAATTGAACTGTTTTGAATGTAACTTTCCGTAGCGTTCTCTAAATGCCACGAAAAGTGAATTTTCACTGTTTTGATAAACTTAAGTGAATAAATGAACTTTGGAAGTTGAAATTTTTGGAAATTTAATAATTTAATTATTAAATATAATAACTTCATTTTAATGATTTAAAATGATTTTTGAAATATAAACTGTTTGGAAATGTAAATTGAAATGGTATTTTAAATTGAATAAAATGAATAATGATTTGAAATGAAGTTTTGGAAAGATATGATATTTTCGATATATTAAAATGATTGAAATGACTTGAAATGGATATGATATTTTTGATATATTAAAATGATTGAAATGAGGTTTTGAAATGATATGATATTTTGATATATTAAAATGATTTGAAATGTGGTTTTGAAATGATATGATATTTTGATATATTAAAATGAGGTTTTGAAGTGATATGATATTTTGATATATTAAAATGATTTGAAATGTGGTTTTGAAAAGATATGATATTTTGATATATTAAAATGATTTGACAAGAATTTCTGGAAAGATATGATGTTTTAAAATGGTTTGGAATTAATTTAATCATTATTTTGGTAAAGATTTAGATTTGAAATGATATCCTATTTTGAAGTATAAACATTATTTTAAAAGTTATAACTACGGGTTATAATAACGATTGGTTGGCAAAGAGACCGGGATCGGATATCTGGCATACTCTCTGTCGATACCGAAAACCACTTTGACAACAGTGTACGCGGTGGAGATTCCAGAATGAAGTAGGATGGTGGCGACGTTCTTGAGGTATATTACGTGGACCTAACTCCCGTGAGTTGGCATAAGGTGGCTAAAACAGGAGCGATCTCGAGCCAAGTGAGGTCATTCCTCCGATCGGACACATTCCTTCGATACTATACTCTTACTTGTGATTGATTAGATGGCCATCCTCCGATTTTGATTTTGGAGATTGGAATCGCTGGAGATTATCTGCTTATCTAGTTTTATCTATTCCAGTTCTGTTGTTCTATTCAGCTTGTACTTGGTTATCATCTTAAGAGTTCTGTTGTACTTTATTTAGTCTGTTGTATTTTATTTAACTCTGATATATTTACATAGCAGCTTCATGAAATGCTATCTCTTTACTTCCGCTGCATTTCTTACTCTGTGTCTGTGTTCTGTGAGTTTTTATTTACTGTATATTCTGAGATTTGCCAAATTTTATTTACAATGCGGTATTTTGAGCAATTCAAGTCCGACATGTGCGGATGCGAACGGTTGAAAATATCGGGTTGTTACAGTTGGTATCAGAGCTTTGGTAGCTCTAGGCAAAACTCAGTATATAGGGTAAATGTATTTACAGAATCACTTTCATTCGAGTTTAAACCTCTTCCTTTTCGACTCGATTCCTTTGAATTTTGGAACATTCCCCGTGGTTCCAAAATCCATTCATGTCCCTCACTATTTATCTTCTTTTGTTTCTGGAGTATCCCATAACTCCACTTCAAAAGATCTTCATAATGAGTCGGCGGTCTCGCCAACTTCAAATTTATTTGTAAAAGGGGAAAACACCTTTACAACAACATCGATTCACCATAGATTCTATATCCCCGGTTTAGATGCTAGTATCTCTTATAATTTCGAACTCTACATCTTGAGATCGAATGTAGATTTACGCAGAAAATCCACATTGATCTTATTCTTTAAGTCACGGTTAACCCGGTTAAGGTTACCCGTGATTTATTTAAGCTTATCCATCTCCCTACTCTGTTTGACCATCTTGTCCTTTGTTTCTAAACAATCTCCAAACATTTTGAACTATACTTGTAAATCTATGTTTTATATATTGTGTTGTTTGAGTTGATGATGTTGATTTGGGTTTCCAATCGATTCGTCTGATCAACTCTATCGATAGGATTTCTAAAACACTTTGACAGAACAAACTGACACAATATTATTTTAAAATTTGGTTAATAAATTTTGATATAAGTAAATTTATGGAACTTAATAAATTGATTTAAATTAATCATTTGAAATGATAATACTTGATTTATCATTTATTGTTCTATAATTGAATTTATAAATAGTTGTTTATAAATTGATTTGGGAACTGAAATGAATTTAAATCAAGAATTTGAGAATTTAATTTCCGATGGTTTCAAACCTTGTGTTTTCAAGTTTTAAAAGGATATATCATTTAAAGTATTTTCGAATAAGAAATTTGTTTCCAAAGAATTTTAAACTTTAAAGAAATTAGGGCTCTTCTCTTTGTCGCTGGAAAATAACTTCGGTGATGACCGCGGCATCATCGACTTTCATTTTCGAGTTTCGAAGTGAAGAGACCGTTCTATAGTCTTGCTGCAGTGTTGCTTTGAGAATTTATGTAACGACCCATATTTTACGTGTCGATAAATCGTATAATAGTTGCATTAAGTCGTTTGGAGCTTGAGTCGTTCTAGAGATAAGTCGTGTTAAAGTTAAGTCGTGTGGAACTTAAGTCGTGACCGACTTAGAGGATGGAGCGACTTAGGGTAGGTGGCCGACTCATGGGGTCAATGGTTTATAGGTTGGCCGACTTATAGGAGTGAGTGGTAGTTGCCGACATATGGTTGTTAGCGAGTTAAGAGAGGCAGCGGCTTAAGGTTTGGACCGAGTCAAGATAGTGAGCGACTCATAGGATAACCGACTCATAGAGGTGACCGACTCATGTATTGGACCGACTCATAGGATGGAACGACTTAAGGAAAATGAGTTAGGTCGTTGAGTCGTATAGTGTTGTTGAGTCGCCGAGTCGCTGAGTCCTGTGTTGTATAGTGTTGTTGAGTCGATGAGTCGTTAGGTCGGCCTGTGTTTTAGGACGTGTATGCTATGAGTCGTACACGAGTTAAGTTGTTGGGTCGGCTAGGTGATGAGTCGTAGGGGTTGTTGAGTCGTTAGGCCGCGTTAGTTAGGTCGTGAGTCGGCATGTGTTCTGAGTGGTTAGGTCGGAGGCTTTTGAGTCGTATGCAGTTGGGTCGGCTTAGTGTGATCCTGTGTCTCCGATGAGTCGTAAGTCGTAGCCCGCGTGCGTGTTAGGTCGTTGGAGTTTTGGGTCGTGGGTCTTAGGTCGGGGGCGACTCAAGGATGGGTCGGCGACGACTTATGGATGGACGACTCAGGGGGGATTCAGCCTATAAATAGAGGGGTTTGGCTCACTTTTTGGCACCGGTTTTTGAAGCGACGAAGTGCTGCCATTTTGAGAGCTCGACTACAACATTTCTTCATCTTCTTTTCTCCACTCTAATCTAGTTCTAACATCCATCCAAGATCGAAGATCAAGATCGAAGATCCAAGAGCCAAAGTTGAAGATCTTCATCCAACGAAGCTAGATTCCATCGTTTCAAGCGAGATTTCGACGAATCAAGCTTGAATCCTTGCTGTCCAGATCTGAAGTGATTAGTTTTTGAAGTGTTTGGGTGATTCGGTGAGTGGTGGTTATCTCTCATGCGGACCCAAAGGAGTATATTGGTTTGGTGGTTTGTTGGAGTGTTGTAGATAGTGATTTTATGCATTTTTTTCCTTAGATCCAGGTGTAGATCCACTACTCATGAAGATGTTTACTTATACAAGTTCATTTATCAAGTTGAAGAGACAAAACCCATGATTTATATTTGTTAGATCTATGCTAAAAACCCATGATTCATTTATGTTAGATCTATGCTCATTTATTTACGAAATTGCCATTATCATTGTAATTGTTTATTTAGATCTTGTTTGAATGATTGATTGCTTGGATTAATGTTTGATTTGATTGATTAGTTGATATATAGCTTGATTTGATCAAGTTGGTTGATGATGATTCAAAAGCTAAGTGGAAAGGCTCTTAATAAGGAAAACTGCTTGTGGCATATGAAGCGGATGTTGAAGCTCATATGTATGGATTAGATGATGTTGAGATGGGACTTTGCCATGATGCGATGAGGCAAGCCATGATGTTGAGATGAGACTTTGCTATGATGCGATAAAGCGAAGCATGATGTGAGATAGCCTTGCTTTAATCCAAACGGGATCATCCCAAGCATGTTGATAACTCGATGATGCGATGCGAGTTGGTTGATAATGGTTAGCTTGAGAGGCGCTTGAGCTAGTATGGAAATAGTCGTCGAGGAGGATGACTAGGAGGCTGAGATCTCATCGTTGTTGAAGGTTCTAGCATGCTCAAAACAAGAGTACGTTGGAACGGGCTGCGACGACGTTCCAAGCACGGGCGGCAACGACGTGCTAGTACTCTGGGTAGTTGCGAAAATTCCTAGGCACGGGCTGCGACGACGTGCGGAGTTATGTCAAGAACCGGGGTTACCATTAGCCCTTGACAGGTGGTCATTCAACTAACGGTGAAATCTGATAACAGTGATAGCCAGAGTCATGGATGTTTGGACGTTTGGTTGTATCATTATTCGGTCTCAAGAGCGGTGTTTTCCGGGTGCTTATCTGATCTTGGTTTAGGCCTTGGGGGTTTGTATTTGGAAAACATCGACCTTGACTCGAATGATTATTGCTTTACTTTAATTGTCTGCCATGTTATGCTTGCTTCTCCTTAGTGTGTGTCTGGGGGCTATCACTGTAGAAAGAGGCGGGGTGGAATGGTTTGGTTCCTACTCCTTTTATCCCTTATGCTCTTTTGGTATGTTTGATAGTTGATTTACTGCTCATTAAGACTTTGTCTGACTCAAGGTTTTATGTCTCCTCTTATTACCTTGGGTTGTTCATCCATGTTGGGATGGGCAGATTAGGTAGCAGGTGACAGGTGCTGTTCTTGGAGATCTACGTTGATGATGACGAAGACGAGCAGGAGGCTTTTGCATATTATTTCATATTATGTACTGGGTGTTCCGCTGTATATACTTTGAGTGCTTTGTAGTGAGGTTTTGATGTATTGACTGTTCTGATGATTGTATCAAACTTCTAAGATGCTTATTTGATGATATTCTGTTATGAAGCTTCACTATACATATATTTCTCTATTGTATTTTATCCATGCACTGTGAGTTATGCGATAGATTCTGCGATGTTTATTCTACCCTTGACGGTCACCCATGGCTGCCTGGCACGCCTTTCAGCTCATTATTTCCTTGTTTTGGTGCGGGAGTCATGGGCGGTCGTCACATTTGGTATCAGAGCTTTGGTTAATCGATTTTAGCCAACGCTCGCTGACGTAACTACGTATGAGAGACGTAATTGTATTTTGATGAATGATTACTATATATAATATAGTAGTTTAGAAGGATTTGAACTCCTTATGCAGTTGTTTCTCAAGGTGTTCTAAGTCATTCCTTTTTGTAGATATTAAGGATGAGTCGAAGGGGGAGACCAGCTACTAGGGAAGGCCGTGCTGCTAGGGAAGCTGTTGATTATGCTCCTATGTTTGAGGCCATGATGACTTCGATCATGAGAAGGATACCAGCCTCGGGGCCATCAGTAGATGTTGGAGTTCAAGTTCAAGCTCCAAGACCAGTGGATTTTGCTAAGCTTTGCAAGGACTATACTTCTCTTGGAGGAAAGGTTTTCTTGGGAACGGAATCAACCATTGAAGTGCAAAGATGGATTGATGCTTGTAGAAGGATCTTTGGTGACTTGGGAGTTGAGGATGCAACTAAGAGGAAGCTTGCATCAAGGCAACTTCAAGGGAGAGCTTCGGATTGGTGGAATTCTATCACCATTGATACTCCGGAGGAGGAGATTACTTGGGAGCAATTCCAAGCTAGATTTGAAGCTAAGTTCATCTCTACGGCTCAGAAATCTGTCTTGTTTAAAATGTTTGTGGAGCTCAAGCAAGGTGGAAGACCCGTTCTTGAGTATGTTTCTGAGTTTGAAGCTTTTTCCAAGTATGCCAGATCGTATATTGATTCTCCCTATCAGAAGAATGAGAAGTTTGTGACCGATTTGGATGCTTATCTTGGAAGACAGTTGGTGGATCATCTGGACGATCCGTTTGAGAAGTTTGTGGAGAAAGCTCTCAGGCATGAGAGTTTGTTTCCTAGGGAGAGTTCTGTTGTTGCTGTAACCAAGGAAGGGTTTAAGCCACAGAAGGGTGGAAACAAGAAGAGGAAGCAACAGCAACAGAAGGGTAAGGATGGCCAGAAGAAGCCAAGGGGCGAAATGACTTGCTATAATTGCCAGCAGAAGGGCCATCTCTCCAAGGATTGTAGGAATCCAAAGGCGCCGGCGAAATGCCACAACTGTGACAAGCCAGGGCATTTCAGGAAAGATTGTCCAGAACCGAGGAAGGACAGGCAGATTGTGCAAGCTTATGCTTTGGGAGCTGTGCCGTCGTTTTCAAAAGCTCTTACTGCTGAAGAGAAAGGGAAGAGTGTGGTGGTTCAAGGTACTCTTTCCATTTGTGGTGTTCCAGTTAGAGTGTTGTTTGATACTGGAGCGTCGCATTCTTTTGTTTATGATGATCTTGTAGGCCGGTTAGGTTTGGAACCGGATTTGTTGATAGGCCATTGGTTGTGACTAATCCAGTTGGGGGTTCGTCATGTTTGTGTATGATATGCCATGGTCTAGTTGTGTCGAGTCATGATTGCTCTTTTGTTTGTGATTGTTTTGTTCTGAACTTTGCGGGGTTCAGAATTATTTTGGGTATGGACTGGCTTAGGAAGTATGCGGCAAGGATTGATTGTGAGAGGCTGGAGGTGACAGTCGGGAATGTGGAAGGGCGAAAGGTTGTGATACGATGTAAGCATGAGGAAGGCGTCTTCATGATCTTCATGTATTCGCTGGTTGTTCCACGGGATGGACTGTCATCGGTGCCTATTGTGAATGGATTTGAGGATGTCTTTGACGAAGTCAAAGGATTACCGCCGCATAGGGAGATCGAGTTTCGTATCGATCTAGTTGAGGGAGCCAGACCTGTTGTGATGCCTCTTAGGCGGATGGCGCCTAGGTAGCAACAAGAGTTGAAGGTGCAAGTTGATGACCTTTTGCAGTAAGGATTCATTCGGCGTAGTGTGTCCGAATGGGGTGCACCAGTTGTGTTCGCAACCAAAGCGGATGGATCGTTGAGGTTGTGTGTGGATTATCGTGAGCTGAATAAAGTGACTAAGAAGAACAAGTATCCATTGCCGAGAATAGATGACTTGTTTGATCAGCTTCACGATGCTAAGGTGTTTTCTCAGATGGATTTGGCAACGGGATTTCACCAGTTGAGAGTGGCAAAGGAGAGTGTGCCGAAGACTGCTTTTAGGACACCATCCGGTTTTTATGAGTGGCTGGTAATGCGTTTGGATTGACTAACGCACCAGCATATTTTGTTGATCTTATGAATAGAGTGTTCAGAGATCAGTTGAATAAGTTCGTGCTTGTGTTTGTGGATGATATTCTGGTTTATTCCAGAACTGAGGAAGAGCACAAGACGCACTTGCGTATTGTTTTGGAAATCTTACGGAAACATCAGCTGAAGGCTAAGTTTTCGAAGTGTCACTTCTGGAAGAGTGAAGTGAGATTCTTAGGCCATGTTATCTCTGGAAATGGAATAGCGGTTGATCCCGCTAAGGTGGCAGCGATCCAGGATTGGGTTAGACCTAAGAATGCATCTGATGTGAGAAGTTTTCTTGGATTAGCTGGATATTATCGACGGTTTATCAAAGACTTTTCCAAGATAGCTGCACCGTTAACAGGATTGACGAAAAAGAACCAAGTGTTCAGATGGGATGATAAGTGTGAGCTAGCTTTCGTAATCCTGAAAGAGCGACTGACGAGTACTCCTGTTTTGACTATTCCAAGTGGGAATGATGAGATGGTGGTTTACACCGATGCATGTGGTACTGGACTTGGAGCAGTACTAATGCAGAAGAATAAAGTTGTTGCATATGCAAGTCGACAACTGAAGTCGCATGAAAGGAATTACCCGACTCATGATTTGGAGTTAGCGGCAATTGTTTTTGCTTTGAAGATGTGGAGACATTATCTATTGGGAGTTAGATTCGAGTTGTTTACAGATCATAAGTCGTTGAAGTATCTGTTCTCTCAAAAGCATTTGAATCTTCGACAGCAACGGTGGCTAGAGTTCTTGGCATCGTATGATTTTGGTATAGCCTATACTCCGGGGAAAGGTAACGCGGTGGCTGATGCGTTAAGTCGAAGACATGTCGGATTGGGAGCCATGTTTTCGGAATGGAAGAGTCTCGAGTATTTGGCTGGATTTGATTTCAGGCCCAGATGTGAATTGGAACCTGAGATGTTGGCAAACTTATCAATAAGGCCTACTCTTGTGGAAAGGATTGGCGAGAGTCAAAAGCGAGACGATAAGCTTGTCAAGATTATCCTTGATTTGGAATCTGGATTGGACCCAGAGAAGGATAAGGGATTCGAAGTCGATCGAGAGGGTTGGCTTCGGAAGCAAGGACGATTGGTTGTTCCCGACATAGATGAATTGAGAGATGAAGTTCTGAAGGAAAGTCATCACTCGAAGTTGACAATTCATCCAGGTGGAAATAAGATGTATCGGGATATGAAGAGAACTTATTACTGGGAAGGTATGAAGAAGGATGTTGGAAATTTTATTTCCAAGTGTATGAATTGCCAGTTGGTTAAGGCAGAGCAGAAGAAGCCAAGTGGATTGCTTCATCCATTAGAAGTTCCTATGTGGAAGTGGGAACAGATATCGATGGATTTTATCGATGGTCTACCTAGAACAAGAGCAGGAAATGAAGGGATTTGGGTCATAGTAGATCGGTTGACCAAGAGTGCAAGATTCATTCCTGTTCGATCGACTAGGACTGCATCGAAGTTGGCTGAGTTGTATGTTAAGTGGATAGTTCGATTCCATGGTATTCCGAAGAGTATAGTGAGCGATCGAGACCCATTGTTCACTAGTGGATTTTGGAAGAGCTTCCAGGAAGTTTTGGGAACCGAGTTGTGTTTGAGTACAGCTTATCATCCCCAAACAGATGGTCAGACTGAGAGAGTCAACCGAGTTTTGGAAGATCTTCTCAGAGCTTGTGTTTTGGACTTTGGAGGATCATGGGAAGATCATCTTCATTTGGTGGAATTTGCATACAATAACAGTTATCAGTCGAGTATTGGTATGGCACCATATGAGGCATTGTATGGAAGACCGTGTAACTCTCCGACATGTTGGTTGGAAACTGGAGAAAAGCTGATACTTGGGCCAGAGATGATTCGACAGACTACGGATTGTATAGAGATCATTCGGCAACGAATGAAGGCAGCCCAAGATCGTCAGAAAAGTTATGCCGATAAGCGTCGTAAGGATTTGGAATTCGACATGGGTGATATGGTTTTTGTGAAGATTTCTCCACTTAAGAATGTTATTAGATTCGGGAAGAAAGGAAAGTTAACTCCGAGATTTGTTGGACCATTCCCGATTATCGAGCGAATTGGAAAGCTCGCTTATAGATTGGAGTTACCGGAGAAGATGGCGGTGTGCACAATGTCTTTCATGTATCTTATCTACGGAAGTATGTGCATGACTCGAACACGGTGGTTTTTGCTGATAGCTGTGAAGACTTGGAGGTTGATCCAGTGGTTACGAGACCTCGTAAGCCGCTTCGTGTTGTTGAAACCGACACGAAACAGCTTAGGAGGAAGACGATTACGTTGCTCAAGATACAATGGAGTGATGATGTTAACGACTGTACGTGGGAGGAGGAAGAGAGAATGAAGGCAGCTCATCCTGAACTCTTCGAGGTATGGCCCTAAGGTGTCGTGACATCTCATGAATTTGTAACTTGTTCTAATCTTAGAATTCTGCATGCTAGGCTTGTAATTGGATGCATGGTTTGTTGATTGCTATGGATGGTAGGCATGCAGAATAGTTTTGATTGGTCTTGTTTGTTTGGAATTTCGGGAGCGAAATTCCTAAGGGGGAGAGAATGTAACGACCCGTATTTTACGTGTCGATAAATCGTATAATAGTTGCATTAAGTCGTTTGGAGCTTGAGTCGTTCTAGAGATAAGTCGTGTTAAAGTTAAGTCGTGTGGAACTTAAGTCGTGACCGACTTAGAGGATGGAGCGACTTAGGGTAGGTGGCCGACTCATGAGGTCAATGGTTTATAGGTTAGCCGACTTATAGGAGTGAGTGGTAGTTGCCGACTTATGGTTGTTAGCGAGTTAAGAGAGGCAGCGGCTTAAGGTTTGGACCGAGTCAAGGTAGTGAGCGACTCATAGGATAACCGACTCATAGAGGTGACCGACTCATGTATTGGACCGACTCATAGGATGGAACGACTTAAGGAAAATGAGTTAGGTCGTTGAGTCGTATAGTGTTGTTGAGTCGCCGAGTCGCTGAGTCGTGTGTTGTATAGTGTTGTTGAGTCGATGAGTCGTTAGGTCGGCCTGTGTTTTAGGACGTGTATGCTATGAGTCGTACACGAGTTAAGTTGTTGGGTCGGCTAGGTGATGAGTCGTAGGGTTTGTTGAGTCGTTAGGCCGCGTTAGTTAGGTCGTGAGTCGGCATGTGTTCTGAGTGGTTAGGTCGGAGGCTTTTGAGTCGTATGCAGTTGGGTCGGCTTAGTGTGATCCTGTGTCTCCGATGAGTCGTAAGTCGTAGCCCGCGTGCGTGTTAGGTCGTTGGAGTTTTGGGTCGTGGGTCTTAGGTCGGGGGTGACTCAAGGATGGGTCGGCGACGACTTATGGATGGACGACTCGGGGGGGATTCAGCCTATAAATAGAGGGGTTTGGCTCACTTTTTGGCACCGGTTTTTGAAGCGACGAAGTGCTGCCATTTTGAGAGCTCGACTACAACATTTCTTCATCTTATTTTCTCCACTCTAATCTAGTTCTAACATCCATCCAAGATCGAAGATCAAGATCGAAGATCCAAGAGCCAAAGTTGAAGATCTTCATCCAACGAAGCTAGATTCCATCATTTCAAGCGAGATTTCGACGAATCAAGCTTGAATCCTTGCTGTCCAGATCTGAAGTGATTAATTTTTGAAGTGTTTGGGTGATTCGGTGAGTGGTGGTTATCTCTCACGCGGACCCAAAAGAGTATATTGGTTTGGTGGTTTGTTGGAGTGTTGTAGATAGTGATTTTATGCATTTTTTTCCTTAGATCCAAGTGTAGATCCACTACTCATGAAGATGTTTACTTATACAAGTTCATTTATCAAGTTGAAGAGACAAAACCCATGATTTATATTTGTTAGATCTATGCTAAAAACCCATGATTCATGTATGTTAGATCTATGCTCATTTATTTACGAAATTGCCATTATCATTGTAATTGTTTATTTAGATCTTGTTTGAATGATTGGTTGCTTGGATTAATGTTTGATTTGATTGATTAGTTGATATATAGCTTGATATGATCAAGTTGGTTGATGATGATTCAAAAGCTAAGTGGAAAGGCTCTTGAATAAGGAAAGCTGCTTGTGGCATATGAAGCGGATGTTGAAGCTCATATGTATGGATTAGATGATGTTGAGATGGGACTTTGCCATGATGCGATGAGGCAAGCCATGATGTTGAGATGAGACTTTGCTATGATGCGATAAAGCGAAGCATGATGTGAGATAGCCTTGGTTTAATCCAGACGGGATCATCCCAAGCATGTTGATAACTCGATGATGCGATGCGAGTTGGTTGATAATGGTTAGCTTGAGAGGCGCTTGAGCTAGTATGGAAATAGTCGTCGAGGAGGATGACTAGGAGGTTGAGATCTCATCGTTGTTGAAGGTTCGAGCATGCTCAAAACAAGAGTACGTTGGAACGGGCTGCGACGACGTGCTAGTACTCTGGGTAGTTGCGAAAATTCCTAGGCACGGGCTGCGACGACGTGCGGAGTTATGTCTAGAACCGGGGTTACCATTAGCCCTTAACAGGTGGTCATTCAACTAACGGTGAAATCAAGGCAATGATAACAGTGATAGCCAGAGTCATGGATGTTTGGACGTTTGGTTGTATCATCATTCGGTCTCAAGAGCGGTGTTTTCCGGGTGCTTATCTGATCTTGGTTTAGGCCTTGGGGGTTTGTATTTGGAAAACATCGACCTTGACTCGAATGATTATTGCTTTACTTTAATTGTCTGCCATGTTGTGCTTGCTTCTCCTTAGTGTGTGTCTGGGGGCTATCACTGTAGAAAGAGGCGGAGTGTGATGGTTTGGTTCCTATTCCTTTTATCCCTTATGCTCTTTTGGTATGTTTGATAGTTGATTTACTGCTCACTAAGACTTTGTCTGACTCAAGGTTTTATGTCTCCTCTTATTACCTTGGGCTGTTCATCCATGTTAGGATGGGCAAACTAGGTAGCAGGTGACAGGTGCTGTTCTTGGAGATCTACGTTGATGATGACGAAGACGAGCAGGAGGCTTTTGCATATTATTTCATATTATGTACTGGGTGTTCCGCTGTATATACTTTGAGTGCTTTGTAGTGAGGTTTTGATGTATTGACTGTTCTGATGATTGTATCAAACTTCTAAGATGCTTATTTGATGATATTCTGTTATGAAGCTTCACTATACATATATTTCTCTATTGTATTTTATCCATGCGCTGTGAGTTATGCGATAGATTCTGCGATGTTTATTCTACCCTTGACGGTCACCCATGGCTGCCTAACACGCCTTTCAGCGCATTATTTCCTTGTTTTGGTGCAGGAGTCATGGGCGGTCATCACAATTTAATTGATTTGAATTTATAAGATATGATTTGATTTATAATATATATATATATATAGATATATGATTTAAATTGATTTGACATATTATGTACATATATTTATTTATCTCTAAATGGTTTGAAGGGAGTCGAAAATTTTATTCTTAAATTTTACCTTAAAGAATAATTTCAATTATAAAAAGAAATTCAAAATTTTTGAATAAATGATTCAAACTTGAGATGAGGGAATTAGAAAGTTTTATTTGTATAATACAATTGCATTCAAATTTAACTTGCCTTAATTTCAAAAGTTAACAATGTAATTGGATAATATACAATATAAAATGCTTTATAAATAAAATTTGAGTGATTATAATAAATTTTATACACTTAAATTTTAGTTATAAAAAGATTAACTGAGGTAAGTAGAATAAAAAGGTAATTGAATAATTTACAATATAAATGATGTTGAAGGAATTAAAAATAAATTAAAACCGTTATAATAAGGGTAAGCATATTTTAACATAGGTGATAAAATATATTGAGAGGAATAATTTTAATTTTAATTAGTAGTGAAGAAGAATTAAATTTTATTTGGTACATTTTGAGTATAATAAAAGATTTTTCAAATACATGATTTTAGGGATTTGTTAATTTAAGATAATTGGATGATAAGATAATGAAATTAGAGATGCCTAAGATTTATTTGACTTATGTAAAATTAATTTTCAGTTTAAGTTGAAATTTTATGGTTTCAAATTTATTATTTTATTTTGTTTTTCAAACTATCTTTTGGTTATCCTAATTTCCCTTATCGTGCTACAGAATGGGCGGCTATTGCATATACCAGTCTGTTTAGAAATCTTTCTATAATCTTTAATAATCTTTGGTACTCATTTTGAATTTGATCACTGCTTTCCATCCACAGACCGTCGGTCAAGCAGGAAGAGTGAATCAGATTCTAAAGGATCTTTTCGTGCTTAGGTTCCTGATTCTAGAGAATCTTGGGAAGATCGTCTCTACCTTGTGAAACTTACATATAACAATAGTTATTAGGTATAATTTCAATCTCCTTGTCATCTTGTCTTAATCCTATTTCACTCTATATTTTTCTGTGCTTTCCCGTGCCTCATTCCTTTTCGGGGACGAAAAGTTTTAAGTGGGGGAGAGTGTAACAACCCTAGATTTTACATATATTTTAATTTTGACTTTATTTTTTGATTTTGCAATTATTTTAAACTTTTTTTTTCAAACATTTCATTTTTTTTATATAAATGTTGATTATTAAGTGAATTATAGTTTTAAACTGGTATAAATTAGATATTTTACTAAAAAGTGAAATTCTGGTCAAACAGGTCAAGCTTTGACTTTTTACTTAAAAATTTAAAAGTTTGAAATTATAAATTTTATCTTTTATTATGAAAATAGATTTAATAACATGAACACTGCTTTTTGTTTCGTTGAAAACGGAGTTAAACTGTAAAAGTTATGTACATTTCAATTTTGGGAGTAATTTGATTTATTTAACAATTTTGTCTATTTTAAATTATATAAATTATATTTTTCTTTGTCATATTTTATTTTAATATGTGTTAATCTGTTATTTTATGTATATTTTTGTCTTTTAATATTTTCGAAGTGATAGTATAATTTTTCTAAAGCTTATTGAATTTATTTTCTATTTTTAAAGCCTAGTTTCTATTTTCTTTGCTATTTTCTTCATTTAAATTATATTTAAATTAAAATTTATATATTTATTTGTGAATTCATTTTAGTTTATGTTATTATCTTTGTTATAAATATTTTTACAAGTACATAAAGATTTTCCAAAGTTCATTGCATTTATTTTTCATATTTTCAAGACTAGTTTGTAATTTTTGCTGTTTTATTAATTAAATTGTATATATAATTAATATTTATTTATTTATTTTTGTTTATTTAATAAATTTTCGTAATTTTATCTGAATTTATATATATATTTCAGTTATTTAAAATTTAAAATAAATTGATGGAAATTTTAAAGGTTTTAAACACTTTAACTTCCAAAGCCTTTTTACATTCCGACCTTTCATTTTCTCAACTCCACTCTTTAATGATTTTTTGTCGTGCTTTCATTTTTCATTATAGCTGCATCTCCCTCATTTTCTCGTATTCTAACCTTCTCAAACTCATAAAAAAATTGCACGGCCATTGCTTCAAAGGTTTGGGTAAAATTCATCTCCTTCTTCCTTGTTTTTCTAGTTTTCTATTGAATTTTGTATATGTTCTCTACCTTCATAGCTTTGTTCCTCCACCTCCAGCTGCTAGGCCGACCCCATCACCACCACAACCAGCCACCACCACCTCCAGATCACCACCCCATCAGGCCGACCTGCCCTAGGCAAGAGATCCACCCTCCATTTACACAAACCATCACCATATAGTTTAGGCCGAGCATACCCTTCCTCTATCACCACTTCCACCACCTTTTCCACCACTTCCTCCACCACCCCTTGCTCTGACCTGACCACCACCCACTTCCACCTCACCCACCACCATCTGGACACCTGGCCATGCCCCTATAGCTTGAGGACGAGCCCATGTATAGCCTAGAAATGATGATATGTTGCCTTGTGTGTAGATTGTTGCACCCTATGTCCATCACCTTCAGTTTCCACCATGGCCATCACCAATAGCCTCCACCACCTGATCTTCCACCACCTCTAGCTGCCACATCAGACCCCACCTGACCTTCACATTGCATGGCTAGACCCACAACAGCAAGGGTCGAACCCTATGGTGCAACAAAAGCCACCATTTATCTTAGAACCCTTTGTATTCCATTGTCTTCTCTACTTGTAACTCACACTCACCTTATCACCTTGTAGCCGAGCCTATACTGGACCCAAACCAGACCTTAATCCATGCCTTGGCTATGCTATTTCAGTTCATAACTGAAGTATGTGAAGTTGAGAACAAGTGCAAACCATTTAACTTGTTTTGGACATTGATTTCTAGTGTTGTTCAAGTGTTACATTGTTTTGTAACTTATATGTTGCATTGTTTTGTGTAAATGTGAACAAGGCAATTATCTTTGGCTCTCTCAATATCAAATCTTTGTCGTGCCATCGTGCTTTTGAAGATCTCAGTTTGTGTCAGTTGTATTGCAATCTCCAGCTCAAACAAGTGAGTTATCCTCACCAGACAATATGTACATATATAACTAGTAAATTGACCCCTTTTGAATCTGTAAAATGCATTAACATGTTACATATGCTATATTATGATTATATGATGTTCACCCATGCTTAAAAACCTATTATAACATCTGTTACTGTTATATTATGTTGTTCTGTTATTTTTATCAGTTTATCACACTGCAAGTTCCCTTTAGATTAGAATCACTATGGGTTGAAATGATACATACCCGAACGGACTTTAGAATATGGGAAAATCGTCATGGGCTGAAATGATAGGCCTGAGCGATTTTCATTTTATTTCATTTACTTGGGACTGCGGGTTTGAAATGATAAAACCAGGATTTTCTTTTTAAATTACGGGTTGAAATGATATATTACCCGTATCACTTTACCTAGGCTAGAAAATTTTATACAGACCCGTAGTTAAAATATATTTTTCTAAAATTTTTAAAAATATGTTTGAAATGTAAATATTATAATATTTTGATTTAAAACATAATTAAAAATGATTTTTGTAAAGTATTATTAATTTTTTTGTAAATTTATAGGTTAAATAAATTATGGAAAAGTTACAAAATTTAAATGTAAGTTATTTTGGAAATTTTGATTTAATTATAATTGGAAATTTAATTAAATATGAAATTATGATAAATTTATGATAATTTGAATTTAAAATGAATTTAAAATGATTTTATAATATATTAATGATTTTTGAGTAAAGTTAAAAAAATGAAAGGGATGATTATTTAAGTTGAAAGTTTGAAATATAACCAAATGGGAATTTGGGAATTTGGCTTAAAAGTGAATTTTAAGTTAAGTGAATAAAATTGAAATTAAGTTATATTTTGAAATTTAAACTTAAGTGTTAAGTTGAAATTTAATTTAATGAATTTAAATTTGAATGTTGAAATTTAATAAGTGAATTATTGTTAAATCTTGATTTTTGAATGGAAATTTAACTTTATAAAATCATGAACTTAAGGAAAATTAAATGTTGTTTATAAATGTGAAAATGTATGATTTTATAAGTTAAAAATGTTTTAAATAAAAATATAATTGGTTGTGAAATTATATTGAATATTTGAAGTTAATTAACTGCATTTTTGAAATGCTATTAATTGCAATTTAAATGATATTACAGCATTTGTAAATGATGTAGTTGATGATAATGAACTAAAAAGCTAAATTGAATTAAAGGCTATTATAGCAATCTTTTTAAGTGCTATAATTGTTGAATTTAACTAAGTTTATTTGAAATATTAAGTAAACCCTATTACAACATTTTTAAAAATGCTGTCTTTTGTTAAATTGAACTGTTTTGAATGTAACTTTCCGTAGCGTTCTCTAAATGCCGCGAAAAGTGAATTTTCACTGTTTTGATAAACTTAAGTGAATAGATGAACTTTGAAAGTTGAAATTTTTGGAAATTTAATAATTTAATTATTAAATATAATAACTTCATTTTAATGATTTAAAATGATTTTTGAAATATAAACTGTTTGGAAATGTAAATTGAAATGGTATTTTAAATTGAATAAAATGAATAATGATTTGAAATGAAGTTTTGGAAAGATATGATATTTTTGATATATTAAAATGATTGAAATACTTGAAATGGATATGATATTTTTGATATATTAAAATGATTGAAATGAGGTTTTGAAATGATATGATATTTTGATATATTAAAATGATTTGAAATGTGGTTTTGAAATGATATGATATTTTGATATATTAAAATGATTTGAAATGTGGTTTTGAAATGATATGATATTTTGATATATTAAAATGATTTGAAATGTGGTTTTGAAAAGATATGATATTTTGATATATTAAAATGATTTGACAAGAATTTCTGAAAAGATATGATGTTTTAAAATGGTTTGGAATTAATTTAATCATTATTTTGATAAAGATTTGGATTTGAAATGATATCCTATTTTGAAGTATAAACATTATTTTAAAAGTTATAACTACGGGTTATAATAAAGATTGGTTGGCAAAGAGACCGGGATCGGATATCTGGCATACTCTCTGTCGATACCGAAAACCACTTTGAGAACCGTGTACGCGGTGGAGATTCCAGAATGAAGTAGGATGGTGGCGACGTTCTTGAGGTATATTACGTGGACCCAACTCCCGTGAGTTGGCATAAGGTGGCTAAAACATGAGCGATCTCGGGCCAAGTGAGGTCATTCCTCCGATCGGACACATTCCTTCGATACTATACTCTTACTTGTGATTGATTAGATGGCCATCCTCCGATTTTGATTGGGAGTGTGTTCCGAGGTGGGCGTATGTGGCTGCTGCGTTACCACCAGCCCGTGTGCGTAATTGGTATATCTACCCTGGCATTGCCTTGTGTGCCGTGTCACCTACCATACCGAGCCTTTACTACGAGTTTGTTTTTCTCCCGTAGCCTGTTTGGTATCCTCTGACAGTCACCCGGAGTGGAGATGGCATGATATTGGATGGACTACTGGGACTATTATGTGTGAAGGGTGATATGGGTAGCCCGAAACGCTATTTAAAAGTAAGTTTATTTTACTGTAGACATTATTATAATAGCGAAATATTACTACATAGTAAATAGTTTAATGGATCCTTAAAGGATGGACGGTCTCAGGCATCCTTTAAGTTACTTGTACCTTATTACAGTTCATTTGAGTTGGTTTACATTATATAAGTATATATTGTCCTGACTCGAGTGTTTGTATTTTTATTTACGCTCGGGTCAGCCTGAGTTATTCACAGATTTGGATTCCACTTTCTGGAGATTGGAATCGATGGAGATTATCTGCTTATCTAGTTTTATCTATTCCAGTTCTGTTGTTCTATTCAGCTTGTACTTGGTTATCATCTTAAGAGTTCTGTTGTACTTTATTTAGTCTGTTGTATTTTATTTAACTCTGATATATTTACATAGTAGCTTCATGAACTGCTATCTCTTTACTTCCGCTGCATTTCTTACTCTGTGTCTGTGTTCTGTGATTTTTTATTTACTGTATTTTTTGAGATTTGCCAAATTTTATTTACAATGCGGTATTTTGAGCAATTCAAGTCCGACATGTGCGGATGCGAACGGTTGAAAATATCGGGTTGTTACATGATTGAAGTGATTGAGATTGAAATGCTCCCTGGATAACTAAGTACGTTTTCAAAGTAAATTTTTAAATATAAATTAAAAGTTTTCTTTAAGTTGTTTTTAAAAAAACAGCAAGTTTTGGAAAATTTATTATTTCTAATATTTAAATTCTAAAGTAAGTATTTTCTCAAATCTATTATAGTAGTAACTACTTAAAAAGTGACTTAGTATTTTGTTTTTAAAAGTGAAAATCCGGTTTTATATTTTATTAAGTAACCTTACTTTCAAATTTTAATATAGTATATATTTTTAATAAATTATTGAAGCGGTTTTTAAAATAAATGTTTAAAGTATATTTCAAAGTAAAGCTTTTTAAATTATTTTAAAAATCTAGTTTTGTGCTTGGTGATTTCAGCGGAGATAGAAAATATTTGGGAAAGTTTATTCTGAAAAGAAAGATGATTTGAAACTATTTTCAAAAGGGTTGAAAATAGAAACATATCTTGTGAAGATATTTTGAGAATAATAAATAATTTGGGAGATTATTTATTGTTTGATGGATGTTGTGAATGTAAATTGATAGTTAAATCACCGACGATCAATATGGACAAATTCGTTGATCATTTCGAAGAGACCGGATCGAGATTTATTTCTCGAAAACCACTTCGATCCGGTTTGTACATTTCGTGGAAAACGATTTTGGATTCGAAGATGGAGCAGTGAAGTGCAAGGGCTAGTCGCTACTAATCCTAAGGATATTTCCAAAACGGATGTAGTAGGAATAGTGCCTTCGGTTCTGTTCGAACTCGAGACGGACTTGTATGGATGAATGCTTGCGAAACATCGTCAGGTGGACGATGGGCATTCTAAGGGATATGTTCTAAAAAGGTAACGCTTAGCCTCAAGCCTCATCAAATGGGAACGACTGAAAATCAGGGGTTGTGCAGCAAGGCTAAGTGGGTAGCACCCAAGCAGGGTGAGGTCATCCCTGCCTAGATGTCCCTTTTTATTTCGTCTTAGTGGGTGGTTGCTGATCCCAACCGCGGGGTGATCTCACTTGGATTATCCAGTAAGGGTTAGTCCCGGTCTTGTGTTGCAGGGGAGCGGGCGTACTCCTCGGTACAGTGATCTAGGCCACGTACTCTGACAGGTGGTACCCCAGTGCCTAATCATTAGTTGGAAATCCATTCTCCCTACGTACTATGGCTAGTAGCTGGAATTTAATAGATGTAACAATTTCGGCTATTTTATAAGTATTTGTATATAGACCCTATTATAATACCAGAGGATTTCTATAAAAAAGTTTTAGCTATCGTATGGTAAAAACCCGACATGTTTATTTGTGGCTTGGTCTTACGAGATGCTTTTGTTTTCAAAAGTTTTTTGAAACGTTAATAATCAATTGGGTGTGATTTTCTCATGCTGGTATTCCAGACTGACTCGGGTGTTATTTAACTGTAATGCTCGGGTCAGACCGAGTATTATAGAATACAGGATATGATGCTATGGAATTCAGAAGACAAGCTGGATGACGATACGTACTACCGTACTTGTTTATATATATATATATATTCTACTGTATTGAGTTGTTGTGTATCCAGTTGTATATTATTGAGGTTGAGTTGTGATTGATGTACACTGATGATGTAATATATAAACAGAGATATTTGATTTCTGAGTAAAGATTATTTATTATCTATTTTATTTTATTTCGCTGCGATGGTTAGATTCTGATGTTGTTTTCTATTTTCATCTTCTACTTCCTCTTCTTTAACCCAAATGGTTCGTATTTATGTACAACTTGAGTTGATTTAGGTGGAATAGTGCTGACTCAAGGGGTACGGATTCGGTGGTCGTTACAGTTGGTATCAGAGCTTAGGTTGGTGATAACCTTGGCTTTGGTGGGAATTACTCATTTAAATTAGAGTCTATAGTACTCTATAATGAGTTTGAGCGTATTAATAGATATGAGCGCGTATTTGTTAGTGAATATTAATTGTTTTAATATCGTGTTGATTGGTTTATTGAGTGGCATATGAACCTTCATCGACACAGTCTGCGCAACTGTATCGAAGGGGTTTCTAAACACTTGAATAGAGCAAACCTTTAATTACATTTAACTCAAGGGGTACGGATTTGCGGGTCGTTACACAAAGAAAACTATATCGGTTAATTACATTTAAATACATCGGAGTTACAACATATATATAAACACTAGACAGATTCAATCAACCTATCCTAGACAACTACAAATATATCACGGCGAAATGCACTCCATACATTCCAACCATCAAGCTCGCCTCCTGAGCTCCAGAATGTCCTTACCTGAAAATCTGTAATACTCGATCTGACCCGAGCATTACATCAAAGTAACACTCGGGTCCGGCTGGAAACCAGCGTGAGTAAACCCATAAAATATGAAATACCCAGCTATATAACTTATTTGCAAACCTAGGTAACTCATACATTCTATGAGTTCTCAACTTATTCAAGTCAATTACTTATTTCAAACAAGATCTAAGAATCACTACTAAATTTAAATATCCATGAATTCTTAACCTCTTCATTCCATCTTATTTACTTCTAAATTCAAATTTATAGAGAATTTAGATTACAGAACAAAGTGGTTCTGGGTATTTACAGCTACCCGATCCCAGTCTCTTCGGTTTCAACGTCATCCTAATTTCCGGTGGTTTAAGTGGATACAAATCCATTTTTAAATACACGTTCTCATATTGTCATAGCAAATTAATTATCAATGGATAACTCACCATATCTCAGTTTAACCCATCATGGCATACCACAATATTACAAATTATCGGACAAATATTAGTCTTATCATCTAATACAACTTATCCATTCATAAACAAGATTTATAGGTTGAACAATTAATTTAATTAATTTTTTTAATTACCTCTAAATCTTGCTTACACAACAGTAGATAATTACAAACCAATAAATAACTCAACCTTTAACTATCCATCTTAATTAATCTTCCTTAATTAATTATTCCTCAATTATGTAATTGGCCATAGATTAATTAACCTTAACCGTGACCATTAATTACTCTCATTAATTAATAAACTATAATTAATTACATTAATTATTTGCATTAATTAATTAATCTTTAATCAATCATATTCATTAATTAACTTTATTCAATCATATTCAATAATTAATTAAACTTTAATAAATTACACTAAGTAATTAAAGACTCTTTAATTAATCACACTAATTAATGATCCTTTAATCAATTATCATGTAATTACTTAAGTTAATTAATTGATCTTCAATGAAGAAATTATTAATTAACTAATCATTCTTTAATTAATTACTTTATGTAATTATCCTAACTCAAAACCATTCAAACACATTTAATTTCAAAAACAATTTATTATTTATATATAAACTTTGGAAACTTAGATCAAAGCTTCCTTTAAAATAAAAAATATAGGAACACAACAAAATCCGGATCATCATCGTTACATTTACACATTGTTTTAAAAAATTAAAAACTGCTTCCTTACAATCTATAAACCCGAGTTTCTTTTAAAAATCCCGAGCTAATCTTCGAGATAAACCACACTACCCTTCCTTCAAGCCAAACCAAAATTTCCTTGAGACATTCCTCTGGAAACTCTTCTTCCCAAACCAACATCGTTTCCAGATACAACAGCCTATCGCGTGCACGTGCACAGTTCGCCGGCAACGTTCGACCAACCAAGTCTACCATTGGCCAGTCGCCTTCGACTTCCCTTCGCCATCTAACCACCCAGACCCCACTTTTGATCATGAAATTGAATTCAAGTTCGAATGAACCCATCGACCCTGCCTATAACAAAATCGTTCACCAGAAACCAACCCGTGACTTCGCCTCTGACCACCAGATAACTCACCGTCACGCCTGAAGCTTCAACCATCTTCTATCTTCCATTTCCCCTACCCTAGTTAAACTCGATGCTACCACGCCAATGCATTTTCCATTCAATAGTATCGACAAAAATTTGGGTCTCAAACATTAACTCTGCCTCACCCGTCCACCACAGTCGGAGAAAAATCCCTCAGCATTTTTACCATCATCCCTGGCCTACGTGCCACCTCCAAACCAAACCCCAAGTTCTAAGTCGTAGTCGATTGCCGTCGATAGATAAAAACCCCAAAACTGATCAACACCGATTATCTCGAGAATCTCCTACCTAAAAATCATGATTCCCTTACCTAAATTCATCATTAACAATTTAGAGTCAGATTATGAGCTCAAAACAAGAATTCTAGAAATTGGAATCTGGACTTATTTTGAATCAGATCAATAAATCTTTATTTTGAAATACATACCGCATAATTTTATTTGAAATTATTTTTAAAATTGAAATTATCTTATCACCACCATTTTCTATTTAAATGTCAAGGTTTGAATTTATCTATATATGTAGATTTGAATTTACTTATTGTTGTTCAAATGTTTGGGAATACAACAGTATCCAGCAAAACAAATGCGTAACCATATATACAAAAATATTTAACGTAATTCAACTAAAATTCGACAAAACTATCCATGCAATCCATACTTATAGCCTTGCTTTATAGATTAAGCACATACATTTCAAAAATTCAACCAGTTTTAAAATTTGTTTACTCGTTTTATATAGAACAAAGCTTGGAATCTGGAATTGTTTTGATACTGGAATGTTTGGTGTGGATTTTGATCAGTACTAGACAATGTTGCAGCTTGAATTTGAATCGGATCTGAGCTTTTGATTGAAGCCCGATCTTGTATTGCATTTCCTAGACTAACTGAAGCCTTGAATTGCTTCCAAATAATTGTTTGAACAAGTTTGAATTTCTTCTTTTTTTATATTGGATTTTGTTACAGACTAGCATTTTCTTTGCTTTAGAAATTTTACTGATAAAGAAAGTGTAAGATAGATAGGAAGTTGTTTATATAACTTAATTTTCTCATTTGTTAATTATTTTGAAAAAGAAGAGATTTAGGGCACTTTTACAATTATAATAACGCTTGTCACTAAACACAATTTCTTTGCTTACATTTGTGATTTCCATGCATTATATATTAACAAATGTTAAAAACTTATTTTATATATCTCATATAATTTATATGTAAAATTCTATCATATTTCCTATTTAATTCAATATTTATATATGTATGTATAATCATTTTAAACTTTACCATTTTAGTTTATATTTGTACAATACTTAAAAAATCCAATTATACATTCATAGATAATTATATATACACATTATCTTTTGTAGTATAGAGTTTGTTTTAGAACCAATTTATTTTTAAGATGTTGGAATTTCAAATCCAAACTCTTATTTGCCATCTTCTAATATACATATACATATTCATATACATATACATATACATATACATATACATATACATATACATATACATATACATATACATATACATATACATATACATATACATATACATATACATATACATATACATATACATATACATATCATAGTTTGGTTCTAGTAAAAATATAAAACTTATTCCTAATAGCTTTACAAAAAAAATATTGATTCCATAGTTTAACCATTTACATTATTCATACACACATTAAAATAGTAAACATATTTAATTGTAAAAGATAAATTCTTCCAAATTAAATAATAATAAAGAAGATCATTAAACAAATATTATCAAATTTCAATAATTATATCAGGAGATTATTAAATGAATATTTATCCAAATATTTATAATTCAGCATTTATTATAGTTCAAATCCATCTATATACATATTCATATATATATATATATATATATATATATATATACACATATCAGAATTTCATTTGTTCAATTAACAATTGAGTATTTTAATAATTTTAATCCTGTTAATTTCCAATTAACAAATGCCTAAAAATTCAAGTTAACACAAATGACCTGATGGTCCAATACTGGCTAATACGTCTCTTAGACAAATGTGTCACAAAATCTCGAATGGAAACAAGGCAGTGTTAACATGTGCCCCATACCACATTCTTGCACTAAACGGTTTACTAAACGCTAGTAAATTTCACACTCAAAGCAGTAAAAAGTTTACCTCATCCCATCGGTAAACTCGACCCGAAGGTCAAAATGATCAGATAGACAAGTTGGGAATTAACCAACAAGATAAACACACATGTCCCATGCCATGTGTTTTACCAAACCGTTTAATTCTCCTTATCATTCGCTTGGATAGTACAAAAACATGTATTGTATATATAAAATAATTTACTTGAGAAAACTAGCTTTTAAAACCAATTTTCGAAATCAATTTAGAAAACCGCATTTGAAAATTCCCTTATTATAGAAAATGAATATATTTTCTATTGGAAAATTCTTTAGAAATATCATATAGGAATAATTTTAAATGCCTACTAATTTTAAAAATTATTCCGAAGAAGTTTGGAAAAATCAGTGCATGAAAACGAATAAAAACAAGGAAAATAACTCAAAACGATATTCGAATTCATTTCAAATGTTAATTCAAAATCAATACAAATTTGAATTTCAAATTCTCAAAATTTAGCTAGCCTATTGGTAGGATCATAGCACTTCAAAACATCACATAACCGTCATCAAAATCAAGCAAGATAAGATGGAAAACAAGCTAAAAACAAGTCGCAAATCAAAAGAACAAAGGCCAAACTACTCGTACTTGGGCCAACGAGGGGTAGACCCAGCCTAGTGGCCAGGTCGACTGCTAGGTAGAATGCCTGGTTGACCTGAAGGGTGCTGGGTCGACCTGCCTGTCGACCAAGGTTACAGACTCTTCTCCAGGTTGTTTTCCAACCTTGTATAGATTTTCATGGGTCAATCTAACATATCAAACGACCGAATTTTTGTTTGAAAATTGACATGCACAAATCATAACATATGAAAACACTACAAAAAAGATCTGGAAATAATTTGAGTGAAAATCAAAAACTTATAGCCACTCAAACTGGCAACCAGAAGCAAGAAATTCAATAAAACAACTGACAGAAAGAATACCTATATAGAAGCTATTTTCTTTCATACCTTTGCATTAGCAGGCTAGTTTTTTAGCTAGAAATGTGAGATGCCAAACTCACCTTTGCTATTAGAGAGAAAACTTGGAGAATCGGAGGAAAGTTGCGTACTTTTGGGAAGAAGGTGCTTCTCTTAATCTACTAGAACTCAAGGCAAACACATGCAGCAGGAAAGGAAGAAACTAACAACCAACTCTTCTAAAAACATTTTGATGGAATAATAAGGTTTTGGAATGAGATTACCTTTTAATTTCAATCTAAATTGATAAAACAACAAATTGTTTGAAAAAGATTTTAATTGAAAGCCTTGGAGTTTAGAAATGGTGCTTTCTTCTTATAGACAATTGGAGGAGAAGGGATAATTGTTTTTGAACATACAGGCATCTCTTTAATTCTTTTTCCCAATTCTGGTTAGGACTAAATGGGCTTATGGACCCATTGATTAAAAGAATATATGGGGGCCTTAGTTAATTAATCAACATTTAAATCATATGCACACATATATTGCACTATATTATAAACAAAGTCATTTTCCTTTCAATTTTCAACCAAACGAAATTTGTAAATTTACATACACATGAAATAAATTATTTTACACTATATGAAAAGATTAATTTTATTTTTAAAACATCTTTATTATTAAAATCCTTTGTTTTTCAAAAATACACTATTTACTCAAAGAGATGGATAAAACTCTATTTTTAACTTCTAAAATTCCACAAAAATACTATTCTCACTTAGAAAAACATTTTAAACCATTTTAAACTCAAATTTATAATTAAACTCATTTTAAAACCAATTTCCATCTTTTTATTTAAATAAATAGCCTTCAAAAATCTCATACTTCTTTTAAAAATTATTAAAATTAATTGGCAATAATTAATACAATTATTGCACTTTCTCCAAATAAAACCCATTTTCCAATCATTATTAACCCAAATAAATCAAATAAAGTTTCAAACTTATTTTTTTTAATTTTATTTTCAAAATTCATTGTTTATTTCAAATAAACAATTAAAATTTCCAATTTTATTTTAACTTACAATATTAATTATAACTACCATTATAATATATATTAACTGGTAATCACCAAAACCAGAGTTGTTACATTAGTGATTGAATTCCTAGGTCATTATTTCGTCCTTAATCATCCTTCATTTTCAAATGACAACAGTTTTAGTGCATATAATTATATCTAATGCATGATCTTACACTAAGGTTTGCTTGCTCGCTTCAAGTAAGCCAATTTCACTAAGATTTCATATATCGCGGACATGACTGTTTACCATACAAATTTTGTATATGGTATATTATGGATCATATATCCATATTCTTGTAATACTTTACGATTCAAAATTAAAAAGACAATATATTATCTTAGGTAGTAATAATTTAAATGGTCATTATATGAATGTATTTAGTAGTTGTATAATTTGGCTCATGCATGGGTCTAGAAACGATGGCATGCCAAAGGATTTATTGGTAAGTACATTTTTATTACTATGTTAACCTTTAATAGTTCCATTTGTATATTTTTAATTAATAAACATTTATCAATTATATTAGATGCATAAGTTTATCGAAGTACATAATTTAACTTTGCATAACATATGTTCTTACAATATCAGAATGGCTATGATATCATTTCATTTTCTAATAAGGATCTCACTAAATTTTTTATATTTCTCAAAACACTAGAGAAATATAGAAATCTTTGATTTTCCAGTGAGTTTAAGACTCGCTTGCCTTAAGATTCTTACCTTGGGTTTTGCACAACACGTTTTAGGCCCATAAGCGATGGGCAACTCTTTATCGGTTGTATCATATATAACTCCTGACCATGGTCCTTGTCCTAATTTTTACATCAATCTTGAGTTTTCTTAACAAATCGAAGTATATCATTCATTTGTACTTGTCTTTTTGTGATGGACTAAGTATAATACACATGATTTGAGTCTACGCAACAAATATAGACATGTATCTTACCTCATCTAGGTAATATATTAATAGTACATATAATATTACTAGCTTGAGTTTGCTCGACAACCAGTGAGGACGTAAGTGACATATCAATATATAAATGATAGAGGATAATTTTATATGTTAGATATTCATAATCCTTAATAGATATTAGAGTGATATTGAAGAAATAATGTATTTCTTAAGAAATACCCTCGTGATTAAAGTGTTTGAGACATCTGAAATCACATTACACATACTTTATGTATGCACTTATTTCAAAAATATGTTTTAGTTTTATTTCAGTTTAACTTAAATTATGTTTATGCACATATAATCATATAAGTTTAATTTATCTACAATTGTTATAATTTGATTCTAGTTACATAATATATATATATAATACACACACACACATGTATCTTTTTAGTTAAATCATATTAATCAATTTGAATTGTTAGTAAACATATATAATTAACTTTGGTTCATATTAATTTAATCATATATAACTAATATTGGTTCTTTTTAATTAAATCACATTTAATTAACTTTTGAATTTTATTAATTAAATCATATTTAATTAAATTTTAGTTCTTAATTTAATTAACTAATTTAGTTAAATTTTATTTTATTTAAAATTTTACAAAATATATGTTGTTCATCCTAAACCATCTAAGATAAATAGACAATTATGACACTTATAGTTTTGTTTATATATACTCACATTAATATATGTGTGTGTATATATATATATATATTAGTTTTAATTACTTATTTATTCTAGCAAAACAATTTATTAATATAGTTGTTATATTTGTTTGGTGTTTAAATTGGGAATGTTTGCATAAAAAGTGTGCAAACAATTCCAATCGATTTGTTGTAGAACTTTGCATAAGCTGTGCATAACACGGCTTTTATATTTATAATTTGATTGATTTTCAAAGGGCAGATAACATATAGGTTTTGTAGAAAGTAAATTGTAGTAAAGTAAAGAACATAAAGATTTATGGTGATTAAACCAGAATGTGTGTAATGACCCATAATTTAATCACTTTGAACATGAATAGTTAATATGTTTTTAAATTATTAAATAATGGAATTTATATCTAGAAGTATTAACCTTGTCTAATAAAACAAGAAAGCATTATTAACATAGCCTAATAAAACAAAATAGTATAATTACTAGCCTAATAAAACAAAATAGTATAATTACTTGCCTAATAAAACAAGAAAGAATTATTAACATAGCCTAATAAAACAAAATAGTACAATTACTTGCCTAATAAACCAAGAGAGAATTATTAACGTAGGCTAATAAAACAAAATAGTATAATTACTTGCCTAATAAAATAAAATAGCATAATGATTATTATATTCCATGCGCATGGTTGCCATTGGACCAAAATCTGGTCGAACCAGATTATGCCATGCGGATGGTTGCCATTGGACCAAAATCTGGTCAAATCAGGTTAGGCCATCATTGATAAGGAGGATTTCTATTGGACCAAAATATGGTCGAATCAAATTATGCCATATGGCTAGCTTCTATTGGACCAAAATCTAGTTGAATCAGGTTAGGCTATAGGAAATTACTAAAGTACCATTCTCTTCACCTATAAATACCAAGTCCATATATCATTTTATTTCATTCACAAACTAAAGAAAAGAACTAAAATTCATTTTAAAAGGTGAAGTATTCCAAGTCTCCATCAAAGCAAATAGGATGTGAGTATATTTCATGTTTTTATAGTTTAGTGGGTATAACTTATTCTGTGAGTACATTCCTTGCTTTCATAGTTTAGTGGGTGTAACTTATTCTGTGAGTATATTTCATGTTTTCATAGTTTAGTGGGTATAACTTATTCTATGAGTATAATTTAATTATTTTACAGTCAGTGTAATCTTAATCTCTTTCCTTTTACTCATTCATATTTTAACAAATGTCGTGTTAACTATTGATTGTAAATTGTTAATAATAATGAGTCTGTTATTATTCTTGTTATTATTCTTGTTTGGTTGTTTGATTTGTGCTCGGCCAGTTTATGAGCAATAACTTTGATGTTTAGTTAAAGGGAAATTACACCACCTTTTAACTTAGGATTGACATTTAGTGACTTTATTGTTAAAAGGAAACAACACCCCTTTTAGCTATCTCATTTGATTAAGAGGAAGCTTCACCCCCTCTTGGTTGTAATCTCCTTTAAAGATGATGGGTTTAAGTTATGATTTGAATCGAAGTTTTAAATCTTTGTTTAAAGTATTTTAAAGGAGCTTCAAAATTTATATAATAATTTAAATGAGTTATTTATGGAAAGTACGTAGTCCTATACTTGGCACTAAAAGCCGATGAGTAGATTGATTCTCTATCTGTGAGATCTGGAACCGAAGTGTCTAGGCAAAGCTAGGAGCAACCAGTATCCTGACTTACTTTGTTTTGTTTCTGGGCGAGGGATAGAGTAAGTCGAGAATATCGGAAACGTGACAAGTGTAGGAGATTTGATTTCCATAAATGATCTTTATAATTATAATGGAAAATGTTTGCATTTCTTATAGAATATTTTTTTTGACCCATCTAAGTATGCTTTTGAAATATGAAATCCTCTTAATTGTTTTGAGAGTATGCTTATACCGATGGGATGGGTATACGGATATTTTCCAAGTATTGAAAGAGTATAAGATTTAATTTCCATTACGATCATTTTGTTATCCCCGATAGTCGATATCTTGACTATTAATTTCGATACCCTTTTTCCTTTTATTTTTGTTTTGTCAATCTAAGGCGATTTGTTGCTCAATTAGAGTATTGATATCCTTTATCGGAAATGACTAAATAAAGAGCGAGTGGGGGCCAAGCTATGTGGGGTTGCTCCCATTAGGGTATTTTCTCATCTACTCTAGATTGGTTCCGGTTTTATGCGCACGGAGATGTGAAATACTCGGATACTCGGTAAGGATGGCGGGGTCCGGCTTGGAGATTTCCGAGTGCCATCGTAGTTCTCAAGTATATTTTCTAGAGGTATACTTTCGATAAGCGGGGCTCACCCTCCTAGTCATTTGGAAAAAATTCCTTTTCCTTATTTTTGATTCAAATCTTTGGTTTGATTCTTTCTTAATTTCATCGGGAAGCGTCTTGCACTCTTCGCGATGTTTAATTATCTGTATCCATTCTTTTATACTTGGATGTTGTCCTTGTGAGGAAAAAACCCGTTCTGCATTTTTGCGATGTGGTCTCACTAATTACTTTGTGTGCTCTATTTTTGGAGTTTACTCTTACCAGACTTATTGTCTGACCCGAATTGTTGTTTTCCCTAAATGTTCGGGTACTCATTTATATGTGAGTAGTCCAGAAATGACAGGTTTCTTTGGGCTCTTTTGAAGATGGTGGACGAGCAGGAGGCTCCTTATCTATCTAGCTATTTATCTCTGCTATTATGAGATGTTGGCTCTATGTATGTATATTTAAAGGCAGGTTGTTATAACTGCCTAGACTGATAGTAGTACTTTTGTTGTAACTCTGATAACTCCATGTTGGGGAGTTACCTTATGTACTGTCTTATTTTTATGTTATATTTAACCGTTCCGTTGTGAGATTATTATTCCGTTCTTATATTTTATTCCATGGTAACTCGTCTTTCAGATACTTGGGCAACGGCACATGAATACAATGGACGTATTAAGTGTCGTTCTCAAGGGTCAGAAAGGTGGGTCGTCACAGTTGGCATCAGAGCTTCGGTTGAGCGAACGCCTTAGCCTGATTGGGGTACAACTCACCAGAGATAGGGTAAGTGATGCCCTAGAATGAGTTCATCTTGAGGGAGCGTATTTATAATTTTTATAATAATAATATTTATCCTCTAAAGTCTAGTTTTAGATCCTTTGGTGTTATTTCCTTAAACCATTTTAATCCTATTTTTGTATTCAAAAGATACCTGTTATTTGCTTAGATAACAGAAAATGAATACAAGAAGAGGAGGAAGGAGAGGATCTAGAACTAGCATGGATACCAATGGGAGGGTACCTAGAAATGCTACTATGTGAGCTGTAGATCCGGCAGAGGAAATGCTAGTGCAAATTCATACCGCTATGAACTTTGCAGCTTTGTGTAAGAATTTTACCGCTTTGGGTGGGAAACCATTCTATGGGACTGAAGACATTCTTGGGGTGCAGATGTGGCTCCGAACTCGTCAAAGAATATTTGGAGATCTTTGGTTGGAAGATGCGGATAAACGGCTGTTGGCATCGCGACAACTTCAAAAGTCAGCGATGGATTGGTGGGATTCAGAAACAGCAAGTACTCCAGAGGGGGAGTTTTCTTGGGCCCAGTTCAAGGAAGTTTTTGAAGCATAGTTTATTCCAGAAACCGGAAGAACTCAGTGATTTAGAAGTTTCATTGACTTAAAGCAGGGTGATATGATCGTGTCGCAGTATGAGCATAAGTTCAATGTTTTGTCCCGTTTTAGACTTGGATTGATAGACACACCACTCAAGAAAAATGAAATGTTTGTGAATGGAATGCGACCAGAGTTCCATCGTGAAATGACCAATCATCTTATGGGTACATTCACCAACATTATTATCATGGCTTTGAGGTTTGAGGCTCTTGATATTAAGGAAGGAGTCCAGAAGGGTGTAGTACCAGCAATAAGTGCCAAGCCTTTATCGGTTATACCGGTTGAAGGTAAGCCAAACTTCAAGCGTAAGTTTAAGGGAAAGAAGCAGAGTGCAGGGAAGAAACCCGAAGACGGCGCTCCAGCACAGAAGAAGCAGACCAACTTGGCCAACATTCTTTGTTTTAAGTGCAATAAGATGGGCCACTTTGCAAATCATTGCCCAATTGCCACATGTTTTAATTGCGGCCAGCTAGGACATATGAAGAATGGGTGCCATTTTCCTAAAAAGGGATCTCAAGGACAAACTTTTACCATTGAAGAGATACCATCCACTTCTTCAGATAAAAAGGGGAAGCAAGTGTTGCAAGGTACATTATCCATCTATGATATTCGTGTAAGGGTGCAATTTGATACAGGAGCTTCCCATAGTTTTATTTCTTATGACCTAATGGACAAACTAAACCTTAAATATGTTATCATAAGTAATCCTCTTTGTGTGTCGAACCCAATTGGAGGTCCGACAAATCTTGACACCGTGTGTTTAAATGTACCTATTTCTTGTCGAAATCGTCTCTTTCCTTTTGACTTGTTTGTTCTTGGGTTTATGGGTTTTGGAGTGTTGTTGGGAATGGATTGGTTATCTAAGTTTAAAGCTATCTTGGATTGTGGTAGAAGGCTTATTAGAATTAGTGATGCAGGAGATGTTGGTGTTGATATTAGTTGTGAAAAGCCTAAGAAGTTAATGAGCAGTTTTCTCTATTCACTCGAAGTGACTAAAGCGGAGCTTGGAGATGTGCCGGTTGTTCGAGATTTCATAGATATTTTTGACGAGGTGCAAGGTTTACCTCCTCACCGTGAAGTCGAGTTCCGTATTGATTTGGTTTCGGGAACTAGACCTATTGTACAACCCTTACGAAGGATGGCTCCAAAAGAGAAGAGGGAGTTAGAAAGGCAGACTTATGACTTATTGCAGAAGGGCTTGATCCGACGTAGTACCTCAAGTTGGGGATCGCCTGTCGTCTTTGTTACAAAGGCAGACGGTTCTCTAAGGTTATGTGTAGACTATCGGGAGTTGAATAAAAGGACTTTCAAGAATAAATATCCTTTGCCAAGAATTGACGATATGTTTGATCAACTCCATGGTTCTCGGATATTTTCTCAATTAGATCTTGCCACTGGTTTCCACCAATTAAGAGTGGCAGAGGAGAATGTTCTTTTAACAGCTTTTCGAACTCCTGAAAATTTCTAGGAGTGGTTAGTTATGCCGTTTGGATTGACTAATGCACCCGATTATTTTGTGGACTTAATGAATCGAGTATTTTGAGACATTCTTAATAAATTTGTTCTCATCTTTATTGATGACATTCTTATCTATTCAAAAACAGAGGAGGAACACAAATATCACCTCCGTGTCGTACTCGATACCTTAAGGAGCCATGAGTTGAAGGCTAAGTTCTCCAAGTGCCATTTTTGGAAATCTGAAGTTAGATTTCTAGGGCATGTTATTTCGGGAGAAGGTATATCGGTGGATCCAGCTAAAGTTGCTACGGTCCAAGACTGGAAGAAGCCCGATAGTGCGACGGAAGTTAGATGTTTCTTGCGATTGGCTGGTTTTTACCGTAGTTTATCAAGGACTTCTCGAAGATTGCTTCTCATCTGACGAAGTTAACAAAGAAAGATGTTAGGTACATTTGGACTTCTAAGTGTGATCAAGCATTCAATGAATTGAAAAACAAGTTGACTGGCGCTCCTATTTTAACCATTCCAAACGGGAGCAAAGGTTTAACCGTGTATACAGATGCTTGTGAAACTGGATTAGGAGCAGTTCTGATGCAGCATGGGAAAGTTATTACCTATGCGAGTCGACAGCTAAAGCCGCATGAGAAAAATTATGCTATGCACGATTTGGAACTTTTGGCTGTTGTCTTTGCACTAAAGATGTGGAGGCATTATCTTTTGGGTGAAAGCTTTGAGTTATACACGGACCACAAATCCTTAAATTACCTTTTTACGCAGAAAGATTTGAAATTGAAGCAGCAGAGATGGCTGGAGTTTCTTGCCTCTTATGATCTAGAGGTTCTTTATACCCCTGGAAAAGCAAATGTCGTTGCTGATGCATTGAGTAGGAATGTAGCAATGGTTGCAAATCTAGAAGTTAAGCCAGTATTGTTAGAGAGAATTGCATCCAGTCAAGAGGCAGATCCTATTTTAGCTCGACTTAAGAAAGATGTTGAAGAAGGTGTTGTTTCTGGCTTTAAGATTGATCTCCGGGGCATATTGAAAATGAATGGGCGTATTTGTGTTCCAGACTTTGATGGACTTAGGCAAGAAATGTTAGCCGAATGCCGCCATTCAAAGTTATCTTTTCATCCAGGAGTGACCAAGATGTTCAAAGATATGAAGAGGGTATTTTGGTGGAAGGGGATGAAGCGAGATATTTCAATCTTTGTGAGTCGTTGTGCAAACTGCCAGCAGATTAAGAGTGACCAACTGAGGACAGCTGGATTGCTTCAACCACTTGAGATCCCAAAGTGGAAGTGGGAGTAGATCTCTACGGACTTTATTGATGGGCTTCCTAGGTCAAGAAGAGGTAATGATGGCATTTGGGTTATAGTCGATCGACTAACCAAGAGTGCCCATTTCATTCCTGTTAAGCTGACTAGGCTGCTACGAGTCTGGCGAGTTTGTATGTAAAGGAGATTGTGAGACTCCATGGTATTCCTCGTGGTATTGTAAGTGACCGAGACCCGATATTCACTAGTAGGTTCTGGAAGGGACTGCAAACTGCTTCAGGGACTGAGCTAAGTCTAAGCACAGCTTACCATCCCCAAATAGATGGGCAAACAGAGAGAGTGAACCGAATCTTGGAAGATTTATTACGAGCATGCATTCTAGACTTTGGGGGTTCTTGGGAAGATCATTTACCCTTAGTTGAATTCACTTATAACAATAGCTATCAAGCAAGCATTGGTATGGCCCCTTTCGAAGCTCTTTATGGTCGTCCATGTCGTTCTCCTTCGTGTTGGGTTGAATCTGGAAATAAAAAATTTCTTGGACCAGACATAATTTTAGAAACCAATGAGAAGGTAGTTGATGTTAGAAGAAAGATGAAGGAAGTGCAAGATCGGCAAAAGTGTTATGCAGATCAAAGGCATAAGGATCTGAAGCTCTTAGTCGGGGACTTGGTATTTGTAAAAGTCTCTCCTTTGAGAAGTGTCGTAAGGTTTGGGAAGACAGGGAAGTTAGCCCCTCGATATATTAGCCCTTTTCCCATACTAGACCGGATTGGTAAACTTGCGTATAAAGTGGAGTTACCAGATCGACTATCAGATGTGCACAACGTATTTCACGTATCTCATTTACATAAGTATGTACACGACCCTTCGATGTTAATAAAACGAGGACAACAAGTTGATTTGGAGGTTCAGCCTAACCTAACCAATCTTAGGCGGCCTATTCATATTGTTTCCCGAGATATAAAGCGATTAAGGAAGAAGATTGTGGATCTTGTTAAGGTTCAGTGGAGTGGAGATGTTAGAGATTGTACATGGGACACTGAGGACTATATTAGGGATTCTTATCCAGAGTTGATGTAGTTGTTTTTGTATTTTGTTGTTTCATTTTAGTGTACTCACCGGTTGTGTTAAGGTCACTTTTCTTGTATCTTTGTGCGGTATATATGATATCATTTGGGTTCTTTGATATCTAGAATTTATCCGATTAATTTCGTGGACGAAATTTCCATTAAGGAGGGGAGGACGTAACGACCCATAATTTAATCACTTTGAACATGAATAGTTAATATGTTTTTAAATGATTAAATAATTGATTTTAAATCTAGAAGTATTAACCTTGCCTAATAAAACAAGAAAGAATTATTAACATAGCCTAATAAAACAAAATAGTATAATTACTTGCCTAATAAAACAAGAAAGAATTATTAACGTAGTCTAATAAAACAAAATAGTATAATTACTTGCATAATAAAACAAGAAAGAATTATTAACGTAGGCTAATAAAACAAATAGTATAATTACTTGCCTAATAAAATAAAATAGCATAATGATTATTATATTCCATGCGGATGGTTGCCATTGGACCAAAATCTGGTCGAACCAGATTATGCCATGCGGATGGTTGCCATTGGACCAAAATCTGGTCAAATCAGGTTAGGCCATCATTGATAAGGAAGATTTCTGTTGGACCAAAATATGGTCGAATCAAATTATGCCATATGGCTAGCTTCTATTGGACCAAAATCTGGTTGAATCAGGTTAGGCAATAGGAAATTACTAAAGCACCCTTCTCTTCACCTATAAATACCAAGTCCATATATCATTTTATTTCATTCACAAACTAAAGAAAAGAACTAAAATTCATTTTAAAAGGTGAAGTATTCCAAGTCTCCATCAAAGCAAATAGGCTGTGAGTATATTTCATATTTTCATAGTTTAGTGGGTATAACTTATTCTGTGAGTACATTCCTTGCTTTCATAGTTTAGTGGGTGTAACTTATTCTGTGAGTATATTTCATGTTTTCATAGTTTAGTGGGTATAATTTATTCTGTGAGTATAATTTAATTATTTTACAGTCAGTGTAATCTTAATCTCTTTCATTTTACTCATTCATATTTTAACAAATGTTGTGTTAACTATTGATTGTAAATTGTTAATAACAATGAGTCTGTTATTATTCTTGTTATTATTCTTGTTTGGTTGTTTATTTGTCCTCGGCCAGTTTATGAGCAATAACTTTGATGTTTAGTTAAAGGGAACTTACACCACCTTTTAACTTAGGATTGATATTTAGTGACTTTTTGGTTAAAAGGAAACAACACCCCTTTTAGCTATCTCATTTGATTAAGAGGAAGCTTCACCCTCTCTTGGTTGTAATCTCCTTTAAAGATGATGGGTTTAAGTTATGATTTGAATGGAAGTTTTAAATCTTTGTTTAAAGTATTTTAAAGGAGCTTCAAAATTTATATAATAATTTAAATGAGCTATTTATGGAAAGTAAGTAGTCCTATACTTGGCACTAAAAGCCGATGGGTAGATTGATTCTCTATCTGTGAGATCTGGAACAGAAGTGTCTAGGAAAGGCTAGGAGCAACCAGTGCCTTGACTTACCTGGCTTTGTTTCTAGGCGAGGGATAGAGTATGTCGAGAATATCGGAAACGTGACAAGTGTAGGAGATTTGATTTCCATAAATGATCTTTATAATTATAATGGAAAACGTTTTCATTTCTTATAGACAATTGTTTTTGACCCATCTAAATATGCTTTTGAAATATGAAATCCTCTTAATTGTTTTGAGAATATGCTTATACCGATGGGATAAGTATATGGATATTTTCCAAGTATTGAAAGAGTATAAGATTTAATTTTCATTACGATCGTTTTGTTATCCCCGATAGTCGATATCTTGACTATCAATTTCGATACCCTTCTTCCTTTTATTTTTGTTTCGTTAATCAAAGGCGATTTGTTGCTCAATTAGAGTATTGATATCCTTTATCGGAAATGACTAAATAAAGAGTGAGTGGGGGCCAAGCTATGTGGGGTTGCTCCCATTAGGGTATTTTCTCATCTACTCTAGATTGGTTCCGGTTGTATGCGCATGGAGATGTGAAATACTCGGATACTCGGTAAGGATGGAGGGGTCCGGCTTGGAGGTTTTCGAGAGCCATCGTAGTTCTCAAGTATATTTTCTAAAGGTATACTTTCGATAAGGGGGGCGCACCCTCCTAGTCATTTGGAAAAAAATTCCTTTTCCTTATTTTTGATTCAAATCTTTGGATTGATTCTTTCTTAATTTCATCGGGAAGCGTCTTGCACTCTTCGCGATGTTTAATTATCTGTATCCATTCTTTTATACTTGGATGTTGTTCTTGTGAGGAAAAAACTTGTTCTGCATTTTTGCGATGTGGTCTCACTAGTTACTTTGTGTGTTCTATTTTGGGAGTTTACTCATACCAGACTTATTGTCTGACCCAAATTGTTGTTTTCTCTAAACGTTCGGGTACTCATTTATATGTGAGTAGTCCAGAAATGACAGGTTTCTTTGGGCTCTTTTGAAGATGGTGGACGAGCAGGAGGCTCCTTATCTATCTAGCTATTTATTTCCGTTATTATGAGATGTTGGCTCTATGTATGTATATTTAAAGGCAGGTTGTTGTAACTGCCTAGACTGATAGTAATACTTTTGTTGTAACTCTGATCACTCCATGTTGGGGAGTAACCTTATGTACTGTCTTATTTTTATGTTATATTTAACCGTTCCGTTGTGAGAATATTATTCCGTTCTTATATTTTACCCCATGGCAACTCGTCTTTCAGATACTTGGGCAACGACACCTAAATACCATGGATGTATTAAGTGTCGTTCTCAAGGGTCAGAAAGGTGGGTCTTCACAATGTGCCTACATTCCATTTTCATTATCCTTCATATAAATCTTTGGTACAACAATTATGGTAAAAAATATGATGCTCTTTTGTTCAATAGAAAGTCAGATGTAAACCTAAGGAAGTTAGTACGGGAACTCCTATTTATCTATTTCTGTTCGTCTATTCCTATTTGGCTATTCCTATTCATCTATTCCTGTTCAATTGCTCTTGCTCGGCTATTCCTGTTCGGTTATTCCGGTTAGGCTATTCATATGAGCCTACTCTTATTCGGTTATTCCTACTATGTTGTTCCTATCTTTCTCTAATTTTCCCGCTAATAACATTGTAAGCTTGGCTTTCTAAAACCTCTTCCATGGTTGTTCGAATTTTTGGTCTTTATAGAGCGAAAGTATAGGAAGGTCAGGCAATAAAATTGGCAGTTTTCATGTAAAACATGCTCGGTTCGGTTATTTTCGTTTATTGAAGATATGCTCTATAACTTCTACATATTCAAGCTTGCCTTTACATACATGCTCTGTTTAGTTTAATGGTATTTGGCACAGTGGTTATTAGCTTAGTGTCAGTTGGCTCAGTGGTATTTGGATTTGGTGGTGCCTATGTTGGGTAGTAGGCTACCGAACTGGAATCTATTTCTGGTAGGTAGTGCTTTGTAAAATTTGGTGCGGCAGTACTCCAGTTCAGCAGTGTCTTTTGATCCACAATCTCTCCATCATTGGACAAGAATTCCCATCCGGTTGTTCCACTATAGAAAAATGAATCTTGTCCAGTGTTCCTTTACCAAATAGATGAAGATATTTCTCCTACTAGACAGACTAATGTGAAGCAGTTTTCTCTTACCCTGCCTTATGTTTTCACCTATACTACTTCCTGGGATTCTTGCCTCTTGTCCTAACATTCTGACTAAGTGACGTGCTCCAATCTTCGATTGCAGCAATGTTTGTTGCATCACTAATTGATTTGTTACAATAATTGTCGGTTGCAGATTGTGATTGTTGAAACACTAATGCCATAAATCTTGAGCTTGGTCCCTTACAACTCGATGTTGGATGGTGGATTGGATATTTGAGGATGATTGGATAAGGTTTAGATGATTCCTTGTTGTCCAAAAGTACTCTTAAAATTTGGTTAACCAAGATTCTATTTGGCTTTTCTAAGTAATTTCTATGGCTCCAAGCTTGATTGCCATTATTGTTCATCCCTTTTCTCTTATAGTTGTGCTCATGCATGAGGTATTTATAGGGGTGAGGTTAAGTGGTAATCTGCTTGGTAGTAAATGGTTAGGCAATAAACAGTTAGGTTTTCTACCAGATCATCTCCCTTGTTCCATAAAATATTACGCTTGCTAGGAATCTAACTCCTGATCTCTCCATTAGAAGTTTGACACACATCCACTTGAGCTACACATGGATTTATGCCATAACTCCTTGATTTTAAGTCAGTTAAATGAAACTTGGACTAATAGCTTTGTATCATTGAATAGAATATTCCTATGCCTCTGAATGTTCTATTTGGTTGAGTATGTAGTGGATCCCTAAGGTGGGGCCTAATTCAATTAGGTAGTGGATAAATTTAAAAATGAGCATATCTTCCAATCCATAACATGGATTGAGATGCTGTTCCACCTAGATGTATTGCCAAATCTTAGGAACATTTTAAAAGTGCTTTGAGCATTTTTTAGACCATGGAAAATTTTCCCCTAACACTTTGCCTTTCCCTTGTGATTACAAGATGGCGCATTTATTATGCATCTTCTGGCTATTTATATGCTTCTATGAATCTTTTCGTATTCACCATGCCATGAGCTAAAATGCCTATAACACTTTCCTATAGAGCATAAATTTATAGAATACACAGTATGCTTTGCATCATTTGGAATTGTCGTTCTTTTTCATGTGATGGTTATCTCGAACCTCGAAAATCTATATCCTTATTCCCATCCTTTCGGTAAGTTTACCGCTTCTAATATATTGTAGATTCTTGTTCACTTAAGGGAAAGATTGTTGATCATTCCAAGACATTTTTATTATGACTTTTTTTTTTCATTTGTAGCTCTTGTTTTTTTGACAGCCTAATCATCTAGCATGATTTTCGATTGATTCTGATCTATATTCCATAGGCAGTTGCCCTCTCTAGTTTAACCTCCTTAACACCTAGGTCCTAAGGGATGCACTTTGTCTTTTGAATGTTTCGAATATATCGACGTCTTCAAGGGAAAGGGATATCCTATGGTTCTATGATACGCAGATTCAACGATGTATATTTTGTTGCATTGACTTCGTTTGGTTGATTAAGATTAGTAATCATGATGTATTTTTCCTACACGATTGCCAAGTTGTTCCACTACCCACTCCTTTACCACTACAATGCATACTTGTATAGATCAATCACCGAAATATTTGGCCAGGTAAATGGTCTTTGCTGAGGTTTTGGACATAGGTTGATCCTGTGTTTGTGCTATGAAGCTAGTCTTCTTTTGATGTTTATGCATGATGTGCCTGATATTTATTTGTATCCATGTTCTCCTTTTTCTGCATAAGCACTTACACAAGCACACGTGTATTCTATTGTAATATATACATATGTTTTCCATACCAAGCTCGTAATCATGTTATGTTTGTTCCACACGATTGCAAAGTTTACTTATCTTATTAGCAATCTTTTCGCCATTGCCATGTATATTTATATGGCATCGATCACCAACAAGTTCGGTAGGGTGCATGGTTTCTATTGAAGTGTTTTTAGGCATGAGACATAATGTTTTATGATTTAAGTGTAACTTTGATTATTCTTTTATGTTAGCCTCATCTATGACCGATGCTTCCCTTGGCCCATACTTTATATTTCCTATATGAATACTTATACAAACGCATATATGTCCTACAGAAATTTTTATGTGGAATTATCATAGTTGATCAGGATTAGTTATTGCATTGTGTTTGTACAACGTCGTCTTTTAGTCATTAGCTTATTAGCAATTTTTTCTCCACTTCTATAACATTCGTACAGGTTCAACCACTGATAAGTTCTACAAGGTAAGCATACTAGTAAAGTAGTCCTATGATATTTTCCTAGCTCTTTCGACAACTATTCATTTCCCTCCTCTAATGACCCAAAATTTTAGTTATTTGAATTTGGAATATTTAATTAGTTTTACATATTTAAAAGCTAATTTTATAGGTTAGATAACTTAAATTCCCAATATAACGATTTATTAGATAGTTTAATTGTTGAATTTAATAGTTGAAATCGTTTAAATAATTGAATCTTGGACTTTTATTTGGATAAAAATAATTTAAAAGCTTATTTAATCACTATCTAACAAGAGTGAAGATAATACAATTTTAAATTGATTTAAAAATGATTTAACAAATTCTTACAAACAACTCGTTTTAATTAACATATAAAAATAGCCTTCTGGGGCATGGTCTCAAATTTCAACGAAACCAGTGTCATTGGGTCTATAATAATGAATTATAATATGCCGTGAAAATTTTGTAGCGATCAGATGAACTGTTTTGACGTACAGGATAGAAACGTGTTGAAATTAATATTAGAAATTTAATATCATAATTGTGTTTAAAAAGCTATCTTCTCCTTGCGATCGAACTAGGTCTCGAAAATAGTCCATTGCATTCGAAATAGGGGTATAACATATAGAACTCCAAGCGGCACGTCTCGATTGGGGACTGAAATTTTACAACCAGATATTTTTAATTTTAAATAATATATTTTTTCGATTTAACCACACGCTGCCTTACCCATCACTATCTGCTCACTTTTTCCCCATGTTTTTATCTAGCATCATCATTTAAATCGCAGCTTCTTTCCCTTATGTTATCCCAAAGAAAAGAGAAGAGGAAAAAAGATTTCAAACTTAAAAAATTATTTCTCAAAAATTACTTAACGAAAAAAATAAAAACCAAATTTGAAAATCTTCTTTTGATGAAGAATTCTCACTAATTTGCTCAATTGGAGGTGTGAATCATGTTGGCAGATTTCGATAATGAAGCGGCGTGAAGGGTGAGAGCCATGGTTTGGGTTTTCAGCAAATTCGGGAAGCAATAGTTGGATTTGTAGTTGGATTTGGATTTGCCGTTGAAAATGGCTTTTCGGGTGATTAATTCATGAACCTCGGTGCTTTGGGGGGTTGCGTGACCTGACATAGCTATTGAGGCACTGTTGTACGTCATGATTGGATAAGGGGCTTCGACTGTATATTTAAGAAGTCCAGGTAGAAGAGGAAGGCGAGAGAAACACGATGGCGATGTTGATTCGTAGCATTATGGTGTGGAAGTGGGTGGTTGGTGCATGGCCGTGCATACTAATGTCATGGAAAGGCAATTTAGGGAAGAAGTTATAATGGCATATTTATAATTTGGTGGTGATTATGTATTAATTGTTTTATTTTAGTTTAAAAATATCGATAACTTACAAAATTGACAACTACTTCATACGAGGTCCAATCAAGATTAAACTTTTTGCGTTACGATTGTGACGATGAAAGCTTCGTAATGGAACTGGCATGGATTAACTTAGAGACTATGGAAATTTGGGCTAAAATCGTAGGTCATCCGATTTTAGTTCCAAACCAGAACGCTTCGGCGACAGCAGAAATTTTGATGAGTTAAACTCAACTTTTTGGATAACTAGTATAATTTATGGTTGATAAAAATGGATGAATGATTGTTTGGATAAATTATTATATTTATTTATTGATTTGGATATATTCTTGCCTATTGGAGCGGATGAGGCCCTATTACATTCTCATATAAGAGCAGATGACCTTTTGTATACTAATCCCACCTGAAAGCGGTATATTTATTATTATGATTATATAACATTTGTGATGCAGGAAAAAATAGATTGGAGGGATCCAATGGAATTCCTCTCCATTATTGAATATATTGTTTCAATGACATTTCCTTCTTATGGATTATGGGATAATAATATGATTGTTGACACTGTGGTTATAACCTTGTTATACGTTGAAAACTAGAACCCAGTAGTAATAGAAAATCAATATCGATATTGGTTAAGCATTGGTTGGTTATTGGCCTCAGATTAGTATTTTTTTAAAATATTACAAATTGCCGATTAAGTTGGAATTGGTTTTTGAGATATGGAACGATTTTTAAATCTGAAATTTGGTTTCGAACATATTTTGTTTAAAAGTTATCTAATCAAATATATTAATATTTTTTTAAGTTAATCAACTATCTTAATATTATTTTTGAAGTTATATAATCATATTAATATTATTTTAAAGTTATTTAATTATTTTACTATAGTTTAAAGGTTATTTGTTTAGAGTTAATACGTTTTAAGAATTTATAAAAAATGTTTAATAAATTGAAAGATCAATTATTTAATAACAATTATGGTTTGAAGCTTATAATAAGGATTATTAGTAAGGTTTTAAAATAAATAATTTATAAAATGGTAAAGATTAATTATTATTATTTCTTAAACAATATTTTAGAATGATTAGTTATTATATTAGGATAACTAAAGTTAATGATTTCCATTTATTTATAATGTTCATAGTTAATAATTATTATGTTTTGAGGTAAATGATTAAAATTATTTATAAATGTTTTCGAGACCGGAAATGGAGTCGAAAACTTAGATTTTATAAAGAAGTTATAAAATGGTTTGAAGAGTTAAGGAAGGTTTATTTGTAGGGTGAAAGAGTTTATAAATGGTTAGATATTTATAAACAAAATTTTAGAAGCAGGGTTATAAATTTATAAAAGAAGTTTATAAATGGTACATGGGTTCATTAGGTGTTATAAATGATTTTGAAATGTACAAGAAATTTATATGTGACAGAATTCTTGGTAAAGAAATTATTAATGTTTTTTCGGAGATATATAAAATAGGTATAAACGATTTCGGAAAACTATAAGGGAAATTATAAACGATCTGAGAATCGAATAAAAGGAAAATCTTTCCGAATTTTATGGATATACTTATACCGTTAGGAAGAGTATATGGCTATTTCTAAATATTGAAATATAGGAATTTGCGAGTATATCCTTTAAAAGGTGTTTGTATACAAGTAATTTACAAAGTAATTGCATGTATAAAAGCTTAATAAAGGGGGCTAGTGATTGCTTATATACTGAGCCAATGTTGATTTTCCAAATGAAATAAAATCATGATTAAATTTTTGTTATTCGATAGTTAAATAACCGACTACCGAAAATAGACCCAATGAAATTTGGAAATATCTAGGAGAAACATACGAGTTATATGGCACAGTCATCTCCGAGATTCTGTATTGTGCGTATAAATCTCATTTCGTTCTTCTAGGACGATGATAAAGAAATCCATCCACTGATGGTTAGGATGTGTCTCTGATCTTATCTTTGGCTGTTTATTTCCTACAGAACTGGAGCTGAGTTTATCGAAAATTATCGAATGTTGTTTTAAAAAGATCAGGATCAGATATGTTATTCGAAAACCACTTCGATCCAACGAATGTGTTTCAAAGTGAAGAATCATGAAGAGCGTGGAATCGAAGATGGAGATGTGAAGTGCAAGGGCTAATCACTACTAATCCTGAGTGTGATTCCAAAACGGATGTAGTAAGAATAGTTTCTTCGATTTTGTTCAGACCCATAATGGACTTCTATGGCTGTAAGCTATCAGCCATTGTCATTGGAGAGCAATGGGCATTCAAAGTGTGAATTTCTTGAAAGGTAATCGTAGCCTCAAGCCTCATCAACCGGGAATGACTGAAAATCAAGGGAGATTCAGCAAGCCTGAGTGGGTCGCACCCATTAAGGTATGTTGTCACCCTTTTAGATGCAGCTAAATATTTATGGATTGGTTTTGCATGAGATTTCAAATAAAAGGGTTTACAAAGCAACCGGGGTGATGACATATCGGTACTATCCAGTTAGGGGTAGGCAAGTCTTGTGTTGGCAAGGGATCTAGGCATGGTCCTAAGTACATTTTGTAGACATGTACTGTGATAGGTGGTACCCCAGTGCCTAGTCATTTTATGGAATCCATTCTCCAATAGGCGTCGTACTGTTTTGATTGTGCCCAACTATGTTGAAATATGAGATGGAAGCAATTCAGCTATTTTAATATTTTACTTTGAACCCTCAGACATTATTATAATATTAATGGATTTTCTATATAAATGTTTTGGTTACAGTAAGGTAAAAAATCATCGTGTTTATGTGCAGCGTTGTCTTATGTGATACCTTTTATTTCAAAGATTTCTTATAACTTTAAATCCAGTTGGGTGTGTTTTCTCACACCGTTTTTCCAGACTGGCTCGGTGTTATTCTAGTATAATGCTCGGGTCAGATCGAGCATATTATTGATTAGACTGGATGTTTGGAGCTTCAAGAGACGAGTTGGAGACCTCAAGACGTATTTACATAGATGTCTATTTTTCGCTATATTAATTTTTGTGTTATCAGTAATTGTGAGGATAGGCAGCTATAATTGTCCAGTCTGAAATAGGTTAGTATACTCTGGTTGATGTTTATATATGCACAAATTACAGTCTTGCCTTTGTGTAAAGATTTGTAGTATATTATGTTTTTTTTGTTCCGCTGTGTGATTCTATGTTGTTTAGTTTTCTACTTATCTTCTTCTTTCTTTTTCCCCTAACAATCGGGTTTTTCGACATTCAATTTCTCGACATGAAATATAGTGGACGTATTAGTGTCGATTTTCAAGGGTCGAAAAACCTGGTTCTTTACACCCTCGATATATTTGCACAGGATCAATCATTGGCAAGTTCAGCTAGATGAGCAATCTGTATGAAGTCATAGTCTATCATTCCATAAGCTCTTTTGATAATCTTCTAATCGCCACCTTGTATACTTGCATAGGATCAAATGTTATCAAGTTTGGTGGGTAAGCAATTTATGATGGAATGCCTTCTTATTGTGACCGTACATACATAGGATCAATCACTTTCAAGTTCGATAAGATTAGCGATCTTTGGTGGAGTGACTTTTAGTCAAGTCCCTTACGTCCTTATTGGTTTCCAGTTTCTTTGCCCTAGATTCAAGCGAGTTTGTCTACATCATAAGGCGATAATTATTGCTAGCAATAATAAGTAAGTCCAGAGGACGATCTTTAATAATGAACTACCAATTGGGGATCTTGCCCTAGTCACAGGCAAATTGGTTCATTGTTGCCAGTCAAAATTTATGGGCCAATCGGCAACAGCGAAATACCCATTCCACAACCTTGTCTTGATCAAATCTTATGAATCCATTGTTATTGGAGAACTACCTGAGCGATAGTCTTATCCTCACAATAGGTAGGTTTTTTTCACGATTGTCGACTGTGGTTTGTGGGTTGATCGTCAATGGCGAATGACCCAGTCAACTGTCATGTCCTAACAATTGGTAAGTTCAGCTCACCATTGCTGACTAATGTTTGCAGGTCGATCGTCAATAGTGAACTACTTAGTCGACAGTCATGTCCTGACCATAGGTAAGTCCAGCTCTCCACTGCTAGGCGAGGTTTGCAGGCCGATCTTTAATGAAAAACAACCTAATTGGTGATTTGGTCCTGACCGAGGGTAAGTCCAATCCGCCATTACCAACCAAGTTTTACGGGATGATAGCCAATGGAGAACTACCTAGTTGAGGGTCATGTCTTAATCGTGGGTAAGTCCAATGCACTATTGTTGGCTAAGGTTTGCAGGCCGGTCTTCAATAATGAACTAACCAATCGATGATCATGACATGATTAGAGCTAGTTCAGTTCACTATTGCTGGCTAAGATTTGCCCAACTTTGTTGTGATTCACCAGAGTCGGGGTGCCCCTTAGTATGTAGTGACCTTGCCCATAGTACTATAAATCGGGGGCATTAGTTTGTAAGTAATAGTTGTTCTCTTGGTGGTTTGGTAATACTAATTGTCTATCATGGTTTCACACATCCTATCTTTGATGAGTGCCCTACACCATCGGTACCCAATCTACATGTATAATGTGCTATGCAAGTACCAAGTCGATATAGGATGGTAGTTAAGGGTGTAAAGTAATGAAAATTCAGCATATAACTTTTAGAACATCTCATAGCGCATAGATAAAACATAACATAATAACATAAATGTAAAACGTGCGAGACAATAATATAATCAAATGAACCATAAATAAGAACACCAGAGTGAAAGAGGTTCACAGATTTACAAGAACTGAAATAGAAGAGTTTATACATCACAAATCTCCAAAATAAACTCAGTAACTATCTCTAAAACAATACAAGTACTGATATCGCTCCATGGTACTTGTAATCTGGTATTATGTGAAGAACATAGCAAGGAGCAATGTATCTAAAATCACATGGATGCATATTGAGGAATGAATGAAAGGTAGCAGCTTAGTTGAATGTATCAGAATAAATAACATGGCATTAGTTTGGGTATTCAAGCATAAAGAACCTATCAAGGCCCAAAATCCCATGTATTCATTGTTATCCCGCTTTTTGGCAAAGCGTGATACCAAAAGATCGGTCAAAAAACAAAAGACAGTTCGTCTCAGAGATTGGTTGTACTTCACTTCGCTATGGATATCGATGAATTTTGTCCGAGCCCGGATCAGGCTACAATTGATAGGACATGACAAGCAAAGCCATGAAAGCCAGCATTCTAAATTTCAGGTTAATCGGAGATCGTATGAACGAGATATGATGGATACAAGTTAGCCAAAGAATGTCGTTCGAACCCATCAAAAAGTGGAGGAGATGCTCATTTTGAACCCATAGGATTCGCATCCATCTTCTTCGAATCCATCGGTTTGCATATGCTTCGAGTCGATCGAGTTTGAACCGATCAGGCATGATATTGATCACTTCGAATCGATCGGTTCGAATCCATCAGATGGGAATTCCCTCAGCACGTTTGTATCCATCCAGCTAAGCTACTTCGTATCCATTAAGGTGTAGTGCTTCGAATCCATGGAGTCATTCCTCTTCGCATCCATCGACTTGGAGTACTTCGAATCCATAAGGTTCGTACCCATCGTCATGTCTCAGCTCGATTCCATATAGTTCGCATCCATCTACGCCTCTCTCCATTCGAATCCACCAGGTTCGAATCCATCAGGAGTTAGTCACTTCAAACCAATCTTGTTCGTACCGATCGAGTTCGAACTCATTAGGATGCCTCAGTTCGAATCGGTCACGTTTGAATCCACGAACAATCACTTGTTCGTATCCACCAAGTCAACTAGCTTGGATGACGTGTCACTCCACGGTACGAAGTCGGCAAGATCCAAGGAGACGAAGTGTTCAACCCGGAGAGAAGACCGGATCGACTTGAAGGACGTGCGCCACCTCATCACAAGACCACGTGAGCTGATGGAGTCGAAGGGAGTGGATTCGAAGCAATGGATTCGAATGCAACAACCCTCACGAAAAACCACAACTTGAATCGATCATATCTCCTAAACCACTGATCCAAATGCAACGTAATTTTCACAGTAGCTTCCATACAAGGCAAAGATTGTTCCTGCCAAGTTTCAGCTCGAGTAGATCATTTTTTGATGGATTCGAAATCACTTCGAATCGATCTCAGATCGAGTCGAAACTTGGCGGGGTCGGGTCGCGTGGGCCCACTTACGTGCCAGAAAAAGTTTCCCGAAGTTTGAGCGAGATCTGGGCCTCCAACGCCTATAAATAGCACCCTGAAGCCTCAGAAAGGGGGATCTTCCGCCATTGAACATCCAGACTCTGCCGAATCAAATTCCATAGTTCATTATCGCTGTTGTAATCAGATTTGAGAGCTATCATCAGTTGTAATCTGTTGTAATCGATTGAAATCATCAAGTGAATCGATAAAGACATAAGCTTTAGAGTGGACGTAGGCAAGATCGCCGAACCACTATAAATCCTGTGTTTGTGATTGTTATTTGTGAATTATCGTGATTGTCATTGTTTAGATCTGAGTTCTATATTGATTGTTGCTGATTTGTGTTCATAAACGGGTGCTTTCACGATATTGGGTGTTTGTGGTCAATTTTTCCACAATCATTTTAGTGCTTTCACTGAGAAGGCTAACTCAGGAGCTCTATCAATTAGAAGTTGATTCAGAAAGTTTGAAAGTTCAGATTTGAGAAATTATGACGAGACAATTAAGCAGAAGGCCAAGGCCAGATAGAAGTGAACACCAAGGAAGTCAAGAGGCTTCTTCAGGAGCGAATCAAGCATTGATCTTCATCACTAGGGACGAGATGGAGACAATGATGAAGAAAAAGGAGGAGCTGATCCAAAGTTTGTTTCAACAGATAGGGCAACTTGGAGCACAGAATAGAGAAGCGGATGCAGTTCAGAACAAAGCAGGATCATCCGACGTAGCACCTGGATTAGGAGGCACACCCATGGAGGACGTTGACCCAATTTCAGAGAGAGAAAGAGGAACATCTGCACAACCCGGGAGTAGTAGAGGAGTGAACACTCAATCAAGAGGGCAGATCCCGGAGTTCCCTTGTGAACTCGGGGGGCAAGTCGAAAGTAATGAACGAAGATTGCATCTCGGAGTCAATGACAGGTTGGCGGAGATGGTTAGAAGAGCTATGAGAGGCGGTTTGGTAAACAAAGATTTGGAGGATGTTAATAGGAGTCCTTTTGCTCCAGCAATCAGACGAGCTAGGAACCCACCGGATTTCAAGTTACCATCGTTGGACATGTAACGGGAGAACATACCCCATGGTTCATCTAACGAAGCATATGAGGCATATGGAAGTGCTGGGGGCATCAGAGGAGGTTATGGCCCGGTGCTTTCCATTGTACTTGGCGGATATTGTAGCATTGTGGTTTAGACAATTCGAGAATGGATCCATCGGAACATGGAATGATTTAATTGAGAGATTTATGAGGCAATTCAGGGTTCACCTTACAAGACCCAAGAATGTGATGACGTTGGCAACTTTAAAGCAGAAAGCCGAAGAGACTTTGAGGAGTTATCTAACGTGATTCAATGCAGCTGCAGCTTCGGTGGATCGAGCAGATCCGTCTATGGTGGTGATGGCAGCTGTGTCCGGAGTAGCTGACGGCACAGAGTTCAAAAATTCATTGACCAAAGATCCGCCTGTGGATCTAGCGGAATTCTACGATGAGGCAGAAAAGTTTTTGCGATTAGAGGATGCGAATGCAGAAAGAGAAAAAGGAGAGGGAATAGAAGTTTATGTGCTTAAAGACAAAAAGCCTTTCGAAAAGGACTCAGGCAAGGATAAAGGAAAACAAAAGGCTGAGGATTATAACGACAGGTCAAAGTGGCAACGGAGGGAGCCGCGATTCACCACTTACACCGAGCTGAATGAGAGTCTGGAACGAATTTATCAGGATACCAAGGAGCAGGTTCTGTATCGTAGACCAATGCGAAGGGATCCAACTTCTGACGAAAGAAGATCAGATAAGTTTCGTGTATTTCATGAATTAAACGGTCATAACACTAATGATTGTAGGCATCTGAAGGACGAGGTAGAAGGATATATCAGGAAAAGTATGCTCCTTCAATATGTGAGGAGACGAAGTCCAGTGGTGGAACCAGAGCAACCACCGTCTACATCAGCTAGAGGCGACCCTGAATCAAGGCACCGTTTGATTATCAATTGATTGAAATAACGATGAACAAGACGTAAGCTTCCCACTAACACAATTAACTCATTTACACATGTACGAGATCGCGAACGATCCCCATGCATGCTCTGAATGATCATTGACCGTTTAGTAGTGCGAACTTACGCTTTGACATCCTTGCTTTGCTTTTGTTTCATTTTGATTTGGACATTTGGACTTTGTTTGTTTGGATATTTCTATTTTAAAAACTCATCTGTTGAATAGATATTTGATTCTAATAGTTCTGAAATGGCTAAGCTGCTTACATATGTACGGGGTTGCGAACGGTCCTCAGGCATGCTCTGAGATGGCGATAAACCGCCCTGACAAATGATCCAGGGATCCACTCGAACGTGAACCTGGTATCAACAATACCAAGCCCTCCCGGGCACACTTTCTCGCCTCGAACGGCACCCGACCTCGAACGGTCACAATTCGCCACGAACGGGACCCGACCTCGAACGGTCACAATTCGCCACGAACGGCACCCGACCTCGAACGGTCACAATTCGCCATGAACGGCACCCGACCTCGAACGGTCACAAAATCGCCTCGAACGGCACACGATCGCGAACGATCACAACTCGCCTCGAACGGCACAACTCACCTCACCTCAAATGGCTCGATCGCGAACGGTCGTCATTTGAGGTCCGCCACTTGACCGCGCACGGTCGCACTTCACCTCAAATGGCTCGATCCCGAACGATCGTCATTTGAAGTTAGGCGCTTGACCATGAACGGTTGCACTTCATCTCAAATATCTCGATCCCGAACGGTCGTTATTTGAGGTCGCATAAAACTATAAATTCCTTTGCAGGGCATCAATAGGATATGAACAGCCAGCTCATGGCATTACGAAACACGCCTTCCTACCGCAAGGCATATTTTGGGGGGCAAATGTTATCCCGCTTTTTGGCAAAGCCGTGATACCAAAAGATCGGTCAAAAAACAAAAGACAGCCCGTCTCAGAGATTGGTTGTACTTCACTTCGCTATGGATATCGATGAATTTTGTCCGAGCCCGGATCAGGCTACAATTGATAGGACATGACAAGCAAAGCCATGAAAGCCAGCATTCCAAATTTAAGGTTAATCGGAGATCGTATGAACGAGATATGATGGATACAAGTTAGCCAAAGAATGTTGTTCGAACCCATCAAAAAGTGGAGGAGATGCTCATTTCGAACCCATAGGATTCGTATCCATCTTGTACGAATCCATCGGTTTGCACGCTTCGAGTCAATCGAGTTCGAACCGATCAGGCATGATATTGATCACTTCGAATCGATCGGTTCGAATCCATCAGATGGGCATCCCCTCAGCATGTTTGTATCCATCCAGCTAAGCTACTTCGTATCCATAAAGTTGTAGTGCTTCGAATCCATGGAGTCATTCCTCTTCGCATCCATCGGCTTGGAGTACTTCGAATCCATGAGGTTCGTACCCATCCTCATGTCTCAGCTCGACTCCATATAGTTCGCATCCATCAATGCCTCTCTCCATTCGAATCCACCAGTTTCGAATCCATCAGGAGTTAGTCACTACGAACCAATCCTGTTCGTATCGATCGAGTTCGAACTCATTGGGATGCCTCAGTTCGAATCGGTCACGTTCGAATCCACGAACAATCACTTGTTCGTATCCACCAAGTCAACTAGCTCGGATGACGTGTCACTCCACGGCACGAAGTCGGCAAGATCCAAGGAGACGAAGCGTTCAACATGGAGAGAAGACCGGATCGACTCGAAGGACGCGCGCCACCTCATCACAAGACCACGTGAGCTGATGGAGTCGAAGGGAGTGGATTCGAAGCAATGGATTCGAAAGCAACAGCCCTCACGAAAAACCACAACTTGAATCGATCATATCTCCTAAACCACTGATCCAAATGCAACGAAATTTCCACAGTAGCTTCCGTACAAGGCAAAGATTGTTCCTGCCAAGTTTCAGCTCGAGTAGATCATTTTTTGTTGGAATCGAAATCACTTCGAATCGATCTCAGATCGAGTCGAAACTTGGCGGGGTCGGTCGCGTGGGGCCACTCACTGTTAGAAAAAGTCTTCCGAAGTTTGAGCGAGATCTGGGCCTCCAACGCCTATAAATAGTACCCTGAAGCCTTTAGAAAGGGGATCTTCCGCCATTGAACATCCAGACTCTGCCGAATCAAATTCCATAGTTCATTATCGCTGTTGTAATCAGATTTGAGAGCTATCATCAGTTGTAATCTGTTGTAATCGATTGAAATCATCAAGTGAATCAATAAAGATATAAGCTTCAGAGTGGACGTAGGCAAGATCGCCGAACCACTATAAATCCTGTGTTTGTGATTGTTATTTGTGAATTATTGTGATTTTCATTGTTTAGATCTGAGTTCTATATTGATTGTTGCTGATTTGTGTTCATAAACGGGTGCTTTCACGATATTGGGTGTTTGTGGTCAATTTTTCCGCAAACATTCATAAGCCGCTAAGTCCAATATTCTGACAAATTCAAAAAGATGTAATCGTCTTGATATAGAGATGTAATAGTATGTATGAACTGAGATATGATATTATATTTGTTGTGTTATTCAATATGTTTTACATATAATAAATATCATGGTATCAGAGCGATCCCGATCTAGGGTTTCAATTTTTTTAAAATTGAATTCCCCCCTCTTTAATTTCTCTGTCTCGATCCATACTTATCTCAATAATCATGGTGGAAACTAAAGGCATAGATGTAATATCAATGATGCCAAAGATTACAGATCGGAAATTGAATAGTTCAAACTATCTTGATTGGAGTAAGACAATTAAACTGTATCTTCGAAGCATGGATAAGAACGATCATCTGATTAAGGATCCTCCTCAATTTGACTCTGAAGATAAAGATGACCAGAATTGGCTAAGAGATGATGCTCATCTATTCATACAAATTCGAAACTCTGTAGTGACTAAAGTGATTGGATTAGTTAATCATTGTGAAACTGTTAAAGAATTGGTGGAGTATTTAGAATTCTTGTATTCAGGCAAGGGAAACTTAACTAAGATGTATGATATATGCCAGGCATTCTACAGAGCAGAGAAAAAGGATACGAGTCCCATGAATTATTTCATGTCGTTTAAGAAAACATATGAAGAATTTAATCTTCTTCTACCTATGAGCACTGATGTTAAAGTCCAGCAGAGACAAAGAGAACAAATGGCTATTATGAGTTTTCTTGCAGGCCTTCCATTTGAGTATGATAGTACTAAGTCACAGATTCTTGCAAACACAGATATAACCTCTTTACATGAAGTGTATAGCCGCCTCCTTAGAACTGAAATCACACCATCTCCTAATATGAGTAATAGTGCTGTTGTTAGAAGTTATAGAAAGAATACACCAAGTAATCAGGTTGATGGTTAGAAGTATAATGCAAAACCTAATGCACAACCCTTGAGACCATTAACACAAGCATGGAGAGCACCAAATTCAAACAAAGTTTGCAAGTATTGTAAAAAAATAGGTCATTTGATATCTGAATGTAGGAAACTACAATACAAGACTCAGGGAAATAATAATACTAACTCAAAGACTGTACTAATTACATCAGAAGAGTTTGATAATTACACTAAATTCCAAAAGTCTATGCATAATACTTCATCAGAATCTACAACAACCTCAGCAGCAACTTCAGTGTCTTCTTCTGCCAACATAAGCAAAGCTACTCCAAACTGGATAATTGACTCAGGAGAAACAGATCACAAGACAGGTAATCAAAATCTTTTTACAAATCTGTAGGTAAATAGAACTTCTCACAAGGTCACTTTAGCTGATGGATCACAGTCTTTAGTTGAAGGAGTAGGTGAAGTTACACCAAACACTTCTATAACTATGAACTCAGTTTTATACTTACCCTCTCTAACATTCAATTTACTATCTATAAGTCAGATTACTCAGAACCTCAATTGCAGTATTACTTTCTTCCCTAATCACTGTGTGTTTCAGGATCTGGTGATAAATCAGATTATTGGTAGAGGAAGTGAGTATGGTGGATTATACACTCCTGATACTTTTTCTCTCAAACCTATCAAACCTATAGCTTGTTTGGGTATAGATCCAGCATTCAAACTACATTGCCAATTAGGCCATCCGTCTCTTTCTCTGTTCAAACAGTTATGCCTTCAATTTAGCAGCTTATCTTCAATAAATTGTGAAGCGTGCCAGTATGCAAAACACCAGAGAAGCACTTCTTATCCAAGAGTTAATAAACATGCAAGTAAACCGTTCTCTTTGATTCATTCTGACATTTAGGGGCCATCGTCAACTGTATCAAAACTTGGTTTTAGATATTTTGTAACATTTGTTGATGATTACACTCGTACAACATGGTTATTTCTTATGAAATGTAGATCTCAATTGTTTTCTATCTTTTGCAAATTCAATACTTAAATCAAGACTCAATTCAACACCTCTATACAAACTTTACGCAGTGATAATGCAAAAGAGTACGTGTCTACTAAATTAAACAACTATCTTGCACAGAATGGTATCCTACACGAAACTTCATGTGTTGACACTCCTTCACAAAATGGTGTGGCTGAGAGAAAGAATAGACACTTGTTAGAAACTGCTAGGGCTCTATTATTTTAAATGAATGTACCAAAAGTATTTTGGGATGACGTAGTCTCTACTGCAAGTTTCCTTATCAATAGAATTCCATCAATTGTTCTTAACAATGAAATTACTTATTACGTTCTTCAACCAGACAAAAGTCTATTTCCAATCAAACCTAGAGTATTTGGATGCACATGTTTTGTTAGAGATGTTAATCAGCAGCTGTGTAAACTTGATCATAAGTCTTTGAAGTGCATCTTTGTTTGCTATTCAAGACTTCAAAAAGGATACAGATGTTTTTGTCCAAGTTTACAAAAATATATTGTGTCAGTTGATGTGACCTTTATGGAGGACATACCATTTTATCAAGACAAAACATCTCCTACTCAAGAGGACAATGAAGAGTTCTTAGTATATTCTACTATACCTAGTGTAACCCCTCTGGTTGACAACACAAATGATACACATCAAAGTGAAGAAGATCCAAGTCTGAACCTACCTATTGCAATAAGAAAAGGGAAAAGACAGTGTACGTATCCTATCTCTTCTTTTGTGTCTTACAAGAAGCTACTACCTTCATCTCATGTCTTTATCTCCAATCTTTACTCTATATCAATACCTAAATCTATAAAGGAAGCCACAGCCTCACCACAGTGGTGTGAAGCAATGATGGAGGAAATGAAAGCTCTAGAACAAAATAAAACCTGGAACTTAGTTAAGTTACCACCAAATAAAAAAGTAATAGGATGCAAGTGGGTTTATTCTTTCAAAATGAATGCTGATGGAACAGTGGCAAGACTGAAGGCCCGGTTAGTAGCCAAAGGCTATGCTCAAACATATGGGATTGATTACCCTGAAACATTTTCACCCGTGGCTAAGATGACTTCAATTAGATTCTTTATTTCTTTGGCAGCACAATATAAGTGGAAACTTCATCAATTTGATATAAAAAAATGCATTCTTTCATGAGGATCTCTCTGAAGAGGTATTCATGGAGCAACCACCTGGGTTTGTTGCTCAGGGGGAGGAAAGTATGGTGTGTCGGCTTAATAAGGCACTGTATGGACTCAAGCAAAGTCCAAGAGCATGGTTTGGCAAGTTTAGCTTAGATATGGAAAGATTTGGTATTCAAAGAAGCAAAACTGATCATTCAGTTTTTCATAGGACATTTGACAAAGGTATTATATTGCTAGCAATGTATGTAGATGATATTGTTATTACTGGAAGTGATGATAATGGTATTTGTTCTCTCAAACTCTTTGTTCAGACTCAATTTCATACCAAAGATCTTGGGGAACTAAAATATTTCTTGGGTATTGAAATTATGAGAAATGAGGATGAAATATGTATTTCCCAAAGAAAATATATACTCGATTTACTTAAGGAAACGGGGAAACTAGCTGTTAAACCATGTAGTACTCCTATAATGCCTAACCAGAGCTTAGGTGACGATGGAGAGCTATTCAGCAATCCAGAGAGATATAGATGTATAGTAGGAAAACTCAATTATCTATGTGTTACTAGACCTGATATAGCTTATTCTGTTAGTGTAATTAGTCAATTTATGGCAAAACTTATGGTTCATCACTGGGCAGCACTAGAACAAATTCTATGTTATCTCAAAGGCACAGTAGGTCAGGGTCTGGTATACACTAATCATGGACATATGGAAATTGAAAGCTTCAGTGATGCTGACTTGGCAGGCTCTAAGACAGACATAAGATCAACATCTGGTTTCTGTGTATTTGTTGGAGGAAATTTGGTAGCATGGAAAAGTAAGAAACAAACTGTTGTGTCTCGTTCAAGTGCAGAATCGGAATATAGGGCAATGGCAAATGCATTATGTGAAATTATGTGGATAACTCCTTTAGTATATGAAGTTGGACTAAATCTGAGGCTATTAGCAAAGTTATGGTGTGATAATCAAGCAGCAATTCATATTGCATCAAATCCTGTGTTTCATGAGAGAACTAAGCATATTGAGGTAGACTGTCATTTTATTAGAGAAAAAAATACAACAAGGAATACTTGAGATTCAATTTATTAAACTGGAGAGCAAATTGCAGACATGTTTACAAAAGCACTGAATGGATCTCGTATGGAATATTTTTGCAGCAAGTTGGGAATGAAAAATTTATACTCTCCAACTTGAGCGGGAGTGTAATTTGGTATTATGTGAAGAACATAGCAAGGAGCAATGTATCTAAAATCACATGGATGCAAATTGAGGAATGAATGAAAGGTAGCAGCTTAGTTGAATGTATTGGAATGAATAACATAGCATTAGTTTGGGCATTCAAGCTTAAAGAACCTATCAAGGCCCAAAAGCCCATGTATTCATATGCCGCCAAGTCCAATAGTTCTGATAAATTCAAAAAGATGTAATCGTATTGATATAGAGATGTAACAGTACGTATGAACTGACATATGATATTCATTTTTGTTCTGTTATTCAATATGTTTTTCATATAATAAATATCAGTACTACACATCGGAATATTAGCGATCGTAAACTCTGAATACAAATATATGAAAACATAGCCTCTGCTCTTACTCCTATAACTCCATGCTATCTTGATATGTTATCCTAATTAACTCGTTTAAGAGTACCCAAGATAATGCGAAGAAAAGAATAAAAACTTATGTCAGACAACAATATGGTGTAAGTGATATATCATCCCAAAAATAGTGTAAAATTCGTGCATAGTATATACAGGCATAGGATGTGAAGAACTATATCTAAGCTGTTCTTGCATCTAAAGAGCTAGCATATTACAATTGGTATATGCTAATCTACTACCATTGCTATACAATTATTCTACAACCGACGTACAATATCCCATGTCTAGTTATATACTCAATAAAACCTACATTGCATGACAACATAAAGTGATATACTGTAACAACCCGGATTTGGAGTTTACCTTTCAATATTAAATTATAATGATAATTATGATTTAGTATTGTCTATTGAATAAAAAATTGGTGAAAATAAATTGTTTATTTATTATCAACAATGAATTGGGAAATAATTGTTGAAAATAAAGCATAAAGCTTTATTTTAATGGTTTGGGTGACAATAAATGTGGGAATAATTTTATTTGAGTGAAAATGCAATAATTTTGTTAATTATTGCTTTGTGGCTTCTTTTAATAATTTTTAAAAGAAGTAAGCTCTTTTTAATAAGTGTTTAATGAAATAAAAAGGAAAAAATATGATTAAAAATAAGTTTTGAGTGTAAATAATATTGTAAATGAATTGGAACATTTTTACAAGTAATAAAATGTAATTTGTTGAATTTTAAAGTTAATAAACGTGGTATATTACAATTAAATGAATAAAAAGTGCATTTTATTCAAAATAAAGGAACTTAACAATAAAAATGTTTAAATAGAGTAAATTATCATTTGAAATGATAGAAAATGTTCTATTTTATATGTATACAAGTTTTCACATTTTTATTACGTAAAACTTTAGAGAAAACGTGTTTTTGTTTTGTGTATGATGTGATATGTGTACACATTTTAGTTAAGTGTTGATTATTTAACCAATAAGCCATTTTATTTTCTTTTTACTAATGGGTCAAAGGCCCATTGGTGCTTAACCAGGTGAGATAATGATAAACCTAATTGTCTGTAAGTTCCTTTTCACGATCTCATCTTCTTCTTCTACCTGAGAAAATAATACAGTAAACCACTTAACCATTTTCTCAAATCCAACCAAATTTCTTCGTTAATTTCGAGCAAATTGCTATCTTTTTCACTCTAATAAATAAATCAAAGGTAATCAAACTCCAAATCACTTAGTTTCATCAAAAAAAATCCTGATTTGTCAAAGTGATTACTTATTTACAGTGATTTTTTTTGCATGCATTGTTCTTCTCTTTTATAAGTTCTTAGAGGCATTTTCTCACGCCAAAGCTTCCAGCTTGCTACTAAAATATGAGTCTTTGCATCTAAACAGCAAGATGAGTTACAAAAACTCACAAATTCTAGCTGAGTAAAGCTCAAATCACCAAAAAAAGTGAATATTTGCTTGCGGTATAAAAATTTCCTATAGTTGTTTTCTTTGTTAAAATTTGTTCTCTGTTGCATTTTTGAGTACTTATAACTTTTGATTCCGGCAACGAAATGCTGCCGGATTTCTTGTATTTGGTAACATACATGTTGAATTCATTTTCGCAATTTTTTTTTGAAAAATATTGTCATTTGGTTGTTCAAATCAATGGTAGAAAAATCTACTCGAAAGGAGATTTTTGCCTGTAGAAATTGTTTTCTAAGTTGTTGCAAACATGGTCTGAGTCCATGTTTGAGATAGCTAAACTTTTTCATTTCTTATTCGAATTCATAGATTCTTATTTATTATTGAAAGATGAAGTTCTCTATATAAGCATACCAAATTTAAGATCATTTCGACCTATATAGCATATACAAATATGCTGCCGAACTTTGGTCCGAAACAGGTTATTGCCTAGATTTTTACAGTGAAAACGCTGCCTAGGTTGAATTTTGAGACGTCATTACTTTCTCACATTTCATCCAAATTGCATGATTATTTTTTGCTTGAAAGATGAAGTTTTCTACTATGAGCATTCCAAATTTCAACTCAATATGAGATGATTTGGTCCTTTGCTTCATGCCTGGAATTTGAACCCAAGATGGTTTTTAGGCCTATGCATTTCTGGTTTTTGAACTGTTGCAAACATGGCCTGAATCCATGTTTGAGACAATGTAACTTTTTCACTTCTAGTCGGAATTCCACGACTCTTTTTTGTTTGAAATCCGAAGTTTTCTACTTTGCGCGCACCAATTTTTAGTTCAATCAAATGTCATTCAATTACCTGTTTTATGTCTGAAAGTTAAACCCAGAGGAGATTTCAGACCTGGGTATTATTTTTCCCAAGTGTTTTTATGTTCATTTTCCATTCGATTTTTTGACCTTTACTTTAGTTTTTGTGATGTTTATGAAGTATTTTGAGGGCTATGATGCCTATCAATAGGTTAGCGCAGTTTTGATGAATTTTGAATTTAAATTTTGAATTATTTAAATTTAATTTGAATTTAAATTTTGATTTGAGTGGAATTTTGCTTGTTTTTGGTCGTTTTCGAGCACGGTTTTCTCCAAATCTTTTTGAAATGATTTTTAAAATTAGGGAACGGAAAAATAATTATTACATAATATTTTAAAGTATTTTCTAGTATAAAAGCTATATATCCTTTATAATAAGGGAAACTTTCAAATATGCTTCCCAAATGGTTTTCGAAATTGGTTTTTCCAAAGCTTATTTTGAAGGTAAATTATTTTCTATAAAGTACACCTTTTTGCACTATTCGAGCAAATGCGACGGAGAATTAAACGGTTTGGTAAAACATATGGTATGGGACACATATGTTTATCTTATCGGTTAATTCCTGACTTATCCGTTTGATCGTTTTGACCTTCGGGTCGAGTTTATCAATGAAATGAGGTGAACCTTTTACTGCTTTGGGTGTGAAATTTACTAGCAGTTAATAAACCGTTTAGTGCGAATGGGCGGTATAGGGCACATTTTAATACTTTTCGGGTTCCTTTTCGAGAGTTTGTGACACATTTGCATGTTGGCATGCCAGTACTGGACTTCGAGTCATTTACCATTGCGGCGTATTTTTCTTCGAACATTTGCTATTGTGGCGTATTTTCCTTTGGACGTTTGCCATTGCGGTGTATTTGCCATTGCGGCGAATTCACCCTTTGACGTTTGCCTTTGGGCGAGGTACTTATTATGTGAAACAGTACTCAGAAAAAATAGCACGTTAAATACCTTTTTGAGATGATTTTTACCCTTGTGTGTCTTCATTTTTGAATCGATCCTTTGAACCATTAGGTGGAGATTACATTGAGATTTTTGGACTCTTGGGAGTTCTTTTGAGATTTTCATTGTCTACACTGGTGTGTTGAGATTTATCTTTTGGCATGTATATGTATTGAGATTTCCTATTGGTGCTATTTATAGGATTTTCCTTTTGGCGATGTATGATATTTTTATCTCTTTATTGACATCTGCCTGAGGGCTTATGTCGAGATGGCTTTTTCTTATGTTTTCCTTGGAGTTGCCGACATGGCGGGTTTGGGAATTACTCTTTTAAGAGTTTATATTTTACTATTCCCTAAACCATTCTTATTTGATTTATGATTGCCGATGATATGAGGCATGCTACATTTTAACGATTCATGAAAATTTTCCTCTCCTTTTTGTTTTATGCTTATTGAAGCAATAGTGTTCTACCACCACCTAGTGTAACCATATATGCCATACATGATGCATATCCTCCATGTGTCTATGGTTAGCTTACTTATTGTTCTTCTTGTATAAGGAGAATATCACTATGCTCTTATGCTATATTATTCTGCTATCACCTTTTACCGATTCCTTTAGCTAGACCAACCCGTGTATTTTATACTCGGGTCAGACCGAGGTGTTTCAAGTTAGGTACATTTGGACTTAGCCTATTCTGCTTTTGCATGGACTATTCTGTTATCTCTTTTTGTTATAGATTTTTGTGTAGTCCGTTTTGATTTGCTACTCTAATATGTATATTCTTTTGACTCGTGTTTGTATTGTGGTCGTCATACCACATACGTGATGTATCATTTTGTATACTTTGTGATGTATCTGTAAATGTGTGTGTATATAGGAGTATCTGCTGTTCTATGATGTGTTTCACATCTGAATTGTATTTTGTTCTAATAGATACTATAGCCACTAATGGCTTTGTACTACATATTTATTGGATATGTCGATTTGAAAAAAATAATTATGGCATTGTCAACGTATTCAATAGATATTTAAGACATGGTTATAGATGGTCGCTCATATCCAGTCATATTCTCTACATTAGCAGACAGCACTACCCAGTAATACTCTTTGTTAATATGGGTCTCAGGGTGGGGAGTTATAGCTTGGTATCAGAGCCGAGTTTAGAACAAAATACAATAAACACAAAACAGAAACACATATTACGGTACATCAAAGTGTAATACAAATGTTACCAATCCCTGAATCATCGTGCCTTTGTTCTTTCCATGTCCTTTGGGATAGAAAGAAGTTTGGGAATATGTCTAGGACTGTATTTTAATTCCGTGGTATTCCATATTTGAATTAATGATATCTACCATGTGAATAATCTTTATCTTATCTTAGCTTTCAACTAATGGCTGGAAGAGGCAGAGGACGACGCTCGGATGCTTGGTAATTCAGCGGCACGCATCCGGACGCGTTTATATGTCTGCCGATCAGTTTATGAAGTTATTTGGGAGCACTGTAACAACCCTAAGATTACAATTACCGAATGATAAATTAAAAATTATGATTTTAAGTTGAAAAAGGTAGCTAAACAAATTTTTGGGAATTTAAAATTGCAACTTGATTTGCAAATTAAAATATTTTGGGGTTTAAAATGGGGAAGTTTTAAATGTGATTATAGGTTTAATTGGCCAAATGAGACAATTATATGGTTTTAATTAAAACTAGGTCGCTACTTAGGATTTTGTTCACATGATAACCTTAGAAAAATAAACTAAGTCCTAAAGAGTTTTAAAACCTCCTAACATGGCCCATTAGCCTACCCACTTCTATATAATATCTTAAACCCATTCCATAAACCCTAACCCTCCTCTTCATAATTCCTAAACCTAGATCTAAACATAACTAATGGCCTCCCTTTGGTAGAGGATCCACCTCCTTCTCTACATAACTAAACTAGTTTAATCTTTGAAAAAGGTAATGCAATCTCCCATATTCTCTAGTCCTTCTTAATCCCTATTTTATCTCTACCATCTTGTTGTAATCTTTGTTTTGTTTTTTTTATTTTGGGTCCTTGAAGTCTCTTGATCTTTTGCTTTGGGGTTGAGGATTTTGGCTTGCTTGATATTGTGCACACAAACTACTTGATCCTTTGCTTCTTTGAGGTAATTACTATTGATCAGTGATTATTGCTAGTTGTAATGTTGGTGAAAATTTGATGCCAAAAACTGAAAAAAAAACACCCCAAAATCACCAAAAACACAAAAATTAATTGGCTGGAAAATGCTTCAGCCTGAAAACAGGCCAAAACCCAATTCTGAGTGCACCAGGCAGGCCTGGGTTGCACCCAGGCTGCTGCCCAGGTGCAGCAGGGCAGCAGGCTAGCCCGGTTGGGCTAGCCAGTTGCTGGGTCAAAGTCCCAGCCCACACAGGCTGAGGCCGTCCACAGACCCCAGCCCGCTTAGGGCTAGGGCGGGCCGCAGGTCCCCAGCCCGCCTGGGCTGGTGCAGGTCCCCTGACCCCAGCCCGCAAGGGGCTGGGGCGGGGCCCAAGACACCAGCCCGTGTGGGCTGGGGCGGCCCCTTTTCCCCAACCCGCAAGGGGCTGGGGCGAGGCCCATGACCCCAGCCAGCAAGGGGCTGGGGCGGCCCCTTTTTCCCCACCCGCAAGGGGCTGGGGCGGGGCCCAAGACCCCAGCCCGTGTGGGCTGGGGCGGCCCACATTCCCCAGCCCGCAAGGGGCTGGGGCGGGTACATATCCCCCAGCCCGCACGGGCTGGGGGCGGGGCCATATACCCCAGCCCGCGCGGACTGGGGAGCCAAGTACCCCCAGCCCATGCGCGCTGGGGGCCCACGAAGGAAAAAAAATGAAAATGAAAGCATTTTTTTTCTGGTTGCAGTTTTGGGACTGAACTTTGTGACATCGCCACGGTCGCATCCGTGGTCGAAATCCATTGTTTTTGGACTCGTTGGAAAGCTGGAGTTCCGAACTCCATCTCTATAAAGTTTGATTAGTATCCGAGTTCATTTGACTCTTCGAAATTGTTGTCGAAGAGAGACCCGGATCTCAGCCTGAAACAGTGTATTCACTGTTTCCGGGTACGACTTTGGAGCGTCGCTGCGACTTCGTTTCAAGTCCGAATCGAGTATTTCTTTTTTCTTTATGAAGTAGGAATGTCAGACTACGTTCCTACCAATTTTCATGCCATTCGGATTCGGTTTGCTGGTCCGAATAATTTTTCGAATTTGAGTTCGCGTCAGTTTTGGACTATTTTCCAACACTTGGAATATTTTCAGTGATTTTCTGATTTATCGATTTCTTTGAGATTTGTCTCTATATTTCATACACGGGTTTTTATGAACTATTTTAAAAAGGATTTTTCACTCCTAAATGGCTTTCGAAATTATTATATAATATTATTTTTAATTATTAAATTAATTACTCCATAATAGGAGAGTTTTAAAAAGCCGTTTTAAAGTGATTTCAAAATCAATTATAAATCCGTTTCGCACCATTATTTTCTATAATAAAAATCTCACACTCACTTTTAGCACGTCGAGCGAAGTGGAAAGGTGCTTAAACGGCTCGGAAATCTCCGGCCTATGGAACCGTGTGTATTTTCTTTCCGGTTAATCCCCGACCTATTCGATTGATCATTTTGAGCATTAGGTCTAGTTTACCGATGATACGAGGTGGACTTTTTATTGTTTGGAGTGTGAGCATGCTATTGGTTAGTAAACCGTTTAGTGCGAACGTGGGTATGGGACTCATTGTTAACACTTTACGGGTTCCTCTCCAAGAAGTTTGTGACACATTAGCCTCTGGGCGGCCAGTACTGGACCTCTGGGTCACCACGCCTCTGGGCAACCGTCTCTGGACAACTGCTCTATGGAGCAGATTTTTTTCGGCGTGTGCCTCTGGGCCTTTATCCTTCTGGGAAGGATCTCGCCGTCTCGCGCGTTCCGCATCTGTGCGAGTGATCGATCACAACTCTACAGTACTTGGCAATAATGACTCTTGTCGGTGCACGTGCAATACTTGTATTATCTGATGATTTTTATATCCATTCGAGTAACGCCATTCGTTGTTGGTTCTATGGAACCATACGATGTAAGTGCGATTACCTTGTGGATTCACAGTGTCTCTAGACACTGCTTTTCAGTATTTGATTTCATTGACTTTTCAGTATATCCCTATTGCTCTTTGGAGCATCGATCTTTGCTTGGGCATTGATTATAGACTATGGTCACTCTTGGGATTATTGCCTATGGGCAACTTTATATAGTTTTGGCTACGCCGATGATATGAGGCGATTGTATTTATTTTACACTTTGGTGTTGATATTCTCTTTGGAGATTTTTAATGTTTATTGATGATTTGGGATCGTCATTATATTCATGTAGTCCATATTACTCTTCTCTTTGGAGAAGTACTGTTTTATTTATGTACTGCATTATTATATATCTCAGTTATTACTGATTGTTTAGCTAGCCTGACCCGAGTATTTTCGCTCGGGTCAGACCGAGTTGTTTCAGGTTAGGTCTCTGGACTTAGCTTCTGTGCTTCTGCTTGGACATTATCTGCTATGCTGATAGATAGTGCTTTTATTTGTCCATTATTCCGCTACTCTGTTATTTCAGACTCTTATGTACATATTTTTGACTCACATGTGTAAGCGGTGGCTTTGTACCCACCTTTCTGATACTTGGATCTGTATTGACGATATATTGTACCTATGTTCTGTGACTGTTATGTGACTGTTCTGTGATGATGATGTTATCATTTAGTATTATGTTTGTTCTGAACCTATTTTCCTTAGCCATTGTAGTTTCGTTATAAATATCTATTGGATATGTCGAACCACTTGAGAAAAGAAAACCACATATTCGACGTATTCAGTAGATAGTTATAGCTTGATTACATATGGTCGCTTCCATTATACTCTATTCTCCGTTCTAGTAGACGGTATTACTCCGTAATACTCTTTACTAGAGTCGGTCTCGGAGTGGGGCGTTACAAGCACCCAGCCTCTACCTCCTAATCCAGATTCTCCTTCGTGCAAGTCTCCTTTCGCGCGCATGTGCAATGACTTTGCACATCTCAGAGACAAGCCATTCAAAGGCTTCGAGTCTGTTTTAGAGGTTCAGGATAGAATTCGTTCTTGCGAGCGGATATTTTGTCGCATGGATCTTTTAGATTATCACAAGATTCTTGTAGCATCCAGCATTCTACAAGAGCGTGCTCTTGATTGGTACGAGCTATTCACTACCGAACTTGGTGAGTCTACTCCTACATGGACTTAGTTTCGGGAATGTGTAACGATCGAGATTTTTCGTTGCCGAAAAATCGAACCGTTAGGGTTTTAGAAGAAGAAAGAGGTAGAAGAAGAAAGAAAAGAAAGAGAGGAGAAAACAGAAAACAAGTAACAGAACGAGAAACAATATCAGAATCTCACAATCGCAGCGGAACAACATATAATAGATAAATGAATATCATTAAAACAAAAGAACTATACATTTTATACATACATCACAATACATCATATCATCAGAGTGTACGACAACAACAGCGGAAAGAAATACTATATACAATATATAATAGACTACGCTATCTGGCTCGCCTCCAGATCTGCACAGCAACTCCCGAATCCAGAATAACCTGATAACCTAACTCTAGACTGCCCGTGTGGAAAATAGTGGGCACCCAGAGTTTAGGAAAGGAACAATAAACTCCAGGTCAGTCATGGGACTGGTGTGAGAACTCAAAACAGTTTATCTTTAAACAAGCAACAAGAAAATTTAAATTTTGAAATCCGCAATGCTTTTTGGAAAATGAAACTACCATAAAGCCTCCCGGCACACACACAATGCAAACGCACACATGGGGGAGATTTCTCCTTATGATAGTCAAACATGCTTACTACGAGAAAAATTCTTTGATATTATTACTAGTGCATAGTGGAAAATATTTCGAAAGTATAATATAAATCCTAGCCAGCATAGGTACCATGATACTATGCCTACTATAGCTGCCATGTTAAATGGCAGGTTCTACAACTAAAACCGTACAGGGCGCGTATTGGATGAATGGATTTCCAACAAATGGTCAGGCTAAGGAACTTCCTACTGCCACATGGGATCGCCTCTGGCGGGACGTCCCGAGAACTAACGTTACGGTTAGATCTCTGCCAACACAAGGCCGGGTTACCTTTGTAACTAGGTAACTACTACACGAATATGTCATCCCCCGGTCCTTTGGGACCTTTATCCGAGCGCTCGCAACAACACCACACAGTAATAGATATAGTGTATCAACATGAGTAAGCATCTGGGCTCCATACCATGATACCACCCTTTTCCAGAAGGAAATGACATACCCTAAAGGGCGCGACCCTCATAACCTTGCCGCATATTCCTGTTTCGACCATTTCCGGGGAGTGAGGTCCTGACGAAGTCTCGTCCACAAAGCTACGCTTTGTGCAACAAAGCCATGCTTTGGGTCCACAGATGACCAAAGCAAGATCACACAGATAAATGATCAACAAATGATCCAATCCAAACGATCAACCAATGATCATCACACAGCAGCACTCAGCATGCCACATTACCAGATTGGGAAATATCGCTAATAACCTTCAACTACATAACCTCTGAGCTCGTACGTCTCAGAGAAGGGTGTTAAGCTAAGAGAATAAATTCTCCGCCACCAACAGAAATGTATTTGAAAGAAATCTGCTCTATCTCTCAAAATGTAATGTCAGACACGTAACCATACAAGTCTGTTCCGGGTTCGAACAGAACCGAAGGCACTTCCAAAGAAGCCCTTGCAATCCGGGTATTCACAATCCCGATAAAATTTCCCATCACAAAGGAAATCTCCATATCGTAGCTAACGATGCGGAGACAATCGATAGGTCATCCTATCGTTTTCACAAATACCCGGTCTTCAACACCGGTCTTCAAATGCAATCCAAACGACGTATCGCATATTCGGAATGGGATATATGACACAAAGGTCCTCTCCCGGCTAAACCGAATAGCGAGCGCTTATTTTAAAAATAAGTGTGCATTCAATTCCAAACAAACACAATCAATACCATCCAAGGGTAAATATTGATAGTCGGTTATTTAACTATCAATAAAGATGCGCCACATCATCAGATTCCAAATAATTTTTCCAAAATTATTAAGTCCCAAAATATCTTTACAAGATATATATATATATACACACCATTTACAAATAATTGCCCCAGTTATTTGTTTTACCAAAACCACTTCACGATAAAATTTTCCACACTTAACCAATTGAAAAACCAATTTTCAATTTACCTTTACCATTTGAAAACCAATTTTCAAATTACATTAACCATTTGCAAACCAATTTCAAATCACCTTAACCATTTGAAACTAATTTCAAATCACCTTAACCATTTGAAAACTAATTTCAAATCACCTTAACCATTTGAAAACTAATTTCAAATCACCTTAACCATATATACCTTTTGAAACAAATTTCAAACCACCAAATAAATCTTTACCGATTTATTTTACTTACGTTCCAAATTCGTAAATTATATTTTCATATTTAAAAATAAATCAACATTTATTTTTAAACAAATTTCCCTTCATATATATAAATTCCAAAGTGGATTTAAATTCCAAGCATCTACTAGCATACGATTCCCAAATCGATTTCAAGTTATTTGCTTTCAATTACCTTAAAGGTGAATTCACAAAAACCGTTCCATTTCATATTAGAAAACCATTCCCATGCTTATTTTAAAAATAAGTAATTCACAAATTTATTTATTTTCAACGATTTGAAAATATTCCACATACTTAAGTTACCGTTAAGTATTTTATTCCATTCTCTTTAAGAAAACATTCCTTTATTCACATTTATTTGGGTTAAAAACGAATGTTGCGTAAAACATCGTTACGACAACCCAAAAACACTAGTATATGGATTTGAAATTAAAAATAGATATATAAATCCAATACTATACAAATTATCCCCTTCTGTTTCTCGAAAACGTCTATTTCAACAATCAATGTTGAAATCTATGTTTTCAATACTCAATACATTTTAAAACACCTTTAATTCGTTTTAAATTCCATTTAAAACATTCCTTTCCCAAAAACAAACCCATTTTATTTAATAATCTATTCAATATTCAAAATAGTGAATATAGCCCACTTAACAAATTCCCATATTTCAATTTATTAAATTCGATGAATTTCAAATTTATAAACATAGTTTATAAATTCCATTTCTATTATAAACCCCAATTTTATAAATTCCTTTATTAATCCGATGCAATTTACATAACCCAATTTCATACCCAAAAGCCATATTGTAAGTTAAATACTTATAATATTATTTATTTACCAAATCGTTCCTTTGAACTTCACCAATTTAAAATCTTATCACTTACAAGATTTCTTTATGGTTTATAATAATTTCAACTAATGAAATCTTCATTTATTAACAATTTCTATAAAATTCCCCTTTTTAATGCCCAAATCCATTTCTATAAGTTAATAACTTATAAACTTAAAATTTTCCAATAACCATTCGTTTTATAAATTTCACATTTATTAATCTATAAATCCTAGTGAAATTCATGTTATACATCAACTTAACACTTTATAAATTTATTCTATAACTTCAATAATTTTTTATTTAAAAACATCCATTTATAAAATCCTTTATATAAACCATTAATAATAATAACTCCCCAAAAAAACCAAATTTAACTATTTTATAAAAACCTATTATTGTTAAAAATTTCTTTTAAGTTATATTTTATAAAAATATAAATTTTTAAAACATAAAATTTTATCCATCTATTTATTTTAAAATTTAATCAATTCAAAATTTTTAATAAACCATATTCTTTGAAAAATCGATTTAAAACCCCTTTTAAATTCAAAAACGTTATTTTAATTTTTTAAAAATTTGAATCCGATGATGCAACAACATCAGATGGTCAATCACGGGAATAAGTGTCATATATCAATATGATTATCAACAATCAACATAATATTTATAAACAAATAAATATGTGAGGAATCCAGTTGGATCCCTCCAACCTGTTACCCTGCAACCACAGACGTTAGCACAATACCAATTCCACTTCGAGGTGGAATATCGCGGTATATGGGATTTTATAAAATATCCGCTTAATAACGGCGCAATAGGGTCTCATCCGCTATACGAGGCGGGAAATCAATCAACTGCAATATATACATATGCCAATATATATATATTGCTATATATAGATATATCCTAAAATATCTAATATCACAATCACGCAAACAATCAATCAATCAACAAATTTTAAATATAACTATTTAAAATTTAAATAAACCCTTTTGAGTGAGAAGTTCTCACCTTAGCCTTTATTTGCAATCCATTTTCATCTTCGTCTTGATTCTCTTGTTTTATACATATTTTAAATTATTTACACAATTCATTAATATTCGAACAATCGAATAATACCTTTTTCATTTGATAATTTTATATTAACAATTTTCCTTTAAATGGATAAATTTAATTAACTAACCATTTAATTTTAACCAATGATTTTTTTCTTTTACTGTATAAAACTATTTATCCTCTAAACTATTTTAAATCAGATTGTTATATTTTTATTTTTTTTCTTTACTGTCTATATATATACATAACTGATTAAATTTTAAAACAAAAACTGCTATATATCCATATTCTCTGCTTATAGACATTTTTTTTACTGTAAACCGTATATTTATAATAACAAAAAAAAAAAAAAAACAAAAATACCTCACTGCTTCGCCCTCCCCGGTGCCGCATCGACCATCGCTGCTACCAAACCCCACGCCGAGCCCAGCTAGCATCGCCGCCCCCTCAACTACATCGAGACATCACGTCGCCGCCGCCCATCCTCCTTCATTCACGCGGCGACACCTCTCACGAGCTCTAATTCGCCATCGCGACCAGATTTCACGTGACCACGCGACGCCCAAACCTTAACCCTACCACCTCACCGAAGTAGCTGCTCCCCCATCTACGTGCGAGCGCAAATCGCCACCTGCACGCGCGAGCTTACACGCCGCCTCCATCTGCTCGAGTCGCAGCCGAGCTTCCCCCCCTCTCTTCGAACAACGGCACCATCTCTTTTTTTTTTTCGAATTGATTTGAAGGCTTCGGCCCTGTTGCTTTTGCTCACGAACGAGAGAGAGAGAGAGAGACATAATTTCGTGAATTTAACGAGAGGAAAAGGGGCCATTTGATTTACAAAAGAAACCGAAAGAGGGAGGGAGATGAATATCAAAGTATCGGCCATTTTTGTTTGATTTTGAATCGAAATTTTGTTTTTTTGAACAAAAGATTCTCTTCTGCCATTTTTTTTTCTTCTTTTGGCTGCGTGAATAGATAGAGGGGGATGTTCGCGTGATTTGTGGCGTGAATTTAGGCGAAAATTTTGGGATGCTGTCGTTGACAACTTTTTTTAAATTTAAAATTTGAATGGAATTTGTTTTGATTTCAATGGTTTACACGTCGTGTGCTCACATATAAACTCCAAAAAATACGAAACTTGAAATCCGGCAAATTACGGACCCAATGGAACTTGTTTCGTCTAATTCCGAGACTGTTCTAAAATTAGCTATTTTTAAATTCAATCTAAACGATATAAATTCAAAACTGAACAAATTACTTTCAAATTCGATTCTGAAGCTTCGATTATCTTTGATATTATCAATATGAATTTTACAAGCCTTTGAAATATTTTTAATCGGCTTAAAATTGAAGATTTAAATTTTTATTCACTTTCAATAGATTAAATTTTATAATTTAATCGCCAAATTCATTCTGAAAATTTGAAATTCAATTCAAACCATCATTCAAATATTAAAATTAATTAAATATTTTCAATTTAGATTGTTTAAAATTCTGGGTCGTTACAATCTTCCCCCCTTAAAAGAATTTCGTCGTCGAAATTGCAAGTTAAGGAGAATAATTCATAATCCGTTTATTATTTTTCCAAAACTAATAGTTTTATCAACCTTCTAACACCAATCTTTTTATTAAAGATTTACTATCATTTCAATTAGCTTTCCAACTTCAATTTTAGGTTTCAAACAACTTTGTTTGCTTAACAAATTCAAATTTAAATTTAAATTCAAATTTCAAACTTTCAAAATTTCTCAAAATTTTTCTAACTCCCTAAATTTTCGAAAAATTTCGCCAGAGTCTCCTTTGCGCGGCTAGATCGGTACGACTACAAAACGGCTCTACGGCCCCTCAGAATCAAAAAGAAAAGAGAAAGCCAAGTGGCTGGAGAAGGAAATCACCAAATCTCATATAAAAACTGAAATACGTACCTTTTTGTCGAGCGATTCAATTTAACTTCATAACCAAAATCCCAATTCCATTATATACCTGTATATCATACTAGTAATAGTATCCAATTCCAACATTCAAACTATTGGCCAATTCAATTACAAAATTTCCAATACATGCTTCTTATACATTTTTGGTTTATTATTGAAGTTGCATATTCAATTCATTCGTTTCAATTAGTTACATTCACTAATTAAATTCACATTGGTTCATATTCAGCCCAAATCAAATTCAATTCTATTCAAATTCATTTACTTCACTTTCAATTTGAATTCAATTACATAGCTTTCAAATTTTACTAATTCAATTTCATTAACACTTAATGAATTTACATACAACCAACCAACAAGCAATAACGACCAATGTACATCCAATACAACCAAATTTATTTATTTTACTTACATTCAATTTGGTTCAACTGTTTTAATTCCAATTGGTTTAGCATTCAATTGATTTTCATCCAATTATTCAACTAACTTCAATGAATTTACACTTACATACATCGTTTCATATCAACTTACTTACATTCGATTGATTAACATTCAATCCATTCTTTAATTCAATTGCTAGTTCTTTTTACAAATAAAATTGAATTTCATTTATATAACTTAAGTTCGCATCTTTAACAATTTCATTTACTCACTTTATTCACTTACTTTGATATTAACATCAATTCTTTCAATATTACTTAAGTTATATTCCATTTCAACTTTATTTACATCATTTAATTCACTTGATTATTTAACTTTGATGCAAAGATCGATTTTTTTATTCAACTTCACTTAAGTTATTCCATATAAACATCATTTGTTAATTAAACTTAAGTTTTACTTATCAATTCAATTCGGATTTCAATTCTAAAGTAAATCCTATTTAACTTTTACTTAAGTCAAATTCATATCAATATTCAAATTCATATTCCATTTTACTTAACTTAATTGTTTAACCACTTCAACAACTGGTTTCACTTACACTTTCCCATTTAATAAGTTATAAAACTTATTATTCAACTTCTAACTTATATTATAAGTTCAAAACCTTTTTCACTTATATTTATCAATTTCAAATTGAATTTTAATTTCAAATTGGTTTATTACAACAAAACTTCAATTTTTAATTCATTATTGTAGCAAATCCATCACATAGAAACTCGAAAATGATACTGATGATGCTGCAGTCATCACCCTTATTATTTCCCAGTGACAATAGTGAAATCAATGCTAATTATTCTTTCAAAAAGTTTCCTTTCTATTCATAAATCACTTTTATAAACCTTTTACTTATATAATTTTACTTCTTATATACATACATGATTATCTTACAATTGTAAATCATTATCAATTATAATTTCATCTTATGATTCATTGGTTTATACCATTATTCTTTTTACAATAGTTGCTTTTATTAGCTTATTCAAACAACTTTTAATTATTTTATATATATATATATATCATTTACAACAACCAAGCAATCAATTATATACACATATATACACACTTCAATAATTCTTGAAAAATTATTTTCTTTTTATATATAAAATATAATCGAGGCAAAATTATTTCATTTACCCAATTTAAAACAATATTGTGTCGAATTGTTCTATTCAAGTGTTTAGGAACCCCTTCGATTCAGTTTTCGAGGCTGCGCCGACGAAGGTTCATATACCACTCAACAAACCAATCATCACAATATAAAACAATTTTATATTCACTAACAAATACGCACTCATATCTATTATTACACTCACACTCATTCTAGAGTACTACTGACTCTATCTCTAATGAGTAATACCCAACAGAGCAGGTTGTCGCTTAACCATATGCTCTGATACCAAATGTAACGATCGAGATTTTTCGTTGCCGAAAAATCGAACCGTTAGGGTTTTAGAAGAAGAAAGAGGTAGAAGAAGAAAGAAAAGAAAGAGAGGAGAAAACAGAAAACAAGTAACAGAACGAGAAACAATATCAGAATCTCACAATCGCAGCGGAACAACATATAATAGATAAATGAATATCATTAAAACAAAAGAACTATACATTTTATACATACATCACAATACATCATATCATCAGAGTGTACGACAACAACAGCGGAAAGAAATACTATATACAATAGATAATAGACTACGCTATCTGGCTCGCCTCCAGATCTGCACAGCAACTCCCGAATCCAGAATAACCTGATAACCTAACTCTAGACTGCCCGTGTGGAAAATAGTGGGCACCCAGAGTTTAGGAAAGGAACAATAAACTCCAGGTCAGTCATGGGACTGGTGTGAGAACTCAAAACAGTTTATCTTTAAACAAGCAACAAGAAAATTTAAATTTTGAAATCCGCAATGCTTTTTGGAAAATGAAACTACCATAAGGCCTCCCGGCACACACACAATGCAAACGCACACATGGGGGAGATTTCTCCTTATGATAGTCAAACATGCTTACTACGAGAAAAATTCTTTGATATTATTACTAGTGCATAGTGGAAAATATTTCGAAAGTATAATATAAATCCTAGCCAGCATAGGTACCATGATACTATGCCTACTATAGCTGCCATGTTAAATGGCAGGTTCTACAACTAAAACCGTACAGGGCGCGTACTGGATGAATGGATTTCCAACAAATGGTCAGGCTAAGGAACTTCCTACTGCCACATGGGATCGCCTCTGGCGGGACGTCCCGAGAACTAACGTTACGGTTAGATCTCTGCCAACACAAGGCCGGGTTACCTCTGTAACTAGGTAACTACTACACGAATATGTCATCCCCCGGTCCTTTGGGACCTTTATCCGAGCGCTCGCAACAACACCACACAGTAATAGATATAGTGTATCAACATGAGTAAGCATCTGGGCTCCATACCATGATACCACCCTTTTCCAGAAGGAAATGACATACCCTAAAGGGCGCGACCCTCATAACCTTGCCGCATATTCCTGTTTCGACCATTTCCGGGGAGTGAGGTCCTGACGAAGTCTCGTCCACAAAGCTACGCTTTGTGCAACAAAGCCATGCTTTGGGTCCACAGATGACCAAAGCAAGATCACACAGATAAATGATCAACAAATGATCCAATCCAAACGATCAACCAATGATCATCACACAGCAGCACTCAGCATGCCACATTACCAGATTGGGAAATATCGCTGATAACCTTCAACTACATAACCTCTGAGCTCGTACGTCTCAGAGAAGGGTGTTAAGCTAAGAGAATAAATTCTCCGCCACCAACAGAAATGTATTTGAAAGAAATCTGCTCTATCTCTCAAAATGTAATGTCAGACACGTAACCATACAAGTCTGTTCCGGGTTCGAACAGAACCGAAGGCACTTCCAAAGAAGCCCTTGCAATCCGGGTATTCACAATCCCGATAAAATTTCCCATCACAAAGGAAATCTCCATATCGTAGCTAACGATGCGGAGACAATCGATAGGTCATCCTATCGTTTTCACAAATACCCGGTCTTCAACACCGGTCTTCAAATGCAATCCAAACGACGTATCGCATATTCGGAATGGGATATATGACACAAAGGTCCTCTCCCGGCTAAACCGAATAGCGAGCGCTTATTTTAAAAATAAGTGTGCATTCAATTCCAAACAAACACAATCAATACCATCCAAGGGTAAATATTGATAGTCGGTTATTTAACTATCAATAAAGATGCGCCACATCATCAGATTCCAAATAATTTTTCCAAAATTATTAAGTCCCAAAATATCTTTACAAGATATATATATATATATACACCATTTACAAATAATTGCCCCAGTTATTTGTTTTACCAAAACCACTTCACGATAAAATTTTCCACACTTAACCAATTGAAAAACCAATTTTCAATTTACCTTTACCATTTGAAAACCAATTTTCAAATTACATTAACCATTTGCAAACCAATTTCAAATCACCTTAACCATTTGAAACTAATTTCAAATCACCTTAACCATTTGAAAACTAATTTCAAATCACCTTAACCATTTGAAAACTAATTTCAAATCACCTTAACCATATATACCTTTTGAAACAAATTTCAAACCACCAAATAAATCTTTACCGATTTATTTTACTTACGTTCCAAATTCGTAAATTATATTTTCATATTTAAAAATAAATCAACATTTATTTTTAAACAAATTTCCCTTCATATATATAAATTCCAAAGTGGATTTAAATTCCAAGCATCTACTAGCATACGATTCCCAAATCGATTTCAAGTTATTTGCTTTCAATTACCTTAAAGGTGAATTCACAAAAACCGTTCCATTTCATATTAGAAAACCATTCCCATGCTTATTTTAAAAATAAGTAATTCACAAATTTATTTATTTTCAACGATTTGAAAATATTCCACATGCTTAAGTTACCGTTAAGTATTTTATTCCATTCTCTTTAAGAAAACATTCCTTTATTCACATTTATTTGGGTTAAAAACGAATGTTGCGTAAAACATCGTTACGACAACCCAAAAACACTAGTATATGGATTTGAAATTAAAAATAGATATATAAATCCAATACTATACAAATTATCCCCTTCTGTTTCTCGAAAACGTCTATTTCAACAATCAATGTTGAAATCTATGTTTTCAATACTCAATACATTTTAAAACACCTTTAATTCGTTTTAAATTCCATTTAAAACATTCCTTTCCCAAAAACAAACCCATTTTATTTAATAATCTATTCAATATTCAAAATAGTGAATATAGCCCACTTAACAAATTCCCATATTTCAATTTATTAAATTCGATGAATTTCAAATTTATAAACATAGTTTATAAATTCCATTTCTATTATAAACCCCAATTTTATAAATTCCTTTATTAATCCGATGCAATTTACATAACCCAATTTCATACCCAAAAGCCATATTGTAAGTTAAATACTTATAATATTATTTATTTACCAAATCGTTCCTTTGAACTTCACCAATTTAAAATCTTATCACTTACAAGATTTCTTTATGGTTTATAATAATTTCAACTAATGAAATCTTCATTTATTAACAATTTCTATAAAATTCCCCTTTTTAATGCCCAAATCCATTTCTATAAGTTAATAACTTATAAACTTAAAATTTTCCAATAACCATTCGTTTTATAAATTTCACATTTATTAATCTATAAATCCTAGTGAAATTCATGTTATACATCAACTTAACACTTTATAAATTTATTCTATAACTTCAATAATTTTTTATTTAAAAACATCCATTTATAAAATCCTTTATATAAACCATTAATAATAATAACTCCCCAAAAAAACCAAATTTAACTATTTTATAAAAACCTATTATTGTTAAAAATTTCTTTTAAGTTATATTTTATAAAAATATAAATTTTTAAAACATAAAATTTTATCCATCTATTTATTTTAAAATTTAATCAATTCAAAATTTTTAATAAACCATATTCTTTGAAAAATCGATTTAAAACCCCTTTTAAATTCAAAAACGTTATTTTAATTTTTTAAAAATTTGAATCCGATGATGCAACAACATCAGATGGTCAATCACGGGAATAAGTGTCATATATCAATATGATTATCAACAATCAACATAATATTTATAAACAAATAAATATGTGAGGAATCCAGTTGGATCCCTCCAACCTGTTACCCTGCAACCACAGACGTTAGCACAATACCAATTCCACTTCGAGGTGGAATATCGCGGTATATGGGATTTTATAAAATATCCGCTTAATAACGGCGCAATAGGGTCTCATCCGCTATACGAGGCGGGAAATCAATCAACTGCAATATATACATATGCCAATATATATATATTGCTATATATAGATATATCCTAAAATATCTAATATCACAATCACGAAAACAATCAATCAATCAACAAATTTTAAATATAACTATTTAAAATTTAAATAAACCCTTTTGAGTGAGAAGTTCTCACCTTAGCCTTTATTTGCAATCCATTTTCATCTTCGTCTTGATTCTCTTGTTTTATACCTATTTTAAATTATTTACACAATTCATTAATATTCGAACAATCGAATAATACCTTTTTCATTTGATAATTTTATATTAACAATTTTCCTTTAAATGGATAAATTTAATTAACTAACCATTTAATTTTAACCAATGATTTTTTTCTTTTACTGTATAAAACTATTTATCCTCTAAACTATTTTAAATCAGATTGTTATATTTTTATTTTTTTTCTTTACTGTCTATATATATACATAACTGATTAAATTTTAAAACAAAAACTGCTATATATCCATATTCTCTGCTTATAGACATTTTTTTTACTGTAAACCGTATATTTATAATAACAAAAAAAAAAAAAAAAAAACAAAAATACCTCACTGCTTCGCCCTCCCCGGTGCCGCATCGACCATCGCTGCTACCAAACCCCACGCCGAGCCCAGCTAGCATCGCCGCCCCCTCAACTACATCGCGACATCACGTCGCCGCCGCCCATCCTCCTTCATTCACGCGGCGACACCTCTCACGAGCTCTAATTCGCCATCGCGACCAGATTTCACGTGACCACGCGACGCCCAAACCTTAACCCTACCACCTCACCGAAGTAGCTGCTCCCCCATCTACGTGCGAGCGCAAATCGCCACCTGCACGCGCGAGCTTACACGCCGCCTCCATCTGCTCGAGCCGCAGCCGAGCTTCCCCCCCTCTCTTCGAACAACGGCACCATCTCTTTTTTTTTTTTCGAATTGATTTGAAGGCTTCGGCCCTGTTGCTTTTGCTCACGAACGAGAGAGAGAGAGAGAGACATAATTTCGTGAATTTAACGAGAGGAAAAGGGGCCATTTGATTTACAAAGGAAACCGAAAGAGGGAGGGAGATGAATATCAAAGTATCGGCCATTTTTGTTTGATTTTGAATCGAAATTTTGTTTTTTTGAACAAAAGATTCTCTTCTGCCATTTTTTTTTTCTTCTTTTGGCTGCGTGAATAGATAGAGGGGGATGTTCGCGTGATTTGTGGCGTGAATTTAGGCGAAAATTTTGGGATGCTGTCGTTGACAACTTTTTTTAAATTTAAAATTTGAATGGAATTTGTTTTGATTTCAATGCGTTTACACGTCGTGTGCTCACATATAAACTCCAAAAAATACGAAACTTGAAATCCGGCAAATTACGGACCCAATGGAACTTGTTTCGTCTAATTCCGAGACTGTTCTAAAATTAGCTATTTTTAAATTCAATCTAAACGATATAAATTCAAAACTGAACAAATTACTTTCAAATTCGATTCTGAAGCTTCGATTATCTTTGATATTATCAATATGAATTTTACAAGCCTTTGAAATATTTTTAATCGGCTTAAAATTGAAGATTTAAATTTTTATTCACTTTCAATAGATTAAATTTTATAATTTAATCGCCAAATTCATTCTGAAAATTTGAAATTCAATTCAAACCATCATTCAAATATTAAAATTAATTAAATATTTTCAATTTAGATTGTTTAAAATTCTGGGTCGTTACAGAATGATTCGAGCTTAAGTTCGTTCCTGAGTCCGAAAAAGCATCTCTTGCCCGTCACTTCCTCAAGCTAAAGCAAGGAAAATCTTCTGTTTCTGATTATGTGTCTTCTTTCGAGGCTCTTTCTAAGTATGGCCTTGAGTATATTAGCACTCCATACAAGAAGAAACTCAAATTCATTTCCGACCTTAAGAAGTATTTGAAGAAATCTTTGATGTTGCAGCTTAAACTTTCTTTTAAGGAGCTAGTTGACTCAGCGCTTCATCTTGAAGCCGTCAAGAAGGAGAACGATAGTGGTGATGATGTTGAGGTTCGCAAGAACCCCAATAAGAAGCGGTTTCCTTTTCAGAAATCCAAGTTCTTTCCGTCCAATAAGAAGAATCCAGTTCTACTTCTCCGCCTCGGTCTCGGCCTCAGTATCAGCCTCAGTCTATTGGAGCACCTTCCTCTCGCAAGGGGTGTTTCAATTGTGGTTCGCCCAACATATGATTTGGTAGTGTCCTAAGCCTCTCTTTTTGTCGATATTGCAAGAAAGAGGGCCATCGTATTGTTACTTGTCCTATTGCTCCATCTAATGCCAAGTCTAGCAAGCTTCATATTATGAATGCTTCTGCAAGATCTTCTCAACACAGAGGTTATCTCCATCTATTTTGGAAGGTTCTATTTTATTTCATGACCACAGTATTCGAGTTCTTTTTGATATGGGTGCTTCACATTCATTCGTATCGAAGAAGCTCGTAGAGGATTTTTCTTTGGACGTATCGCATATGGTTACTTCATTGAGGATTGCGAATCCTATTGGGGGATCTGCGACCCTTAGCATGCTTTGTGATGATGTTAAGGTTATTTTATGTGGATTTTATTTTCATGCGAATCTACACGTCATTTCTTATTTGGGTATCTACATGATTTTTGGTATGGACTCGCTAGTGCGATATGATGCCAGGATTGTCTGTGCTCAACGGATGTTATATCATCGACATCCTGATTCTCCATCTCAGCTATATTTAGTGCTTCCAAATGTGGATAATTATGAAGTGTTCTTATATTCTCTTGATTCACGAGATGATGATGATATCTCATATTCCAGTGGTTTATGACTTTCCTGATGTTTCTGAGCCAGCTTCGGGTTTGCCACCCAAGTAGGCTATAGAGTTCTATATTGGCCTTATTCCAGACATTCAGCTAGTTATTTGTCCTTCCACGAGGATGTCCACAAAGGAAAATAAGGAACTCAAGTAGTAGCTTTTTGAGCTTGATTCCAAGCAGTTGATTCAGTCTAGTTTTTCACCATGGCGTGTCATAGTCGTCTTTATGAAGAAGTCTGATGGAACGCTTAGGCTTTCCATCGACTATCGCAAGCTTAACGAGTTGACCATCAAGAATAGATATCCATTACCTAGGATCAACGATATGTTCGATCAATTGAGTGGCGCTAAGGTCTTCTTTCAACACGCTCTTGCCGCCGGTTTTCATCAGCTTCGAGTTGCGGAAGATAGCATACCTCTTACAGCTTTCCGCACTCGATATGGGTATTACGGGTGGCTCGTTTTTCCATTCGGTTTGACAAAAGCTTCTTCTTTCTTTGTCGATCTTATGAATTGAGTATTATAGAAATATCTCAATAAGTTCGTCCTTGTGTTCATCGACGACATCCTTGTTTATTCGAAGTCTGAAGCCAAGCATACTAATCATTTGAGAATTTTCTTGAGTACTCTTTGTCGCCATCATCTTAAAGCCAAATTCTCCAAGTGCCATTTTTGGAAGAACAAGGTTAATTTCTTAGGCCATGTTCTTTCTTTCGAAGGCATTTCGGTCGATCCTTCGAAGATCGAATCCATCCAGAATTGGAAGAGGCCTGATTCATAGCTTCCTAGGATTGGCAGGTTATTACCGCCGGTTCATTAAGAATTTCTCTCGTATTGTGCTTCCTCTCACCAGCCTTACTCAAAAAGGCATTCGATTTATTTGGTCCGACAAGTGTGAAGCTTCTTTTCAGCAATTGAAGGAGCTTCTCACTAATGCTTATAATCTTATGGTTTTCAGGAATCAAGATCTTGTTGTCTATACTGATGCCAGTAGATGTGGCCTCAGTGTCGTGCTTATGTAGAAGGATCAGGTAGTCGCTTATGCTTCTAGGAAACTGCGATCGAATGAAGTACGCTATGCCACTCACGACCTCAAGTTAGCCGCCATTGTCTTCTCCTTAAAGGTTTGATGCCATTATCTATTAGGCGAGCACTTCATTCTATACAACGATCACAAGTGCTTGAAGTATCTGTTCACTTAGAAGGAGCTCAACATGAGGCAAAGACGTTGGCTCGAGTTCCTTGCCTCCTATGACTTTGATATCCAGTATACTCTTGGCAAGGGTAATCATGTTGCTGATGCGCTTAGTCGCAAATATTCGGTTGCTGTCTTTATGATGCTAGCCGAGTGGGATGTTCGTGAGACCTTATGACTTTGAGATATTCGAGATCGAGCTCTATCTTCTGATTCTGCTATATTATTATTTAGTTTGGCATCTCGACCCAACTTATTGGATCGTATTGTCGATGCTCAGCGGTGTGATCCCGATCTTATGTACCTTATTCAGATTTGTGAGTCTGAGTCTCGTGATGAGGAGATAAGGGATTTGAGCATTGATTACCATGGGTGTCTTCGCAAGAAGAACCGTATTGTTGTTCCTTCTAATGCTGCACTTAGGTATGATATTCTCGATGACTGTCATAATTCTAAGTACACCATTCATCCCGCCAGTAGTGAGATGTATGCAGATATGCATCGCCTTTATTATTGGGAAGGCATGAAGCATGATGTGGCCAGTCATGTGAGTAATTGCATTACATGTCAACGTATCAAAGCCGAGCATCAACGCCCTTCTGGTCTCCTTCAGCCTTTAGAGATTCCATTGTGGAAATGAGATCTGTGACACCCTACCTCTATGCTCACAATAACAAAGAGTATTAAAAGAAATACTGTCTATTATTATGAAGAATAAGGCGGGATAGGAGCGGCCATCCGTAGTTAGGCCATACACTAGTATTGGTTGCCTCGATAGGAGTGGTATATATATTTTTATTTATTTTGTATCTCTTGTTTATTTACTCCTATCGACATACCCAATTCCAGTATAAAACGAACTACGATGGTTCATAATAGTTTAGGATAATATATATAATAATAACACAGATAAGATAAATGCGGAACACATATAATATCAAATCTCAAATATATATAACTGAAGTTAGTTACAATACACGTGATACAATACATATGATCAACTACAACTTTCGACTTTCGAAGTTACATATACAAGTACATTATCATAAATAATATACATGAATACATATCTTCCTATACTAAGACAACGACTACTCCAAAAGATATAATGAGACTTCATAGCTCAAGCAGCAACCCAAAGCACGATATCTACAACCTGTAGTAACTCGGTCTGACCTGAGTATTAAATTCAAAGGAAAATAATACACGGGTCAGTCTAATTCAAACTCAGTTATTAATACACGGAAGAAATAATAAATAAATAACAAAAAGACGACAGTCACAAAAATCTCACCTATCCGATCCTTCAATAAGAGAATCGGATAACGATAAATATAACACATATCAGTGTTAAACATAAAATCAGCAAATTCAAATTACCAACGAAGAAAAATGAAAGAATTATCAATGAAGATAATTTAGAAAACAACAGAATTGCCTAAACAGCAATTAACAATAAAATCTAATTATTAAATAAATAATTAGAAACTCATAATCTAATTATCAGTTAGATAATTAGACAACAACAAAATGATCAAATCAAACCAGATCAAAATACAATTTCAAAATATTGAATTGGACACAAAACAATTCAAGTAATGAAAATATCCCTTAAAAACCTCAATTCTGGTAGGGCTGCAGTACACGTGTGCGTGTACTGCCTCGCCACTGCAGTGATTAAATACACAAAAGATCAATGAAGCAAAAGCAAATGGCACCATCACGAGATCAAATTCGAGCTATACGACTCAAACTCAACTGGACAGTACTATCCCAAAAACATAAATGCACAAGCAAGGCTACTGCATAGTGCAGCAACAATATCGGTGCAACAACAATAACAAAGACAAGTGTATCAAGAAGAAAGCAGAATGAAATGCACCAAGTGTACATGTGAAAAAGACCAAACGTCATCAAGTAATGCATGTACACGAGCTCCAGACAGTACAAATCCAAAAATGCAACAAAATGGAACTACAGCCACAACAAGATCACAAGGGCAGAACTGCAACAAAAACTGCAGCCACCACAAGAATACTAAGGCACAGCAAATATAAACTGCAACCACAACATGTTGCAACTAACTTGAAAGCAAATTCACAGCATACCATGGATAAGGTACATAAAACAGTGAAAGTATGGTGGTAGTGAAGACTCAAAACAACTCAAAGAATATATACGTGCATCACCTCCTTGAAGACCAGGGCAATCACAATGAAACTCAAAGCATTTAATAGTTATAATAAAGTCAGGCCGAGGTCAATTCTTAAAGAAATTGCAAAGCCAAGTTTCAACGAAATCAAGATCGAACCTTTTTTTTACAATGGCAGTTTCAATTTAAGGCAAAGCAAAGCCATATATGCCAGAACTCAAAGCCATGGTATTCAGATAATCAAAGGGGTTATAAATGCATATGAACTCCAATATTATTGGTGAACCCTGAAACTAAACAAAACTGAAATGCAGCAAGCACTCGAGTTAGCATACGTGTATTAAACACCATCAAATAAACTATTGCCAAAATGCATCAAGCGACCAAGAACAGTCAACTTGAAAAATATGGTCTGTCTCAAACTATAATGGGTACAACATGTATGCAGGAAGTGACACTATAAGATCAAGCTGCAACATATACGTAATGACAACCAGGTAGCAACAGTGAATCAAGAAAGACTCAAGTGTTACCAAAACTCAAGACCAAGCAGTGAATCATAAAAATCAAAACCAGTGTACAAATAAGGTATAAGTCAAATACGCTACAGGCATGAACAATTATGACTGAAGTCGGTAGCATGAGTAACACAAGTAAATAACAACACTGCAGTAGATTCAATTCAGACATGCCAATAAAATGAACAACACAAAGAACTAACCAATGCAATTTATACAAGTGGAAACCAATGCAAACTATTAATTCCAGTGATGAACAGCGCTCAAGCGTACGGGTCGATGAAGTTTCAAATCAAGGCCGAAGCCATCAGAAATATCACATAAGCAAAGTCGAACAAAACCAATACTTATTCTTTCCATCTCAAAATCAAGTCGAAGTCGAAGACAACGAAAACAAACTCGACGCCTTGGCAATCGAATTAAAAATGCCAGAGAAACAAAAATAACCAAGGTACAAATTTTAACAAAGTCAAGTGGCCGAAGGATGGCCAAAGTCGAACAACCCAAAAATCATCACAACGAAATCATCAACATCGAAACAAGATCAAATGACCGAGACGATGTCAAGCAACTCTCAGTCGAACTCAAAATTAAAAACTCGAATTTTATGAAAACAACAGCTTGAATTAGAATGTGAGTGGAGTTCACTCACCTTGTTTCAACGAGTGTAAAACCACATCCAAAGGCAGCATGGACGAGATGAACAGAATCAAGGGTCTTGAATCCCTAATCAAGTCAAACTCAATCAATGTAGGCACTCGACAATTTGAAGTATTCGAAGTCGGCATCCACGAATTACACGAAAACACTAATTTGATTTAGAGGAACGAACGAAAGAACGAGCCGCCATTAACTTTTCTTTCGTATGTTTAGTTTTAGGGTTTCGAATGAATGAAAACGGGAGGGGATCGGGTATTAACTCAAGATAACACGGCACAAAAACCCATTGGCCAATATTCAATTGAAAGCCCACATAATTCCTTAATCAAATTTTTAAAAGAACTCAACCGATTAAAACTCCAATTAGCAATTAGCTAGCAATATTAATCGTTTAATGACGAATTATTTAATGCGAAATCCCGAGTTGTTACAGACTCCCCTCCTTATAAAAATTGCGTCCCTGCAATTTTCATAATTAAAGTCGTCAGTAACAATTATTTTTCTAACATAAACTGGTTAAGCCAGAAAAATAAAGGTCAAGAACACAGACACCAAAGAAATCTTTTAATTTCATAAAAGAAATTCACAAATTCTCAATAAAATCTAATTATCAATAGATAATTAAAAAAGAAAAAAACTGAACAAATACGATTATCAACAATATTTAATTATCAATTAGATAATTAGAATACAGAAATCACAAAACAGCGATATCTAATTATCAATACGATAATTAGAAAACAGCAAAACCTAATTATCAACAAAGACAATTAGAAAACACAAATCGCAAATCATAAAACCGCAAATATCTAGTTATCTAACAGATAATTAGAAAACACGAACTTCAAAATCCACAAACACTAACTATCAACAAAGATAGATAGAAAACAGCAATTCAATATAATTAACATAATCTAGAATCAATTAGAGACTAGAAAATCTCATAATCAGCAAAATTAGCAAATATCCAATTATCAAAAACGATAATCAGAAATGTCAAATCAACAAGTATCTAATTATCAAAAACGCTAATCAGAAACAACAAATATCTAATTATCAAAAACGATAATCAGAAATCTCAAATCAACTAATATCTAATTATCAAAAACGATAATCAAAAATCTCAAATCAACAAATATCTAATTATCAAAAACGATAATCAGAATCAACAAATATCTAATTATCAAAAACGCTAATCAGAAACAACAAATATCTAATTATTAAAAATGCTAATCAGAAACAACAAATATCTAATAATCAAAAACGATAATCAAAAATCTCAAATCAACAAATATCTAATTATCAAAAACGATAATCAAAATCTCAAATCAACAATTATCTAATTATTAAAAACGATAATCAGAATCAACAAATATATAATTATCAAAAACGATAATCAAAAATCTCAAATCAACAAATTTCTAATTATCAAAAACGATAATCAGAATCTCAAATCAACAAATATCTAATTATCACAAGCGATAATCAGAAATCTCAAATCAACAAATATCTAATTATCAAAAACGATAATCAGAAACAACAAATATCTAAATATCACAAGCGATAATCAGAAACCCCGAATCAACAAATACCTAATTATCAAAAACGATAATCAAAAATCTCAAATCAACAAATATCTAATTATCAAAAACGATAATCATAAACAAAAAATATCTAATTATCAACAAAGATAATCAGAAACAACAAATATCTAATTATCAACAAAGATAATCAGAAACAACAAATATCTAATTATCAACAAAGATAATTAGAGAACATCAAATATATAATTATCAAAAACAATAACTAGAACTCATCAAATATCCGATTATCAAAAACGATAATCAGAAACAACAAATATCAAATTATCAACAAAGATAATTAGAACTCATAACAGCAAATATCTAATTACCTGCAGATAATTAGAAACAACAAATATCTAGAAATCAATTAAGATTCTCTAGAAAATCAACATAAAAGGTTGGATCGATCCCATCAGATGGCTAGTTTTTAGCTACGCCGCACATGCATCAATATATGGCCGAAGCCTACCAAGTACTGTCAAATTTTTGGCGCCTAACATATGACCCGAAGGTCCAACATACGACCCAAAGATCTAGTGCTGGTATTTGACCTGAAGGTCCAACATATGACCCGAAGGTCCAACATAGTGGCTCGAAAGCACACGAAAATCATCAAAACAGCAAATATTTCAATTAACGAGTCCGGAATTAACCAAAATAGCAAATGCACATGTCCCATAACACGAGTTTTACTAAATCGTTTAATTCTTTTCATCGTTTCCTTAAAAGTGAAAAATTGTGTATTTTAAATTAATAACATTTTACGTTCTCAAACAGACAAGTCCGGAGTTAAGCGAATCAGTAAAAGTGAGGGTTCATAGTGCTCAATTTTGCTGAAGCGTTTAAATCGCTTCCTCATTCTTTTGAAAGCGCAAACTGCACAATTTTTTTTTTGAAAACAAATTTATTTTAAAACGATTTTTAAAATACGTGATTAAAACAGCAACATCTGTAGCAAATTCGATAAGGAAATTGCACTTCTCAAGACAACGTAAAAACATATCTCAAAATCAGCATTGCGGGATAACCGCTAGAAAATCCACTTTAAAATATGATGGTTACCGAAGTCGAAGCGAATGTAATTTCATACGTCAAAATCTCATCAAAATAATTCGCATCAAAATATAATACAAGTGAATTTTCATTCATTAAAAATTTCAACAAAACATCGTGCTTCAAAAATTTAGCAATGGCGTAAAAATCCCATTATAAAAATAACGGCAACAAAATACGTTTAAACCAAACACCGGTTCAACGTAAAATTAATGCAGTAACGTGCAACTTATATTTGCACGCATACTACAAAATGAACAAAGCAATCACTCGAATATATCTTCAATGAAGATAATTCAAAACAACAAAATCTCAACAATTTACAAAACTGCAATTGCTTCGGACCCCAAATCGGATTCGAAATTTTCAAAGAAAACAAAAATAAACACATCTATGTGAACAACAAATGAAATTTATTTCAATTTCATATTTTGATTTTTAAATCAAAAGGGTTACCAGCTATACTCAGCGAAGACAGTGTCACTGTTTGGGCTACGCACTCTGATAATCAAAACAAACTTTTCACTTTCATTTTTAAATAAAGATAATTAGAAATTTTCATCAAAATTTCAAAACTTTAGTTTCTACTCAAAGCACAAATAAACATCAACAAATAGTTGTAACACATGTTCCATCTAAGTTATGTTTTATATTATGTCCATAAACCCCTCGCTCTGATACCAACTGTGACTCCCACCTCTATGCTCACAATAAAAAAGAGTATTAAAAGAAATACTGTCTGTTATTACAAAGAATAAGGCTGGATAGGAGCGGTCATCCGTAGTTAGGCCTTACACTAGTATTGTTTACATCGATAGGAGTGGTATATTTTTTTTTGCATCTCTTATTTATTTACTCCCATCAACATACCCAATTCCAGTATAAAATGAACTACGATGGTTCATAATAGTTTAGGAAAATATATATAATAATAACACAGATAAACTAAATGCGGAACACAGGTAATATCAGATCTCATATATATATATATATATATATATATATATATATATATATATAACTGAAGTCGGGTACAATACACGTGATACAATACATATGATACAAGTACAACAGTCGACTCTGGAAGTTACATATGCAAGTACATTATCGTAAATAATATACATGAATACATATCTTCCTATACTAAGACAACGACTACTCCAAAAGATATAAAGAGACTTCATAGCTCTAGCAGCAACCCAAAGCAAGATATCTTCAACCTATAATAACTCGGTCTGACCCGAGTATTAAATTCAAAGGAAAATAATACACGGGTCAGTCTAATTCAAACTCAGTTATTAATGCACGGAAGTAATAATAAATAAATAACAAATAGACGACAGTCACAAAAATCTCACCTATTCGATCCTTCAATAAGAGAATCGGATAACTATAACACATATCAGTGTTAAACAACAAATCAGCAAATTCAAATTATCAACGAAAATAAATGAAAGAATTATCAATGAAGATAATTTAGAAAACAACAGAATTGCCTAAACAACAATTAACAACAAAATCTAATTATTAAATAAATAATTAGAAACTCATAATATAATTATCAGTTAGATAATTGGACAACAACAAATGATCAAATCAAACCAGGCCAAAATACAATTTCAAAATATTGAATTGGACACAAAACAATTCAAGTAATGAAAATATCCCTTAAAAACCTCAATTCTGGTAGGGCTGCAGTACACATGTGCGTGTACTGCCTCGCCACTGCAGTGATTAAATACACAAAAGATCAATGAAGCAAAAGCAAATGGCACCATCACGAGATCAAATTCGAGCTATACGACTCAAACTCAACTGGACAGTACTATCGCAAAAACATAAATGCACAAGCAAGGCTACTGCATAGTGCAACAACAATATCTGTGCAACAACTATTACAAAGAGAAGTGTATCAAGCAGAGAGCAAAATGACATGCACCAAGTGTACATGTGAAACAGGCCAAATGCCATCAAGTAATACATGTACTCGAGCTCTAGACAGTATAAATCCAAAAATGCAACAAAATGGAACTGCAGCCACAACAAGACCACAAGGGCAGAACTGCAACAAAAACTGCAGCCACCATAAGAATACTTGGGCACAACAAATACAAACTGCAACCACAACATGTTGCAACTATATTTGAAAGCAAATGCACAGGATACCATGGATAAGGTACATAAAACAGTGAAAGTATGGTGGTAGTGAAGACTCAAAACAACTCAAAGAATATATACGTGCATCACGTCCTTGAAGACCAGGGCAATCACGATGAAACTCAAAGCATTTAATAGTTATAATAAAGTCAGGCTGAGGTCAATTCTTAAAGAAATTGCAAACCAAGTTTCAACGAAATCAAGGTCGAACCTTTTATTTTTACAGTAGCAGTTTCAATTTAATCAAGGCAAAGCAAAGCCATATGTGCCAGAACTCAAAGCCATGGTATTCTGATAATCAAAGGGGTTATAAATGCATATGAACTCCAATATTATTGGTGAACCTTAATACTAAACAAAACTGAAATGCAACAAGCACTCGAGTTAACAGAGATGTATTAAACACCATCATATAAACTATTACCAAAATGCATCAAGCGACCAAGAACAGTCAACTTGAAAAATATGGTCTGTCTCAAACTATAATGGGTACAACATGTATGCAGGTAGTGACACTATAAGATCAAGCTGCAACATATACGTAATGACAACCAGGTAGCAACAGTGAATCAAGAAAGACTCAAGTGTTACCAAAACTCAAGACCAAGCAGTGAATCATAAAAATCAAAACCAGTGTGCAAATAAGGTATAAGTCAAATACGCTACAGGCATGAACAATTATGACTGAAGTCAGTAGCATGAGTAACGCAAGTAAATAACAACACTGCAGTAGATTCAATTCAGACATGCCAATAAAATGAACAACACAAAGAACTGACCAATGCAACTGTATACAAGTGGAAACCAATACAAACTATTGAATTCCAGTGATGAACAGTGCTCAAGCGTACGGGTCGATGAAGTTTCAAATCAAGGCCGAAGCCATTGGAAATATCACATAAGCAAAGTCGAACAAAACCAATACTTATTCTTTCCATCTCAAAATCAAGTCGAAGTCGAAGACAACGAAAACAAACTCGGCGCCTTGGTAATCGAATTAAAAATGTCAGAGAAACAAAAATAACCAAGGTACAAATTTTAACAAAGTCAAGTGGCCGAAGATGGCCAAAGTCGAACAACCCAAAAATCATCACAACAAAATCATCAACATCGAAACAAGATCAAATGACCGAAACGATGTCAAGCAACTCTCAGTCGAACACAAAATTAAAAAGTCGAATTTTACGAAAACAACAGCTTGAATTAGAATGCAAGTGGAGTTCACTCACCTTGTTTCGACGAGTGCAAAACCACAGCCGAAGACAACATGGACGAGATGAACGGAATCAAGGGTCTTGAGTCCCTAATCAAGTCAAACTCAATCAATGGAGGCACTCGACAATTTGAAGTATTCGAAGTCGGCATCCACGAATTACACGAAAACCCTAATTTGATTTAGAGGAACGAACGAAATAACGAGCCGCCATTAAGTTTTCTTTCGTATATTTAGTTTTAGGGTTTCGAATGAATGAAAATGGAGAGGGGGATCGGGTATTAACTCGAGATAACACGGCACAAAAACCCATGGGCCAATATTCATTTTAAAGCCCACATAATTCTTTAATCAAATTTTTAAAAGAATTCAACCGATTAAAACTCCAATTAGCAATTAGCTAGCAACATTAATCGTTTAATGACGAAAATTAATTAATGCGAAATTCCAGGTTGTTACAAGATCAGATTTCGATGGATTTCATTGACGGCCTACCTCGTCCAAGATCGGGCCATTCTAACATTTGGGTTATTGTTGATCGCCTCACCAAATCAGCTCATTTCATTTCTATTAAGTCTAATAGGAGTGCTTCTCATTTGGCCAAGTTGTATATCAAATAAATCGTGAGACTTCACGGTGTTCCTAGTTCAATTGTTTGTGACCGCGATCTGCTACTCACGAGCCATTTTTGGCAGAGTCTTTAGCAAGCTTTGGGAAAAAAGCTTAATTTCATCACAATATATCTTCCGCACACTGATGGACAGACTGAATGGGTGAATCGTATTCTCGAGGATCTTCTCCGTGCTTGCATTCTAGATTTCGTTTGTAGTTGGGAGGATCACCTGCCTCTTGTTTTCAGTCTAGTATCGGTATGGCTCCTTTCGAAGCCTTATACGGATGGCTATGTCGATCATCTTCTTGTTGGTTAGAATCTGGTAAGAAGCTTATTATTGGCCCAAATTCTGTTCGTGATTATTCAGAGGAGATTGATCTTATTCGTAAGAGAATGAAAGAGGCACAGAGCTACCAAGAATCCTACGTGGACAACCGTAGGAAGCCTTTCAAGTTCTCAGTTGGTGATCTCGTCTTTATTCATGTTTCTCTTCTAAAAGGGGTTATGCGCTTCAGTACGACTGGAAAAATGTCTCCTCGCTTTATAGGACCATCTCCTATTACTAAACGTATTGGCCCTGTAGCTTATAGAGTTTCACTTCTAGCCCATCTATCTGGCATTCATGACATGTTTCACGTACCTCAGCTTCAGAAGTGTCTTCAACAGTCGGATTCTATTATCGGTTCTCCTAATTTGCAAGAGCTTGAGATCGCACCAGACCTATCTATTGTGTAGCAGCCTACTCGCATACTTGCTTCGGAGGTGAAACGTCTTCGAAACAAGGATGTGCCGCTCGTTAAAGTTCAATGGTCCGCTAATTCCAATGACTGAACTTGGGAAACCAGAGAGTTTATCAAGCGATCCTACCCTGGTTTTCTTTCTTCGCATAGCGATGGTGAGAATCTTTTTTTTATCTCAAGTTTATTTCTTTTCTTTTGATTGATGAAAATATTAAGTTGAATATCTAACTACCCTGACTCGACCTTCGAAAATCGGCACCAAATACATCACTCGTATTTGAATGCCGCAGATTCAAATGTTGAATCTGGTTCGTCGGAGCTTATAACACATTAACTACAACAACACAACAGAAGAAAAATGAATGATTTATTGATACACAATAGATACAACATCTGATACAAATGAATATCAACATATCATAGATAAGATACAACAGTGGAATAACAGCAGCAGAAATATAGCACAAATAGTCTTCCAAAAGAAACACAATAACTGTATCTCCAATTGCCAAAGCTCTAAGCTTCAAACTCGAACCACTATCATGTTGAACTAAGCAAGTCCGGTCCAGAATGTTGAAGAGAAGCACAAAATGATAGCCAAAGTCCAAAGACTTCAAGGATATTGAATCTAAATTTACTATCTAATTATCTGAAAATCTGACCCTAGGCTGCTAGTGTGGAAAATTTTGGGCAACCAGAGTTTAGAAAGGGAACAATAAACTCTAGGTTAGTCATGGGATTGGTTTGAGCAAACAAAAGCAGTTCTATTTTGAACAAAACAAACAAAAAGAAATTAAAAGGAAATCCGCAATGTTTTTTGGAAAATGAAACTACCATAACGCCTACCGCCATACACACAATGCAAGCGCACATTTGGAGAAGATTTCACCTTATGATAGTCAAATATGCTTGATATGCAGAAACCTTTTTGATCTTATTATTGCATAATGTAGTAAACCTTTCGGAAGTATAATACTAATCTTAGCCAGCATAAGTTCCATTATATTATGCATGCCATGGCTACCGTTTAGGAATGGCAGGATATACAACCAAAACCGTACAGGCGTGTACTGGATGATTGGATTTCCAACAAATGGTCAGGCTACGAAACTTCCTATTCCACATGGGTACGCCTCTAGAGGGACACTCCAAGAACCTAACCAGATCTCTGCCAACACAAGGTCGGGTTACCTCTGTAACTAGGAAACTACTGACACGAATATGCCATCCCCAGTTGTTCCGACCTTTATCCCGGGATTCACCAACAAATAACATAACCACACAGTTTAAATATCTGGGCTCCATACCATGATACCACCTTTGATCCAAAAGGAAATGGACATGCCCTAAGGGGCGCTACCCCCGATAACCTTGCCGCGTCCTACCCATTTTGACCATTACTGGGTTGTGAGGTCCTGATAAGGTCTCGTCTACAAATCTATGCTTTACACTAAAGCATACTTTGATCAACAAATGATCAACATCACTTAGTATGCCACATTACCAAATTGGGAATGTATTGCTAGTAAATATCAACTACATAACCTCTGAGCTCGTACGTCTCAAAGAAGGGTGTTAAGCTAAGAGAATAAATTCTCCGCCACTAAACAGAAATGTATTGATTAAAACCAGCTTTACATCTCAAAGTGTAATGTTAGGCAAACATCCGTACAAGTCCATTTCGGGTTCGAACGGAACCGAAGGCACTTCGAAGATGCCCTTGTAATCCGGGTATTCACAGTCCCGATCGGACTCCCCATCACATATGGAGATCTCTATACCGTAGCTACTCAATGCAGAGTCATTCGACAGGTTATCCTATCATTCTCGAAAATACCCGGTCTTCACCACCGTCTGCAATTGCTATCCATATATTTGTATCATTATTCGGAATGGGTTATATTACATAAAGTCCTCTCTCAGCTAAACCGAATAATGAGCGCTTAACTTTAAAACAATGTGGACATATGAGATCTTAGTTAAGTCACAAATTTTACCCCAAAACCTTTCCTTTAAATGGTTTAAACAAATTTCCACTTTAATCTTTTAAACAAAAGATTTACCCTTTAAAATCCACTTCAATTTGAAACCAAGGTTCAACAGTCTTTCACAAAGATTCATTCATAGTTTTCAAAACTATTTCCATTTCAAATTTGAAATCTTTCAACAAAAACTGGAAGTTCTTTCATTATATGAAAGCCATTATCATTTGAAAACAAATACTTTTAGTTTCGGAAAAATCCGATTAAATATGCACAAGTTATAGCCTTTAAAGTATAAACTTGGTTAAATTTTAATTCCCAAAATAATACTTTTAGAAATGATTTAAAATCCATATATATTATTATAGAACTTGTATACCCTTTCAAACCATAGTTTCCAAAATAATTTCAAAACTTTAATAAGATATATTCTATTCAAACTAAATTCATTTCAAATTTCCTTTTCAAAAGCTTTTCATATTCAACCCAATTTCATTTTCAAAATCATTTTGGATTCAAAATTCAATCTTTAAAACCATTTCGTAATATTAAATTCAAATATCTATGACTTAACCAATTTCCTCGTGCAATCCATATTCGTGTGTGTGGTGTAGTCCAGGGGTTTTACACACAACAATACAATATCATCAATCATCACAAATCCAAGCACAGCAATATCGATAAGAGGTATAATTTTATAATGCTTATCTTTATTCATAGATTAATGGATAAATATGTAAATGCATCGTAGATAAATAATTCACAATTCACAGCTCAATCATATCACAGAACATCATACATCAGGGATATCAAACAATTCAAAGCATTCATTACAATTCAAACATCCTTAAGTAAGATAAATTAATTATCTGATTATTTTAAATAAGATAAATTACTTATGAATACATTTCTAATCCTGGTTAATTAATATTAATTAATTACAAATAATTTTGATTAATTATCCTTTAATCATTTATTAATTAACCTTTAATATAAATTAATCAACCTTTAATTATTAATTAATCAACCTTAATTAATAAATAAATCAAGCTTTAATCATTAAATAATTAAACTTTAATTATTTAATTATCCCTTAATTAATTAATTACATTAATTAATTAACCCTTAATTAATTACCATTTAATTAATTATCCGTATTTAATTATAATAAGTGATTATCCATAATCACTTATATTAATAAATCACAAATTAATTACATTGAGTAATTATCCTTTAATCACTTCATTAATCAACTTTAATCATTAATTAATTACTTAATTAAGTAATTATATTTAAGTAATTTATTACCTTTAATTACTTATCGTTAATTAAACTTTACTTAATTAATCATCCTTTAATGTAAGTACATAAAGTAATTATTTTCGATTAAGTAATAATCTTTTATTAATTACTTAATTGATTTCATTAAGTTATTATCCTTCAATTACTCATCATTAATTATTTACCTTTAAGTAATTAATTATTCCTTAATTAATTACATAAATTAATCAACCTTTAATCACATTAATTAATTATTATTAACTACTTTCATTAAGTGATTATCTTTAAGTAATTAACTATTCTTAACTACTTTTTAATTTCAATCACAATAATTAATTTACCTTAAAATAATTACATAAAGAAATTAGCTTAAATTTAATTACACAAAGTAATTTAACCAAATTTTAATTACATAAAGTAATATTCATTAATTAATTTTAAAAACATTCAATCTTTAAATCTTAAATCTTTGAAACAAAATTAATACTAATCCATAAATTAATATAGGACTTTAAAGTTAAACAACAATTTAAAACATCATACTTTTTAAATTAACTATTTAATTTCATTTCTAATTTAAGATTTAAAATAACATACAAATTTAACTTAACAAAATTTAAGTTAAACAAATTACATAACTTCTTAATCAAATGTTAAAGAAAACATTTATAATATATAAAATAAATTTATGTAAGTGAAATGTTTAAACCATATTTATTTTAAATTTAAAATCTTGATTTCTTAAAACTTAAAAACTGGTTAAAACTCTTACTTCGGGTTCAACCCGATTCCTACCCGAGTCATTCCCCGGGTATTCTCTAAAATATTGGCTTTAGTTTAAAGTTTTAAAATTTATTAACATGTAAAAAAACTTCTCGTACGCACTCGAAGACGAACCCGAGCTATCCCCTCTTTCCCCCGAGTATTCCTTCGAGCCATCCCACTTCCAAAACACAGACATTAAAACTCACCATGCACGTGCACACCAGTTCGCCAGAGCTCTGGCCTCCAAGACCACCGCCGACAGGTCATCGATAACCCACTCATATCATTCCGACCACCCAAAGATCGCCACAAACTCAAAATCGAAATCGAGGAGACTCAAACAACCTGAACTCAGAAACCATCACCTGAAAACCCTCTCGAACTGCTGACGCCGACCACTGGAACTCCTAGAACTCCGGCAACACACTTGCTGGCCTCCACGCTAACATTCCCCCAAGTCTAGTGAAACTCGATCATCCAGAGAGTCGCAGTAGCAAATTTTCTGACCTTGACCCATTTTGGGTTTTATACCCTACTCCGACCTATCGATGCCACCATGGTGGATAATAAATCCACTTGGCATTTTTTTCTAGACCCCCAAGTTTCCTCCTACCTCTAATCGAAACCCCGACCACCTCAAGCACCTCGATCACCAGAAATTGCTAAAAATTCCATTTCTGATCATCTATGAAATTCTCACTCGACCTATCCTTAAAAATCTAGATTTAACTCATAAAAATCATAATTCTTGATGGTGATCAAGATTATACAAATGAATCAAGGAATACTGATTATTGAATTTTCAGTGTGTATAAGTTCCCATTGTATTTTCTTAATTTCCAAAGATATAGAAACCTATTTTTCTTAAATATATTTTTACATCTTAATATAGGTTTAAACAAACATATTTTGTTTGAATACCGAAGTCTATCAGAGATTAGCTAAAGAGATTTTTTAATTTTCTAGAATTGGGTTTAAAACCTGTAACTTGAAAACAGAGATATACGTCTGTACACAGACACATACACGGTCATATATACACACATACATGCTTTTTTACACCTATGCAAACACATTCCACAAACATCCAATACTGATCAAATGCAAAACAAAGTATATATTGGTTTAAGAGTTTGCTCACCTGTATTTAGAAGAAACAGAGATAGAGAAGCCTGGAAAAATGTTTGGGCCTGGAATGTTTGAATTTCTGAAAATCTGGAATTATTTTGATTTCCTGATCTGATCTTACTAGGTTAATCTTGATGCGCTTTGATCTGTACTTGATTTATTTGCATGTTTCGGGTTGAAGTTTGAATTGATCTTTGTATTTTCTTTGCATTGTTCTACTTTTGATTTTTTTATTTTAATTGCTTCAGCTTTGAACTTGAATCTGATGCTTGCTTTCAGATTTTCTTGATGTTCTAATCTGAACTAGTTTTTGGTTGAATCTTGAATTTTTTTTAATGATTTGAATCAAGTTGAAGCTGAAAACTGATTTTTTTTTCTTTTGTTTCATGAAACCCAAATGAGAAAAGTGGGAGATATGTGAATATACAAACCTTGTTTTGATTTTAAAAATAAAAGGGAATTGAGGACACTTGTTAATATTACATTTTACATGTCCTACACTTGTTTTAATTCTATGTTATATAGTTATAAATTTTTTATTTATATTTTAAAATACTTATACTTGCATAAATGCATATTTAAAATAGTTACACATGTTCAAAATTATCATTTGTTTAAGCATGTTTGAATGGTTTACACTTGAAAAATTATATGCATTATGGGTTAATATATTTTTATAATTTTTTTACATAGTTTCCTATTTATATTTTCATTTTAAATAAATCCATTTTCTTTTACATATGTGTATATATATTAATAAGTTTAAAGAACATGATTTAAAATGAATTAAACAATAATAAATAAATATATGAATAGGTACATATTTGAATTTAACTCTTAAGGAAAATGATTTTAAAATCTAATTATACCTTAATAACTGATTAGTGTATATATATATATGTATATGTACTATAATTTATTCCTTAAATGGCTTTTGAAAATTATCATTTTAATTTTAAAATATCACTTTCAAATTACAACGTATATATATCATACATTTACATATTATAATTATAAAATTAGGAAACAAACTTTTATTAGTTTTAAATTATATAGTTTTCAAATTATTTCTCAAAATATTTATTTTTGAGTTTCAAATTCAAAATTCAATTTAAAATCAATTTGTATTCATATTTATAAATAACAGCATATATTATTTATTTTGGTAAATTCCAATTTCAAATTTCAAATTATAATCTATTTGTATAAATAAACAAGCACATATCTTATTTAATTTGGAAAATATCAAATTAATTCATAATTAAATCTATAATTTAACTCCAAAAATTAAATTAATTACCAATTTAAATTTGAATTAAAAGCGAGAATGTTATAGATTCCCCTTTAAGAAAATTTCGCCCTCGAAATTTGCTAGAAAGGAGACCAACAAAGAATACAAAGAAATAGCTTTCCAGATCAAACTGAATATCTATTCTGCATTTGGCTTACCAAATCAGAATATCATCAACATATACGAGAACAACTTGTTCAATACTTCACAAGATACTCGAGTCATTAATTCCATGAAATATGTAGGGCATTGGTTAGTTCGAAGGATAACTTACCATTCATAGAATATATCGAGACCCCAAAGAATAGACAAATAGATACAATCTAATTTTGTCTTAATATTTAATTAACTGATTTATTTGAACTAAAATTTCAAATTTATTAAAGTTAAAACAAAAAGACTGATAAGAAACTAATGATTAGAATACGAAATAGGAGCTTAGAACCTTTTCTACAACGATTTGTTGGGCCATCATCACACCAAAGCTTCCCCCTCGAGCTGCCACGAAATCACTAAAGAATTGGAAAGTGAATGATGAGAAAAGAGGTTGATAGAGAAAGTTGTTCCTGTTGTTGTAGGGTATTGACCATTTGTAATGGTACTCTCCTGTCCCCTATCTCATCCTCTTCTTGCACTCATACTCACTATCAGTGAATAGTAAGAGAATTTACTAAGGCATACAGATGGATATCTTAGGGATATACTCATTGTAGGGCATATATAACCCTATCTCTAATGAGTCACCTAATGTGTTATACTCCTGAGCTAAAAAAATTATTCAACCTTCAGCTCTGATAAAAATTCTAATGACCCTGACCCGACCTTCAAAAATCAGCACCAAATACATCACCCGTATTCGAATGTCGTAGATTCAAACGTCGAATCTAGTTTGTCGGAGCTTATAACACATTAAGTACAACAACACAACGGAATAAAAATGAATGATTTATTAATGCACAATAGATACAACATCTGATACAAATGAATATCAAGATATCAAAGACAAGATACAATAGCAGAATACCAGCAGCAGAAATATAGCACCAAATGGTCTTCCAAAAGAAACAAAATAACTGCATCTCCAATTGCCAAAGCTCTAAACTTCAAACTCGAACCACCATCATGTTGAACTAAGCAAGTCCAGTCCAAAATGTTGAAGAGAAGCACAACATGATAGCCAAAATCCAAAGACTTCAAGGATATCGAATCTACTATCTGATTATTTAAAAATCTGACCCTAGACAGCCCGTGTGGAAAATTGTGGGCATCCAGAGTTTAGAAAGGGAACAATAAACTCTAGGTCAGTCATGGGACTGGTGTGAGCAAACAAAAACAGTTTTATTTTGAACAAAAAAAACTAAAAGAAATAAAAAGGAAAGCAACAGTGCTTTTTGGAAAATGAAACTACCATAAAGCCTCCCGCCACACACACAATGCAAGCGCACATTTGGAGGATATTTCTCCTTATGATAGTCAAATATGCTTGATACGAAAAACCTTTTTGATATTATTATTAGTGCATAGTGTAGAAAACCTTTCGAAAGTATAATATTAATCTTAGCCAGCACAGGTACCATTATATTATGCCCGCTATAGCTACCATTTAAGAATCACGGGTTATAAAACTAAAACCGTACAGGGCGTGTGTTGGACGATTGGATTTCCAACAAATGGTCAGGCTAAGGAACGTCCTATGCCACATGGGTACGCCTCTGGAGGGATGCCCCGAGAACCAAATCAGATCCTTGCCAACACAAGGCATGGTTACCTTTGTAACTAGGTAACTACTGACACGAGTATGCGATCCCTCGGTCATTACCGACCTTTATCCCGTGATCCACCAACAAATAATAATAACCACATAGGTTATCTGGGCTCCATACCATGAGAGCACTTTTTGTCCAGAGGGAAATGGACATACCCTAAGGGGCGCTACCTTTGATAACCTTGCTGCATCCTTCCTGTTTCGACCATTACCGGGTTGTGAGGTCCTGATGAGGTCTCGTCCACAAAGCTACGCTTTACACAAAAGCCATGCTTTGATCAAAAAATGATCAGCAACACTTAGTATGCCACATTACCAAATTGGGAATGTATTGCTAGTAAATATCAACTACATAACATCTGAGCTCGTATGTCTCAGAGAAGGGTGTTAAGCTAAGAGAATAAATTCTCCGCCACCAAACAGAAATGTATTTGACAAAAACCAGCTTTACATCTCAAAGTGTAATGTCAGACATACATCCATACAAGTCCGTTCCGGGTTCGAACGGAACCGAAGGCACTTCAAAGAAGACCTTGCAATCTGGGCATTCACAATCCTGATCGGACTCCTCATCACATATTGAGATCTCTATACCGTAGCTACTCAGTGCAGAGTCATTCGACGGGTTATCCTATAATTCTCGAAAATACCCGGTCTTCACCACCGTTTTCAATTGTTATCCATATCGCCATATCATTATTCGGAATGGGTTATATGACATAAAGTCCTCTCCCGGCTAAACCGAATAATGAGTGCATAATTCTAAAACCATGTGGACATATGGGATCCTAGTTAAGTCACAACTTTTATCTTAAAACCTTTCCTTTAAATGGTTTAAACAAAATTTCCACTTTAATCCTTTAAACAAAAGTTTCACCCTTTAAAATCCACTTCAATTGGAAACTAAGGTTCAGCAATCTTTCACAAAGATTCATTCATAGTTTTCAAAACTATTTCCATTTCAAACTTGAAATTGTTTAATAAAAACTGGAAGTTCTTTCGTTATTTGAAAACCATTATCATTTGAAAACAAATATTTTCATTTCAGAAAAATTTGATTAAATATGCACAAGCTAAAGCCTTTAAAGTTTAAATTTAAACTCCCAAAATAATACTTTTAAAAATGGTTTAAAATCCATATACATTATTGTACAACTTGTACTCAAACCATAGTTTCCAAAATAATTTCAATACTTAAAAAAGATATATTTTATTCAAAATAAATTCAATTTCAAATTTCCTTTTCAAAAGCTTTTCACAGTTCCATTTCCAAAATCATTTTGGATTCAAAATTCAATCTTTAAAACCAGTTCATAATATTAAATTCAAATATCCGTGACTTAACAAATTTCCTCGTGCAATCCATATTTTTTGTGTGTGGTGTAATCCAGGGGTTTTACACAACAATACAATATCATCAGTCATCACAAGTCAAAGCACCGCAATATCAATAAGCGGTATAATCCTATAATGCTTATCTTTATTCACAGATTCACAAATAAATATGTAAATGCATCACGGATAAATAATTCGCAGTTCACAGCTCAATCATATCACAGAACATCATACATCTGGGATATCAAACAATTTAAAGCATTCAATACAATCCAAACATCCTTAAGAAAGATAAATTAATTATCTGATAATTTTAAATCAGATCAATTACTTATGAATAAATTTCTAATCCTGATTAATTAATATTAATTAATTACAAATCATTTTGATTAATTATCCTTTAGTCATTTATTAATTAACTTTAATGATAAATTAATCGTCTTTTAATTATTTATTAATCAACCTTAATTAATAAATCAGTTAACCTTTAATCATTAAATAATTAACCTTTAATTATTTATTTATCCTTTAATTAATTAATTAATTACATTAATTAATTAACCCTTAATTAATTACCATTTAATTAATTATCCTTAATTAATTATAATAAATGATTATCCCTAATCACATATAATAATAAATAACAAACTAATTACATTGAGTAATAATCCTTTAATCACTTGATTAATCAACTTTAATCATTACTTAATTAAGTAATTATCTTTAAGTAATTAATTACCTTTAATTACTTATCATTAATTAAACATTACTTAATTAACCATCCTTTAATGTAAGTGCATAATGTAATTATTTTTAATTAAGTAATAATATTTTATTAATTAAATCAAGTAATTATACTTAATTAATTTCATTAAGTAATCTCCTTTAATTAATCATCATTAATTAATTACCTTTAAGTAATTAATTATTCCTGATTTAATCACATAAATGAATCAACCTTTAATCACATTAATTAATTATTCTTAATTACTTTCATGAAGTGATTATCTTTAAGTAATTAACTATCCTTAATTACTTTTTAATTTTAATCACAATAATTAATTTGCCTTAAAATAATTACACAAAATAATTAGCTTAAATTTAATTACACAAAGTAATTAACCTAAATTTAATTACACAAAGTAATTATTCGTCAATTAATTTTAAAAGTGTTTAATCTGTAAATCTTAAATCTTTGAAACAAAATTAATATTAATCCATAAATTAACATAAGACTTTAAAGTCAAACAACAATTTAAAACATTATACTTTTTAAATTAACTATTTCATTTCATTTCTAATTTAAGGTTTAAAATAACTTACAAATTTAACCTAACAAAATTTAAGTTAAACAAATTACATAACTTCTTAAACAAATGTTAAAGAAAACATTTATAATATATAAAAGAAATTTATGTAAGAGAAATGTTTAAACTAGATTTACTTTAAATTTAAAATCTTGTTTTTATAAAACTTAAAAACTTGTTAAAACTCTTACTTCGGGTTCAACCCGATTCCTACTCGAGTCATGCCCTGGGTATTCTCTAAAATCTTGGTTTTAGTTTAAAGTTTTTAAACTTATTAACATGTAAAAAACTTCTCGTACACACCCGAAGACGAACCCAAGCTATCCCCTCTTTCCCTTGAGTATTCCTTCGAGCCATCCCACTTCCAAAACAGGGACACTAAAACTCGCCATGCACGTGCACGCCAGTTTGCCAGAGCTCGGCCTCCAAGACCATCGTCGACATGTCGTAAATAACCTACTCGTCTGATTCCGACCACCTAAAGATTGCCACAAACTCAGAATCAAAATCGAGGAGACTCAAACAACCTAAACCCTGAAACCATCACCAAAAAACCCTCTCGAACTGCCGACACCGACCGCTGAAACTCCTGGAACTCCGGTCATACACTTGCTGGCCTCCACGCTAACATTTCCCCAAGTCAGGTGAAACTCGATCACCAGACACGTCGCAGTAGCAAATTTTCCGACCTCGACCCATTTTGGGTTTTAAACCCTATTCCGACCTATCGCCGCCGCCACGTTGGATAATAAATCCACTTGGCATTTTTGCCGAGACCCCCAAGATTCCTCCTACCTCCAGTCAAAACCTCGACATCCCTGAGTACCCTGATCACCAGAAATTGCTAAAAATTCCATTTTTGATCATCTCTGAAATTCTCACTCGATCTATCCTTAAAAATCTAGATTTTACTCTTAAAAATCATAATTCTTGATGGTGATCAAGATTACACAAATGAATCAAGGATTATTGATGATTGAATTTTCAATTTGTATAAGTTCCCACTGTATTTTCTTACATTCCAGAGATATATAAACCTATTTTTCTTAAATATATTTTTACATCTTAATTTAGGTTTAAAAACATATTTTGTTTGAATACTGAAGTCTATCAAAGATTAGTTAAAGAGATTTTTGAATTTTCTTGAATTGGGTATAAAACCTGCAACGTGAAAGTAGAGATATATGTCTATACACGGACACATATACACAGTCATATATTTACATACACATACAAGCATATTTACACCCATGCGAACACATTCCATAAACAAACATCCAATACCGATCACATGCAAACCAAAGTATATATGGGTTTAAGAGTTTACTCACCTGGATTTAGAAGAAACAGAGATAGAGATGCCTAGAAAAATGTTTGGGCCTGGAATGTTTGAATTCTGGAAATCTAGAATTGTTTTGATTCCTTGATTTGATCTTACTAGGTTAAGCTTAATGTACTTTGATCTGAACTTGATGAATTTGCATGTTTTAGGTTGAAGCTTGAATTGATCTTTATATTTGCTTTGCATTGTTCCAGACTTTTAAATTTTTTTCATTCTAATTGCTTTAGCTTTGAATTTGAATCTGAAGCTTGCTTTCAGATTTGCTTGATGTTCTAATCTGAACTAGTTTTGGGTTGAATCTTGAATTTATTTTAATGATTTGAATCAGGTTGAAGCTAAAAACAAATTTTTTTCTTCTTCTTTTGTTTAAATACATGAAACCAAAATGAGAAGAGTAGGAGATATGTGAATATATAAACCTTGTTTTGATTTTAAAAATAAAAAGGAATTGAGGACACTTGTTAATATTACATTTTACATGTCCTGCACTTGTTTTAATTCTATGTCATATAGTTACAAATGTTTTAGTTATATTTTAAGATATTTATACTTGTATAAATGCATACTTAAAATAGTTACACATGTTCAAAGTTATCTTTACATTTGTTTAAGTATGTTTACATTTACACTTGTAAAATTTTATGCAATATGAGTTAATATATTTTTATAATTTTTTTTATATAGTTTATTATTTATATTTTCAATTTAAATAAATCCATTTTCTTTTACATACATATAATATATTAATAACTTTAAAGAACATGATTTAAAATTAATTAAACACTAATAAATAAATATATGAATATGTTTATATTTGAATTTGACTCTTAAGGAAAATGATTTTAAAACCTAATTATACCTTAATAACTAATTAATGTATATATGTATTAGAATTTAATCCTTAAACGGCTTTTGAAAATTATCATTTTAATTTCAAAATATCACTTTCAAATTACAATGTATATATATTATACATGTACATATTATAATTAAAAAATTAGGAAACAAACTTTTATTAATTTTAAATTACATAGTTATCAAATTCAAATTATTTCTCAAAATATTTATTTTTGAGTTTCAAATTCAAAATTCAATTTAAAATCAATTTGTATTCATATTTATAAATAAACAACATATATTGTTTATTTTGGTAAATTTCAAATTCAAATTTCGTATTACAATCTATTTATATAAATAACAGGCACATATCTTATTTAATTTGGAAAATATCAAATTAATTCATAATCAAATCCATAATTTAATTCCAAAAGTAAAATTAATTACCAATTTAATTTTGACTTAAAATCGGGAATATTACAGAATACATACTTTTTCCTAGGAATTGCGGGGACGCTTGTTAAGTGGGGACTCTGTAACCACCCAGATTCGGAGTTTACCTTTCAATATTAAATTATAATGATAATTATGATATAATATTATCAACTGAATAAAAAAATAGCCAAACATAAATTGTTTTAGGAAATAATTGTTGAATATAAAGCATAAAGCTTTATTTTAATGGTTTGGGTGATAATAAATGTGGGAATAATTTTATTTAAGTGAAAATGCAATAATTTTGTTAATTATTGCTTTGTGGCTTCTTTTAATAAGTTTTAGAAGAAGTAAGCTCTTTCTAATAAGTGTTTAATGAAATAAAAAGTAGAAAATACGATTAAAAATAAGTTTTGAGTGTAAATAATATTTGTAAATGAATTGGAACATTTTTACAAGAAATAAAATGTAATTCGTTGAATTTTAAAAGTAATAAACGTGGTATGTTATAATTAAATGAACAAAAAGTGCATTTTATTCAAAATAAAGGAAATTAACAATAATTTTTTTAAAAAAAGAGTAAATTATCATTTGAAATGATAGAAAATGTTCTATTTTATACGTATACAAGTTTTCATATTTTTATTATGTAAAGCTTTAGAGAAAATGTATTTTTGTTTTGTGTATAATGTGATACGTGTTCACATTTTTGTTAAGTGTTTATTGTTTAACCAATAGGCCATTTTATTTTTACGAATGGGTCAAAGGCCCATTAGTGCTTAACTAAGTGAGCTAACAAGAAATCTAATTGTCAATATGTTCCTTTTCACTATCTCATCTTCTTCTTCTACCTGAGAAACAAATACAGTAAAGCACTCAACCATTTTCTCAAATCCAAGCAAATTTCTTCATTAAATTCAAGCAAATTGCTATCTTTTTCACTCTAGTGAATAAATCAAAGGTAATCAAACTCCAAATCACTTAATTTCATCAAAAATATTCCTGATTTGTGAAAGTGATTCTTATTTACAGTTAATTTTTTTGCATGCATTGTTCTTCTCTTTTATAGGTTCTTAGAGGCAATTTCTCAAGCCAAAGCTTCCAACTTGATACTATAATCCGAGTTTTTGCATCTAAAAAGCAAGGTGAGTTACAAAAAGTCACAAATTCTGGCTAAGCCAAGCTCAAATCGCCAAAACAGTGAATATTTGCTTGTGGTATAAAAATTTCGTATAGTTGTTTTCTTTGTTAAAATCTGTTCTCTATTGCATCTTTGAGTACTTATAACTTTTATTCCAGCAACGAAATACTGTCGAATTTCTTGAATTTAGTAGCATACATGTTGAACTTCATTTCCAGAAATTTTGGTTGAAAAATATTATCAATTGGATGTTAAAATCAGTGGTAGAAAATCTACTCGAAAGAAGATTTTTGCCTGTGGAAATTGTTTGCTAAGTTCTGCAAACATGGCCTGAGTCCATGTTTGAGATAACATAACTTTTTCATTTCTTTGTGTAATTCTCCGATTCTTTTTTGTTTGAAAGATGAAGTTCTCTTCTATAAGAACACCAAGTTTTAGATCATTTTGACCTATATAACTTGCAGAAATATGCTGTCGAATTTTGGTCTAGAGCATATTTTTGCCCAGATTTTTACAGTAAAAACATTGTCGGTGTTCAACTTTGAGACATCATAACTTTCTCATTTCTTATCCAAATTGCATGATTCTTTTTTTTAAAGATGAAGTTTCCTACTATGAGCTTATCAAATTTCAACTCAATAGGAACTCACTTGGTCCTCTGCTTCATGCCTGCAAGATGAACCCAAGATGGTTTTCAGGCCTGTACATTTTTGGTTTTTAACTATTGCAAACATGGTCCGAGTCTATGTTTGAGACAATGTAACCTTTTCATTTCCATTCGGAATTCAACGATTTTTTTTGAAAGCCAAAGTTTTCTACTTTACGCACACCAATTTTCAATTCAATCAAAGGTCGTTCGATCACTTGTTTTATGTCCGAAAGTTGAACCCAGAGGAGATTTCAAACCTGGGTATTATTTTGCCCAAGTGTTTTTATGTTCATTTTCCATTCGATTTTTGACTTTTGCATCAGTTTTTGTGATATTTCTGAAGTATTTTGAGAGCTATGATGCCTATCGATAGATTAGCCTAGTTTTGATGAATTTGGAATTCAAATTTTGAATTTTTGAATTTAAATTTCGATTTTAGTGTAATTTTACTTGTTTTCGATCGTTTTCGAGCATGATTTTCTCCAAATTTTTTTGAAATGATGTTTAAAATTTAGAATATTTAAGAATAATTATTATATAATATTTTATAGTATTTTCAAGTATAAAACCTATTTATCCTTTATAATAAGAGAAATTTTCAAATATGGTTTCCAAATGGTTTTCGAAATCTATTTTTCCAAAGCTTATTTTCAAGGTAAATTTTTTTTCTATAAAGTACACGCTTTTGCACTATTCGAGCGAATGAGAAAGGGAATTAAACGGTTTGGTAAAACATGTGGTATGTGACACATGCCTTTATCTTCCTGACTTGTCCGTTTGATTGTTTTGACCTTGGGGTCGAGTTTACCAATGAGACGAGGTGAACCTTTTACTGCTTTAAGTGTGAAATTTATTATTGGTTAGTAAACCGTTTAGTGCGAATGGGTGGTATGGGACTCACGTTAATACTTTTCAGGTTTCTTTCCAAGAGATTTTGACACATTTGCCTGTTGGCGTGTTAGTACTGGACCTTCGGGTCATTTTCCATTGCGGCGTATTTATCTTCGGACGTTTGCCATTGCGGCATATTTGTCTTTGGACGTTTTCCTTTGCGGCGTATTTTCCATTATGGCATACTCGTCTTTGCACGTTTGCCTTTGGGCAAGGTACCTATTATGTGAAACATGTTAGGAAATCAAATCTATGGTTCTGATGAAAAAAACTATACAATGGAAATCGAATACGCATATATATTTATATATACATGTAGTTGCTAGAGCAACACCACTAGAAAGATAAGAACAAGGCTCAAAGAACACTACAAGTCGGTAGGATCAAAGAAGCACAAGAAAAACAACATAAAAACTGATATGCACAATATGAGACGTCTAGGTGCACAAGTCAGACGTTTGAAACAGTTCTTTGGAACAACAGACGAACTGAACCAGACGTTTGGCAATTGCACTCAGACGTCTTATCTACTACTATATTCAAAAATATATATAGTATCAGACGTTTGAAACATATTTCAGAAACATATTTCAGACGTCTGATTTCAAACTCGAATTTTAAATTTAAACTTCAACTACCACATTCGAATAGACATCTCCGCTTCTCTTCACTGCAACTCTTCATCATCTATAGAAGCAACTGTAAAGCACTTGTTAATTGATGCAACTACTCAAGAAACCTCTTTATAACTATATATATCATCAAGAATCAAGAGAACTATTACCTTACTTACTTACGCTCTCTAATCGCATACTCTATTATATACTCTTGATCTCTAGCAATCTACACTTGTATTTCACTTTTCCATATATTCAGTTCCTCAGTAACAATACTCTCTAGATATATATTGCTAGCACTTGTACTAATTAGTCAATATCCATGTTATAGAACACACATTTGACAAGAACAATTTATTATAACTAAGCCTATTCCTACGGGCGAAGTGAGGGTCTTTGATAATCGAATTTCGAAGGGGAGCTTCAGGACTGACGTAGGACGGAAGATCCAAACCAGTATAAAATCCTGGTATGCTTATTCTATATTTACTTAGATTAATATTGCTTTAGTTGCATCATATATTTTGTCACACATACTTGCATATACACTACATGTTCAATCCTATCGACTTTCAATTGGTATCAGAGCAATGATGAAAGTACAGTAACATGTTTTTGAATCACTATAATATGGCAAGTATTTTTTAAGAAGGTCAATCCACTGCACGACTCCCACTTTTTAATGGTTCTAACTATGCATATTGGTCAACACGTATGAGAATTTTTATGGAAGCTAATGGATTTGAAATTTGGTCAGCCACTAAAAATAAATATGAATACCTGAGACTGCTATGAACACATGGAAAAATGCACAAAAAACCGCAGCTTCTAATAATGCAAAATCTTTGAATTTTTATTTTGTTCACTAGATAAGAATGAATTTTCACGTGTCATGTTATGTAACACTGCATATGATATTTGGTGTTTCCCTGCAAGTTACATATGAAAGCACAAACAAAGTTAAAAAAACTAAGATTTCAATTTTACAAAATCAATTTTCATCATTTAAAGTGAAACAAAATGAATCTATAATAGATATTACTCTAGATTCCAAACCATTCAACACGATTTAATGGCACTTAGAGTCAAATTCACAAATTTTAACTTAATATCTAGAATACTCGATTCGTTAACTCCAGAGTGGGAAAGAAAAGTATTAGCTATTGAAGAAGCTATGATCTCTTAACACTCTTAATTGAAGAATTGATTGGAACTTTAATGTCCTATGAAGCTAATTTGCAGGCAAGAAAAGAATAAAATTCAGAGAAGAAAAACATAGCATTCCCAGCAATAAATGAAGACTCTGACTTAGACGAAGAAGAAATCGTACTTATTGCCAAAAACATCAACAAATTCAAGAAATTTAGGCAAATGACCTAGTTTAAAGGAGGAAAATCAAGCTCTGCAAATCAAACATCAATCAAATTCTAGAATTTGACCAATTTGGACATATGAAGAAAGATTGTCCCAAGCTCAACAATGATAAAAAGAAGAACAAATTTAAAAAATTCAAAACGTAGAAAGCTTTCAAAATAACATAGGATGACTCGGATTCTTCATCACCATCAAACAGTGATAGGGCTAGTGATGAAGAATATGCTAATGTATGCTTTATGTCACAAACTGATGAGGTATGTTCCGAACTTAGCTACGATGAATTATTAGAACTTAGCATGGAATTAGATGATAAATTTAGACAAATTAATAGACTGAATAAAGAACATATAGCCAAAATAAATATTTTAGAACTTGTAGTAGGAATGTTAAAAGATGAAAAAATTATTTTAGAGGAGGGACTAGAATTATCTCAAGAAAAAATTAAAAATAGTTTGGTTGAAAATGAGACTATGGCTATTGATTTAGGAAAAACTAGAGTAGAAAAGGCTAACTTGTTAAAGGTAAATATCAACTTGAAGAGTAATATAGAAACACTGAAAATTTAGAATTAAAAGAAAAATTAGATAAAATTACATAATGTTTCAAAATTTAATAAAGGAAAACAAGATTTGGAATTTTTATCAAAACTTCAAAACCATTAGGTAACAGAAATGGAATTGGATTTAAAAATATTCCTAAACAAAAAGGGAATAATATTAAGAAATATAGTCTTATCTATCAAATGACTAAAAGACCACCTAAGTCTAATACGAATTCCAAAAATATAAAAATTTTGGATTCCTAAGACAAATAATAATTTTATTAGACAAAAATATATAAATATTTTTTAGATAATGTAGTCTATAATAAAATTATGTTTATAAAGGTACCAAATTTTCTTGGGTATGGCTACATGCTCCTCCTAACATCTAGGACCCTAAAAAGTATATGGGTACCAATTAAGTCATTTTATATTTTGTAGGTACCCAAAATAAAAAACAAGGAGAAATGGGTACTTGATAGTGGATGCTCCAAGTATATGACCGGAAACTCAAAATGTTATCAAATATAACATACATCGATGGTGGAAAGGTGATTTTTAGAGATAACTCAAAAGGATACGCCATTGGCATTGGAGAAGTCATCAACTTTGGTGTCTCTAACTCTCCTATTACTATGTTTTGTTAGTAGAAAATTTAAAACACAACCTACTTAGTTTTAGTCAATTATGCGATAAAGGTTTTCAAATCAATTTTGAAAAAGATAGATGTAATATTTTCGGCAACAAAAAACAACCTATCTTTGAGGGTTTTAGAAACAAAAATACTTATGTCTTAAATATGAATATAAATCAAAATTCAAATTTATGTTTAATCGCCAAACATGACAATCCATGGTTACGGCATAAACGATTTTGTCACATTAATTTTAAATATATTAATAAATTAGCAAAATATGGGCTAGTTAGAGGTTTACCTAAAATAAATTACAAAGTAAAAAATTTATGCGACGATTGTCAAATTGGAAAACTAAACAAAATCGCTTTTAAATATAAAAATAATATTTCTACAAAACAACCATTAGAACTATTACATTTAGATTTATTTGATCTAACCCAAGTACGATCTATAATCACAAGAAATATGTTTTCGTAATAGTGATGGTTTTACAAGATATACATGGACTTTATTTAAAACATAAAAGCTACACCTTTGGAATGTTTAAAATTTTTGCTAAAAGAATTAAAGCTCAAATGGATTTGAAAGTTAAAAATATTCGAAGTAATCGTGGTGGAGAATTCGAAAATGAAATTTTTTAGCAATTTTGGTAAAAAAAGAGCATAAGTCATAAATTTTCTTTTTCCCACACTCCTCAACAAAATGGTGTAGCAGAACAAAAAAATCATACGTTGCAAGAATATGAACGAACACTATTAAATAGTAGTGGTCTACCAAAACATTTTTAGGCAAAAGTTACTGCTACGGCTTGTTATGTTTTAAATCGAGTAACCATACGACCTATGAGTAAACATACTGGTTTTGAAGTATTTTTTGGAAGAAAACCTAAAGTATCATACTTTAAAACTTTCGGATCAAACTGGTTTATACTAAATACAAAAGATAATTTGGAAAAATTCGATCTAAAGGCCGACGAAGGAATTTTTGTTGGATATTTGGTTAAGGCATATAGAATTTTTAATAAATGAACTAACACAATTGAAGAAAGTTTACATGTTTCATTTGATGAAAATTTTCTTAACATCATACTAACGACGACGAAGAAATGATTCCAATAACAAATGCAACAAATTATTTTAATAATGAGACAAATGCACAAAATAATAATTTAGCATCATCTCTTAGAATTCTAAAATATCCTCTAAAATATAATATAATTGGAGATCTCAATTCAAGAGTAACTAGAAATCAACTTAACCAAATAAGTCATATCGCATTTGTGTTAAATTTGAACTAAAAAATTATAAAGAAGCTTAAAAGGATAATTTTTGGATAATAGCCATGCAAGAAGAATTAAATCAATTTGAACGTAATAATGTTTGGGAATTAGCACCAAGACCATAAAATCAATTAGTTATTGGAACAAAACGGGTATTTAAAAACAAAGCAGATGAAAACGAAAATATAGTTAGAAATAACGCATGTCTAGGCGTTTAAGGTCATAATCAAGAAGAAGGTATCGACTACGACGAAACTTTTGCTCCAGCAGCATGACTCGAGGCCATACATACATTACTTGCTTTTGCAAATCATCATAATTTTAAATTATTTCATATGGACGTCAAAAGTGCCTTTTTAAATGATTTTATTGAAAAAACGTATATTTTGAACAACCTCCATTGTTTGTACATGAAAAATATCCCAATCATGTTTTTAAATTACAAAAGCCTTATATGGTTTAAAGCAAGCCCCCCGTGCCTGGTACGAACGTCTTTAAAATCATTTAATTACATCTGGTTTCCAAATAGGTAAAACCGATACGACTTTATTCATTAAACGAGAAAATAACGACATTTTAGTTATATAAATTTAAGTAGACGATATTATTTTTGGTTCAACTAATGAAAATCTTTGTAATCTATTTTCAAATATTAGGAAAAATGAATTTGAAATGTCTCATATGGGAGAATTAAATATCTTTTTAGGTTTACAAATAAAACTACTTGAAAATGCTATTCTTATTCATCAAGGGAAATATTGTAACGATCTACTATTTGAAATTGATAAATTTTCAAGCGAACCAACACCAATGATTACTAGCGTTCACTTTGAAAAAGATGATAACGAAAAAGATTTTGATGAAAAATTATATCGTAGTATGATTGGAATCTTACTTTATTTAGTGGCTAGTCGACTCGACATTATGATGAGTGTATGTCTTTGTGCTCCATTTCAAGCAAAACCAAAAGAATCTCATCAAAGAACTATTAAACGTATCTTATGATTTCTATCTAGATTATGGCTTGTTTTACCCTGGGATCATCGTTTGAACTAGTTTCATATAGTGATGCGGATTTTGGTGGATGTAAAACAGATCTTAAGTATACAAGCGGAACGTGTCACTTTATCGGACAATCATTAGTTTCATGGTTTAGCAAAAAGAAAAATTGTGTCTCCTTATCTACTTGCAAGGCCGAATATATTTCATCACCTCTAGCATGTGCACAATTGATATACATGCAACAGCACTTACTGATTTCGGCAAAGTTATCAATAAATCACCAATATATTACGATAACACGAGTGCAATAAATCTATCAGAAAACCCTGTAAATCCCTCGCATACTAAACATATAGATATACGACATCATTTTTTATGTAACAATGCAGAAAAAGGAATTATTACATTAGAATACATAAATATCGAGAATCAAATAGTAGATATTTTCATAAAACCACTCTAAATGAATAAACATTAGTTAAACTACGACACAATTTAGGAATATGTTCTTTTAATGACCTTCTAAACTAGAACTACATTTTCATTTATTCTTGGACTAAAAAATTTTTAGCCACAAATTAAAATTGTTAACTCCTTCACCTTAAATTTTTTATGTAGGTTGTTTTCGAAAATTACCTATAAATAGCCTTCAAAATCATGTATAAATAGCTTTTTACAAAATAAAAGGTGCGTGTGTGTGTGTATATATATGTATATATATATATATATATTTCACAATTTTTTACAACAGAAAGTAAAACCATGTCTTCCGACAACTCTCATTTCCACTTCTCGACACCAACAACGGATAGCTCAGCAGATACACCACATCGTCTTTCTACTCCTACACCAGATCAGGAACTGACCTATAAGTGGTCTTTTTACCAACGGGATTCACTCCCGATAAAATGAAGTCCAAATGATCTCTATTTGTCTCTCCTAACACCATGGATAAAATTAATGAGATACATCACTATCAAAAACAACAAATAGATTTACAACGAGAATTATACTTTGAGAAAAAGGTCACCGCACGGCGACTAATTTTTCTGGAGCAACTAGCGATAAAATTTTGTAATTCATGAAAAAAGGATGTATATGAACCACTTTCTATTTCTTGCAATCCTTTGGATCCCTCTGCCTTTTATCGAACACCTTTGGTTCCTTCACCAAGGCGATTCTCTAGTTCCCTGAGAACCTACGAACGTGAAAATATATGGTCTCCACTCAAGCCGTGGAGGGATGACAAGTGTAAAGATTGCAATGCTCAATCGTTATCTAAATAAATTTAATTATTCTTATTGTACTTTTATTTACGTATATTTTTTTTCTATTTCACGAATAGTAATACTATGTTTTATTAAAATGAAACACTCAAAAAAAATCAACATCCTTCAAAATTAGGCTATTTTAAGACAATTTGGTCTTTTCAGAGGTCTGAAATTTGTCATCAGACGTCTGACACTCTTGTATCACACAAATTTTTAACCATCGTGCATATGTCAGACGTGTTATACAACCTTCCAAACATCTGAAAATTATCTCTATTTAATAAAAAATAGAAACCAGTCTATTTCAGATGTCTGAACTATTGACCAGACGTCTGAAAAACGTTTCTGCCTCTATAAGATAAAAACTCAGACCATTTTCAAACGTCTGATATTATATCTAGACGTTAGAGACAACTACCTGTCCTACAAAAATAACACTTCGACCTATTCCAGACTTCTGATTCTACAACCAGACATCTGATAATTCTCTCTACCTTTCAAAATTTACAAATCGATCAATTCCATATGTCTGCAACCAAAAATCAAACGTCTGATTCTATTTACAGTCTTCAATCTAGGTTAAATCAGACTCTAATTCACCTTCCAGACGTCTGAAATTCAATCGACACTCTTAAATACCCATATAACGTCTATTTTTTTTACTTCTCTCACTTAAGTTTCATTTCATTTCTACTGCAAAGACGATTTCCTATTTCTCAAAATTACTTTCTCGTCCAAACTCCCTTGAAATCGATGGCTCCTAAAACAAAAATCACAAAGATCTCTAAGCGAAAGCAAGACCGTGCAATTTCATCCAGCCTCCAAGTTTGCTCTGACGATCAAATTGAACGACGGATGAATCATGTACTGCATTCACTCAAGAGATACGAGGATATTTAAAAGAAGAAACTCCATACAAATCCATTTTATAATTTGCTAAAGTTCTCGATGTATGTTTTAGATGAAATGTCCGAAAGTGCTGGTTTAGAAACATTGATATCCTTTAATCCCAATAACATCCAAATCGATTGGCTATCCGTATTTCTTTTCTATGATAATTTAGATAGCATAGCTGTTTGGAACACTGACAATGATGATAATTGGTAATGGTCAAGTGTTCACGACAACACAATTAGACTTACGCCATGGATCATAGGCCAAACTCTTCGATGTTCCGACACCGGAGAGGATTTATATAATATTTCGGATATGCGTCTCAAGCAGAGAGACAATATAACACATCAAATATGGGAAGATGAAATGCCTAGATTTTCATCTAAATACCTATGACCTAAGGCGAGACTTCTCACTGGAATGGTTATCAATGCTATCAATCCTTGCGTTAGTAGTTGAGCAAATCACGGAGTCAGAGCACAAGGCCTTATATGCTATATTTAGTGGAACAAGGGTCAATTGGGCAAAATTTATATTTGATGAGCTCAAACATTTTTGAACTCAATTACGCCTATCCCTCATCTATTCTACATATATCATGAGATTCTATGAGCTCACGACATCCCCTCAATTTATCCACTTTTGAAGAGATTTCTCCGAAATATGCATCTATAAAAAATTTCTCCATAATGCACTTACCGGAAAATCTTCTGGATTTCATATCACTTGAAGAGTGGACGCAACGTCGTCAAGCCAGATAAGCTGGGCCTCCACCTCGAACACAACCTGAACCATCACAAGAGTTGGAGCAACATCGCGAAAATACTCCTCCTCCTCCGGCACACTTTGATTATACATCCCAGGATGACATTTTGGAAACTAGCACAGAGAAGAATCCAAATGAGAGTATTCGCAACTTAACTCTTCAAAATTAGCTTGTTTTATCTCAAAATCAAAAATTATTGGCTAAGTGCATTGATAGATTTGAAATATCCTTTGCTTCTCTCCTAGCTACAGTTAAAACATCACTTTCAACTGTATTATCCATTCTAAAGGAGGTTCTTCAAAGGGTTCGTAGTCCTACACCATCTTCAGAAGATTGGCCAACTCCAATGCCTTCTCCTCTTCCTTCGAAACAATCTAAACTTTTTGAAAAGGAGAACGAACCTTTCGAACAAACTCCTACATCTCCTAAAAAACAAGCGAGTTCTTCCAAGGATGAAGATAAAGGAGATGATCAAGATAAAGCTTCCCCAAAAGATCTATAATTTTATTAGGATTCCATCTTTTGTATAAAATGAAAAATTCTTTGAATGTAATCGATTATTATAATTAATGAAAATTGCTTTTTCATGCATTATTTCTGTGTATATTTATAATCTTACAACGATTGGTAAATGCTTAATGGAATAGACATCATGTCTACATTTAAAAAGTTATAAATCCTTTTTGATAATGTAAAATGGGGAGAAATAATAAAGATCATAATAAATGACGGAAAGCACATATTCAACGGGAGATTTATAAAATTATATATAAGTACATTGTATAGTTGTCATCATCAAAAAGGGGGAGATTGTTAGGAAATCATATCTACAATTTTGATGACAACAACTATACAATGGAAATCAAATATGCATATATATATATATATATATATATATACAGGTACTTGCTAAAGCAACATCACTAGAAAGATAAGAACAAGGCTCAAAGAACACTACAAGAGGCTACAAGTCGATAGGATCAAAGAAGCACAAAAAAAGAGCATAAAAACTGATATGCACAACATCAGACGTTTGGATGCACAAACTAGACGTTTGAAACAGTTCTCTTGAACAACAGATAGACTGAACAAGATGTCTGACAATTGCACTCAGACACCTGATCTACTACAATATTATAAAGTATACATAGTATAAGACGTCTGAGACATATTCCAGACGTCTGATTTCAAACTCGGATTTTAAATTTAAACTTCAACTACCACATTCGAATAGACATCTCCACTTCACTTCACTGCAACTTTTCATCATCAACAGAAGCAACTGTAGAGAACTTGTTAATGGATGCAACTACTCAAGAAACCTCTCTACAACTATATATCATCAAGAATCAAGAGAACAGATTACCTTACTTACTTATGCTCTCTAATTACATAGTCTATCATTCTTGATCTCTAGCAATCTATACTTGTATTTCACTCTTCCATATATTCAATTCCTCACAAACAATACTCTCGAGATATATATTGGAAGCATCTGTACTAATTAGTCAATATCAGTGTTATAGAACACACTTTTGACAAGAACAATTTATTGTAAGCAAGCCTATTTCTCTGGGCGAAGCGAGGGTGTCTGATATTCGAATTCCAAAGGGGAGTTTCGGGATTGGACGTAGGATGGGGGGTCCGAACTAGTATAAAATCCTGGTGTGCTTATTCTATATTTACTTAGATTAATATTATTTTAGTTGCTTCTTATATTTTGTCACATATACTTGCATATACACCACACGATCCACCTTATTGACTTTCAAAACAGTACTCGACAAAAATAGCATGTGTAAAACCTTTTTGAGATGATTTTTACCCTTGTGTGTTGTCATTTTGGAATCGGTCCTTTGAACCATTCGGTGGCGATTGCTTTGAGATTTTGGAGTCTTGGGTGTTCTTTTGAGATTTTCATTGCCTACATTGGCGTGTTGAGATTTGCCTTTTGGCGAATATATATATTGAGATTGCCTGTTGGTACTATTTATGGGATTTTCCTTTTGGTGTTATATGAGATTTTTATCTCTTTATTGACATTTGTCTTATGGCTTATGTCGAGATAGCTTTTGCTTATGTTTTCCTTGGAGTTGCCGATACGACGGGTTTGGAAATTACTCTTTTAAGAGTTTACATTTTACTATACCATAAACCATTCTTATTTGATTTATGATTTTCGATGATATGAGGCATGCTACATTTTAGCGTTCATGAAACTTTTCGCCCCCTCTGTGTTTTATGCTTATTGAAGCAATAGTATTCTATCACATAGTGTAACCATATATGCCATACATGATGTGTTCCTCTATATGTTTATGGTTATCTTTCTTATTTTTTCGTCTTGTTTAAGAAGAATATCATTATGCTCTTATGCTCTATTTTTCTGCTATCACCTTTTACTGATTCATTTAGCTAGACTGACCCGTTTATATCGTACTAGGGTCAGACCGAGGTGTTTTAGGTTAGGTACATTTGGACTTAGCCTATTCTGCTTCTGCATGGACTATTCTGCTGGCTCTTTTTGTTATAACTTTTTGGTAGTCCTTTTAGGTTTGCTACTTTGATATGTATATTCTTTTGACGCATGTTTGTATTGTGGTCGTCATACCACATATGTGATGTATCGTTTTGTATACTCTATGATGTATCTGCATATGTGTGTATATTGGATTATCTGTTGTTCTGTGATGTGTTTCGCATTTGAGTTGTTGTATTTTATTCTGATTGATCCTATAGCCACTTATGGCTTTGTATTAAGTACTTAATGGATATGTCAATTCAAAAAAAAATTATGGCATTATCGACGTATTCAATAGATATTGAAGACATGGTTATAGATGGTCGCTCCTATCCAGCCCTATTCTCTACATTAGCAGACAGTATTACCCAGTAATACTCTTTGTTAATATGGGTCTCGGGATGGGCCTTTACATAAACAATCATGGAAAACATAAGATCCACCAAACACTCAGCACCACCGCTCGTGGGCTTTTGATATATGACAACTCATATGGCATAATTGCAAAAAAGAGACCCGGTCAAATCCCGACTTTTTTGGTACTTGAATCCATGCCACTTCATAAAGCTAGGAACTAGGCTCATAACCACAAAGCCTAGGGTAACCTACCATTACAAGATCAGGATACAATCGCAAATCCAGGTAGACATCTTGATATATGCCTTCTTTATGAGCACATTAGAAACCTCCAAGTTATTAACTATCCCACGTGTGCCTCCATAATAGAACTAAATCATTATTCCATCTCAATTATCCCCACAATAGAACGCAACTACAAATCCTACTCATCAGCCTTCATTATTGAAATTATCTTTGTGGATCACCATCATGATTCCCATCGTTAAGTCATGATCTTTAGAACACCTCTAGACATCCATCGTAAGTCGTAGAGCCATCATACCAATATTCTAAGGTCATCCTCGTTGGGTCGAAGCATTGCACCATCACCTCACTAGTTGTCACACGAAATCCGAAGCCATCCAAAGTCATTTTAAGTTGTTCACTTCACTTTACATCACCCACTAGACCCCTACCCCCCTCCCCAGAACAAGAAAAAAAGAAATCCTAAAGTGTTGCCTTGCTATGACCAAAACGTTTAAGTTTTAAGTTTCTGTTCGGGTATCCCCTAGGTTGACTCGAAGCATCCACTGAAAAACCTGAAGTAACCTTCTCTAGCTCCAAAACGACCAAAGCTAATTTCTTGCTCGGGTTCCAACCCGAAGCAACTACCCCAAATTCCCAAGCATGACATCAAGCAACCACCGTACCACGTTTCTTCCTCGGCCACTGAACGACAGCTCTACTAGTCAACATTCGCTATTTTCTACATGCCGACCCGAAGCAAGACCCAAGAAAACCTCCCACCATCCCCAACCATGACTCCAAGCACCACCAGGAAGAAATGCTACAGTAGGTCAAATTTCTAACACATTGTGCTTCGTTCTTTGATGCACATGTATTCCACACACATCGATGCAACACCCAACATCCTAGAGTCTACCCATCGAAGTTCACTTTCATGGTTCTTACCTCTACTTCGCTTAGATGAGCATTTTCAACCATTCAAACGTACACAGAAACACCATATGCACACCAAACAACATTAAAGCATGAAAACTACACAACCAATCATAACAATCATCATACATTGTCTCTACAACATAGCTTAACATATATCAAGGCAATCACAAATCCAAATAACATGACTAGAATACCAAAAATTACTTTATTCGCATTTTTACTAATGGTAGGGTTTTAAAAGAGAATTAAAACATAATTTTGACTTTAAAAATTGATATAAAACATATTTAACCTAACAGATACATATATAATATGGTGAGTGATGATAAATCACTCAACAAACACTTCAAAATCCATATTTTGCACATAAGTTGCAATACCCTAGATGTTTGTGAATATTTTAATTTAATATTAATAGAATGATAATTTGAAAGTAATTGGAATTGACAAATTAATTAAATAACTTAAATATAAGGAAGGGCAAAATGGTCATTTTTCAAAAGTTGGAATTTGTCAACGAAATCAGTGCCATCGCAACCATCTCATTTTTATGGTTCATGTAGTATATTTGTCTATGTAGTTTAGACTTTTTGTGAAGGAGAAACACCTTGAAATGTCATCGAATCGATTAGGCGCCATATGGACCAAATTTTAATTTTTTAATTTTGGTGGATACAGTTATTTCCTTCCATTGACTTAAAATCTAACTACATGCTCCACATTTTCCATTTTCAATACTATAACACCCAGTAAATTGAATGATAATTAGTTAAAAATAAATTAATAGATAACTTTTAAAGGAAAAAAATGGAAATTTCACAAACGTCGGAGTTTATAGAGATTTTCTGATCAACATTTATATATAAGGTTTTATGATCAAAGTTGAAACGAAAAATTATTAGCATCTGAATATTTCAGATCGGAAATAACTACATATGTTATTGAGGAAATAAATATGATTTAAACGTTAAATAACATTAATAGTTGCTTAACGTTTAAGTACAATCATCACTTAATTAGATCTGTTAAATCTATACGAAATAATGTATAATGGGAAGCAAATGAACGTATAATAAAAAAGGCAATCGGTCAACCCCTAATTGGGATAGTTCGACTATTATTCATTGACCAATCCTAGTATAGTGGTCGACCACTTGTGTGCTGATAGTAGTAAATTTAACCTAGATTGAGCGGCCCGAATTTAGTATAATACAATCTAATGTTTGACATTGGTTCGAATCCATAAAATATATGGCTAAGATCTCACTATTATTCTCATATTTTCTGAAAAAATGGTGAAGCTTTGCCATTTTATTTTCTCCAGAAATTCTAGAATTTATGTAATCTATAAATATATAAGTAGATAATAACGGAGAATGATAAAGTAGAGGATAGATCGACGCGAATCGCCAAAGCCAAGGTAAATTGTAAATCTAAATCCAAATCTAAATTAAATTCAAATCTCTTCACAGATCTGCATTTTTAATAAATATGCATATGTTTGTGGCACATAATTCTATAAGGAAAAAAGGGTGTCAGACAGGGATAATAGGATTTAGATCTAGAGATTTGGATGCTTAAAGATGAGTGGGAAATTATATATTTATATATAATATTGATTTATATCATTGTAAATTTGTTCCTTGTATACCGAAATATAATTTTCGAATTGTAGATTTAAATAGATACATGTAATGAATTTGAAAACCGTACCTACATGCTATGTGAATTACTAACTTTGATATAATATTGCATATAATTGGATCTGGAATGTGAGCGTAAAAGTAGTCCCTAAATTTATAATATTGTATAATAATTTCAGGTTTATTGGTTGAGTGATATATGTCAGTGAATATAAATTGGAAGTTATTTTAATTTAGATTAGGATTTAAATAGTATTTTAATTCATTCGAATATAGTGTGTTGCAATGTAAATTTTTGTAAATTATCCAGCTTTATAAATATGAAAAAAGTGTATCGTTTGAAATACTAAGGAATATCTAAAAGAAAGAAATGTATAAAGTAGGGATGTTAATAAGACAAGATAAAAGTTGAGTAGAATAACTGAATACCAACAGCTGAACATATGGGAGGCATAGTAGCCTAATTAATTTATGTAACCTCAAGTATGGATTATGAGGAGTGTGAATTATTGAATTTAGTAAATTTCTTAGATTAATTAAAAATGACATAGTCGTTAATATAGTTGGTATGCGAGTTTAGTAGTGTTACACAATAGAAGTCTATCGGCCGTAAGAGGCTACCACAGTTATGTATACGTTATACTGAAGTGGGACATATCCAAATGTAGGACCCATGGAATTATAAGTTCGTGTATAGGTGAAGGGAATATACCAAAGTAGGATGGTTCGCCCTGGTCAAAGTGTCAAGGGACAAGTAGAGTCTGTTTCAATCTTTTATGGGGTATGTGCTAAGTAACCAAATGGGCATTTCCGAGATTGCATTAGGAAGTCTAAATGGAACAGTGAGTGTAGGCTCGATGCTATGACAGTGAAGTTAGTACCATATATGTGAGGAGTAGGAGCTGCTTATATAGGTCGAGATCATCATTGGTCCTGAGTGGTCAATGGAAAGACAAGAGTTACGCCTAGATAGGCTACACCTCCTAGTACTGTAGATCATGTTTAGGACATGCCCCACCTATAGTTGTTTGTTAGTTAGTTCGTTATTAGGAGGCAAGGCTAAATAACCCTTAGTGGAGGTTTTTCAAACAAATAGAATAGTCCATGGAGCGAGTCCATGATATAACACAAATGATATATAATATGGTCAAATAGTTGTGATGTCGTTATTAGGTTGTACGGTAGTACCTTGATATGCATGGAGGTGAGGATGTGATACCGCGTTGACGATGGATCCTGACGAGGTGTTGAGTTGTAGACACTGGCAAGGAAAATATCTGCGTCTAATGAGGGACTGGGATACTTGTGTGTGTGTGTGTGTATAGTGATTATACACTTTGAGTAGATGGAGGGTTTCATACGTGTACATGAAATCAAGATGATTGCAAAACAATAGACATAACGTGTAATGGAAGGCAATTGACATAAACTACTGTTATGCATAAAGTGTGTAATTTACCAACCACTAGAACGTTATTTTGACTCCTTCTTCATTACAACCTGTGAGATTGCTTTAGAGGAACAGATACTAGTACAAGGTAGGAAAGGTGGAAGGATGTAACGACCCATAATTTCTGTCAATTAAAATTCGTATATTTTAATTGATTTTTAAATATTTACAAGTAAGATTTGTAAGTCGAATAATTTATTTTGAATATCTAGATTTAATTGGATAATTAAATCGATAATTTAATATTGAAAATACAGAAATAATTGAAAATTGGGTTTAATATGATTAAAATTGATTTATAAAGTTGTAATAAATCATATTGGAGTTAGAATAACATTATAGAACTTTTAAAATCGAATTTAAAGTTAATTTATGGAATGAATATTTTAATATTTAATTGACGAGTTAAAATAGCCATTTTTCAAACAGTCTTAGATTTCGACGAAGCTAGTTTCATCAGATCCGTAATGTTATATTATTGTATGGTTTCAAATTTCGTGTCAATCGGATTTACGGTTTGTCCGGGGCAAGCCAAAACGCATAGAAATTGGTTTAAATCGTTTAATTTAAATTTGATCGTTTATTGTCGTAACTCGCACAGATAATCGAATTAGCCTCCGAAACATATTCCATTGTGTTTGGAATGCGGGTTAAACCCTAGAAATGCCAGTTGGCACGCTTCGTTTGGAGTTCGGAAAATTTCGGATGAATAGTAATTTGGGCAATTTTCTATAAAAGGACTTGTATTCATTCATTTGCAAACAAAAAAATTAGGGTTCCATCTCCAAACCCTAGCCGCCAGAAACAAATTAATGGCCGAAAATTGCCATTCTTCTTCCCATGATTTCTTCTAATCCAAGCATCGATTCAGAAAACTATCAACTACAAAGTTGAAGAGGGTGTCGAGCTCTAAAAGATCCACGGTCAAGATCGGAAATGGAGCTACGGATCGATGTCAAGATGGCCGCGTTCATCATCAGGTCTTGCACGATTTTCGAGGGCTGTAGATGACCGAGTTTGACCGTACTTAGGGTGGTGGTGCCGTTCGAGATGAACTTCGCAACGGAGGTCGCTGATCGTCGCCAAAGTGAAAGGGTTGGTCGCAAGCTCTAGGGTTTGAGGGCGGCTTCTATGGGTTTCATCGTGTACGTGATTTTTCACGTAGAGGAAGAAGAGGATTTCGATGGCCAGATTCTCATCAAGGCAAAACCAACGGCCTAGAATTGTGAGGGTTTCAAAATAAAAGAAATTTGCTGATTAATGTATATAATAATCCGTGTAATATTAAAATTGCTATAACTTGTTCATACAAGGTCGAAAATGGACGAAACGAATTGCGTTGGGCCCGTATTGTCGAGCACTACGCGATGGAGTTGATTGGAGCTCGTGAAAATTTTGGATAAAATTAAACGCGCGTTTAATTTTATTCGGAACAAACGCTGAAACTATTATTGGAAACAAGGTGAGAACAACTTCTCACTCAATCGAATTGTTTCGATTTAAATTTAAAATGGTTAAATTTAAAATTGTGTTGATTGTGTGATTGGATGATAGTTATTATCTGTTGTATTGAAATAGACCCTATATGCCGCATATTAAGCAGATATTATTTATTAAAAACATATACCACGATAATTCCATCTTGATATGGAATTGGTATTATATATGTACTTGGAGTTGATTTCCCGCATTACATAGCGGATGAGACCCTATTGCGCCGCATAATAGCGGATAGTATTTCATAAATCTCATATACCGCGATATTCCATCTTGAAGCGGAATTGGTATTGTGCTAACATCTTTGGATGCACGAAAACAGGTTAGAAGGATCCAACTGGATTCCTCAAACATTTAAATTTGTTTTAATATTGTGTGTTGATCTATTTATTGATCTATTTATAATCTGCGTGATTATCTTTGTGATGAAAATCATTAAAGGCAAAATTTTAGCCGAATATATTTTTGTATCATTAGATGCCGAAAATAAATAAAATTTGATTTTTGAAAATCTAAGTTGAGAATGCATAACAAAATTTAATTTTGGAATTGATTCATTTTAAGTAAATAAACGTTGTAATTTTTATGTTATAAAAATTATGATTTTTGTGAAATATAACCGAAATGTGATTTTTGGAATAATATTAATTTATAAAATGGTTTAAATTAGGAGTTTTGAATTATTATAAATGATTTATATAAAAGATTTATAAAATTGATGTTTATAAATTAAAATATTGGAATTATAAAACGAGTTTTTATAAGTGTTAAAATGAAATATAAATGGATTTCATAAGTGGATGAAATCTATAGATTTATAAATTGTGAAGTTATAAAATGAATAGATTTTGTAAAATAAAAGATTTATAAATAATTAACTTATAAACTGGATTTTGGTGTGTAAATGGAATATGGATAGAATTTGTAAATAAAGTGATTTTATAAGTTAAAATTGTTATAAAGTATAAATGAAATTTATAAACGTTGTTTTATAAATCCGAAATCGACTTATTTTAATAAGTTTAATTATTATAGCTTATTAAAGGAGATATATCCACGATTTTGGGACAGTGGATAATCCTTTAAATAAAATATGTAGAAATTGAATTTGGTAAACGAAGTATATTCACGATTTTGGACAGTGAATAAAATATTAAAGAAATATTTTGGGAAAGTGATATTTTAAATAGAATTAAAACGATTCAAAAAAAAAATGTTTTAAAATGTGTTAAGTATCGAAACCATAGATTTCAACATTCATTGTTGAAATAGACGTTTTCGAGAAATAGAAGGAAATGGTGGACTATAACACTGTTGTTATAGTAAATGATTTCCGAAAGGAAAAGTTTTGAATAGTATTGGGGTTTGTATATCTATCTTAATTTCGAATCCCTATACTAGTGGTTTTGGATTGTCGTAATGATGTTTTACGCAACATTCGTTTTGACTCAAATAAAGGCATTTAAGAGAATGTTTTCCTTAAAGAATAGATTATATACTTAACTGTGATTTAAGTATATTGAATATTTTCCAAGTGTTGAAAATAAACAGATTTGTGAATTACTTATTATTATTATTAAATAAGTATGGAAATGTTTTTCCAATATAAAATGAATGTTTTGAGATTTTATCTTTTAAAGATAAGTTGAAAATGAGTATTAGAAATCGATTTGGAAATCTTATATTCATAGATATTTGGAAAGGTAAATTCACTATGGAATTTATAAAAGAAAGGGAAATTTGTTTAAAAATAAGCATTGATTTATTTTGAAGTGTGGAAATAAATTTACGGATTTGGAACGTAAGTTTAAAATAAATCGGTAAGGAATTATTTGATTGATTTGAATGAACAATTTTAAATTGAAAATGGATAAATATTTAGAAGTGTTTCCGTTTAAGGAAATTGATTTGAAATGTGTTTTCAAAGATTGAAAGGTGGAAAATGGTTTGAAATTTGTTTTCAAATGGTTGAAGTGTGGAAATTATATCTTGTAAAGATATTTTTGAAAGTAAATAATTTGGAAAATTAGTTGAAATAGGGTTATGTTGTGAATATTGATTGATAGTTAAATAACCGACTATCAATATTGACCCTTAAATGGTTATTCGTTGTAAATTGGTTCAAATTGAATGCTACACTTATTTTTAAATTATTGCGCTCGTTATTCGGATTACCTATTCCGAATAGTGATACGACGTAATGGATAGCATTGAAGACCGGTGGTGAAGATCGGGTATTTGTGAAAACGATAGGATGACCTATCGGTTGTCTCTGCACCGTTAGCTACGGTATGGAGATTTCCTTTGTGATGGGAAATTCGATCGGGATTGTGAATACTTGGATTGCAAGGGCTTCTTTTGAAATGCTTTCGATTCTATTCGAACCCGGAACAGACTTGTATGGTTACGTGTCTAACATTACATTTTGAGATATAAAGTAGATTTCTTTCAAATACATTTCTGTTAGTGGCGGAGAATTTATTCTCTTAGCTTAACACCCTTAGAGATTATGTAGCTGAAGGTTATCAACAATATATTCCCAATTTGGTAATGTGGCATGCTGAGTGTTGTTGTGTGATGATTATTTATTGATCATTTGTTGATCAAAGCATGGCTTTGTGAAAAAGCGTAGCTTTATGGACGAGACTTCGTCGGACCTAGCACCCCGGGAATGGTCAAAACAGGAATATGCGGCAAGGTTATGAGGGTCGCTCCCTTTAGGGTTTGTCATTTCCTTTTGGAAAAGGGTGATGTCAGGTATGGAGCCCTGATGCTTAACCTATGTGGTTGCTCCAATCGCATTTTTCTATGTGGTTGTTGCTTGGTGATCGAGGGCCCTCGGATAAAGGTCCCAAAGGACCGAGGGGTGGCATATTCGTGTAGTAGTTACCTAGTTACAAAGGTAACCCGGCCTTGTGTTGGCAGAGAGCTGGTTAAGTTCTCGAGACGTCCCGCCAGTGGCGATCCCATGTGGTAGTAGGAAGTACTTTAGTCTGACCATTTGTTGGAAAATCCTATGAAACAATACGAGCCTTGTACGGTTTTAGTTGTATAACCTGCCATGGAATGTGGCGATAACCTGCTATTGAACATGTTAGCTATAGTAGGCATATGTTAATGGTCGTATGTTGGCTAAGATTTATATTCTATTTTCGAAATGCTTTCTTCACTATGCACTAATAATAATATCAAAATTGATTTGTTTTGCGTAGTAAGCATCTTTGACTATCATAAGGAGAAATCTCCTCTAATTCTGCATTTGCATTGTGTGTGTGCGGGGAGGCCTTATGGTAGTTTCATTTTCCAAAAGCATTGCGGATATTTTTTTTCACTTCCTTTGTTGTTGTTGTTGTTTTAAAAGATAAATAACTGTTTTGAGTTCTCACACTAGTCCCATGACTGACTTGGAGTTTATTGTTCTCTTTCTAAACTCTGGGTGCCTACAATTTTCCACACGTGCAGTCTAGAGTCAGGTTATCAGGTCATTCTGAATTCAGAAGTGCTATGGAGCTCAAATGGCAAGCTGGATGGTGAGACGTATTACTTGTATATGATATTATCTTTCCACTGTAAATTCACTTGTAAGGACACGTTTGTATAACTGTCCATTGGCTAGTTGTGATGTATATTATTGCTGTACACTCTGATTATAATATAATGTAATAACTGAGATAGTTCTTTGTTTTAAAGATTATTCATTTATCTATTATATGTTGTTCCGCTGCGATATGTGAGATTCTGATACTGTTTTCTGTTGTTTCTTCTTTCTTTCTTCCTGTCTTCTTCTACCTTTTTCTTCTACCTCTTCTTTTTAACCCTAATGATTCGGTTTTTCGGCATTCGATTATGCGACATTTGATACAGTGGACGTAAGAATGCTGACCTTCGGATCCCGATAAAATTGAAATGTTACATTTGGTATCAGAGAATATGGTTAAGCGACAACCTTAGCTCTGTTGGGAATTACTCATTAGAGATAGAGTTAGCAGTACTCTAGAATGAGTTTGAGTGTAATAATAGATATGAGCGCGTATTTTTTAGTGAATATAAAATTGTTTTATGTTGTGATGATTGGTTTGTTGAGTGATATATGGATTCTAGTCGATATAGTCTGTACAACTCAATCGATAGGGATCTCTAAACACTTGTTCAGAACAATTCGGCACGATACTGTTTTAAAATAGGGTAAATGAAATAATTTTACCCAAAACTATTTTCGCAGATAAAGGAAATAATCTTTGTAAATTATTATAGTATATGGTTGCTTGATTGTTAGGAATTGATAATATTAAATTATCATCATTGAAATTGAATAAGAAATTGGAACCATAATCAAAAGTTTAGAAAATAAAATCCTTATACAAATGGGATTTGTAAATAATAAATTGTAAATGTGAATTGTAATTTGAAATGGAATTCCAGAGAAATGTTTTTGAAAATAATTTGAAAGTTTTAGAGATTTGGAAGGTTTAAATATTTTTGATTTTAAAATAATTTTCAAAGGTTTTGGGAGAAACTTTTTTGAAGGGATAAAAGCTCTAAACTCTTTTGGGTCGCTGGAAAATAATTCCGATGATGATCGCGACGTCACCGGTATTCATTTTTGGGTTTCCAAAAGAGGAATTGCTGCCAGATTGTTTTAAATTAAAGTTGTTTGGAAAATTTTGGGCTTGGTTTTGAAAATTCAAAAGATAATTTGAATTGATTTTAAAAAAAAAATGGTTTTGAAAGGTTGAAAAGACTCTGGAATCCTATTTAAAATATGTATGGCAATAAAAATGAGTTGATAACTTATACAATTTGAATTTTGATAGAATAAAATTAACCTAAAGGATGGAGTTAAATTAAATTAAGTATAAGTGAATCAATTAAATAAAGTGAATTTAAAGAAAGGTATAAGAGGCTAAGTGAAGTGAACTTATATATATAAGAAATGATTACTTAAAGAAAATTTATTAAGTTAAAAATAAATTTGGGTTAGTAACAAATGGATTGGAAGTGTGGTCGCTGGAAAATAATTCCGATGATGATCGCGACGTCACCGGTATTCATTTTTGGGTTTCCAAAAGAGGAATTGCTGCCAGATTGTTTTAAATTAAAGTTGTTTGGAAAATTTTGGGTTTGGTTTTGAAATTTCAAAAGATAATTTGAATTGATTTTAAAAAAAAAATGGTTTTGAAAGGTTGAAAAGACTCTGGAATCCTATTTAAAATATGTATGGCAATAAAAATGAGTTGATAACTTATACAATTTGAATTTTGATAGAATAAAATTAACTTAAAGGATGGAGTTAAATTAAATTAAGTATAAGTGAATCAATTAAATAAAGTGAATTTAAAGAAAGGTATAAGAGGCTAAGTGAAGTGAACTTATATATATAAGAAATGATTACTTAAAGAAAATTTATTAAGTTAAAAATAAATTTGGGTTAGTAACAAATGGATTGGAAGTGAGTTTGAATTATGGAAATAAATTTTGAATGAATAAATAAATTTACAACTTCAAGTAAATGAAATTGAATTTGAATGTTGAATGAAGTTGATCTTGGTATCGAAATAAAATAATAAAGTGAATTATATGGATGTGAACTTGAGTTATGTAATAAATTCAACTCTATATGGTTAAAATGAATTAGCAATTGAATTGAGTTAATGAATAAATTGAATGTAAATCAATCAAATGTAAATATATTGAAATGAAATAATGGATGTAAGTGTTAATTCATTAAAGCTAATTAAATGTATTAAACCAAATTGAAGGTAAACAAAGTGAACATGAATGTTGAATATAAAGTGAACAAATTCGGTTGTGTTGAATATACATTGGTTGTTATTTGATTATAAATTGGTTGTATATAAATTCATTAAGTGTTGATGAAATGGAATTAGTGAAATTAAAAGCTGAAGTAATTGAATTTGTAAATAAAACTAATTTAAAATAGTGATATAAATCAATTGTGAATGAAAGATAATTGATAAATTCAACATTCAAAAGGTAAATTGAATCCAAACAGAATTGAAAGTGTAAATTGAATTCAAATGAAATTGATAATGCAATCTAGACTGAAAATGGATATATAACTTCAATAGTAAAGTAAAAATGGTATAAGAAGTATATATTGAAAATTTTGTAAAGGAATGTGCAAAATAAACTTGAAAGTTGTAATTGGATATTATGGCTAGTAGGATAAACATGTGTATTAAAGGAAATGAAATTAGGATTTTGATTTTGAAGATAAAAATTGAATTGCTCGAGAAAAAGGTATGTATTTGAATTTCAGTATGAAATTTGATGATTTTCTTCTCCATCCACTTGGCTTTTTCTTTTCTTTTTGAAATCTGAGGGACATGGTGCCATTTTTGTAGTCGTACCGAGCTAGCCGCGCAAAGGAGACGCTGGCAAAAATTTTCGAAAATTTAAGGCGTTAGAATATTTTTGAGAAATTGGAAAATTTTGAAAACTAAGTTTTGATTTGAAGTTAAAGGTTAAACGATATAGTTGGTTTTGAAAAGATAACTATATATGGATTTGAAACTTAGTAAATATTTTGTAAGAAGTTTAACTATGGATTTTGGAAAAGTTAAACACTTAAGAGGTTTGCAAAATCTTATTGGAACGTTTGTTTTGAAAAGTTAATGAATTCTGTGAATTTTTTCTTATTTGGCAATTTCGAGGACGAAATTCTTTTAAGGGGGGAAGTTTGTAACGACCCATAATTTCTGTCAATTAAAATTCGTATATTTTAATTGATTTTTTAAATATTAACAAGTAAGATTTGTAAGTCGAATAATTTATTTTGAATATCTAGATTTAATTGGATAATTAAATCGATAATTTAATATTGAAAATACAGAAATAATTGAAAATTGGGTTTAATGTGATTAAAATTGATTTATAAAGTTGTAATAAATCATATTGGAGTTAGAATAACATTATAGGACTTTTAAAATCGAATTTAAAGTTAATTTATGGAAATTGAATATTTTAATATTTAATTGACGAGTTAAAATAGCCATTTTTCAAACAGTCTCGGATTTCGACGAAACAAGTCTCATCAGATCCCTAATGTTATATTATTGTATGGTTTCAAATTTCGTATCAATCGAATTTACGGTTTGTCCGAGGCAAGCCAAAACGCATAGAAGTTGATTTAAATCATTTAATTTAAATTTGGTCGTTTATTGCCGTAACTCGCACAGATGATCGAATTAGCCTCCGAAACATATTCCATTGCGTTCGGAACGCGGGTTAAACCCTAGAAACGCCAGCTGGACGCTTCGTTTGGAGTTTGGAAAATTTCGGATGAATATTAATATGGGCAATTTTCTATAAAAGGACTTCTATTCAATCATTTGCAAACAAAAAAATTAGGGTTCCATCTCTAAACCCTAGCGGCCAGAAACAAATTGATGGCTGAAAATTGCCATTCTTCTTCCCTCAATTTCTTATAATCCAAGCATCGATTCAGAAAACTATCAACTACAAAGTTGAAGAGGGTGTCAAGCTCTAGAAGATCAACGGTCAAGATCGAAAATGGAGCTACGGATCGATGTCTAGATGACCGTGTTCAACATTAGGTCTTGCACAATTTTCGAGGGCTGTAGATGACCGAGTTTGACCGTACTTAGGGTGATGGTGCCATTCGAGATGAGCTTCGCAACGGAGGTCGCTGATCGTCGCCAAAGTGAAGGGGTTGGTCGCGAGCACAAGGGTTTAAGGGCGGCTTCTATGGGTTTCATCGTGTACGTGATTTTTCACATAGAGGAAGAAGAGGATTTCGGTGGCCAGATTCTCATCAATGCAAAACCAACGGCCCAGAATTGTGAGGGTATAAAAATAAAAGAAATTTGCTGATTGATGTATATAATAATTCGTGTAATATTAAAATTGCTATAACTTGTTCATACGAGGTCGAAAATGGACGAAACGAATTGCGTTGGGTCCGTATTTTCGAGCACTACGCGATGGAGTTGGATTGGAGTTGATTGGAGCTAGTGAAAATTTCGGGTAAAATTAAACGCGCATTTAATTTTATTCGGAACAAACGCTGAAACTATTTTTGGAAACAAGGTGAGAACAACTTCTCACTCAATCGAATTGTTTCGATTTAAATTTTAAATAGTTAAATTTAAAATTGTGTGATTGGATGATATTTATTATCTGTTGTATTGAAATAGACCCCATACGCCACATATTAAGCAGATGTTATTTATTAAAAACATATACCACGATAATTCCATCTTGATATGGAATTGGTACTATATATGTACTTGGAGTTGATTTCCCGCATTGCATAGCGGATGAGACCCTATTACGCCGCATAATAGCGGATAGTATTTTATAAGTCCCATATACCGCGATATTTCGTCTTGAAGCGGAATCGGTATTGTGCTAACATCTTTGGATGCAGGAAAACAGGTTGGAGGGATCCAACAGGATACCTCAAACATTTGAATTTGTTTCAATGTTGTGTGTTGATCTATTTATAATCTGCGTGATTATCTTTGTGATGGAAATTGTTAAAGGCTAAATTTTAGCGAATATATTTTTGGTATCGTTAGATGCCGAAAATAAATAAAATTTGATTTTTGAATATTTAAGTTGAGAATTTATAACAAAATTTAATTTTGGAATTGATTCATTTTAAATAAATAAACGTTGTAATTTTTAGGTTATAAAAATTATGGTTTTTATGAAATACAATCGAAATGTGATTTTTGAAATAAGTAGTTGATTAATTTATAAAATGGTTTAAATTAGGAATTTTGAATTATTATAAATGATTTATATAAAAGATTTATAAAATTGATATGTATAAATTCAAATATTGGAATTATAAAACGAGTTTTTATAAGTGTTAAAATGAAATATAAATGGATTTCATAAGTGGATGAAATCTATAGATTTATAAATTGTGAAGTTATAAAATGAATAGATTTTGTAAAATAAAAGATTTATAAGTAATTAACTTATAAACTGGATTTTGGCGTGCAAATGGAATATGGATAGAATTTGTAAGTAAAGTGATTTTATAAGTTAAAATTGTTATAAAGTATAAATGAAATTTATAAACGTTGTTTTATAAATCCGAAATCGACTTATTTTAATAAGTTTAATTATTATAGCTTATTAAAGGAGATATATCCACGATTTTGGGACAATGGATATTCCGTTAAATAAAATATGTAGAAATTGAATTTGGTAAACGAAGTATATTCACGATTTTGGACGGTGAATACAATATTAAAGAAATATTTTAAGAAAGTGATATTTTAAATAGAATTAAAATGATTCAAAAAAATGTTTTAAAATGTGTTAAGTATCGAAACCATAGATTTCAACATTCATTGTTGAAATAGACGTTTTCGAGAAATAGAAGGAAATGGTGGACTATAACACTGTTGTTATAGTAAATGATTTCCGAAAGGAAAAGTTTTGAATAGTATTGGGGTTTATATATCTATCTTAATTCCGAATCCCTATACTAGTCGTTTTAGGTCGTTGTAACGATGTTTTACGCAACATTCATTTTGATTCAAATAAAGGTGTTTAAGAGAATGTTTTCCTTAAAGAATAAATTATATACTTAATTGTGATTTAAGTATATTGAATATTTTTCAAGTGTTGAAAATTAACAGATTTGTGAATTACTTATTATTAAATAAGTATGGAAATGTTTTTCCAATATAAAGTGAATGTTTTGAGATTTTATCTTTTAAAGATAAATTGAAAATGAATATTAGAAATCGATTTGAAAATCGTATATTCATAGATATTTTGGAAAGGTAAATTCACTATGGAATTTATAGAAGAAAGGGAAATTTTTTTAAAAAATAAACATTGATTTATTTTGAAGTGTGGAAATAAATTTACGAATTTGGAACGTAAGTTTAAAATAAATCGGTAAGGATTTATTTGATTGATTTGAGTGAACCATTTTAAATTGAAAATGAATAAATATTTGGAAGTGTTTCCGTTTAAGGAAATTGATTTGAAATTTGTTTTCAAAGATTGAAAGGTGGAAAATGATTTGAAATTTGTTTTCAAACGGTTGAAGTGTGGAAATTATATCTTGTAAAGATATTTTTGAAAATAAATAATTTGGGAAATTATTTGAAATTGGGTTATGTTGTGAATATTGATTGATAGTTAAATAATCGACTATCAATATTGACCCTTAAATGGTTATTCGTTGTGAATTGGTTCAAATTGAATGCTACACTTATTTTTAAATTATTGCGCTCGTTATTCGGATTACCCATTTCGAATAGTGATACGACGTAATGGATAGCATTGAAGACCAGTGGTGAAGACCGGGTATTTGTGAAAATGATAGTATGACCTATCGATTGTCACTGCACTGTTAGCTACGGTTAGGAGATTTCCTTTGTGATGGGAAATTCGATCGGGATGGTGAATACCCGGATTGCAAGTGCTTCTTTTGAAGTGCCTTCGATTCTGTTCGAACCCGGAACAGACTTGTATAGTTACGTGTCTGACATTACATTTTTAGATATAAAGTAGATTTCTTTCAAATACATTTCTGTTGGTGGCGGAGAATTTATTCTCTTAGCTTAACACCCTTAGAGGTTATGTAGTTGAAGGTTATCAACGATATACTCCCAATTTGGTAATGTGGCATGCTGAGTGTTGTTGTGTGATGATTATTTATTGATCATTTGTTGATCAAAGCGTGGCTTTGTGAAAAAGCGTAGATTTGCGGACGAGACTTCGTCAGACCTCATACCCCAGGAATGGTCAAAACAGGAATATGCGGCAAGGATATGAGGGTCGCTCTCTTTAGGGTATGTCATTTCCTTCTGGAAAATGGTGGTGTCAGGTATGGAGCCCTGATGCTTAACCTATGTGGTTACTCCAATCTTAATTTTCTGTGTGGTTGTTGCTTGGAGATCGAGGGCCCTCGGATAAAGGTCCCAAAGGACCGGGCGGTAGCATATTCGTGTAGTAGTTACCTAGTTACAGAAGAAACCCGGCCTTGTGTTGGCAGAGAGCTGGTTAAGTTCTCGGACGTCCCGCCAGAGGCGATCTCATGTGGCAATAGGAAGTTCCTTAGCCTGACCATTTGTTGGAAAATCCAAAGAAACAATACGAGCCTTGTACGGTTTTAGTTGTATAACCTGCCATGGAATGTGGCGGTAACCTGCTATTGAACACGGTAGCTATTATAGGCATACGATAATGGTTGGCTAAGATTTATATTCTATTTTCGAAATGCTTTCTTCACTATGCACTAATAATAATATCAAAATTGATTTGTTTCCGTAGTAAGCATCTTTGACTATCGTAAGGAGAAATCTCCTCTAGTTCTGCGTTTGCATTGTGTGTGTGCGGGAAGGCCTTATGGTACTTTCATTTTTCAAAAGCATTGCTGATATTTTTTTTCACTTCCTTTGTTGTTGTTGTTGTTTTAAAAGATAAATAACTGTTTTGAGTTCTCACACCAGTCCCATGACTGACCTGGAGTTTATTGTTCTCTTCCTAAACTCTGGGTGCCCATAATTTTCCACACGGGCAGTCTAGAGTCAATTTATCAGGTCATTCTGGATTCAGAAGTGCTATGGAGCTCAAGTGGCAAGCTGGATGGCGAGACGTATTACTTGTATATGATATTATCTTTCCGCTGTAAATTCACTTGTAAGGACACGTTTGTATAACTGTCCATTGTCAAGTTGTGATGTATATTGTTGTTGTACACTCTGATGATAATGTAATGTAATAACTGAGATAATTCTTTGTTTTAAAGATTATTCATTTATCTGTTATATGTTGTTCCGCTGCGATATGTGAGATTCTGATATTTTTTCTGTTGTTTCTTCTTTCTTTCTTCCTGTCTTCTTCTATCTTTTTCTTCTACCTCTTCTTTTTAACCCTAACGATTCAGTTTTTCGGCATTTGATTTTGCGGCATTTGATACAGTGGACGTAAGAATGCCGACCTTCGGATCCTGATAAAATCGAAATGTTACAAAGGAAAAATTTTCTTATGCATGCTCGACACTAGCAAGGGCACTCGTGATCAAAAGTGTCAGCCTTGGTCAGTAATTGTATGTTTTATGTACTTTACTTTTCTTCTATGAGTTTATATTAATAGTAATCTAATATGCTTTTGTTATTTACAACATACCAACACCAATGATTCATACTTTGGTGGATTTGGATTTTCGATTTATCAAAATTCAGGCCCATTAAGTTGTGGGTTACCGTGGATTGTAATTCGTTACCCCTCCTCCTTTCTTCTCCTTTCTCTAGAAAGTTATTCCATAGAAATAAAATTAACTCTCTCATTCCTTAACAAAATTAAATGAAATGAAAAGCGATTCAAAGATACAAATAGGGCTACAACTCAGCAATGATTTGGAGGCAGAAACTCAAAGATAAGTGTTGTAGCAACTCCAAATAGCGATGGACATAAATGAAATTTGTATGCAATTCTTCTTTGTATGTCAATCTTCAAGATGGCTTATCTCCTTCATTTCTTAACGAAAATTCATTACACTAGTGGTAAATCGAAGCTATTGGAAAGGATTCAAATTTGAAGTGATTGGGAGGAGAAATTCTAGAGCATGAAGGTGAAGCAAGCCCGGACAGAAGAGGAAAGTGATGAATTTCCATGCACAGTTTTAATAATTCAGTATTAAATTTCAAAATGACATATCTTCTTCATTTCTTAATGGAATTCAACAATCCACATATCAAAACAATTATATGGATGAGGAATACGATTTCTCAAAAGAGTTGGGCAAAAAGTGAAAGTCTCTAGCGGAAAATAAATGGAATAGTGAAGGTAGGAAGAAACAAAGGAGTTTTGATGAGTGATCTACACTTTATCCTTCCTATAATACGATCTTAACATTATAAGATGACCTGTACGCTATGTTTAGTGTAGAAATTCATACATACATACATGTATGTATGTACATATAATCTCGAACTAAATATGGTTTGAGAGGTATTTGGGTTACTATTAAGGATTAGAACTAGGTTTAAATAAATTTGGAAATTTGAAGTAAAATTCGCAAATCCATGGAACAAAAGATGAAATTGACTTAATAATCTTACGTTAGGGGTCTAGGAATGTTCTCTGATAATGTGAGACAAAGCTATGGCGGTCAAAATCGAAAATGATGTTGGAAAATACATAAACTCGAATTTTGAAATCTACAACTAAAATGTACACTAGTGAACCGATAATCATGGACCGGTGGACATAAATTTTGTCTGTATGAACCTCGACCAAATGGCCCAGTTTAGATACATAGTATAATACGATTCTTGCTTTCTCTTATTTTCTAGAAGATGACCTGAGACATGATAAGGCCAGTGATGGTGCTATGAAATAGAGGGTTATATGAATTTTGACAGTGACACAAAATGAATGGATGTATGGAATGCGATGAATGATATGAAATGAAAAAATAATGAATGGTTTGTTGTGGTATAAAGAGAAGATAAATATATGCATGTATGTGTTGTGATACAAGATTAAGATGCGATGGTGAACGTGGATAGGAATGTGTTTGGGATGATGGATAAATGCCTTAGAATGTGTATGCGATGCAAATGCATCCTATGGCACTTAGTGGTGATCCGGCATGAAGATATTGTTCCCTTGTAATGCTACAGCGAGGTAGGGGAGGAAGTGGATGTTAAGCGACCCTATAGGCTACGGGCATTCTAGAGTGTGGGTCTTATATAATGTATTAGGAGACGGGCAACATGCAACTCTGCAGAGCATGAGGGCCAGACCAGGTAGTGAGTCGGTATGGATGCGATATGGTTAGATACATATGAAATTTAGTCTGGCATAGAGATAGAATGTATGGTGGTCAAATGGTAGACTCGTATCATGTTATAGTAATAATTTTGAAGTATATGTAGAATAAGGAATAATTCACTCATCAAACTTATGATTGACCCACTCCTACTTTTATTTTATATATAATACCAGGTTGATGGAGTTCAGTGATGAGACAATATCATAATGTAGACTTATTGATGATCTGTTCTATATATGGACTTGATCTGTATTGTATATGAAGTTGATTCTGTATTTATAGGATTGAGTGTATCTATATTTTTCAAACATGTGCATATGACATTACAGACTTATGGTGATGTGACTATGATGTTGATTATGTATTATATTTTATTCATTTTACTGTGAGGCTCTAAAAGTAGATACCGTTAGTTAGAATTTATATCTAATATCCATCTATGACTATATATATATATATATATATATTATTTCACCCCAATGACTCGTCTATTCGACTCCCAGATATTAACATATGCTCGGGCATTGGATCCATAGGTCGTAAAGTTCGATTTTTCACAGATCAAGACAATTCCATAAATGAATAGTGAAGGCCTGGTTTTCTTCCCCAAAAATGTAATTTTGAATATCCCTAACTAATCCCCTAGTTACTCTACCCTTAGTTTATAATTCCGACTCGATTTGGAGGAGAAAATAGAAGGTTTTGGGTGAAGAATGGGTTATGAAGGCTTAGGTCTATTTGAGAGATGATAGAAATAATTTGGCAATGTTTTTTTCAGCTAATATAAACCCTAAATCCAAAATGGGTTAATGGGCATCTCCCCAATCTCACTAATTATCCACTAAGCTGCTTCCCAAACTATCGTACTTCAAACAACCATATATCCTAGTGAAAATGTTCAAATCGCTATTATGACCACTGTATGGAAAGGGAAACCATCATATCTTTCCAAATAGAAGTGGCCTCAAGTCCTAATTCGGCTCCTATCAAAAGTTATCAAAGATAAAATCATCCGATAAAATTTTTGGTATCAAATACTCAACCTCCTCTAAGTTATTGTGTCATACAACACCACAAATTTAATAATAATATTTTACAAACTCCTACTTTAGGAATTTTGCCTTTGAAATCCAGGAATTTCACCCATGAAATCCCCAACACAAATAGGTGAAATCAAATATAGCTATCCCACATGCCTAACATCCATGAGAAAACATATCAAACATCAAACATGCGGAGAAAAGCAAGAAATGATATCTACGCCTATCCTAACATGCAAGATATCAAACTACCCTATATCATATCGAATGAGAAAGTATATGCGATAAACATAAAGTCTCACCAAGTAAAGAGCTTTGGATAAGCAGTCCTCATGCTCTCCTCAGTCTCCAGGTATAATCGCCTTTGATCTCACTCCACTAAACATTTACCAGCTCTACCATTTTCCTCCTAAGCATCTTCTTATCATGTTCGACAATATGAATATGCCTTCGAGGTCTTGAAGCTTTCGATTCAATCTCGGTATCATCAAGCTGATTTAGTTCGATTGTCATGCCATAGCTGTGCATAAAATTCCGTAAGTAAGAGACGTAGAACATGTATCGAAAAAGGACCAACGAACCTCGTACCAACTTCCCCTATTATCGAATCAAACGATATTCTTCAACAGAGAGATCTTTAAAAAAAACATATCGCTGATGGAGAACTCTGAATCACATCTTCTGCTATCAACTATCTCTTCTGTCAATCCTGAGCAGCATTCATTCATGGCCGAATGATCTCGATCTTCTCTGAAGTTTCTAATCATATCTGGCCCAAGTATCGGTTTCTCACCTGCTTCTCACTGATATGAAGGGGTATTGCATGACAGGTCATATAGCACCTCAATGTGACGATCCGGGATTTTTAACAGTTTAAATTGGAATAATTAATTAATTTTAAAATATTTAAAAATTAATTTTAACTTGAATTCCAAATATTAATATTTACTTGATAATTAAATCACTGAATTATATAGTTTAAATATTGAATTTAATAATTGAAATTTGGTAAATTGTTGAATCTGAAATTTCTAAGCCTGTTTAAATAATTTGAAGGGTTATAAAATTTATAACGATGATATTGAAGATAATAGAATGGTTGAAATTTAATTTAAAGGTGATTTGTTCAGTTTTGAAATTATATCATTTAAATTGAATTTAAAAATAGCCTTCCGAGGCACAGTATTGGAATTCGACGAAACCAGTTCCATTGGATCCGTAATAGTCAGCTTTATTGGATTTCAATTTTTGTAGCAATCGGAGTTGTCGTTTGACCCTGACGGTTCAAAACGCTTAAAAACTATTCTAATAAATTCAATTTAAATTTGATCGTTTTCTATTGTAACTCGCGCATAAAATACAATTAGCTTCCGAAACACATTCCATCGTGTTCGGAACGCAGGTAAAACCTTATTAACGTCTGTCGGCATGTCTAATTTGGGGTTTGGGATTTCGCGTTATACAACACGAGATATTTTCAATATTTAATTATTTTATAAAGCGTACTCAAGAAGCCTTTCTCTAACCTATATCATATTCCAGTCTTTCTCTCTAATCGAAAAACAGCAGATCGATCTTAAAACAAAAAAATGAATGAAAATCAAATTGATGGCCGATCGAATTCGCTTCCTTCCTCTCCCTTTTTCAATCCAAATACCGATGCCTGAGAAAATGGAGTAGGGTTTTTGCGTTCGACGAATCAAGATAGGCCGAAGCCGTGTTCAAATCGTTGGCAAATTCGAGGTGACGTTCGATCGATTCGCGTGCGAAGGAGGGTGGTTGGTGGTTTCACATACGGTTGGAGTTTGGGCTTGGATTGCGAGGCGAGGCAGTGTGGGCTTTAGGGTTCGAGCTAGGGTTTCGAAATTCTTGGCCGTAGGTCAGTTGAAGGAAATGTCGTGTTCGATCGAGAGAGTGGGATTTGGCAAAGTTAGGCAAGGCACAACGATGAGGTGTAGGCTTGGGTTGTGATTCTGGGGAGTGGAGTTCGAAACTGGGATCACAATTTTCGATGGAAGAATGTATTTTGCCATGGTTAGAGATTAGTCGGGGTTGCTGTTCACGCATGGCAATAAGGTATAATTTTTATTATCAAATTTAAAAATTTCAGACACAAGTTTAATTACAGCAAACAGGTTATATATATAGATGCACATGTAGATTTCAATTTTAAAACATATGAGATTTTGGAAAAATTTACACAAGAATTTCAAGTACAGAAAAGTTTAATAAAAGCTAGATTTTCGAATCACTATAAAAAAAAATTATAAGCGTTTGGGTTTCTTAAAAAAAAGTTTAAAGGTATATGTATATTTGAATTTGCTTGTTTATTTTAAAATAATGTGTTATGTAGATAAATTTGTTTCATAAACTTAATTGATTAATTTAATGGCTAAAAATATTTTATTAAAAGAAAATTGGTTTGAAAGCAAATTATTAAATAAAATTATTAAACAGAAATAAATTTGTCCAATTATTTTCAAGTATTAATAAATCATATAAATGTTTATTCAAGGTTAAGATCTGAAAGGAAGCAAGTCGGATTGAAGTGGGTCGCAAACAAAATCAAAGGTGAGTAAATCTCACTCTGGTTGATTTTTTATATATTTAGATTTAAATGGTTAAATTTAAATAATTGGTTGAATGATTGAATTGATTGAATGTGTACTGATGATCTGTGACTTTGGTTTTGGTTGGTTCCCGAATTAATTGTTGTTTGAACCCGAAGCATTTGGGTTTTAAATGGTTTTAGACTTAAATCATAAATAAGAAAATGGTTCAGTTAAAAATGAATAAGGGTTTAATGATTGATGATTCATTAAATAGGTAATTACTTAATGCAATGAATAAAATTACTTTGTGTGATTAATCAAGAGATAAATTAAGATAATTAATTCAGGAGAATTAATTTATTTAATGAAGTAAAAAAAAGGTAGATAATTTCAGTTGGAGATAAATCAAGTATGATTAATACTGTGGTTTAATTAATGTAATAAATTTAGATGAAAAAATTTAATTAAAATACAATTGGAAATCATTAATTTATAATTTATGATATAATTAAAGATTGATAAATTGAAATTGATTAATCCATAATAAGTGACTTATGAAGAATTAATTAATATAACAAATTAAGAATTAATGTAAGTAATTAAGATTGCTTATTGAATTTGGTTAAGAAGAATTAATATCATGAAATTAAATAAGGATAATTACTTGAATGTAATTGTAAAATTATTAATCCAGGGTGATTAATTAAGAAGAATCATAAAGGGTTGATTTATTAATTGATTTGGAATTAATAAATGTTTAATGAAGGAATCTAAGTAATTGAGGTTAGAAGTTCAATTAGAATCAATTGAATTAATTTGGAAGTGGCCAAATTTGCTTATGGATGATTGAATGGTATTGGATGCTTTGAATGAGTTGTTATCTCTGATATGGAATGTTGTATATTTCATTTGGGTAACTTTGGTTAGGATGACATGAGACTCGAAGAGACCGGGTTCGGGTGTTAGGAAATACCCGAAACCACTTCGAATTTTTATAGATAGATATGTGAAATCTATATGCTGGAGTGAAGTGATTTAAATGAATTGGACTATCTTTAAATTTAAATCTTTGGTATTTAGAAAACTTATATGTGAAATAAGTGATGTGTATAATAAATTATGGCTTGTGAATTGCTTCGAGTTACCCCCGGTTTTATATAAGTTGTATGTTCTGTATTCCATGTTAAATTGTTTACTCACGATGGTTTCCAACCTGACCCGGGTGTTACTTTGGTGTAATGCTCGGGTCAGACCGAGTATTATAGATTTTCAGGTAAAGACATTCTGGAGCTCAAGAGGCGAGATGGATGGCAGGACCGTGTAGAGTATTTCCGCTGTGTTATAATATTGTAAATCTGAGACATGTGGATTTGTATATGTCCAATGTTAAATATTCATGTAACTCTGATGTATTTAAATGTAACCGACATAACATTGTTCTTTGTAAACTGTTATTATTTACTATTATATTTTACCCGCTGCGAATGTGATATGTTGTTTTCTGATCATCTTCTTCTTTTTCTTTCTCTTTCTTCTTTTTCATAACTATCTGAAATTTTCGAGATTGAAAATTTCGGGTCGTTACAGTTGGTATCAGAGCTGAAAGGTTAAGCGAGAACCTTGGCTCTGGTGGGAATTACTCATTAAATAGAGTCTGTAATACTCTGAAATGAGTTGAGTGTGTGTGTGTGTGTATAAGAGAGCACTTGTCATCTTCTTATATAAAAATTTTAAACGATTTTATATAAAAATATATTTTGATATATAAAGAAATATTTCATTCCAATAAATATTAAGGTGATTGGTTGTTAAAAATTATTGAAATTAAAATTAAGAAATAATATAATGCAACCAAATTGAAGTCTTGAATTACAATTAAATTAAATAAAAATGGAAATACAACCAAACTAAATTTAATTAATTGAAAATGAAATTCTAAAATTAGAATTCAGAAATTAAATTGTTTAAAAACTTTAAATAAAGGTAAGTTTGAAATGGATTCAAACTAAAATTTAATCTTGAATTTATAGAAGAAAGAATAATATAAAAAGGAATTGGTATCTAGATATGATTACCTTGAGTATTATCATAATTAGTTATTTTGTTTGATAATGACATATTTGTTATTAGGTAAGCCAAATGAAGTACATTTATAAGATGATTATAACTTCTAAATTAAAGTGGGTTTTAAAATTGTGACGTTTTACAAACCTAAGTCGAAACAATCACTTGTTTCAAAGAGTTAAAGAATTAACAAATAATATAATTCAGACTATTTCAAATATAGACATATTTTAAAACAATAAATGTTTGAAAGATTTTTAAGGGATTTGTTTTGAAATTAAAACCAAGGGTGGTTTAAAAATCTAAAAGTAGCCTGGTGTGTAAAGGAAATAAATATGAAATAACCCTAAGATTGAGTTTTGAATTTTCTTTGGAATGTGGTATGATGTGAAACCCAAAGTAAAGCAAATTTAAACTTGAGTGGAGAGGTTACTAATTTGAAGGTTTAAAATTTGAATGGGAAATGGGATTAAACTCAAGCAGGAACTGAAATGATTTGAAATTGAAGCGGATTCAATTTGAAATTAGTCCAAATTTATTTGATTTAATTTGGGAAAGAAACCAGGGTTGATTCATATTGGATTGGGGTTAAATCAATTTCAAACCGGAAATTGAAGATTATTCAAATTGGAATTGGGTCAATTTAAATGGAAGTGGAAGTTTAAATTGAATTGATGAGAATAGGGATTGGGAATTGAACAGTTTGACTTTAGACTATTTCTAAAATAAATTGTTTTAGTACAAATCTATTTTTCCAAGCTATTTAATATATACAACCTTTATTTTATACTTATTTTATAACTACTTTTGGAGTTATTTAACTATTTTGTAACTGTTTTGTAAACTAATTACTTTTTTTCAACTGTTTTATAACTAATTACTATTTTAACTATTTTGTGATTATCTAACTATTTTATAACTATTTAACTATTTTTTAACTATTTTATAATTAGTTGACTATTTTACAGCTATTTTGCAGACTAATAATTATTTTTCAACAACTTATCTATTTTTAAAATTTTCAAGCTATTTTCTAAATATAAACTGGTCGAAGTTCAAACTGTTATTGATTAAATACCCAACTGAGATAAGAATTGAAGTGATAATTCAATGGAATTGAGGCAATTGTAAATAAGTGAGTGAAAATTTAAGTGAATGTGAATAGAAAGGAAATTGGTTTGGCTAATAATCAATGAAGTTAAATACGTAGGGTGTACGTATATTATTCTATTCGCATAGTGATTTGATCCAGATTCCAGCACAGAATTTCGAGATAGATATATCGATCCGAGTTGGGATTTGTTCACTCGATTTTCAACGGCGAACCTGGATATGGATTGTTGATTGGTTCTGGATATTCTCTATCATAGTTATGGCTATGCAAGGGAAATGACGGTTTCTGATCAAGAAACCAGATCTGTGTCCGCACTAGGAAGTCGGGTGGATTATACTAGTTCGGAAGTGAAATTGTGTGATCGAGTGAGCGATCAGATTGGTATAGCGTACGGATGATATGTGTACATCGTATGGATTTGAATAAAAATGATATATAAAAGAGTAATCAAAACTGGAATATTTGATTTTGAATAAACAAAGTTATATACCTTTGTTATATGTAAGATAAATTTCCCCTTGTTGAATCTATTTACCAGAAGGAATGGATTTTGAAAGTGTTTTGAAGTATAAAAGGAGTTTTTATACCAGTTTGAAATGATCCAAAGTTTTAAAAATTATATATATTTGAATATACATATATATATAGGATCTTATGAGGATTTTGGAAAAAGGTTTTGGGAACCTTTGAATTTGGAAAGGCTTTTGATTTTTGGGTAAAGTCAATATTAAAATTTGGAAAGCCTAGTTTGAGAATTATCGATTTTGGGATAATCGATTTTGTGTAAAGAAGCTTTGTATGAGATCATACTAGGTGTATGATTTGAAAGATACTATATGTGTATAGTATAAAGTGTTTTGATGATGGCTCTGGGGGAAAAGGCGCTCCTTAAAATGAACTTCTCAGGAGTGCCACCGGGTGGTGCTGCCTTGAGCCCCAAAGGGGGGTTCTAAAGTTGATCCTGTGAGGAGTCCGGACAAAACTAGTTCCTGGGGATTATGAGTAGTGTATACCATAGCGAAAGTCATGTGTGCCGCTGAGAGCCAATAGTCTGCATTTGATTTTATATCGGTAGATTGCGACCTATGGTAACATAGAGAAAGTCGTATGTGCTGCTGAGAGCCAACAGTCTGCGTTTGATTTTATATCGGTAGACTGCGACCTATGTAGGAGTGGAGAAGTTTCATTTTGACAGCGAAAATCGTGTGTGGAGTTGAGAGCCAACAGTTACATGGACTTTTGTTGTGATGGCAACGTAACCCTGGAATGTCACTGCGATTTGTTGTGGGTTCCATGGCGTAATCGAGGGGCGCGGAGTGCCTACAGTTATAGGGACTTTTGCTACGATGGCAACGTAACCCAGAATTAACTACGACCATGGACGGGGGTGATGATTTCCAGAGCATTCTCACCAAAGATATTTCCTCTATTTTCAAAAATTGTTTTCTATATTTTCAATAAAATTATTTTCCAAGTATTTTCACTAGGTGTTGAAAACGGGTTTACCAAGTACTTATAGATTTTCAGTCCTACGCCTGATCAATGTATGACTGAATTTCTGTGAGAACAAGGATGGACTGGTTGAGACATCGAGTTATAAAAAGTATTTTTATAAAGAGTTATTTTAATAGTATTATGTGAATTTAAAAGCATTTTTAAAAAATTTTAAAATAAAGGTGTTGGAATTTGGGAAAATGAAAGAAAATCCAAACTGGAAATATGAAAAACAAAATTTGAACTTAAGAAAATTTAATGAAGTGATTTTTGTAATAAAATCGAATCTTGATTTAAAATTGAAGTAAGCTAATTGGCTAAATAATTGTTCGATTATATATGTTAATAAAATTTAACTTGGGGTAAATAAATGGATTGTAAATTAATAATGGAGTTTGGAAATGAATTCGAATTGTAAATAGAATTCGTCTTGGATTTGATAATGAATTAAATAAGTGGAGATGCTATAAAATAGAAATAAAAATAGAGTTGTATCAAATAGTAATGGTTTGAATTGCAAACAAAACCCCGATAGGAAGAATAAATTGAAATGGCCTTGTAATTAGTTAGATGAGTCGTGACTGAATTGAATTTGGGAATTTAATTTATAATGACTAATCAAATGAATTTGTAGATTGAAATGGGATTTGATTGAAATAAAATCAAGTTAAGGTGAAAAAGAAAATTTATTTGCAAATGATGTGTGCTTAAGTTATGAAGTTGAAATAATTTGAAGAAAGTACATTAACTTAAGTTTAAAATTAATAGAAGTTTGGCTTCGAGCGAAAGTGAAGATTTAAAAGTCTGGGTTAAATTAATTTGGAAATGGTCATTAATTTTTAAGTTTGAATGTGACAAGCTTAATAAATTGTTTTGAATGAATCCAATGCAGAGATGAAATGATATGCAATGTATGGTTGGTAAATAAATTATAAATGAAATGGAATTAAATATAAAATGAGTTGAAATCAATTTGAAGTAGTTATAAACTAAAATAGATACTCTGTTAAGCGAGTATCGCCGAATTTACATATAAACGGTTGTAGTTTGACGTAAAAAAAAGTAATTAAAAATCTATGAATTGATAGGGATTAAATAAATTGGTTTTAGAATTAATTGAGGTGAATATGAGCTTGTTTGGATTAAAAATCAATTGAATGTAAGAAATTAAGTTGCAAACCATTAAAATTGAATGAAATGGCTTATGAGTTGGTTGAAAGCAGTTGAATTAGCTTTAAAGTTATATAAATCGCTTATGGAAAGTGTTTGGTGCTTGTTGTTTATGTATTACTTGTGTTTAGCTATTGAAAGTAAGTGAAATGCTAATAAATTTTCTATATTTGGCACTTACATATTTAAATTGAGTAAGTACAGTTAAAGGAAAGCCGTTGGCTGGATTTGGTTGCACTAATTGCTAAAAATAATAAGTTGCTTTCTTAAAATGCTAAATAAAGGTACGCCTACGCAATAAAAATAGGAAATATGAAATATTTTTGCTTTTTCCGACCGGGTGGGTCGATGTATATATATTTATATCTCTTATCAAATTGCAAAAGCTCCTCCATACAAAGGAGACTCTGCCAAAAAATTTGGGAGTTAGAAAATTTTTGGAAAAAATTTTGTAACAACAAAACGATTTAAATACGAAACTAAAATAAATTAATGGATGAATCTAATTTAAATATTGATATGAATCAGTTATAAACGGAAGAAAAAAAATTAATATTCAGAAATTGAAAATAAATTGAATTCATATGAAAATGGAGAAAACTAATTTGAATTGATTTGAAAACTTCTGTAAGGAAATGTATGCAAAGATTTGAAAAGGGTATGATTGGATATTATTGCTAAAAGGTATGCATTTAAAATTTCTGTATGAAATTGGATTGGGTTTTTGATCTAGCCACTTGGCTTTTTGTTTTCTTTTGAAAATTGGGACCCCGTAGAGGCATTTTGTAGTTGTACCGAGCTAGCCGCGCAAAGGAGACGCTGGCCAAATTTTTCGGAAATGTAGAGAGTTAGAATTTTTTTGGGAAAGTTGCGATAATTCAAATTTGAATTTTAAATTTAAATTTGAATAATTGGAGTAAACAATGTTGTTAGAAACTATTGAGGTTTTGGAAAGTTGGTTGAGGTAATAGTGGGTCTTTAATAAAAGATAGTTGGTAGGATATTGAGTTGTGGGTTTTGGGGAAAGATAAACGGGTCTTGGACCATTCTTTCTAACTAGTAATTTCGGGGATGAAATTCTTTTAAGGGGGAAGGAATGTGACGATCCGGGATTTTTAACAGTTTAAATTGGAATAATTAATTGATTTTAAAATATTTAAAAGTTAATTTTAACTTGAATTCCAAATATTAATATTTATTTGATAATTAAATAATTGAATTATATAGTTTAAATATTGAATTTAATAATTGAAATTGGGTAAATTGTTGAATCTGAAATTTCTAAGCCTGTTTAAATAATTTGAAGGCTTATAAAATTTATAACGATGATATTGAAGATAATAGAATTGTTGAAATTTAATTTAAAGGCGTTTGTTCAGTTTTGAAATTATATCGTTTAAATTGAATTTAAAAATAGCCTTTCGAAGCACAGTCTCGGAATTCGACGAAACCAGTTCCATTAGATCCGTAATAGTTAGTTATTATCGGATTTCAATTTTTGAAGCAATCGGAGTTGTCGTTTGACCATGACGGTTCAAAACGCTTAAAAACTATTCTCATAGATTGAATTTAAATTTGATCGTTTTCTTTTGTAACTCACGCATACGATCGAATTAGCTTCCGAAACACGTTCCAATGTGTTCGGAACGCGGGTAAAACCTTATAAACGTCTGTCGGCATATCTGATTCGGGGTTTGGGATTTCGTGTTACACAACACGTGATATTTTCAATATTTAATTATTTTATAAACGCATACTCATGAAGCCTTTCTCTAACCAATCATATTCCCGTCTTTATCTCTAATAGAAAAATAGCAGATCGATCTTAAAAAAAATGAATGAAAATCAAATTGATGGCCGATCGAAGTCGCTTCCTTCCTCTCCCTTTTTCAATCCAAATACCGATGCCTGAGCAAATGGAGTAGGGTTTTTGCGTTCGACGAATCAAGGTAGGCCGAAGCCGTGTTCGAATCGTTGGCAAATTCGATGTGACATTCGATTGATTCGGGTGCGAAGGAGGGTGGTTGGTGGTTTCACGTACGGCTGGAGTTTGGGCATGGATTGCGAGGCGAGGCAGTTTGGGCTCTAGGGTTCGAGCTAGGGTTTCGACACTCTTGGCCATAGGTCAGTTGCAGGCAATGTCGTGTTCGATCGAGAGAGTGGGATTTGGCAAAGCTAGGCAACGCACAGCGACGAGGTGTAGGCTTCGATCGTGATTCTGGGGAGTGGAATTCGAAACTGGGATCACGATTTTCGATGGAAGAGTGTATTTTGCCATGGTTAGAGATTCGTCGGGGTTGCTGTTCGCGCATGGCAGTAAGGTATAATTTTTATTATCAAATTTAAAAATATCAAACACAAGTTTAATTACAGCAAACATGATATATATATAGAAAGATGCACATGCAGGTTTCAATTTTAAAATATATGAAATTTTGGGAAAATTTACACAGGAATTTCAAGTGCAGAAAAGTTTTACAAAAGCTAGATTTTCGAATCTCTATAAATAAATAAATTTTATAAGCGTTTGGGTTTCTTAAAAAAAAGTTTAAAGGTATACGTACATTTGAATTTGCTGGTTTATTTTAAAATAATGTGTTATGAAGCTAAATTTGTTTCATAAACTTAATTGATTATTTTAATGGCTAAAAATATTTTATTAAAAGAAAATTGGTTTGAAAGTAATTTATTAAATAAAATTATTAAATGGAAATAAATTTGTCCAATTATTTTCAGGTATTAATAAATCATATAAATGTTTATTCAAGGTTAAGATCTGAAAGGAAGCAAGTCGGATTGATGTGGGTCGCAAACAAAATCAAAGGTGAGTAAATCTCACTCTGGTTGATTTTTATTTATTTATTTAGATTTAAATGGTTAAATTTAAATAATTGGTTGAATGATTGAATTGATTGTATGTGTACTGATGATCTATGACTTTGGTTTTGGTTGGTTCTCGAATTAATTGTTGTTTGAACCCCAAGCATTTGGGTTTTAAATGGTTTTAAACTTAAATCATAAATAAGAAAATGGTTCAATTAAAAATCAATAAGGGTTTTATGATTGGGGATTCATTAAATAGGTAATTACCTAATGCAATGAATAAAATTACTTTGTGTGATTAATCAAGAGATAAATTAAGATAATTAATTTAGGAGAATTAATTTATTTAATGAAGTAAAAAAAAGGTAGATAATTTCAGTTGGAGATAAATCAAGTATGATTAATACTGTGGTTTAATTAATGTAATTAATTTAGATGAAAAAAATTAATTAAATACAATTGGAAATCATTAGTTTATAATTTATGATATAGTTAAGATTGATAAATTGAAATTGATTAATCCATAATAAGTGACTTATGAAGAATTAATTAATATAAGAAATTAAGAATTAATGCAAGTAATTAAGATTGCTTATTGAATTTGGTTAAGAAGAATTAATATCGTGAAATTAAATAAGGATAATTACTTGAATGTAATTGGAAAATTATTAATCCAGGGTGATTAATTAAGAAGAATCATAAAGGGTTGATTTATTAATTGATTTGGAATTAGTAAATGTTAAATGAAGGAATCTAAGTAATTGAGGTTAGAAATTCAATTAGAATCAATTGAATTAATTTGGAAGTGGCCAAATTTGCTTATGGATGATTGAATGGTTTTGAATGAGTTGTTATCTCTGATATGGAATGTTGTGTATTTCATTTGGATATGTTGGGTTAGGATGACATGAGACTCGAAGAGACCGGGTTCGGGTGCTACGAAATACCCGAAACCACTTCGAATTTTTATAGATAGATATGTGAAATCTATATGCTGGAGTGAAGTGATTTAAAGGAATTGGACTATCTTTTAAATTTAAATCTTTGGTATTTAGAAAAATTATATGTGAAATAAGTGATGTGTATAATAAATTATGGCTTGTGAATTGCTTCGAGTTACCCCGGGTTTTATATAAGTTGTATGTTCTGTATTCCATGTTAAATGGGTTTACTCACGCTGGTTTCCAGCCTAACCAGGGTGTTACTTTGGTGTAATGCTCGGGTCAGACCGAGTATTACAGATTTTCAGGTAAAGACGTTCTGGAGCTCAGGAGGCAAGATGGATGGCAGGAACGTGTAAAGTATTTCTGCTGTATTATAATATTGTAAATCTGAGACATGTTGATTTGTATATGTCCAGTGTTGAATATTCGTGTAACTCTGATGTATTTAAATGCAATCGACAAAACATTATTCTTTGTAAACTGTTATTATTTATTATTATATTTTATCCGCTGCAAATGTGAGATATTTTTTTCTGATCTTCTTCTTCTTCCTCTTTTTCTTTCTCTTTCTTCTTTCTCACAACTATCTGAAATTTTCGGGATTGAAAATTTCGGGTTGTTACACTCAAATGATGCCATAACGATGCTAGACTGATAATTTTTGCTATATGCGGACTCTACCAAATGTAAATGATTGTTCCACGAGCAAACAAAATTGAGAATGCGAGCTCGCAAGAGATCCGCGAAATTATGAATCACCCTCTAGGTCTGTCCATCTGTTTTTAGGTGATAAGCTATACTGAGATGTAGCTCTATCCCCCAACATCTCTTGTAAGATCTCCCAAAGCCCCCTAGTGAACAAATATTCTCAGTTACTCATGATGCTCTACAACACACCATGGAATCACATAACCCACTTCATATATAACTCGATCAATTCGGATGTCGTTTTACTTGACTCTACGGATATAAATCGAGCACTCTTCGTCAATTCATCAAATATGATCCAAACGTTATCATACCCTCTAGTCCTCGGCAATCCATCAATAAAACACATCAAAACTTGTTCCTATATCAACTCAGAAATCTCGAAATCTCAAGTGGTTGCAGCTAACCACTCGACTTCTTCTAATCTGCCTTTAGCAATTAATAGTTTTTGCACTTCAAGATGAATAACCTAACATCCTTTTTCAACCCTTTTCTAAAAAATGTTTACCTCATATCACGATATATTTTATTACTCTTGGAATGTACAATCAATCTCGAATGATAGCACTCTCGTAGCACCCCAACCTATTGGCATCAGGAACAACCAATCTTCAATCCTTACATAGCCAACCATCCTGGTCGAGGCTGTAATACTTCATCTCCTCAGGCTCTACTCCTTCCTCTATCTTTTCCATAATCTTTGATAGTCTAGCATCTTGTTTCTGACTGGTGCCAATTTGCTCAATCAAAGTAAGTCTAATCGTTAAGTTACCCAACATTTCCGTCTCTGCCTCACATCGAGGTCTAAAATCATAGCCAACAATAAACTCCAACTGCTTCCATTCTAGGAACATCGCTCTCGAGCTGGTATGTCTCTTATTCAAAGCATCAACAACCGCATTTTCCTTACCATGTATATTAGAAATGCCGAAGTCATATGAGACTAGGAACTCTAGCCATCACTACTGACGAAGGTTAAGATCTTCCTGGGAGAAGAGGTACTTTAATAATTTGTGGTCCGTACACAAATCGAACCTCTCTCCAAGTAAATAATGCGTCCATTTCTTCAAAGTGAATACCGCCTCAAACTTCTAATCGTGTCTAGGATACTTCTTCTCGTGCTGTTTCAGCTTCCAACCAATGTAGTCGACAACCTTTCCCCTCTACTATAACACCGCACGAAGTCTAATACCACAGGCATCTGTGTACACTGTTAGCTCCTCATTCCCGCTTGGAACGACCAACTTTGGTGTGATTGTCATCCTTCCCTTCATACCCATGAACGTATTCTCGAACCTCTCATTCCAAATAAAAGTTCGATTCTTCTTCATTAAGTTAGTTAATGGCGTTGCTACCTTATTGAAGTCCTTTGTAAAATGTCTATAGTATCCCAACAGTCCAAGGAAATTTCTCATGTCTGTAATGGACTTGGGTCGATTCTAGTCTTGTACTTCTGCCACCTTTCCATGATCTACAACAATACTCTGCTTAGGAACAATATGACCCAAAAATCGCACTTCAATCCTTCAAAAGTGACACTTTAAAAACTTCACCTTCGATTGCGGTCTTCTTAACATCTCGAGCGCAATCCACAAATGATCCCTTTGTTCTTCCTTCATCCTCGACTAAATAAGGATATTGTCCATGGACACAAGTACAAACTTATTTAGCCAATCACTTAAAACAAGGGTCACAAGATATACAAAGTATGCATGTGCATTGGTTAGCCCGAATGATTTATTAAACCACTCATGGGATCCATACGGCATACAAAATACTGTGATCGGCACACTTTCCTTCGCAAATCTCAATTGATGAGACCTCGCCGCAAGGTCTAATTGAGAGAATACCCTAGTGCATGGAGTTGATCGAATAAGTGATCAATACATGCAAGTGAATAATTGTTCTTCTTCGTCACCTTATTCAACTCACGGTAATCTACATACAATCTCAAAGAGTTGTCCGTCTTAGTGTCAAACACTACAAGTGTTGGAATTCCTAAAAGAAAATAATGAATGGAAATATACAATGTCCCACATCGCCTAATATACTAAGAAAGCCAAGTATATTAATAGCTTTCTCATGAAGAGGCGCGGGCAAAACAGTAGCAGACGAACAGATGTGACTGTACGAAGAGGTATAGACGCGACTGTTTGAGCGAACGGGTGCAGATACGAACCAACTATAAATAAGGAGGAAAACTGATCACTTTCCTCACTCACTTCCGATTCGAATATCTCCTCTCTTCTAACTGCTGTTCTTATATATTCAAATCACATAGTGATATACTCATTACAATCTCGAGCAGAATACGTCTGTTGTATCTATCTTGGGAGAATTTTGAAATAAAATTCTTAAGATGTTATATGTCTAGTATACCAAAACAGAGAATAAACAATTATAAACTCGTCGGACAAGTTTATATCTCAGATTTCCATTACACTGGAATTATGTATAAATTATTATAACAGTATGAATGTTGTAAATAAGCTACAACAACAACGTTATACTATTTTGAATAAATAGTATAACCAGAATAACGGATAGAATATAGAATAATGTATATAAATATACAAACAGACTAGAATTCTAACCCGGATTATGTCTGAGGCTCATCGTAACGATTTCCTTAAGAATTTTATTTCAAAATTCCCCCAAGATACAACAGACGTATTCTGCACGAGATTGTAATGAGTATGTCAACTCTATGATATGTATGGAACAGTGAGCAATCGAGCAAAGAATACTACTCACAACAGTAGAATTTTACTGTTTTCTTACTAAAACAGAGATGGCAACAGTAGAATTTTCAACGAATACTACTCACAACAGACCTGAACCGTTCAAGGGAGATGATGATGATTTCTTGACATGGCAGAATCAGATGTTCTTTTATCTCACCACACTCGGTCTGCAAAAGTACCTCGAGGAGGAGGAACCGATTCCTGCACTAGGCAAGGAAGCAGAGGTGAATACGTGGAAGCATTCCGATTTTTTATGCAGAAACTATATTCTGAATTGTCGACAATTGCTATACAAAGTATATCGCCTTTAAAGACATCAAAAGAACTCTGGACTGCACTTACCAAGAAGTATAAGACGCAGAATATCAGTCTTAAGAAATTCATTGTAGACAAATTCATGGACTACAAGATGGTTGACTCCAAACCGGTGACTGCTCAACTGCATGAATTGCAAATCATCATTCATGAACTCGAAGCGGAAGGTCATATGGTTGGAGAATCGTTTTTGGTTGAAGCCATCACGGGAAAACTGCCGCCGTCATGGAGAGATTACCGCAATTATCTAGAGCATAAAAAGAAGGAAATCTCTTTACAGGATCTCATAGTCCGATTGAAAATTGAGGTAGATAACCGTGGAATAACAAAACAAAGCGATGAGGCATTTGTGGCTGAAGGGACAAAGACCAAACACAAAAAGAGGAATTTCCAGAAGAAAAGGAAAGCTCCTGAAAACAAATCCAAAGACAACAAACAAACCAAGAAGTTTAATGGTGAATGTTGGGTTTGTGGCAAAATGGGACACACCGCTAGAGATTGCAAACACAAGAAGGAACGCAACTCAGAGGCGAATATAGTTGACAACATGGAAATGGACGAGTCCGATTTCTCAGCATGATGGCCTATTTAAGGCAAATGTAGCCGTTGTTGTCAATAAAACTATGTATTCTGATTGTGATGTTAATAAAATTGAAGTTTCTTATGTGCTTGAACACGATATTTTACTATGCTATGATAGATTAGGATACATAAATTTCCCAAAATTGAAGAATATAAAACTGAGGTAGAAAATCAGTTAAATAGAAAGATCAAGATATTGAGCTCTGATCGAGGTGGAGAATATGAATCACCGTTTGAACAGTTCTGTGCAGAAAATAGAATAATTCATTAAACAACATCACCATATTCGCCACAATTAAAATGGTTACAATTCCATACAAGTTATGAAAAGGACACAAACCAAGTTTAAATACCCCAAAGTTTGGGGTGCTTGGCAAAAGTTCCAGTTCCGTCTGCTAAGAAAGCACTAATGAGAGTGTTGGGATATTTACAGAATACCACTAACTTTTCCTTGCATTATGGAAAATATCCTGCAGTATTAGAAGGATATAGTGATGCAAAATGGATTGCAGATTCAGAGGAATCAAAATCCACAATTGTTTATGTCTTTACCCTTGAAGGAGCAGCAGTGTCATGGAAACTGAGGTTTCCATTTTGGCCCAAACCTATGACGGCCATATGTACTCACTGCGATAATCAAGCAGCGTTGGGTAGAGCGAAAAACTTTGTGTATAATGGCAAATCACGACACATACGTCGTCGCCATAAAAACAGTTAGGCAGTTACTCTCTAATGGAACAATTTCCATAGACTATGTGAGAACAAATGATAACCTAGCGGATCCATTTACTAAAGGTTTATCAAGAGAGAAAATTGACCGCGCATCGAGGGGAGTGGGTTTAAAATCCTAAACCACAAAGAGTTATCTTATACGGAAACCTATCCTAGCGACTGGATATCCACGGACTAGGATCAACAGGCAACCAGTTCTGAATAATTCAAGACGTAATGCATTTGCATGGACATAGTCCAACTACATTCTTATGGTGCACAACATAAATGCATGCCTACAGAAGTATTTAAAGGCTAAAACTATGTTTTTTAATGATGACCATATCTTGGAAATAACAAGTGGGGTATATGTAGGATATTCTTAATGGTTGCGATCACCTATGTTAGTGTGAGCTGGGTCGGCTCTATGAGAATATTAAAAGGCTTTTATTCTCTAAAACACTCGCAGAACCAAAATTTGTTCAGGACCAAAATGAACATAACCAAGAGACTGGATGAGAAGGGAATCAATGCTTCGTAAAGCTTATTGTCTGGATATACAATAAAGACCGACGGTTCAAGATGAAATAATTCACCGATTAGCCAAGTACATCCGATAAGTTTTAGCTAGGGAAAGTTCAAAGTGAAATATCTACTTATTCACGATAAAGCATTATTCCATATGTACTCTGTGATATTTCACTTTGTGTGGAGGATGTATATTATCATTCATGTGGGGGATTGTTGGAATTCCTAAAAGAAAATAATAAATGGAAATATACAATGTCTCACATCGCCAATTTGTTGAGAGGTATACTAGTTTATATATGCCTTTATCAAGTGGAGGTTGGGGGCCTGCGGCTCCCAAATGCATGCTTCGTTGTGAGGAGGGAGATCATGCATCTCCACCACACGCGTGCGCCCGCCGCCGTCCGTCCGACCGACAGAACCGGGCCGGGCTCGGGTTTGGGTTTGGGTCTAATATGATACTCGTATTTTTACTGCAACTGGACCGGGCTTTTTTAACAGTTGCAGGCTATGCGAACGAACGCGACTGTTCATAAGTGGACGCGGATTGCTGAGGAGGTGCGACTTCGGAAGCGGACGCGGGTTGAATAGACGCGAACAGTAGCGGGTGCGACCCGTTAGAAGCAAACAGACGTGAGCCGATTGAAGCGGACGCGGGCGAACAGATGCGACCCAACTGAAGAGGTGCAGGCAGTACAAGCGGGTGCGAAACTGTACCGTTGGACGCAAATAGATGCAAACCAGTAGCAGGCGGGTGCGACCCGTTAACAAACAGCAGCGACCAAAAGACAAACGGGTGCGACCCGTCAAGCAGACGCAACTGTTTGAAGGGATGCGGACGAAATTATAAATACGAGAGAATACTGATCACATTCTTATCCCATTCCAATCTAATTTCTTCTGCTTGTTTGCTCGACTGCTCACTGTTTCATACATATCACAGAGTTGACATACTCATTACAATCTCGTGCAGAATACGTCTGTTGTATCTTGGGGGAATTTTAAAATAAAATTCTTAAGAAAATCGTTACGACGAGCCTCAGACATAATCCGGGTTAGAATTCTAGTCTGTTTGTATATTTATATACATTATTCTATATTCTATCCGTTATTCTGGTTATACTATTTATTCACGCTGTTGTTGTAGCGTATTTACAACATTCATACTGTTATAATAATTTATACAGAAATCCAGTGTAATGGAAATCTGAGTTATAAACTTGTGCGACGAGTTTATAATTGTTTATTCTCTGTTTTGGTATACTAGACGTATAACAACAAGTACTTTGTACTCAGATATACTTTGCCAAATGAACCCTAGTCAACTGAAGCAAAAAAAAATTAATTGCAGAACAAACTTACAGATCAACCCTAACTTTAGTCGCTTAAAATAATATGCTTTTATTATAACCATTTTAATATTTTTGGATTGCTAAGGAATATAGTTAATAATAATCAGATTCAAAAAATTAAATTCAAATACAGATTGCATCTTCTATAACTAACAATCATTGCTCCTTAATTTTATCATAAATAATTTGCTGGATAAGTACACCAATCGATCCTTTTTCATTACCGAACATGCAAGAAATAGGATTCAATCATCCATGTCGGCAAAGAACGAATTATGTCTTTCCACCACTTTCTTCCCATTGTTTTTACCTAAAAACAAGATGCTAGCCAAGCATTCAGAATTAGTCACTCTTTGAATCAAATTTTTGCAATACTACTTAACTGAAAACTGCTAGTCAAAGAAACAATTTCAATATTCTAAAAAGAAACATAAAAAAACAGTGTATACGAAAATGGTACGTTACGCAGGTTGATCAGTATCCATTGCATCATTATGCTCATTGTCGTCGCCATCACTGTCAGATTCGACTCTTCTAATACTAGAGGCATCTGGTTTATAACTAAGAAGTTCTTGCAAGTCCCAAAGCTATACATGATGGATATAATGATTTCAACAGGGTATGGTAATTTTTCAACTATATTTTGTATTTGCCCTTGCAAAAACATCCAGCTCACTGGTTACCAAATGAAAATTCTAAAAATACATTGCACATTTTATGGGTTGGCCGTCAATTTTATTAAGCATATGACAGTTTAAAACATATTTGAAGCAAACAGCATGATATTAGGTACCCAACCTTCAATGTTTGATCATGTGTAATACTTCCTAAATATTTCATATCATGGGAAAAGGCTGCAAGAAAGTAACAAATGAAAATTTAGTAACTGTAATTAAACAATATACAGGTTTTAACCTTTCATCTAAAGGCAAAAACAAAAGATTCAAGAGAGTACTAAGGGCTGCTTTAATTGCTTCCTAGTAATTTGATTTAGTAAAATACCCACCAACCTATAAAATATGCAAAGATTTTGTGGTAAGTAGCAATAGAGCGGTGTACTAATTATCATTTTGATGATAAATAAACAATTGTAGCAACAGCATCAAATTTCGAGCCAACTGAGGCAAATGAACTACAATAAGATAGAAGGCATGTACACTAGAAATAACATCAGTGGAAACTCTATCAACAATTGTTAGAACATATGGAGAGAAGAACAATGCAATGCAACCAACAACAAGATCATGAAGTCAAAGTCAAAGGCAACTGATAACTAGTAGGATGGGGTGTTGCAAAATGAGAAAGCTGATGTAATGCATGGACATACATTTTATACTTCAATTTGTCACCTCTGCAATAACCATCTGTGTCTCCTTTACAATCACCCAAACTTCACCATCTATGTTGCATAATGTTTATTGTAGCTCCTACAAATTTGCACACCATAGAGAGGATATTTATCTATCCAGTTAATCACCAAAGCTTAAAATTGCCAGAGTAAAGCATGCTTTAAAATTTAACAAAACTACTATGAAAAATCCCTTGCTCAAAGCAAAATTGCTTTGATTGGAAACATGTTTGCTTCAGCCTGCTTTATGAAGGCACTGCAAATAATAAGAATAAAAGATTAGTGGATTCAAGAGTGGCCTATAAGGTTATGTATTACATCTTTATACATTGCTGTTAAGTACATAGTCCCCACTTTTGTACAACCTTATCTTTGATTTGTCTCTCCCTACAAAATATAAGAGCGATTCTTTGAATTTACTGAACTCCATAAGTTTTTTATTTCAAGTTTTTGCATGCATACATTTCTTTATACTTTGTTCACAAAATCAGCGAAGACCAGAAGGTTCCTTATATTTTGTCATAACAGTAGTAAACGTAAGTTATATGATGATATAAATGGACTTGTAATTCCAAATGTGAAGGTTTCAAGTTTATATAGGATAATGACCTAGCATATATCACAAAAGGGAGGAGCTTGAAAAGTAGGACAATTAGAAGTAGGTTTGATTACGGAAAAGCACTTGTGTTTTTCTTGATCCAATATTAGCACCATGGATATTCAAGTCGCACTGGAAGCAAAGAGCAGCTTCATCTGTTGAACAGAACACTTATGCTTCTTTTTAATTGCAGAATCATATCTAATTTTCATCTTTTTTCTTTTTTGTTTATTGAATATCTAATAGGAAGGATATTCAATACCTGAACCTCTTGTTGGGACAACAGAGAAAAGCACGGATAAGGACTATACCCTACAAAATGCATTGAAAACAACAAGTTTGTATAAATATACGTTTTAAAGGACGCTATACCCTACAAAATGCATTGAAAACAACAAGTTTGTATACAACTTGTACATTTTAAAGAACAAACTCTCAAATTAGACCAAAAAAAAGTATTTTGATTTTAGGCGTCTAGTTTTGCGCAAATACGAATTGCGCAAGTGTATTTTTAAGAAAAACAAATTTGAAATGCGTAAGGGTTATTTAACAAAAAAAAATCATGCTTGCGTATTTTTGGAATGAGCAAGTGTTATTTTGTGAAAAAAAATTTTCTGTACTTGCTGGAATGCGTAAGTATAAAACGTTGTATGAAGCAAAACGAGGTCTATTTTGTAATAAGTTTTGGACGAGATCTAAAATTGAATAGGCTATTTTTTTGGGCCTAATTTGAATATTTGTGCCATTTTAAATGATACATTTAAAACGACAAGTTTGTACAGCTAGAAGTATTAAAAAACTATATCTGAGTAGATTTATTTGTTGAAACTGGTAAACTATAGCGTAGTACAAAATGCTTAATCACATTAGCTCCAACTGCTACGATGGTCTCAGAAATATATTTACTATGTTTCATACCAGTTTAGATGTGAGGAAAGGATCGTTGAAATAAGTCTGCATCAAAACATGTCTAATAGCAACAGATTTGGTTAGTATATTTTGTTAAACTACTGCATGGTGAAGCATCAAACTAGTACACTATTTTGGTACTTTTCCTACAAATATATGCCATCTCTACGGTTACAAAGAAATATTTGTAAATCCTTACGCTACAAAGATAAAACCCACTTTTGTTGTTTCTTATGAAGAAACAGATGAAATCATAATATATTATATTCAAAATAGGAAATCCTTTATATGTAGCTGCATCACATGCATACTTAAAAGATTGGTAAAATTAAAGTATATATCCTCACCAAAAGATATGGAAGAGAAATATGTGGTTAATCATCAATACATATTCATTAACTCAAAGAAACAAATGAGTTAAGGAACCTACATATAACGCTCCACTCCGAGACTTACACTAATAGAGGCTATTAGGGAGTAATAAAGTCTACTAGTGTAGAGAATGAGGCTGCTTAAGAGCGACCCTCCATGAGCTTTATTTTAAGCGAGTATTGATACTTCGATTAATATGATATATATTTATGTTCTCAAGTGGAATTGACGTATACAACTCAGAATTAAAAAAAAAACTATGGTGGCTATAATAAAGTCCAGAACAATATATGATAAATACGAATCATAGAATCACAGATCACAGACTATGCACAGCGGAATATACAAGTAAAACACCCTACACCACTTAGTATATGCAAAAATGGCACACTAAAAGATTTGGTGCGTTATAGATATAGCTAAAACATCACAGAGACTAAGATTCATAAGGCAAATAAAAACAATGGAATCATTTAAATAATAACTAACATTTAAATTAAACTTCATTTCAAAATAGAATATGTGTTAAAAAAATAAACATGTCTCATAGAAAATACAATCTTAGTTACATAATCAGAGTACATAAACAATAAAAATCATCTCTCTCATAAAGTACCAGTACATTAAAAGCCAAATGAAAATAAAACTGAAAGCAAGAAGAATAATACATGAAGAACTTCCAAGAATATATCTCTAAGCGGTCTGAATCTATTGTCCTCGATTCTGCTGGCTTACGGGGGAAAAGGGAAAATAGGAAAGTGAGTCAGACTACAGTCTGGTGAGTGAAAGTAATTGCCAACATTTTTAAGCAAGATAAATATAATAGACTAAGCAACAGTTCTAGTATTAAAGGAAAATAAAGAAAAGATAAAACCGGGATAAAATACTTTTTCAGATTCTGTTTGGCTATTTAATTGTGGTTGTTTGTACTTGTCTTAAACTACTGTGACTAGGCTGAAACTGTAATCCTATTTTAATTAGGCTGAGATCCTAATTTTACCCGTTGATCGACCTTTTATCTCTGCTGTATGTAACAACCCATATTTTTAGCTATTTTAAATTATTAAATTTAATGTAGTTATCAAATAAAATGGTTAAAAATAAAAATTTAATGATTTTGAATGTAAATATTTGATATGAACTAGAATAAAAAGTTGAAATAAGCATATTTGAAGTTTTGGCAATAGTAAGATTGAAATGAAATTATATATATCAGCTGGATTCATGATCAATAACTGAATTTGAATAATAATCGTGAATTATTTAGGTAGAAATAAAATTTGGAAATAGACTGATTTCGAAGATTTAAGTAATAACAAGTATTGAAAGATAATGCTATGTATTGGATTGGCTTACAATCAATAGTTAGATTAAATAATAAATGTGTACTCAGTAGACGGAAATAAAGCAAATGATGGTTGACAAAAATTTAAGTGAAATCAAATATTGAAATTTGTTTAATATTGACTAATTAAATTGTTTAATTTAATATTGAAAATTGTTTGGATAATTTAATTATGGACTTAATAAGATTTCTAAGGTGAATTAAGATTCCATTGGAGTTAGAAATGTAATACTGGACATTCGAATGGAATTAAAATTCGATAAGTTAAAATGTGAATTTTTTTAATTTTAATTTAATATTGAAATTTAATATATGAAAATAATGTGAATAATCAAATTTTGATTTGATATGATTCGAATTGGTTTCCAATATGAATATAATTCTATATGATTTATAATTGAGTTAGTAAGCTTTTAAAATTGAAATTTTAAGAAATTTTGTAAATTCTGAAAAAGCCGTCGATTTAATCGACGAGTTAAAATAGCCTTCAGTGGAAAAGTCTCGAAATTCGACAAAACTAGTTTCATTGGATCCGCAATAGTTTACTACTACCGGATTCCAAATTTTGTAGAAATCGAAGTTGTCGTTTGACCGTGACAGCTGAAAACGCTTAGAAATTAATTTAATCTATTTAATTTAAAATTGATCATTTATTTCCGTAACTCGCACAGACGAATGAACTAGGCCTCGAAACATGTTCCATCATGTTCAAAATGTGGGTAAAACATCATAAACGCCAGGCGGCACGTCTAGTTTGAAATTCTTTCAAAAAATCATGAAATTGGTGAAATTAATATTAAAATAACATATATATAATACTATATAAGCAGAAGGAACAGTAAACCCTGATACATTACTTGTGGCCGCCGTTTCTTGTTTTAATGGCTGAAGACTTCCATCCTTTCCTCCTCGTTTTCTCTCCATACATCGACAATCGTCGAAAACTCTCAAGTAGGAAATCATAGAGCCCGAAGCGATCTACAGATCAAACGGTGGAGATCGCCATCAGAGCTTCATAGTGGCCAGAATCTGCTCGCCTAGGGCCGACATTCGTGCACGCGATACGAGACGGTGGTGAAGCTAAGGGGGTGCGCATTTCGGTCATAGTTGAGGGGGAGCTAGGGCTTTCGAGCGGTATCGTTCGATCATTGCCAAGACGATCAATGAAGAGGGGCGTTCGAAGGGTTGCTGCGAATATAGGTTGTTTGCTTGCGTTGGTATCTTGGGAAGAAGATCGCGTGAGAGGGAAGACAATCCTTGCAGCCTAGATCTGTTGTTCATGATGTACGACTAGGATTTTTTGATATAAAAATTTAAAAAGGAATTAGTAATTTAATTACATATTAAATCGTTTAAACTTGTAAATAGCATATCTCCTAAGTGCGAGATTAAAATTGAGCGAAACTGGCGACGTTGGAATCATAGAGACGAGAGCTATGCTGCAGTGCAGACCTGGGAATGTTTGGAGCTCGCTGGAATTTTAGATTAAATCGAAAGCTCTCGGTTTAATTTAAATTTAAACGTTTGGCAATGTCAAATCAAAATGAGTGTTTTAAAACGCTCACATGTACTAGAATATCTTTATGCTATTTAAATCTGACATTATGAAGTGATATGATTTTATTGGCCGTTTTTTGGTAAGTTTAATTGTCATCTAGATTGCCATTGAATTTACTGTTAAAAATTGAAATCGACCGATAAATTGAAATTGGAACTAAATTGAAATTAAATTACCTGTTATTGATAACTAAAAAATTGCTGTGAATTATATTTTCTGTTTGTATGATTGATTGTTATGGATGCAAATTGGTTGGTATTTGGATGGTTGGATGTTATTTTTTTATACATATAGCTTGTTATCATCATGTAATTTATGTACAACATATAAAACTGTAAATTTAATTATTTCGGCTAAATTAAGAAATATGTTGAAATGGTATATATCTATGACATTGTAATTTGAATTGAAATGACATATATCCATCTCTAAAGTTAAATGGAAATAACTGATCACTTGGTCATAGGATAGAAAATTATATACGGAACCGGATTGATTAAATTAAATGATTTTAAAATTCTGATTTGAAACTATTTAAATGGTTTGATTTAAAAAAATTAAATGTCATATTTATGGAAACCAAACTATTTTCGAACTTGAGCTCAGAATTGAATTATATTTGAAAATTGGATTTTTGCATTGAATATTGAAGGTAAAATTCGATTAAGTGCTCTGAATCGATATTTGAAAATCAAGCTCGAAATTGATATAATTTGAATTTGAAATTGAATTGATTGATTTGATAATGGAATTGAACTAATTTGAAATCGAAGTTGAAATCGATTTGAATTGGTATCGAAATTAAATCGACTGAATGAAAATCGAAGTTGATTTGAGTTGGAAAGTTGAAATTGGACCGGTTTGACTTTGAAACCATTTTAAATAAATTATTTTAGTATAATTTGTTGAAAATCTATATTCTTTAAATCTTTAAATTATTTTGGTTTTCCAAGTATTTTATTATATAAGCCATTTTATACTAAACTATTTTATATTAAACTATTTTAACTATCAAAACTATTTTAACTATTTTACATTTAATTATTTTAACCATTTTAATTACTTAAACTATTTTAAAAGTATTCAATCTACTTTTCAAAAATTCAAACCGGTCAAGAGTGAAATGTTATATTTAAATCTTGGATTTAAATACAAATAGGATTTAACTGAAGTTATGAATCAAATCGGAACTTGTGACAATTTTGGAATCGAAGTTGAGATATTGAGGTGAACACAATTATAAATTGAAATGGTATATTTTGAGTAAAAATGATGATTTCAGAATGGATTTGATTTTGAAGCGAATATGATATTTTTATATCAATTATGGACTGCTTTCGAAATGTTAAAAATCGACCGGTGTATAGAATGAGGTTTGGTTGTTAAAGAGACTAGAGCCGGTTATAAGCATACTCTCTGTCGATACTGGAACCACTTTGACAACTGTGTACGTGGAATGATGATCCAGAACGAAGTGGTTGGATTTGGCGTCGTTATCTGGATCTAAAGAAAGAGAATGATGATGGATAGACCCCGACACTTGTGCCAATTTGAAATGAGTAAAACATGATGGCTTGACAGGGCTAAGTGGGCTAATTACCCCGAGCGGACATCCGTTCTTCGATTTTCTTAGACTCGGTCCATATTATTACTCTTGTCTTGGTTTCGATTGGTGCACCTTGATTGTGATAGCCTCTCTTTGACTCGATATGGGATGGATGGACGCGGTGGGCGGCCATGGCTATGATGCGTTACCACCAGCCCTACGACCCGAACTGGTAGTGTCTTACTTGGGCATTGCCTCGCGTGGCTTGTCACACTTTTATCCCTATACGAGACCCATAAGATTTTGGTTTAGTGTTGTCGTATCACGGCGTATCCCTATCCACCGACCGGTTAACTGGTGTTTTATATGCAAATTGTACGACAATGCTTAAAAACATGTTAAGGGGGATTAATGTAAAGCCTTAAAGCTATTTTAATATTTATTTTAGTGACTAGACATTATTTATGTAGCGTATTCTACTACATATAAATATTTTGATGGATCCTTAAGAGATGGAAAATCCCGTAACATCTCTTGAGTTATTGCACGCACGTTATATACAGGATAAGAGATGTAAATCCCGTAAACATCTCTGACGCTGTTACACTCATATTTATTTACGTTCGGTTTGACTTACATAAGGATATTTTAGTCCTGACTCGAGTGTTTTGTCTTTTCATTACGCTCAAGTCATCCTTGAGTTTTTCAGCCTATTGAAGATTTATTCTGGAGGACGAAGACGAAGATTTGGTATATTATTACTATTATTATTCTTGCATCATGTTGTCTGCTGCATTATATTTTATTCTGATGTATATGCATAACTCTGATAAATGTTGTATAAACTATAGTCAAATATATAGTAAACAAGTTCTTGAACTGTTTATTTGAGTTTATTTTCTTCTTCTTCCTTCATTTTCTTATTTAACCCCATTAGCAATCCACCCTTTTGAATGGCCTGACTTGACATATGTGCTTTATTGTCGATTTAAACTGTTCGAAAAGGTGGGTTGTTACACCGTGTCACTATGAACCAATCCTGTTGGCCACAGCAAAAGACACATGCTTGGAACGTACTAGTGAATTATTTACCCTAATCAGTGTCGCACACTCGGTCATCGCCGGTACACACTAACTGTCGCTCCCTCTTTTTGACCTCTTATTTAACCTAATCAATATAAGCGTGCCCAGCCACCTGATCTGTTGTGGGACCATCAGTCCTAATCTTAAAAGGGAATGCTGTCCAGCCTCACCTAAGTGTTGTGAGACCATCACTCCTAGACCTAAAAGGGAATGTTGTCGGTTCTAGTCCTAAAAGACAAACTCTAGTTTGCTCCCTTTGTCTAAATCCTCAGATTTGAGCCTTTATCTATTGACCACTTATTTACCCTATTTAGCATAAGCGTATCCCAACCTCACCTAACTATTGTGAGACCATCAGTTCTTGATTGAAAGGGAATGTTGTTGGTATGGGCCCTTCTTCTATGTTTGCTTATTAACTTAATGTAAGTTTTAAAATAATCCTTTTATGTTATTTCTGCTATATTTGCTTATTAACTTAATCTAGGTTTTAAAATAAGTCTTTTCCGTTCTATCTGCTTAATTATGTCTTATGTTATAATTGTTACTCCTTTATTCTTTCTTTTTAGCTATAACCACTAGTTATAAACATGCTTACAAATGTCTTAAATTTGCCTATTTCAGTCTATCTCCTTTTTATTACAGTTCTTTCTTATTTTACATTGCTGTAAATTCAGTGTTTATTTCTACTTAATCCATATTAGCGAATTCTCCTCTTTTTAATATTCTTATACTTTGTTTGCATAAAAAGGAATAAAAAGAAACTAACATTTACAGGCTATATTCTAACGTAAAACATACGTAAATTAATACACATAACTGTAAATAACTGTAAATAACTGAATAAAATAGACTGAATAAAATAGACTGAAAAGAACTTTAAAAACTAATTGTAAATAACTTATATAAGAACTGTCTCAAAATTGTAGAAAAACTATAACTATTGAGAACCCTATTATTTTAAATTACTTAAAAATCTAAATAATTACAAAACACTCACCTATGGTCCTTAGCTCTATTCCTTTGCCTTTCCGGATCCACTTCTAGGGCGTAGAAGATTTTTATTAAAAGGATCTCCTCTCAAGAAAAAATTTCTTTTTAGGGTCCAGCCTCTGGCAATGAACCCAATTGGGAGAAAATATGAATTAGAAAAATAGCTAGGTCTAGAGTTTTATTTATAGTGTTGCTTAGGGATCTCTGGCCGTTGGATTTGAAGATTAAATCTGGTGCAACCATGTCATAGGCTCGCTAGGAACCGTCGGATGCTTCATCAAGATATGACGTGTTCGAACTAACCTAGACGTTTCTACGTCATCTAACAAAGCCGGGCCGACCTTACCCAAGCCTGGGTCGACCTATAGGTCGAGCTGGCTATGGCATGGGTCGACCCCATGCCTTATTATTTTTTCTCTTTTTCCTTTTTTGTTGATTCTTCTTCCTTGCGTAACATTTTTATGCTGACTCAGATTTCGACAAGTTATACATGGAAATTGCTTGGAAAATCGCCAAATACATAATGGTGCAATTCCCGTAGCTCGATTAAGACAATTTCACAAACTTATTTTATTATTTAATTAATTTGTTAATTAATTATTATAGCTCAAATTTTGGGTTGTTACATTCTCCCTTCGTTAAAGGATTTCGTCCCCAAAATCTCAAAGAATAAAAGAATGAAATAAATATTTTCATCAAAATTCTACAACCACATATTCAACCATCATCTTTTACATCTATTTTCCTTAAGCTTTCTAATGCAATTTATGTTATATGCAATGGTGTAGTGTCAATGTCCCTAACTAACGCAAAAGTTTAAGCAGTCTACTGATTCAGTCGACCTCCTTTAATGCAATTATGTCTGTGCCATGTATCCAAAAGATTGAAAATTCCCTAATGATAATTGATAGTTCTATATGCATGCGGCAAACATTATCCAAGTGCAACAATCATATGATAATCATCTATTCATAGCAACCATGGAAATAAAATAAAAATGCAAATACACACTCATCCATATTCATATGTTTTAGTGACCTAGTTAGGCTAATCCCTAAGAGATAATATTGCCTAGTGTACATATATGCATACGTTAGCATCCACTTGCAAACACTTGCAACCACTAGTGTCCAACATGCATAACATGTTCTATTAACATGTTTATATTCAGGCCTAACATCCATAGGTTAAATCCTAAGATCTATCCTCCCAAAGGATACTAAAGAAAAGAACCTATTCAAATCTATAGATGGAAAGAGGAAATTCAAGATGTACCATCGAAAAGATGCGGATAAGAGGTACATATTTTCTCCTCAGCCTCCCACATAGCATCCTCAAGTTGTCTCCCCACTGCACCTTAACCAAAGGTACTTCCTTATTCCTAACCTTCTTGATATCACATCCAACGATCTTGGTAGGAGCACAATGAACCGATGCTTGTCTTTCAACTTCTTCATGTTGTCTAGGTTCCACTACCTCTTCTGAATCATGTAAGCACTTTCTCAAGTACGAAACATAAAAAACATCATGAACTCCCACGAGCTTCTCTGGTAGCTTTATCTGATACACCATTTTACCTACCCTTTCCACAATGGGGAACGTTCCTACGAATCTGGAAGCATGTTTCCCATTTGATCCAAACATCACTACCTTTCTTAGCGGAGACACTTTAATGAAAACAAAATCTCCTATCTCAAACTTAATATCTCTTCTCCAATTATCTTCAAAGATTTCTATCTATCTTGGGCCATCTTTATTCTTCTTCTAATCAAATCAATCTTTTCCGAAGTCCCTATAACCATGTTGGGACCTAGTACCAATCTCTCTATAGACTCCAACCAACACGAAAGTGACTTGCAAGGTCTTCCAAAAAGAGGTTCAAAAGGTGTCATCCCAATGCTAGCCTGAAAACTATTATTATATGTGAATTCCACTAAAGGAGGATTCTTCTCCCAAGGTCCTCCAAAATCAAGAATGCACATCCTTGACCTAAAAACTATTATTATATGCGAAATCCACTAAAGGAAGATGCTCCTCTCAAGTTCCTCCAAAATCAAGAATGCACATCCTCAACAAATCCTCAAGAACACTATTAACTCTTTCCTTTTGACCATCCGTCTTAGGGTGATAGGCTGTACTCAATCTAAGCTGCATTCCTAAAGCCTCTTGCAAGCTTTTTCAAAACTCGCTAGCAAAGATAGGGTCTCTATCATTCACTATGCTAAAGGGAACTCCATGATGTCGGACTATCTCACGAACATATAACGATGCCAAATAAGGTTTCGTTCTCTTACTCTTAACCGGAATGAAGTGGGTGCTCTTAGTTAAACGATCTACAATCACCCAAATACAGGTATTCCCCTTCCTAGATCAGGATAAACCATCTATGAAGTCCATCGAAACACTATCCCACTTCCATTCGGGTACATCCATCGGTTGAAGCAATCCACCGGGTTTCTGTTGCTCCACCTTAACTCGTTGGCACACAAGACACTTAGCTACAAACCCTTCCACATCCTTCTTCATGCCGCTCCAATAAAACACTCTCTTCATGTCCCTATACATCTTATCACCACCCAAATTAATAGTCATTCGAGAATGGTGTGCTTCTTCTAGAATTGCTCTCGTCAAATCACTAGTGCGGGGGACACAAAGCCTTCCATCTATCCTTCGCCACCCTTTACTATCAATGGAATAACATTGGAGATTTCTAGAGACATCTCCAATGCTAATCCTATCCAAAATATCCATAAGCTTTGAATCCTCCCGCTGCCTTGAGCCAATCTGACTATGAGGGTAGGCTTAACTCAAGTCTGCTAATAATCCAGGGGTTATGTCCGTAGATGGCATAAAATCGAAGGTGGAAATAAACTCTAGGCTTTTCCACTCCACGAACATTGGACTAAGGTTTGCTCTCTTCGTACTTAATGCATCCACAACTATGTTCCCTTTACCAGGGGTGTAAGCTATCTCAAAGTCACATGATGCTAGAAACTCCATCCAACACTACTGCCTTAAGTTTAAATTCTTTTGTGAGAACATGTACTTCAACGATTTATGGTTAGTGAAAAGCTCAAACCTCTCTCCTAGTAAGTAATGTCTCCAAGACTTAAGCACGAAAACAATAGCAGCTAAGTCCGAACCATGGGCGGGGTAGTTCTTCTTATGAGTTCTCAAACATCTACTTCTATAACATACTACCCTCTTTTCTTGCATCAATACTGCTCCAAGACCTGTCCCACATGCATCAGTGTATACTGTAAAAGGCTTAACTCCGTCTGGTAAAACTAACATTGGTGCACTAGTAAGGACCCTCTTCAGCATCATGAAGGAGTCTTCAGAATCTACATCCCACACGAATGTCGTAATCTTCTTACTGTAGCGAGTAAGCGGTAATGTAATCCTAGCAAAATCCTTAATAAACTTCCTATAATAGCCAGCCAAACCTAGGAAGCTTCTAACTTCTGTAGCATTCTTAGGGGCCTTCCAATCCTGTACTGCTACTATCATAGAGGGATCCATAGCTAAAATCTCTCTTGAGACTACGCGCCTCGAGAAATACACTTCCTCATGCCAAAAGTGACACTTCGATAATTTTTCTTTCAGCCAATGAACCCAAAGCGTACGAAGAACCTCCTCAAGATGAATAACATGCTCTTCCATACTCTTGAAAAACCCCAAAATGTCATCCAAGAATACTACAACGAACTTATTTAGGACATCTCAAAAAACATGGCTCATCAAATCTACAAAATAGGTTGGGGCATTGGTCAGCCCAAACGACATAACCAACTACTTAAAGAATCCATCAGGTATCCTAAATGTTGTCCCATCGATGCTATCGTCAGCGATCCTAAGCTTATGAAATCCAATAGCTAAATCAAGCTAAGAAAATAATGAAGAGCCAACAAATTGATTGAAAAGATCGTTTATCCTAGGAAGTGGGTAACTGTTCTTCTTTGTGAGCTTATTCAACTCTCTATAGCCTACGAAAAATTGAAGGGAACCATCCGCCTTAGTGGCGAAGACGACTGGCGCTCCCTACATAGCTATGCTCTGTCTGATGAAGCCTTTCTCCAAAAACTCACCAATCTTCTTACTTAACTCCTTCCTCTCCCTAGGTTCCATATGTCTCATAGGCAGTGCCACTATCTTAGAATTGTCATTCAGATAGATCCTAAAGTCGATGTCTCCCTTAGGGGGTAGTTTCCTAACCTCTTCAAAAACGGTTGGGAAATCTCTAACGACTGGAAGGGAATCTAACTCTCCTAGTGATGAAATCAAGGGAATAAAGGAAACTCAACATGATTGACCCTGGTAGGTCATAAGAAACCTCAAGAGTCCTTTCGCTACATGTCTCTAGTCTAACGACTCTCCTCTTGCTGTCTAATATCGCTCCATAAGTGGATAACCACTCCATCCCCAAAATTTCCCATATCCTGAAAATCCCAATGCATAGGCATCACAATCAAACCCTACGCCCAGTATAAAATTTTCAAACCCCTACAAATCGTGGATAAATGTGCCGATCCTCCTATAAGATTTGAAACAACTATAGGGTCTACTACTAGAGAAATTCTAAGTGCACACAATCAAATAAGGAACTAGAAATTAAAAAATGTGATGCTATGGAGTCGAAAAGAGTCCGAATAGGAAAATCCGAAATAGAAATCAAACCTTCTATAGAGACTTTACTACCTCGATCCGGTCCACTAGAAGGTGCTACATCTAAAGCCTGTACTTGCACTGTAGGTACCACTAGTCTCTCCCTACCCTTTGAGGACAAGCTCTGTTAAGGTGCCCAAGCTGCCCACAATTGTAACACCTCCCCTTCATCGTGTCCTTCTCATAGTCCTTTGTGAAATGCCCAACCAATCCATAATTTTGACATTTTCCCCCTTTTTGATCTGCTTTTGAGGCCCTCCTCCTTTCTTCTTTCCCTTAACCCTCTTATTCTTCGACCACTACTTCTTAGAGTTCTCTGATTTAGTAACCACCTTAACCTCTTCTTCCTTAACAACATCTGACATGAGAGCCATCTCCATAAGTGACTCATACATTGCTCCTATAGGTACATGTGTCAATGCCAACCCTTGGAGGGGCTGGTTCAAACCCTTAGCAAACTTGATGGCCTTCTTATGCGGTTCATTGGTAAGCTCCATTCCAAACCGGGATAGCTCATTCAGCTAATTTATATACTCCTTCACTGAAAGACTCCCTTGCTTCAGACTAATGAACTTCTCCAACTGCACGCTTTCCCCCGCTTGCGACAAGAACTTTCTTTTAAACCTTTCCCGAAATTCAAACCAACCAATGTCTCTACCTTTCATTTCTACGATCCCCCGCCAGTAAGAAGCTTCTCCCTTCAGCTACCAAGATGTAAGATGAACTCTAGCGGTTTTCCAATTCTAACAGCCTAAATATCTGCTACGTATTCCTCAACCAAGCTCATGCCTCCATGAAAATCCTTTGTGCCGGAAAATGTCTTGCCTCTTAAACTAGCAAAGTCCTCGCATAGCTTAGAAAAATTGGTAGCTGCAGGTGGATTAACGGGATCTCCACCCACTGGTGCTGCATTTGGCGCTTGCCCTTGCACCTCTGGTGTCGTAGCTTGAAGGTATCTATGAAACCAGCTAAGGACTTAGACACCCTCTGGAAGATTTGGGGCATCCACCATTCTATGCAAAGAAAAGTGAATTTAGGCTCGAAAGAATCGAAGGAACGTTGAACTAGACTTTGAGGGACCTTTATAAAAACACTCTTATATTTAAAAACCATTTCTATAATAAGAGTTTCTTTCTGAAAAACATTTTTAGTTTGAAGATATGTTACTTTTGAAAAATACTTTACTTTTAAAACAAGTTTTTTGGAATCCTATAAACTTTGGCTCTAATACCAAGCGAGACACCCCACATCCCTTAGTATACCTAAAAAGGGCACACTAAAAGATGTGGTGCGTTATAGGTATATAACTAAAGCATCAAAGAGACTAAGATTCACAAGATAAATAAAAAAAATAGCGGAAACATTTAAATAATAACTAGGCATTTAAAATTAAACTTCATTTCAAAATAGAATATGTCTCAAAAACCAAATACACATGTCTCATGAAAAATACAATCTCAGTCACATCATCAGAGTACATAAACAATAAAAATCATCCCTCTCATAAAGTAATAGTACATCAAAAACCAAATGAGAGGAAAACTGAAAAGAAGAAGAAGAATACATGAAGAACTTCCAAGAATATATCTCCAAGCGGTCTAAATCTACTATCCTCGATTTTGCTAGCCTATGGGGGAAAATGGGAAATAGAGGAGTGGGTCAGACTATAAGTTTGGGGAGTGAAAGTAATTACTAGCATTATTAAGTAAGATAAAGATAATAGACTAAGCAATAGTTCTAGTATAAAAGGAAAATATGGAAAAGATAAAACTGGGATAAAATACCGTTTATGATTCTATTTGGCAGTTTAATCGTGATTGTTTACACTTGTCTTAAATTGTTGTGACTAGGCTAAAACCCTATTTTAATTAGGTTGAAATCCTAATTCTACCTACTAATTGGGCTACTATCTCTGTTGTGCTACTGTGAACCAATCATGTTGGTCATAGCAAAAGACACATGTTTAGCACTTGGAACGCAGTAGCGAATTATTTACCATAATCGATACCACACGCTCGGTCATCGCCGGTATACACTAACTATCGCTGCCTCTTTTGACCTCTTATTTATCGTAATCAGCATAAGCATGCCCAACCCCACCTAATCTGTTATGAGACCATCATTCCTAATCCTAAAAGGGAATGCTCCCCAGACTCGCCTAAGTGTTGTGAGACCATCAGTCCTAGACCTGAAAGGGAATGCTGCCGGTACTGGTCCTAACAAACAAATTCTATATTGTGCCTCTTGCCCAAATCCCCAGATTTGAGCCTCTTTTTATTGGCCGCTTATTTACCCTAATTATCACAAGCATGTCCCAGCCTCACCGAACTATTATGAGACCATCAGTTCCTTACTGAAAGGGAACATAGTTGGTACGAGCCTTTCTTCTATGTTTACTTATTAATTTAGTGTAAGTTTTCGAATAAGCCTCTTCCGTTATTTCTGCTACATTTTCTTATTAACTTAATCTAAGTTTTAAAATAAGTCTTTTCTGTTCTTTCTGCTTAATTATAACCTATGTTATAATTGTTACTCTTCTATTCTATCTCTTTAACTACAACCACTAGTTATAAACATGCTTACAAATGTCTCAAATCTGCCTATTTCAGTCTATCTTCTTTTTATTACAGTTTTTTCTTATTTTACGTCTAATTTCTGTAAATTTAGTATTTATCTCTATTTAATCCATATTAGCCAATTATCCTCTTTTTAATATCCTTATAATTTTTTGTGTAAAAAGGAATAAAAAGAAAGTAACATTTACAGGCTAAATTCTAACGGAAAACATATGTAAATAAATACAAATAACTATAAATAGTTAAAGAAAATAGTTGAATAAAATTGACTGAAAAGAACTTTAAAAACTAACCGTAATCAATTTATATAAAAACTGTCTCAAAATTGCAGAAAAACTACAACTATTTAGAACCCTATTATTTTAGTTGACTTACAAATCTAAAATAATTACAAAAAACTCACCTGTGGTCCTTAGCTCTATTCCTTGGCCTTTCTCGAATCTAATTCTCAGGCGTAGAATATTTTTATAAAAAAACTCCTCCCAATAAAAAATTTCTTTTTAGGGTCCAGCCTTAGGCAATGAACCCAATTGGGTGAAAATATGAATGAGAAAAATTGCTAGGCCTAGGGTCTTATTTATAGTGTAGCTTAGGGATCTCAGGCCATTAGATTTGAAGATTAAATCTTATGCAACCATGTCATAGGCTCGCTAAGAACCGTCGAATGTAAGCACGAATGCACAGGATTTGAGAAAAATCAAGATATGATGTGTTCGAACTAACCTAGGCGTTTCACTTTTAACAAAGGTGGGTCGACCTTTATACATTGGGGATCGACCCTAAAGTCGACCTTATCCTAGCCTGGGTCGACCTTTAGGTCGACCTGGCTATGGCATGGGTCGACCCTATGCCTTGTTATTTTTTCTTTTCATTTTTTGTTGATTCTTCTTTCTTGCGTAACTTCTTCATGCTTACTCGGATTTCGACAAGTTACATATAAAAATTGATCAAAAAATCGCCACGGACATAATGATGCAACTCCCATGGCTCGATTCTGACAATTTGACAAACTTATTTTACTGTTTAATTAATTTGTTAATTAATTATTATAGCTCAAATTTTGGGTTGTTACAACAATGGATACAACTGAATAGAGAAATTAGATACATAATGTTGAATACAAGACTATAGCCAAAAGATCCATATAATACATCAACACTACAGCTCAGGAAATGAACAAGTAGAAGGAATGAATTTAGACTTGGTATAGATACAATAGTACAATGAATCTGTATACATATGCAAGATGATGACAAGATAAATAATAACTAGAGGACTGGAGTAAAATCTTATCTAGAACAGTCAAAATGGAGCACTTGAAATATTTTGGTCTGACCCGATTATTGTAAAATAATAAATGGGTCAATTTAGACCATAATGGAAGAGTTAAGAAAAATAGAATAATGATATAGATCTTAAATACACACAAAGCCAAGTATTGGCAAATACAACAAGAATGTTTCAATAAACTCCAAGTATGTGGTCACCAAATATCAAAACCCCACAATAGCTTCTAAAAGAAAAACTACCAAAATCATATGGTGATAACACAAATAACATCGAATCTACAAATCATAACAGAAATCCAGAAAATCACATAAAAAAGGAAGGCGCCAAAACTCCAAGATTGGTAAATAAATTCACCTGCATGCATATGACTCCAATATAGACGTACAAGTGTATAAATATCAAGACAGGTACCCGACCTATAAACATCAAGATAGGAACAAGTCCAATAAACATCGAAATAGGTATGAGACCTATAAACTTCAAAATAGGTATGAGACCTATAAATAGCAAGATAGGAACAAGTCCTATAAACTCCGAAGGCGAGTCACAAACACGTCAACAAAAGTGTTAAATACTTTCATAAAGCAAATGAATAGAGAACAACCATGTGTCTTATACCATGGCCGAACAAATCTGGGAAGTAACCGATAAAATAAACACAAGCGTTCAAAACAACTTATTTTGTTTAATCCTTTAAATCAATTTATCATTCAACCGACGTCGTGCAATTTATATAAAAATTCTATAGTTGGAAATTGTAATTGGAAAATTTGTTTTATATGCCATATTATATATATATATATATATATAATATATATATATATATATATGAAAAGATTTTAAGAGGTCCTTTTATATATTTATATAAGCAAAGGCAACTAAAACTTATTGCGCCAAATCATTTTAAAATTCTTATTATTACATATATATAAGTAAGTTGTATACACATTATCTTTTCAAAATATTCTTAATAAAATATATTTACACTTGAAAAGATTTCGACAAAACAATTCAAGTTGGAAATTAGCCTTTTACAAAGTCTAGTTGAAATGGTGCAATAAAACCTTGTGTGCAATCTCATATATATATATATATATATATATATATATATATATATATCCATAGAGCATTTCTATGGAAAAGAACTCCAACATGAATTCACAAATTCATGAAATCAAAATCCAAAAATAACATAAAACTGACATGAAAACATCATTAAAAAAACGAGCAAATGGGCTCAAGCGATCAAAGGGCGAACAGTGGAGGAAATTTTGACCATCGAAAGTCGACACTGAACACTACCACTATGTTTCAATGTCACACATCCAATCGTAAAAGGTTAGATTGTAAGTGTAAGAAAAAAAGAACAGAGAATAGAGAAAAAAAGAATCTCACAACGGAATCGACAACATATAATATAAAAAAGACATTGGAAACCGTCTCTTCAAAAATACAAAGTATATCAGAGTTAAAACAAAACTTATCAACTGGATAGTTATAAAATCCTGACCTTACAAATGCCGATAGGTATACTATATAATACAGCGGAAAATAAAATACTATGATAGGTAAATCTTTAGCCCCCCTCCATAATATCCAAAACTCCTAAGACAACCCGGGAAAATTATTGGTCTGACCCGAGCATTATAAATAAATAACACCCGGATCGGTTTGGAATACCGGTGCAAGATAACTCAAATAAGGGGAAACGTATATAAACAAATTTTGAGACCGCGATGCTAATGCGAAATGAGTTTTACCTTACAAGAAAAACGTTAATATAGGCAAGAGCGGAAACGAACATCAAGAAACAAAACAAATTATGATTGAGCATAAATGATATCTACCAGACTTAAAAGAACGGAAATAAACTAAATAAAATCCAAACTAGATAGAATGGATAGTACAAGGAAAAAGGTCCAACATGATAGAATGGAATAAGTAAGGTAATAGTCCAAACTTGATAGAATGGGCCGAATAAAGTAACAGTCCAAACTCGATAGAATGAACTAAATAAACACTTAAATGCTGTAATGAGGAGTTGGCACTACTCGTGACAATTTAAAGCTAAAAAAAATTCAGGTTTTTCGAATCAAATAAGGAAAGGAAGTTTTCAAACAAATGACTAGGAAGGTGCATCCACATGAAGTATACCTCTAGTAATATACTTCTGAGAAGCTCATATACTCGATGACAATTCTCGGACAATACCAAGCCGGACCCCACCAAACCTTACCGAGCATTCAAATATTTCACATCTAAATCTTAACTATTTTTCACGTGACTGTGCACAAAAATCTTGATGAGATTTGAAAATACCCTAATGGGAACAACCGTACATAACTTAGCTTCCTCTTGCGCTTTTGGTTTAGTCATTTCCGAGAAAGGATAATAAAGCCGAACAGAGCAGCATATCATCTTAGAATGACGATAATAATGAAGCTGAAGTAAGTAATCGATAGCTGAGATACCAACTATCGAGGATATAAAACGATTGTATATGAAAATTAAGTCTTGTATACCTATCACCACTCATTGAATTAAAACTTATACTTTCCTTGGTAAATAGTAATACCGGACAAGTCAAGGTAGTGTTACCTCAAAGTCATTTGCAATGATCACTCTTAACTTTTGAAATAGTGACAAGTTTTCTTCTTCGATGTTTAGTGCTAATTATACAAATAAATCGTTTCATATAAGTGATTTGCTTTATGGAAATAATTTATTTCCATAAATGAATCAAACTTTTTCATTTAAAAATGAAACGAAATTTTGCTTCATTTCCGTATTGGTAAAACACTTTTAGAATTAATTCCAGATTGTTAAAACGTTTAGAGAATAATTAGTGCGCGACCCTGAAGGCCTAAACCAACATCAAATCGAACACCTAGAAGATTATCCAACTTATCATTCCAATAATCGAGTTCCAATTCCTTTTTACACTTTAAAAACAGTGTTAATTAGCCCAAAAGATAATTAATCACATTTAAAATCTCTTAAATAAAAAAATCCATTATCTATAAAATAGATAATTATTTCCAAACACTTTTATAACATTGGTAAATCAACTTTTAAAATCTTCGTTAAATTAGTTTATTAACTTTAGATCAGTTTACTAAAGCAATTTTTTATATTAGTTAATTTACTTTAATCACCATTATCAAATAAATTAATTATACGCATTTACTAAATTCAAAGAGATATTAATTAAATGAATAATCAATCCCAAACATCATTAATTAAAATGATAAGCAATTTTAAATTCCAATAATTAAAACAATTAATGAAGTTTAAAATAATCATAAATTAATCGAATTAATTAAATTCAAGCTCCATTAGCTAAAACCATTAATTAAAATACCATTTGTTAAAATGATTTATTGAATTATAAAACTTCATTAATTAAGCTGATTTAACTAAGCTCGAAAAATCAATAGTTAAAAAATAGTTAAATTTGAAAACATTCATTAATTAAAAAGATTTATTACTTTTAAATATTATTAGTTAAAATGATTATTAATTTCAATTATCATTAATTGAAATAATTAATTAAGTTCAAAAATTAATTAAACTCCATTATCACAAATTAAAATAATTAATTGAACTCAAATAATCATTAATTAAAATAATTAATCAAGTATAAAAACATTATTAGCAAAAATGATTACTTAAATCTAAAGATAAACCAATTTTAATCATTATTTATTAAATTGGTTAATCAATCTCAAATTAATTAACTTAAAAGATTAATTACTTTAAACTATCGTTAATCAAAATGATTTTTAAATTTTTAATATTCTTTTTAGAGGAAATACAAGCTCAAGTTCATTTGATAGGGTTTTGGGGATGAAATTTTTATAAACGACGATATAGCGAAAATCGCTCTAACGACATTTAAACTATTAAATGGAATATCAAAAGTTACTTTCAATTAATCGTCAATTACAACATATAGATGTAAATAAATAATTTATGTGTGAGAAACCCCTTTTGGGTCTCTCTTCATTTTTTTTCTACAAAACAATGGTTATGGATAACATATAGACAATCATAGTGGTTTATAACAATCAAATTAAGATGTCATCCATTTTCCAATCGGAAATGCAACCAAACAAGCAATCAAAAAATTTAAATATCATCCAAACAATCGGTAAACATTTATAACACCATAGATATGACATAATAAAATTAAATGTGAGTTAAACTCACCAAAGGTTTTGAAAACTTGAAATACTTTAGCGCTCGAAAAGCGTGGAAAACCACAAATTCTTTTCGAAAATGGGTCATTTTGCGCTCGACTTTTGGACCCTTTCCTCTTGGATTTTTGAAAAGTGATTAAAAGTAAAGTTTTTGAATATTTTTTCCTCCATCATATAAAAAATAGAATTACTCAAAAAAGTTAAAATTTGAGGAAATTATAGCCAAAACAGTGAGAGGTATTTTCGGATATCAAAATCTAGGTTTAAAAACACTCTTGCAAAAAATGAATTTATAGAGCATCTACGCTCGAAATAAGGAATGTGGTAAGCCACAAAGTTGTAGCCACTGGAAATATACATGGTTTGAAAAAAAGAAAATCTTGATTTGGTTAGGGTGTAGAAAGTTATGACCGAACGTAGTAGGAGGAAAAATGCAGAAAGTGGAGATGAAAACTAGTGAATTAAAACTAAGTCTTTAAAGTAAGAATTTGATTTTTTAAAACTTTAAAACCTTAATATTAAATAGAGAAGCCATGATAGTTTTGTTTCCATGCTTAGAAAAGTTTTGAAAATGGAAAAGAGATGGGGAAGTCAAATAACAATTAGGAAAATTAGTTTATATATTATCTTAACATGTCAATTACCTAACAACACCTCGTCCTTTACCTCCCATTCCATGAATGCCACGTCCCCGTGTCCTCCTCCTTCCATCATATCAATGCTGGAATAGCCTCCCCCCTTCACCTCAAGCCACCAATATGTCAATTCATGTCCCCCTGATGTTACATTTTCTTTTATTTTTTTATTATAGTTGCCAAAGTGTCACATCATCATTTTCCTAACTTAATTAATTATACTTAACCCTAATTAAATTACTAATCTATGTTTATAACATTTCATATATTTGAATATGTATACAAATGTGTACACAACATTTCAAACAACTTTTATATGATGAAATGTCGAAAATTTGGAAAACGGTTTCCGGTCACATATCTGTTTTTGATAGAACTATATATTCATGATGACCCGCAAATCTGTACCCTTTGAATCGACAATAAACCACACATGTCCGACCCAAAAAGCACAGATTGACGGAATGTCGGGAGAAAGAAAAAAAGAGAGAATAAGAGAAGCGAAGAAAGAGAGAAAATTGAACCAAACAGAACAATACAGAATCTCACATCACAGTGGAAAAACATATAATATCATATCAATGATCTTTACAAAATAGAAACTGTATATACATACATCAATCGGAGTACAACAATCAAACAATAATTATCAACCCGGACATTTAAAATAATTTGTCCTCACAATTGCTGATAATATACAACATCCAAGCACAACGAATAATCAATAATCAAAATGTATATGTGTATATGAAATGAAGATCTTCGACTCTCCTGCTGAAGCTCCCAAAGCACCAAATCTAAACCTGTAAATATACTCGATCTGACCCGAGCTTTAAAAGGGAAGAACATCTGGATCTGTCCGGTATACCAGCGTGAGAAACATACTCAACTGAATTTATTAAATTACCAAACTTTTCCTTTATCAAAAAAAGTATCTCGTAAGACAAGTCCACACATATACGCGGGCATGTTTTTACCTTACGATAACTAAAACATCTCATATCAAATCATCTGATATTATACTAGTGTCTAGTATACAAATAATATTAATCACAGCTGAAATTGTTACATTGATTAAATTCCAGCATATAGCCCAAAATGGGTAATACGATCAAAATGGCAGGTACGTTGTAGACTTTGGATTTCCATACAAATGACCAAGTGAAGGGACTACCTTCTGGCAGTACATCTCTAAACAATGTACCGAGGGCCATCACAAAAGATCCTCTACCAACACAAGACCGACACGCCTCTATAATTAGATGGTACCGAATATATCATCCTTCAGTTGTTACCGACCTTTAACGAGGGCCCTCTAGCATACAAACCATAATAATCAGATACATGACGTCATAGTGTGTAAAGATATACCTAGAAGAGAATGATCATACCCTACTTGGGAGCGACCCACTTAGCCTTTCTGCATCAAACCATGTTTTGGTCATTTCCGGTTGATGAGGCCTGAGGTAATGATTACCTTTCACAATCAAATATCACATCACTTTGAATGCCACACGGCCATTTCCGTTGACTACTAATTGCGTTCCACAAAAGTACAGCCCTTAAGCTCATATGTCTCAAGGAGGGTGTTAAGCTAAGAGAAGTTGCCTTATCCGCCATCACTGATGTACGTTTGTAAAAACCAATGTATGTAATATATAGAAATGCAATGTCAGACAAACATCCATACAAGTTATCTAGGAACATGACAAACCGAAGGTACTTTCCTACCACAACCTGTTGGGAAATCCCTAGGATTAGTAGCAAATAGAACTTGCACTAGATATTTCATAATGAAAAGACCACTGCTACTATATGTATATTGGGATTTTAACCCAAAACGATCAACAAGCAGCCCCTACTATGAAAATCCAAAATATCAATATCATCACAAGCAACCTGCATAATCGTCGCATATATGTTGGTCCGAAGTGGTTTTCAGATAAATCTGATCCCGGTCTCTTCGCACAAACAATGCAAAAGCGTTTCTCAACCTTGTAGAGAAACTAAGTCTCATAGACTTACCATGTCTCCAACTTTCAACTTGCTACCCTTTGGGCCAAGAAGGAAGCTCGATAGATTAGAGTAATAATCCGCACTATGCGAATCATCATCCTCAACACAAACGATAATCAAGCCTATACAGAAGGCTACGTACTAAGTGTATGGCTAAATATTTTCTACATCAAGTCGAGGAACTAAATTATCCAAATTTGAGTCGGTTATTTAACTATCAAAGCAAACAAACAAATATTCAGCACCATATGCAATCACTAGGCCCTTTAGTTAATCTTTTATTAATTAAATCATTTGCCAAATATTCACTTCAAATTTCTTTAAAAAGATATATTCTCAACACCATTTCAATATTTCAATATTGGAAAACATTTCCATATACTTATTCAATAATAAGTAATTCACAAATCAATTTATTTTCAACTAAAATATTACATTTACTTAAATCAGGATTAGTATATTTTATTCTATAAGGAAAACATTCTCTTAGTCATATTTATTTTGGTCAAAATGAATGTTGCGTAAAACATCGTTACGACAACCCAAAATCACTAGTATAAGGATTCAAAAATTAGATAGATATATAAATACCATATACTATACAAAACATTTCCTTTCGAAAATCATTTACTATAACAATAGTGTTATAGTTCATCATTTCCCTATTTCTCGAAACATCTATTCAACAATGAATGTTGAATTTATGGTTTCGATACTTAACACGTTTTGAAACATCTTTAAACCATTTTACTCCATTTAAAATATCACTTCCCAAAACATTTATTCAACTTAAATGATTATTACTCACTGTCCAAAATCGTGAATATAATTCTTTTACAAAATCAATATTTCTACACATTTATTAAAGATAATCCACTGTCCAAAATCATGGATATAGCTCCTTTAATAAACTTCTATATTCAACTTATCAAAATCAATTGATTTTGGATTTATAAAACAATCACATTTATATTTTATAAAAACTTCTATTCCTAAATCTCCTTTATTAATCAAATCCATTTATATGCCAAAAATCCAAACTATAAGTTAATTACTTACAATTCTCTTTATTTCCAAAATACGTTCTTTTTTATAACTTCATTAATTCTATAAATCTTATTTACTTATAAAATCCATTTATAAGTCCACTTTAACATTTACAAAAATCCATTACAATTCCATCATTTCGATTTATAAAAATCAATTTTATAAATCTTATATATAAACCGTTTATAATAAATTCAAAAATCTCGGTTTAAACTATTTACAAAATAGTTCATATTTCAAAAATCACATTCTAATTATATTTCCTAAAAATCATAATTTTATAACATAAAAGTTATAATATTTAAAATAAATTCATTCTTTTATAACAAATCAAAACATATATTTTCAAACCGCTTAAAAATCCTTTTGAATTTGAAATCATCACTTTAACATTTTTTTAAATTTCAAAAATAGGCCCAATGCTGCAACAGCACTAAATACATCAATCACGGCATCCAAAACATCATATATCATATGATAATAGCATATATATATATATATATATATATATATATATATATATATATATATATCAACGGTGGTGAGGAATCCAGTTAGATCCCTCCAACCTGTCACCTGCAGCAAATATACATATTAGAATATGTGTACAATGTCCGCTACGAGGAAGACGTGCGTACAAAGGTTCATCCTCTCATACACGGGAACGTATAGGGTCTCATCTGCTCCAATAGGCAGAAATATATCCAAATACCATTCAATATATAGATAATATATCATATATCATCCAAACAATCATCATTCATCATAAATAATATTTATTCTCACTTATTTAGAAATATCAGTGAGTCAGAAAGAGTGGGTTATACTCACATTGATTCCAATAGCAATTGCAGTGTTTTATTCTGAATAAAATTAAACAAGCATTTAAATTTTACTCAATATTTACAATAGCTCCAATCAACTCCAAACCAACTCCAAAATGTAGTGCTCATCAATACGGACTCAAAGCAACTTGTTTCGTCAAAAATGGACCTTGCACGAAGAAGTTAGGCTATTTTAAACATCGTACGAATTATTATTTATAATATAATTTCAATTCCAATCTTTTTCACTTGCTTTAATCCAGGCAGTTAGATTCCCTGCATCATATCAGGGCCAACCGCATTTTCTTCTCCCTCTTCGTTTCAAACACATGAAGAAAACCTAAAGCCACCACCCAAAACCCTAATTGTCGCGCCTCGTTCATCCACCTAGGCGACGATCGGCAATGACCAATCAAACGCGCACGCTCCCCTCCACCTTCAGCCACAATGGTGGCAAACTCGGTTGCCATATCACCTCAAAAATCACGTGTGAATGTTGTGCCTCCATGAACAAATTGCCGACGATCGGCTACCCTAAAATCGATCACATCCGTATCGATTAGAAGCTCTCCTGATCCTCTTTAAGTTTGTAGTTGAAAGTATTTGCTAATTCTTCATGGACAGAGAGAAATTAAGGGGAGAAGAATTGAAAAATATCGACCATTAAATACAAAACGGCGGTTTGCCTAGATGTATTAGGGTTTTGTAAAAATGAATAAAAGTTGGCCTATCATAGAAAATTTTTCGACACTATTCACCCAAAAATTTTCCGAACTCCAAACGAAGCATGCACTGGCATTTATACTGTTTTACTCCTATTCCGAACTCGATAGAATATATTTCGGGTGCCAATTCGAAAATATTTCAAAGATAGGTTTTCCAATCGACTATTTAAATTTAAAATTCACTTAAACAAATTTCTAAGCATTACGGTTTGTCCTGGACAAACCGTAAATCCAATTGACACGAAATTTGGAATATTATAATAATACAACTATACGGATCCAATGAAACTAGTTTCGTCAAAATCCGAGAGTGTTTGAAAAATAGGTATTTTTACACGTTAATTAAATACCAAAATATTCAATTTCTACAATTTAACATTTAATTTAAATTTAAAAGTTTACTATCACGGTTCTAATTCAAATAGAATTTAATTCAACTTTATAAATCATTTTTATTCACATTTAATCCAAATTCAAATTATTTCAGCAATTTCAAATTTTAAATCAACGATTTAGTTGTCCAATTAAATCACTAGATATGTTAAATATAAGTTATTCGGCATATAAAATGTACTTGTAAATATTTAAAATCATTTAAATACATGAATTTCAAATGACTGAAATTCTAGGTCCATACATTCTCTCCTACTCAAAAGAATTTCACCCTCGAATTTACCAAGTAATAAAAGTCACAAAATCCATTAACTCTTCAAAACAAATCGTTCAAACTAGATGTCGAATCTATTTAACCCTTTTAACTTTTCCCAAAATCCATTCATTAAACTCTTATAAAAACTTTACTAAGTTTTCAAATCCATTCTTAGTTATCTTTTTAAAACCAACTAATATCATTTAACTTTTAACTCAATATCAAAAATTTAGCTATAAAGAAAAATTCAGTTTTTCAAAAAAAAATTCTAACGCCTTAAATTTTCAAAAAAAAATCGCCAGCGTCTCTTTTTGCGCGGTTTGATTGTAGTAGGATCGTAACATATATATATCACAAACATACATCTCATCTTCGAGGATTGTAACAGCCCGCTAATCCGTACCCCTTGAATCAACTCTATTCTACCTTTATTAACTCAAGTGGCACAGAATTACAAACCATTAGAGTTAAAGAAGAAGAGATAGAAGAAGAAGAAACTAAACAATATCAGAATCTCACAGTCGCAGCGGAATAAAATATAATAATAAATATAGAACTTTACAAAAAATGAAATCTATAACTGTTTATACATCATATCATCAGAGTGTCTCATACATCCAATTACAAATCAGACATACCATACAATCACAGCAGCGGAATATATATATATATATATATATATATGTATATGTATATGTATATATGTATAGATAATACGTCCCGGGCTCCAGCTCCTCTCCTGTTCCAACGCATCAAGTCCTGTACATATAATACTCGGTCTGACCCGAGCATTATAATGAAATAACACCCGAGTCAGTCTGGAATACCAGCTGATAATAATAATGCATCTAATTTGATTATTAAAGTTTCAAAATCCTTTTGAAAACAAAAGCATCTCGTAAGACCACGCCACAAATAAACATGTCGGGTTTTTACCTTACGACAGCTAAAACACTTTTTATAGAAATCCTCTGATATTATAATAGGGTCTATTTACAGTTACTTATAAAATAGCCGAAATTGTTACATTCATTAAATTACAGCTACTAGCCACAAAGTAGGTAATACAAACAAAACCCATACAAGGCTCGTAGGGAGAATGGATTTCCATCAATGGCTGGGCTACTGGGGTACCGTCCGTCACAGTACCTGGCCTAGATCAGAGTACCGAGGAGTACGCCCGCTCCCCTGCAACACAAGGCCGTAACCATCCCTTACTGAACAGTCCCGAACAAGATAACCCCGTGGTTGACGCGACCAACCACCCACTAAGCCGAATATAAAGGGACATCTAGACAGGGGAAAATCTTGTCCTGCTTGGGCATGACCCACCTAACCTTGCTGCACCTCCCCTGTTTTAGCCGTTCCCGGTTGATGAGGCTTGAGGTTAAACGTTACTTTTAGAACGTTTTCACTTAGAATGCCCATCGCCCACCTGACGATGTTTCGCAAGCATTCATCCATACAAGTCCGTCCCGGGTTCGAACGGAACCGAAGGCACTATCCTACCACATCCATTTTGGAAATATCCTCAGGATTAGTAGCGACTAGCCCTTGTACTTCACTGCTCCATCTTCGACCCTGAATACGAATTTCCACGAAACGTACAAACCAGATCGAAGTGGTTTTCGAGAAATAAATCTCGATCCCGGTCTCTTCGAAACGATCAACGCATTTGTCCAATATTGATAGTCGGTGATTTAACTATCAATTTATATTCACAAACATCCATCACATAATAAATAATTTCGCACATTATTTATTTTCCCTCAGATATCTTTAAAAGATATATTTTCAAATTTCAAAGATCATTTGAAACAATTTCCCAAAATCTCTTCCTTTACAAGGTAAATCCTTTACCATTAATTCCCATTGGAAATAACCAAGTTTAAAACAATTTGGAATTAAAACAATTAAACACTTTATTCCGAAATATACTTTAAAATATATAAAAGTACTACTAGTTATTTACTCAAAACATAATTTCAAAATATTTAAGGTAAAACTATTTTATAAGATATAACTTGATTTAACTAAGGTGTTAGTTAAACTAAATTTTAAAAAAAAAATAGTTTGAAAGAGATTAATACTAATTCCATAACTTAGGTCCAAAACTAGCTTTTTATACAAATCCATTTGTAAAAATAATTACTAAGGCATTTATAAATATTTACTATCGCTAATTTATTTATATTTACCTTAAAACAATAATTTCCAAAACACTCCGTTAAACAAGTTTGAATTTTTTTTTTAACTTTCTTTTAATACATTCTGTTTAAAACTCGAACTTGATTTTTCCGAGGAAAACTCATTCCCTCGCAAACAACCCAAAAAATCCATTTTATAAATTCTGTCGATTATATTTCAATTCAGATTTATGTTTTATAACATAGATTTCCTTCCCAGGTTTAAAATAACTTCTTACGAAGCTTAACCACATTTCCATTTCCGAAAATTCACTTCCAAAGTATAAGTTTAAAGGCCTTTTTAAATAAACTATTATAAATTTATTTAATGAAATCATACTTAAGGAATTTGCTTAAATAGTTACCTACTTAAACTTCAATGGTTTTAAATAATATTTCTGCAACATTCAATTTATTGCTAATTTAATTTGAAGGGTTTCTTTTGTATCATATTTAATTTTTAGAGAACATTATTATCAAAATAACCCCATTGTTATTTTATTTTATTTTTTTACAATTTATAAGTTATCACCAGAAATCCCTACTTCCTCATTTATCAACTAAGAAATGTTCCACTTATTTTTATTTCCAACTTTGCAAATTTTCATTCTTCCCTCAACCCAGATTCCAAATTTAATTCCCTTAAAATCTTTATTTATCAATTCCTTTTATTTCTTCAAAAATCCAAATTATTTTTATTTTATTCTAAAAATTCTGTGTATATACTTATCCAGCAATATCACAATACAATTTAATCCAGAGTTATCATCACAATATATAAACAGATCACAACATCAATTATAAAGATAATTACTATAGTGTGAGGAATCCAGTTGGATCCCTCCAACCTGGTTTTCCCTGCATCCACAAATATTAGCACGACAGTATATATATCAATCCAGGCTGATATAAATAAGCATTTCAACCAATCACACAATTATATAAATACTAACTACTTAAATCAGCTAACATTCCAGATGTGAGTGAGATTAACTCATCTTGAGTTTCGGCGAGCGTTCGAAATTGAAATTAAACCGAACGACGTTCGATTTAACTCAAATTTCTACTTGCCCGGAATGAATCCGGAACTGCACCATCGCGTAGTACTCTTTTCTCCGATTCCAACGCCACCAAAATCGTCGAATTCTGAAATCGTATGCACCAGATATGAATTTTTTTATAGTTAGAACAAATTTTAAAACAATTTCTTTTTTTATAAAATAACACAACAAATCCTTGCCGTTCGTTCAGAGGCCTCAGATCCAAACCACACACTCCTTCTTCTCAGCACGCACGCGTATAGGAGAGCACCAAACCCAAAATCGAAATCTAGGGCTCGCCGCCGCACGTACCACGGCCCACGTGGAACCCATCAGGGACCGCCACTACATTCGCCAACACGCTCTCCACCACCGCCTAGAACATGCGCCACTCGGCCTCCCTAATGCGTGGGAATTTGCGCACGTAACCCCCACGAACGCAGCCCCAAAACTCCACCTCTGATCGATGAAAATCCATTTCTACCATTGGATAGGTAGATCGAACCATCCTCCCCACTTTCCCAGTTGAACGTTTTCACAAATAACGATTAGATCTGGAGGAAATTGAGGAACAAAAAGGAACAATTTCGTCCATTGAAGATGTATTAGCGGCGGCCTGAGAGAACGCTAGGGTTTTGTAATTATAAGTGTGTGTACATAATAGTATTTAATATTATTTTATTAACAAAATTCTCAATTTAACAGTTTATGCAAACGACCTCCAAACTACGCGTTTCGACAGGCGATTCTAGTGTTTTTCCACGTTGCGGACACAATGGAACATGTTTCGTAAGCTAATCCGATCGTACGCGCGAGTTACGGAATTAAACGATCAATTTAAAAGTAAATCGGTTAAAACGATTTCGATGCGTTTTAAGCTGTCGGGGTCAAACGATAAACCCGATTGCTACAAAAATTGAAATCCGGTAATAACTAACGATTACGGATCATATGGAACTAGTTTCGTCGAATTCCGAGACTGTCCCTCGGAAGGATATTTCAACTCGTATATTAAATCGAGCAATTTTCGAAAGTGTCGAAACCGCTTAAATTTTCACTTTTAAAATTTTACTAACTTAGCAATAATTCATATAAAATTTATAATCACATTAAAAATCATTCTGGCACATTCCGGACTAAAATCGGATTAATCGCATTTTAATAATATTAAATTCTATTATTAAATTAATACAAAATCCCAAATATTAATTTATTAACTTTAAAATTCATCTAAAATTCCCACCACACTATTTACACTCAAATAACTCAAAATAAATTTTTAAAACCATTTTTATCACTATCTACATCCAGATTTACCTTTATCTCAATTTCGAATATTGAATTATTATTGTTCAATTTCACCTTAGCAATTTTAACTTGTTATTATGATTTAGATATATATATATATATATATATATATATATATATATATATATTGTGATATATTTTGGTTTCCGACCGTGTGGGTCGATGTTTATATATTTGTGTGTATCGCGATATTGCGAAAGCTCCTTCGTGTAGGGGAGACTCTGCCAAAAAATTTCAGAAATTTTGGGAGTTAGAAATTTTTTGGGATTTTGGGAAATTTTTGTTAACTTGGAAAGTTATTTTGAAATACGTTAAAATTTAAAGCTTTAGAGTAAATGAAGCAAATGAGTTTGGGATTAAGCTAAAGGATTGTGGAAAGTGAATATAAGCTTTAATTAAGCAAATTGGATAAGAAAGTGAGTTTGACAGTATTTTCTACCTTAGAAAATTTCAGGGACGAAATTTTTATAAAGGGGGAGGAATGTAACATCCCGGAATTTTTAACGCGGGATTTGTGAACATTTAACTCATTTGAAACGTTTAAGATGGGTTTAAGATTAATTTTTAACTAAAAGAATTGGTTTTTCCCAATTATATTTGCGTAGGCGTACCTTTTTAGCAAATTTTAATAGCAAGCAGCTAATATAACGCATACACGCGCTCCAACTCTCTCGAACGCCTCCCGCACCTGTACTATACTCAACAAACACATCAGTTTCCAAAGATATGAACATTTTAACAACATTTCCAATATAATGTAAGCCAACATATCCATTTACATTCCAAACAACATTTTGCATGATGCCATAAGTAAATCATATTTTATAGCATGCACAAGTTCCTTTTTAATTTGATACATTTGCACTTCTATTATGATTCACTTACATTTATACTCAAAACCATATATTAATATTTTAGCCCATTCTACTTTTCCTTTTACTTAACCTACATTTACATACAAACCCACTAAATAGGTTCCAATCCATCTCCCATTATTCAAATATCAATTTCATTTACTTTTAATTCATCCACTTAAGTTTAACGACTAATTTTTATGCAGGTTGTGGTTATTCAAACAAATAACCAATTCTTAAGCTTATAACCATTTAAAATTAATTTCCAGTTTAGATTCATATTAATTTTATCAAATTCTGCATGGCTCACAATCCAAGCATTCTTATTCCATTTGGAATTATTCACAACCCAAATATTCTTATTTCCTTGCAATTTTTAAATCAAATCCTTATTCTCACCTTTCAAATTTGTTATCCATCTTAAGTTTATTTTTATTATTTTATTATTCTTATTATTATTCTTTTTAAACCAAGTCTTGATTTTCATATTTCAAATCCATTATTCAACTTAAGTTTTACTTTTATCATACCATCCTGGATTTATTTACAACTCTTATATCCATATCACAAAATTAATTAAATCCATTCCACTTGCAATTCAATTTTAGATTATCTAAACAAAATCTATCCAAGACAACATTATAAGCTCAATCACAAATATTTTCATTTTCTTCTTATAAATCAAATCTTATTTTCATTTGATTCTCATCCAAATCAAATTCCACTCCATTTACAAATTTTAATGCACTTTGCTTATTTATTCAATCCATTTTTAGATTTATTTTATTAGCAAAGACACCACTTCAAATTATTTCCTTCCGTTGAATTTATTTACAATTCAAACTATCACCATTATAATCTAATTCCATTTTTCATTCACACTCTCAACTTTTTATTGCCAAAACTAAATGCCATACTAGAACTGGGTTTTTCATTATTCTTTTCAAACTTTACTTATCAAACCACCAAAATTCCACCCAGGCCAAGACCAATTTCATTAAATTTATTTTACACTAAATTCATCTTCAAGCTTCTTTTATTTAATTCAGCTTATACTAAATTCTTTCCCAAACAATTCCTGTGAATTTAGTTGGGTTAAACTTTTATTCACACAATATCCTTTCAACATAATTATATTTCTTTCAATTCAATTCTTTCCCAAATTAATTTCATGTCCACCTAAGTTTTTATTTAGCCAACTTGAATTCATTTCAATTCCCTTACCACCTTAAATAAGGATTTACTTCCATTCATATTTATTCACAACACAATTGAATCTTGTTTTTAATTAAATCCAAGTCCATCCCAATTCCACTCGATTGAAGTTAAATCCAATTCAATTGAATTTTAATTCTCCATATACAAGTTCAAAACTTATTTACTAACTCAAGTTCATTCACTTCTTCTATACCTCACTTTGCCTTATCTAAATTCACATCCCATTTGAGATTATAATTCCATTTTACTTGGCTTTACAATCCAATTCTTTATTCTTTGCAAATTTTAAATCCACAAATTTTAGACTATAAGCATAACACTCATAACTTAAGAATATGAATTTCTTTATGCAATTATAAGCAATTTAAATTACACCTTTATATTCAATTTAATTTAATTCCAATTCATTTTGATTTAATTCAATTTCAAATTCTCAATTTTATTTAACTTATCTTAAGTTAAATTCAAAAATATTCCATTCACCTTCATATGCTCAAACTTTATCTAATCCCAGGATAAAAGTTCATTTTCCTTCCTTATTAATATCAACCTCAAATTATAAGTATAATACTTAATAGCTCATGGGTACCATTCATTTCACAATGACCTACAATTTCAAAGCCAACTCACATTTTAATTTAGCCCAAATCCATTTAATTCTAAACTCAATTTATTTAACTTATCCAAGTTAAATTCAAATTTTTTTTATTCACTTCCATACATTCCATTCACTTCCAATTACTCAAGTTAAATTTTAATTCCAAGAATAAAATTTTCATTTCTTTCATATTTGCGTCAACTTCACCAAAATAAGTTCATTGGTTGATGCATTTTAACTTTACACATTATTTAAGTAGAATTTCCCAGAATTCAATTGCCCGGTTTATTTCAAAACCATTTTGAAATAATAATCTACTCATACCTACCTGGTATACCAAGTCAAATCTCCGGATTTCTAAAACAATTTATTTATACCAAAACAAAATTTCCCCATTTGAAATTTCCAAAACAACTGTTATACTCAACAAATCCAAACGATATTATAACCAACCATTTTGGTAGCAATCCATCACTTTAGAAACTCGAAAATGAATTCTAATGATGTGGCAGCATCACCAGGATCATTTTCCAGCGACTGAAGTGAGTTCAGTGCTTTCTTACTTTCCCAAATTCATTCCAAAACGGTTTCCATTCAAAAATACTTCCCAAATCAATATTCCAATATACCCTTCAAACACTTTAGCAAACATTTCAAATTTTCCCAGGAATTTAAATTTCCAAACCTTTATTCCATTACATTTAAAATTCTTTCCAAGACTTCCGGGATTTAAATTCTGGTTCAATTTAAATTTAATTATTCTTCTTTTATATAATTTATACTCATGGAATTTATTTGATCATAACAATTTCAAGTTTAGATTAAATTTTAAATTCCTATTTGATTATATTATTAACAACCAAACATCCAAATATACATATAATAATTCTTGAAAATTATTTATTTTATATCAAAATATAATTTTGGGTAAAATTATTTCATTTACCCACTTTAAAAACAATACTATGTCGGTTTATCTGGTTTAAGAGTTTAGAAACCCCTATCGATACGGTTGTACTTCCCGCACCGACCAGAATTCATAAACACCTAACCGATAAGTCAACACAGTATAAAAACAAATTTTATATTCACTAACAAGTACGCTCTCATATATAGTAATACACTCAACTCATTATAGAGTACTATTGACTCTATTTAATGAGTAATTTCCCCCCACCAAAGCCTAGGTTGTCGCCAACCTAAGCTCTGATACCAAGTGTAATAGCCCGCTAATCCGTACCCCTTGAATCAACTCTATTCTACCTTTATTAACTCAAGTGGCACAGAATTACGAACCATTAGAGTTAAAGAAGAAGTGATAGAAGAAGAAACTAAACAATATCAGAATCTCACAGTCGCAGCGGAATAAACTATAATAATAAATATAGAACTTTACACAAAATGAAATCTATAACTGTTTATACATCATATCATCAGAGTGTCGCATACATCCAATTACAAATCAGACATACCATACAATCACAGCAGTGGAATATATATATATATATATATATATATATATATGTGTGTGTGTGTGTGTATATGTATAGATAATACGTCCCGGGCTTCAACTCCTCTCCTGTTCCAAAGCATCAAGTCCTGTACATATAATACTCGGTCTGACCCGAGCATTATAATGAAATAACACTCGAATCAGTCTGGAATACCAGCTGATAATAATAATTCATCCATTTTGATTATTAAAGTTTCAAAATCCTTTTGAAAACAAAAGCATCTCGTAAGACCACGCCACAAATAAACATGTCGGGTTTTTACCTTACGATAGCTAAAACACTTTTTATAGAAATCCTCTGATATTATAATAGGGTCTATTTACAATTACTTATAAAATAGCCGAAATTGTTACATTCATTAAATTCCAGCTACTAGCCACAAAGTGGGTAATACAAACAAAAATCGTACAAGGCTCGTAGGGAGAATGGATTTCCATCAATGGTTGGGCTACTGGGGTACCGCCCGTCACAGTACCTGTCCTAGATCAGAGTACCGAGGAGTACTCCCGCTCCTCTGCAACACAAGGTCGGAACCATTCCTTACTGAACAGTCCTGAACAAGATAACCCCATGGTTGGCGCGACCAACCACCCACTAAGCCGAATATAAAGGGACATCTAGACAGGGGAAAACCTTGTCCTACTTGGGCATGACCCACCTAACCTTGCTGCACCTCCCCTGTTTTAGCCATTCCTGGTTGATGAGGCTTGAGGTTAAACGTTACCTTTAGAACGTTTTCACTTAGAATGCCCATCGCCCACCTGATGATGTTTCGCAAGCATTCATCCATACAAGTCCGTCCCGGGTTCGAACGGAACCGAAGGCACTATCCTACCACATCCATTTTGGAAATATCCTCAGGATTAGTAGCGACTAGCCCTTGTACTTCACTGCTCCATCTTCGACTCCGAATATGAATTTCCACGAAACTTACAAACCGGATCGAAGTGGTTTTCGAGAAATAAATCTCGATCCTGGTCTCTTCGAAACGATCAACGCATTTGTTCAATATTGATAGTCGGTGATTTAACTATCAATTTATATTCACAAACATCCATCACACAATAAATAACTTTGCACATTATTTATTTGCCCTCGGATATCTTTAAAAGATATATTTTCAAATTTCAAAGCTCATTTGAAACAATTTCCCAAAATCTCTTCCTTTACAAGGTAAATCCTTTACCATTAATTCCCATTGGAAATAACCAAGTTTAAAACAATTTGGAATTAAAACAATTAAACACTTTATTCTGAAATATACTTTAAAATATATAAATGTACTACTAGTTATTTACTCAAAACATAATTTCAAAATATTTAAAGTAAAACTATTTTATAAGATATAACTTGATTTAACTAAGGTGTTAGTTAAACTAAATTTAAAAAAAATAGAGTTTGAAAGAGATTAATACTAATTCCATAACTTAGGTCCAAAACTAGCTTTTTATACAAATCCATTTGTAAAAATAATTACTAAGGCATTTATAAATATTTACTATCATTAATTTATTTATATTTACCTTAAAACAATAATTTCCAAAACACTCCGTTAAACAAGTTTGAATTTTTTTTAACTTTCTTTTAATACAATCTGTTTAAAACTCGAACTTGGTTTTTTCGAGGAAAACTCATTCCCTCGCAAACAACCCAAAATATCCATTTTATAAATTCTGTCGATTATATTTCAATTCAGATTTATGTTTTATAACATAGATTCCTTCCCAGGTTTAAAATAACTTCTTACGAAGCTTAACCACATTTCCATTTTCGAAAATTCACTTCCAAAGATTAAGTTTAAAGGCCTTTTTAAATAATCTATTATAAATTTATTTAATGAAATCATACTTAAGGAATTTGCTTAACTAGTTACCTACTTAAATTTCAATGGTTTTAAATAATATTTCTGCAACATTCAATTTATTGCTAATTTAATTTGAAGGGTTTCTTTTGTATCATATTTAATTTTTAGAGAACATTATTATCAAAATAACCCCATTGTTATTTTATTTTATTTTTTTTACAATTTATAAGTTATCACCAGAAATCCCTACTTCCTCATTTATCAACTAATAAATGTTCCACTTATTTTTATTTCCAACTTTGCAAATTTTCATTCTTCCCTCAACCCAGATTCCAAATTTAATTCCCTTAAAACCTTTATTTATCAATTCCTTTTATTTCCTTAAAAATCCAAATTGTTTTAATTTTATTCTAAAAATTCTGTGTATATACTTATCCAGCAATATCACAATACAATTTAATCCAGAATTATCATCACAATATATAAACAGATCACAACATCAATTATAAAGATAATTACTATAGTGTGAGGAGTCCAATTGGATCCCTCCAACCTGTTTTTCCCTGCATCCACAAATATTAGCACGACAATATATATATCAATCCAGGCTGATATAAATAAACATTTCAACCAATCGCACAATTATATAAATACTAACTACTTAAATCAGCTAACATTCCAGATGTGAGTGAGATTAACTCACCTTGAGTTTCGGCGAGCGTTCAAAATTGAAATTAAACCAAACGATGTTCGATTTAACTCAAATTTCTACTTGCCCAGAATGAATCTGGAACTGCACCATCGCGTAGTACTCTTTTCTGCGATTCCAACGCCACTAAAATCGTTGAATTCTGAAATCATATGCACCAGATATGAATTTTTTATAGTTTGAACAAACTTTAAAACAATTTCTTTTTCTTAAAATAACACAACAAATCCTTGCCGTTCGTTCAGAGGCCTCAGATCCAAACCACACGCTCCTTCTTCTCAGCACGCACGCGTATAGGAGAGCACCAAACCCAAAATCGAAATCTAGGGCTCGCCGCCGCACGTACCACGGCCTACGTGGAACCCATCAGGCACCGCCCCTACATTCGCCAACACGCTCTCCACCACCGCTTAGAACCATGCGCCACTTGGCCTTCCTGATGCATGGGAATTTGCGCACGTAACCCCCACGAACGCAGCCCCAAAACTCTACCTCCGATCGATGAAAATCCATCTCTACCGTTGGATAGGTAGATCCAACCATCCTCCCCACTTTCCCAGTTGAACGTTTTCACAAATAACGATTAGATCTGGAGGAAATTGAGGAACAAAAAGGAACAATTTCGGCCATTAAAGATATGTTAGTGGCGGCCTGAGAGAACGCTAGGGTTTTGTAATTATAAGTGCGTATACATAATAGTATTTAATATTATTTTATTAACAAAATTCTCAATTTAACAGTTTATGCAAACGACCTCCAAACTACGCATTTCGAAAGGCGATTCTAGGGTTTTTCCGCGTTGCGGACACAATGGAACATGTTTCGTAAGCTAATTCGATCGTACGCGCGAGTTACGGAATTAAACGATCAATTTAAAAGTAAATCGGTTAAAACGATTTCGATGCGTTTTGAGTTGTCGGGGTCAAACAACAAACCCGATTGCTACAAAAATTGAAATCCGATAATAACTAACAATTACGGATCTAATGGAACTGGTTTCGTCGAATTCCGAGACTGTCCCCCGGAAGGATATTTCAACTCGTATATTAAATCGAGCGATTTTCAAAAGTGTCGAAACCGCTTAAATTTTCACTTTTAAAATTTTACTAACTTAGCAATAATTCATATAAAATTTATAAGCACATTAAAAATCATTCTGGCTCATTCCGAACTAAAATCGGATTAATTGCATTTTAATAATATTAAATTCTATTATTAAATTAATACAAAATCCCAAATATTAATTTATTAACTTTAAAATTCATCTAAAATTCCCACCACACTATTTACGCTCAAATAAATCAAAATAAATTTCTAAAACCATTTTTATCACTATCTACATCCAGATTTACCTTTATCTCAATTTCGAATATTAAATTATTATTGTTCAATTTCACCTTAGCAATTTTAACTTGTTATTATGATTTAAACCAATTCTTTTAGTTAAAAATTAATCTTAAACCCATCTTAAACATTTCAAATGAGTTAAATGTTCATAAATCCCGTGTTAAAAATTCTGGGATGTTACAAGGATAAAGCATCTCGTAAGGAAAAAAGTGTAAAAGTACGATATGTAATCTGAGATATGTACCTTATATATTATTAGGGAGCATATACGGCTAATATAGCACGAAAGCGAGCTCCAAATGCGAAGCAAGCGCCATACGCACCTACTAAACACTCAACAACAAATGAGAATCATGTATACATGAAAATGATATCGATATACAACATACACCAATACAACAACTATATATGCCAATATAGCAAGTGCAATCAAAATTAACAAATCCAACCATCAAACAACTATCATCCGATAAACATCCAACAAACCAATATCTATCCAATAAATTCATAACCAAATCAATATAAATTCACTTCTCATTAATATTCCTTGAATTGTTTTTCAATGTAAGTCTACATTTGATTCATTCACATTGGATTTTTACTAACATTCATTTATCCATTTTCAACTAATTTACATTCACTAACTTACTTTCAATTCTAATTCAATCATTTTAGCTTTCAATTTCATTAATTCAATTCCATTAACATTTAATGAATTTCTATCAATCAACTAACATCAGTCCAATAACCAACGCGTATCCAACATAACCAAATTAATTTAGTTTACATTCAACATTCATATTTACTTCGTTTACATTCAACTTGGTTTAACACTTTTAATTTCAATTGATTTAATATATAATTGACTTTCATTCATTTCCCTATTTCATTATCTTTTAATGAATTAACACTTACATCATATTCCATATTTTATTTACTAACCTATATCATTAGTTCAATTCATTTAATTCACTTTATTAATTCATTTTGATATCAAAATCAACTTCATTTAACATTACTTAAGTTAACATTTAATTCTATTTGACTTAACTTATATTTCAACTTATAAATCCAATTTAGATTCTAAATCTAACGTCATTTTATTTAACTTTTACTTAAGTCAAATTCATATCACTTATTTAAAATATAGATTTTTTTGCTTAAAACAATTATTTAACCATTTTAAAAATTGGTTTTACTTATCTTTTCCCATTTTATAAGTTATACAACTTATTATTTAAACTTCCAAATCATATTATAATCACTTACCACTTATGTTAAATTTCCATTTCAATAGCTTATCTAATCCAGTTCAAATCTGATTCCATTTATTTAACCTTCCTTCAGTTAAATTTCAAATCATATATTTTATTGTGCTAACTCAAAATTATTTCAACTTTACCAAAGCTAAAATTTTATTTTCTCATATTATAAGTCCAAATTCGTTTCACTTATATTTATCAATTACAACTTGGATTTTAAATTCAAATTTGTTTATCACAACAAAATTTCAATTTCCAATTTACTATTGGTAGCAAATCCATCACATAGAAATTCAAAAATGATACTAATGATGATGTAGTCATCACCCTTATTATTCCAGCAATAATAGTGAATTCAGTGCTTTTTATTCTTTTTTAAAAATTTCTTTTTATTTATAAATATTTTTACTTGTATAATTTCACTATTTCCACTTCACTTATATAACATCATTCCAAATTTATTTATCCTATTCAGATTTATTACAATATAGCATCTTTAAATTTGAAAAACAACTTTCAAAATAAACGAGATTCAAAATTTCCAATTCGTGTTTAAATTCATTTTTATTTACAATCCATATTTACAAATATACTCATGTAGTTTCACTTCTTATATATAAGATTATTTCACATTTGTAAATCATATTAATTATAATTCCATACTTTATAATTCATTTGCTTATATAATTTATTCTTTTACAATTGTTGTTTTGGTTGTTCAAACAACTTTTGTTAACTTATATATATTCAGATTTTTAAACAACCAAACAATTCATTTATATACACTTTAATAATTATAAAAAATTATTTCCTTTATATATAAATATAATCGAGGTAAAATTATTTCATTTACCCAATTTAAAATGATACTATGTCGACTTGCCTCGTTTAAGAGTTCGAAAATCCCTATCGATAATATGGCGTCCCACATACCGACCAGAATTCACAAACATCCCAACGGGTAAACAAACTCAATATAAAACATTTTATATCACAAGCAAATACGCGTTCATATTTATAATACTCTCAAACTCAATCTAGGGTGCTACTGTCCCTATCTATACTGAGTACATATCAAAGCTTAGGAGTATACAAAATTTAAGTTCTGATACGAAATGTGACAGCTCGCAAATCCATACCCTTTGAATCGATAATGAACCACACTTGTCCGGCTCAAAAAGCACAGATTGATGGAAAGTCGGGAGAAAGAAAAAAAGAGAGAAAAGAGAAGAGAAGAAGGAGAGAAGATAGAACCAAACAGAACAATACAAAATATCACATCGCAGCTGAAAAACATATAATATCATATCAATGATCTTTACAAAATAGAAACTGTATATACATACATCAATCAGAGTACAACAATCAAACAATAATTATTACCCTGGACAGTTATAATAACCTATCCTCACAATTGCTGATAATATACAATATCTAAGTACAGTGGACAATCAATAATCAAAACGAATACGTGTATAAGAAATGAAGATCTCTAGCTCTCCTGTTGAAGCTCCCAAAGTACCAAATGTAAACCCGTAAATATACTTGGTCTGACCCAAGCATTGAAAGGGAAGAACGCTTGGATTAGTCTAGTAAACCAGCGTGAGAAACACACTCAACTGAATTTATCAAATTACCAAACTTTTCCTTCATCAAAACAAAAGTATCTCATAAGAGAAGTCCACACATAAACACGGACCTGTTTTTACCTTACGATAACTAAAACATCTCATATCAAATCATCTGATATTATACTAGTGTCTGGTATACAAATAATATAAATCATAGCCGAAATTGTCACATTGATCAAATTCCAGCATGTAGCCCAAAATGGTAATACAATCAAAATGGCAAGTACGTATTGGAGTTTGGATCTCCATACAAATGATCGGGTGAAGGAACTACCTTCCGGAAGTACATCTCTAGAAGAATGTACCGAGGACCATCACAAAGAATCCTCTACAAACACAAGACCGGCCCACCTCTATAACTAGATGGTACCGAATATGTCATCCTTCGGCCATTACCGACCTTTATCGAGGTCCCTCTAGCATACGAACCACAATAATCAGATACATGACGTCATAACGTGTAAAGATATATCTAGACAAGGATGATCATACCCTACATAGGAGTAACCCACTTAGCATTGCTACATCTGACCCTGTTTTAGTCATTTTCGGTTGATGAGGCTTGAGGTAACGATTACCTTTCACAATCACATATCACATCACTTTGAATGCCACATGGCCATTTCTGTCGACTACTAATTGCCTTCCACAAAAGTATAACCCTTAAGCTCATACATCTTATGGTTGGTGTTAAGCTAAGAGAAGTTGCCTACTCCGCCACCACTGATGTACGTTTGTACAAAAAACGTACGTAATATGTAGAAATGCAATGTCAGATAAACATCCATAAAAGTTGTTCAGGAACAGGACAAACTAATGGTACTTTCCTACCACATCCTGTCGGGAAATCCCTAGGATCAGTAGAAAATAGTCCTTGCATTGGATATTTCATAATGAAAAGACCACTGCTACTATATGTATATTGGGATTTTAACCCCAAACGATCAACCAGCAGTCCCACTATGAAAATCTGAAATATCAATATCATTACAGGCACGCACAATCATCGCATATACCTTGGTCCGAAGTGGATTTCAGATAAATCTGATCCCGGTCTCTTTACACTAACAATGCAAAAGCGTTTCTCAACCTCACAAAGAAACTAAGTCTAATTGACTTATCACGTCTCCAACTTTCAACTTGCTATGCTTCGGGCCAAGAAGGAAGCTCGATAAATTGGAGTAATACTCTGCACTATGCGAATCATCATCCTCAACACAAATGATAATCAAGCCTACACGGAAGGCTATGTACTAAGTGTATAACTAAATAGTTCCCACATCAAGTCGAGGAACTAAAATGGCCAAATTTGATAGTCGGTTATTTAACTATCAAAGCAAACAAATAAATATTCAGCACCATATGCAATCACTAGGCCCTTTAATTGATCTTTTATTATTTAAATCATTTGCCAAATATTCACTTCAAATTATCTTTAAAAAGATATAATCTCAACACCATTTCAATATTTCAATGTTGGAAAACATTTCAATATACTTATTTAATAATAAGTAATTCACATCAATTTATTTTCAACACTTATAAAATTTTACATATACTTAAATCACAATTAAGTATATATTTTATTCTGTAAGGAAAACATTCTCTTTAACATATTTATTTCAGTCAAAACGAATGTTGCGTAAAACATCGTTACGACAACCCAAAGTCACTAGCATAGGGATTCAAAAATTAGATAGATATATAAATCCCATATACTATGCAAAACATTTCCTTTCGAAAACTATTTATTATAACAACAGTGTTATAGTCCATCATTTCCTTATTTATCGAAACGTTTATTTCAACAATGAATGTTGAAATCTATGGTTTCGATACTCAACACATTTCAAAACTTCTTCAAACCATTTTACTCCATTTAAAATATCATTTCCCAAAACATTTATTCAACTTAAATAATTATTATTCACCGCCCAAAATCGTGAATATAATTTGTTTACCAAATCAATATTTCTACACATTTATTAAAAATAATCCACTGTCCAAAATCATGGATATAGCTCCTTTAATAAACTTCTATATATAACTTATCAAAATCAAATGATTTTGGATTTATAAAAAAATCACATTTATATTTTATAAAAACTTCTATTTGTAAATCTCCTTTATTAACCAATTCCATTTATATGCCAAAAATTCAAATTATAAGTTAATTACTTATAATTCTCATTATTTCCAAAATCCATTCTTTTTTATAACTTCATCAATTCTATAAATCTTATTTACTTATAAATTCTTATTATAAGTCCACTTTAACATTTATAAAAATCCTTTACAATTCCACCATTTCGATTTATAAAAATCAATTTTATAAATTTTATATATAAACCGTTTATAATAAATTCAAAAATCTCAGTTTAAACTATTTACAAAATAGTTACTTCATATTTCAAAAATCACATTCTGATTATATTTCCAAGAAATCATAACTTTTATAACATAAAAATTATAAAATTTATTTATTTAAAATAAATTCATTCTTTTATATCAGATCAAAATATATATTTTCAAATCCCTTAAAAATTCTTTTTATTTTGAAATCATCACTTTAACATTTTTTAAAATTCCAAAAATAGGCTCAATGCTGCAACAGCACTAAATACATCAATCACGGCATCCAAAACGTCATATATCATATGATAACAGCATATATATATCAACATCTTTAAATAAATTAGTAGTGGTGAGGAATCTAGTTGGAGCCCTCCAACCTGTCACCTGCAACAAATTTACATAATAGAATATGTGTACAATGTCCGTTTCGAGGCAGACGCGCGTAAAAGAGGTCATCCGCTCATACACGGGAACGTATAGTGTCTCATCTGCTCCAATAGGCAGGAATATATCCAAATACGAATCAATATATAGAAAATATTTCATATATCATCCAAACAATCATCAATCATCATAAATAATATGTATTCTCACTTATATAAAAATATCAGTGACTCAGAAAGAGTGAGTTGTACTCACATTGCTTCCAGTAGCAGTTGTATTGTTTTATTCCAAATAAAATTAAACGAGCATTTAATTTTACTCAAAATTTATATCAGCTCCAATCAACTCCAATCTAGCTTCAAAATGTAGTGCTCGTCAATACGGTCCCAATGCAACTTGTTTCGTCAAAAACGGACCTCGTATCAAGAAGTTAGGCTATTTTAACATTGTACGAATTATTATATATATAATTTCTATTTTTTTACTTGCTTTAATCCAGGCCGTTAGATTCGCTGCATCATATCGGAGCCGACTGCATTTTTTTCTCCCCTTCGTTTCAAACGCATGAAGAAAACCTAAAGTCGCCACCCCAAACCCTAATTGCCGCGCCTCGTTCATCCACCTAGGCGACGATCTGCCATCATCAACCGAACGCGCACGCTCCCCTCCACCTTCGTCCACAAGGATAGAGAACTCGGTCGCCATATCATCTCAAAAATAGTGTGTGAAGCTGCGCCTTCAAGAACCAAATGCTGACGATTAGCTGCTCCAAAATCGATCACATCTGTATCGATTAGAAGCTCTCGTGATCCTATTCAAGTTTGTAGTTGAAAGTATTTGCTAATTCTTCACGGATTGAGAGAGATTAAGAGGAGAAGAATCGAAAAACATCGGCCATTAAATAAAATACGGCGGCTTGCCCTAGATGTATTAGGGTTTTGTAAAAATGAATAAAAGTTGGCCTTTTATAGAAAATTTCGCTACACTATTCACCCGAAATTTTTTCAAACTCCAAACGAAGCATGCCGCCTGGCATTTATAATGTTTTACCCCTATTCCGAACACAATAGAATATATATCGAGAGCCAATTCGATCATATTTGAAAGATATGTTTTCGAATCGACTATTTAAATTTAAAATTCACTTAAACAAATTTCTAAGCGTTTTAGCTTGTCCCGGACAAACCGTGAATCCGATTGACATGAAATTTAAAATCTTACAATAGTATAACATTACGGATCCAATGAAACTATTTCCGTTGAAATCCGAGACTATTTGAAAAATGGCTATTTTACACGTTAATTAAATATTAAAACATTCAATTTCTACAATTTAACTTTTAATTCGATTTTACAAGTTTACTATCACTATTCTAATTCAAATAGAATTTAATTCAACTTTATAAATCATTTTTATTCACATTAAATCTAAATTCAAATTATTTCAGCAATTTCAAATATTAAATCAACGATTTAATTATCCAATTAAATCGCTAGATATTTGAAATATAAGTTATTCGGCATAAAAAATTTACTTATGAATATTTAAAATCAATTAAATACATGAATTTCAAATGATTGAAATTCCGGGTCGTTACAATATTTTTGTAAACAAATTTTAAAAACTATTTCACCATTATTGTTTTTTATTAAAAAGAGTTTTTTATTATAAAACCATTTATTTGAATATTTAAGATTAACTAAATATTCACACATCAAAGTAGTGAAATTCTAGGTCGTTACGTTCTTCGCCCCTTAAATGAATTTCTCCCAGAAATTCCTAAAGAAGGAAACGTTCCAAACCCTTAAGTTTAAAACTATTAATTAAAATGAGTTATTAAACTTATTTACTTTTCAAAATAAATTCGTTGAAATAAATTGTAGAATTTTCAAATCTTTTAAATCCATTCATCTATAACAACTAATCCCTTTACATTCATTTCAAGATAACTTGAAAGTCAAATTCTAATTAACAAAAATATCCTAGAATTCTTAAAAAAAATCTAACTCTTAAATTTTTAGAAAACTTCGCCAGCGTATCTTGGTGCAGCTCGATCAGGATAATTACAAATGGCCTCAAGGGGCTCCAAATCAATCAAATAAAACAAAAGTAAAGCAGCCTTCCATATCTGGGGCATAAAATCATCAACCAATTTAAATTTTATGAACTTATTATTACCTTTTTCGCATTTTGATTTATATTTTGGCAAGCAATTTATTATCTTTCTCTGAACATAGGTGCATAAGAATTAAATAGCAATCTCTTGCATACCTGTACTTATGAAATATAAAAGAAAATCAGGCTGGCACAAACAAGGTGATTTAATTCTACATTCAAAAATTAGTATGATATAAATCCACATGCAATCAAACATCCATATCTCAATCATATGAAATAAACAAGCGAATATTCTATAATAGATGTTATGCATCCAATTATTTTCAGATGATAAATTTAGATCTAAATAACTAGGTTTTTCAAGCAAAAAATTATTTTTAAATTTCTCAAATGAGAAAAATCAAAGCTCAAAATCAAAATGACAAGGTGGGGATCCCTCCAAATAAATGTTGGTGAAACTCTTAATTAGTCAAAGGTCTTAAGTTATTTTATATGTTAATAATAAATTAATTCCAAATATTTAAGTTAAATAAAATATAAATGGCTTGTAAATAGTTAATGACAATTAAGCAGGATTATAACTAAATTATTTTATTTTTAAATTAATAGGATGATTGTGGACTAGATTTAGCCTATGGATGACTAATATGAATTAAATGCTTTGGATTGTTTAATATTCCTAGTATGATAGTTTGTGATATTCTATGATATGAAATGCCTTGGGTTGAACTGTGATAAATGTGAGTTATTTACTAAATAGATATCTGTGATGAAATTGCTATATGAATATGACATTCTGAATTTAAATTAGATTGTTTTACTTAAACAACTTAGCCTTAAAAGACGGTGTTTGGATTTCGATGAGATCGGGATCAGATTTTCTCCATTACAGCATGATAGGGGGTTCTTGCTTCGTGTTTAGTGGCGAGCATGAGACTCTTACCCCTAATTGTCCCTATGAGGGTTGGTTGCGAGTCGAGAGGCTGGCCATAAAAGCAAATTCGAGGTACCACTATATGCCACGGTAGGGCTGTGATGGTTGAAAATCCTACTAGTCGCCATTGGCGCGGCCTGTCAAAGTTGGTATCAAAACCATTAAGTTGAGAAATTACCTAGGCTTTTGGGTTAATACCCATCGTGAGAGAGCGTACTTGTAAAATTATATATATATATATATATATATATATATATATATACGCACACCTGATTGTTGGGTTACCGTGTCCAAGTTATCAACATGAGTACCATGGGAAGAAGAGGAGGAAGAGGTGCGAGTAGCACGACCACCACAAAGGAAGGGGCCTGAATGCTGATGGTGGAAGGGTAACTGTCAAGGTTGTAACACAATACCACCTCGACTGAACTTTGCAGTGCTGTGCAAAGGCTTTACCAATCTTGGTGGAAAGCCTTTTAAGTGTACCAAGTCTAGCATTAAAGTGCAAGTCTGGTTGCGCTCGTGTGAGCGGATTTTCAAGAGTTTGGATCTTTCGGATGAGCAGAAGCGAGTTATGGCGTCATGGCAACTACAGGAAGGAGCAGCTGCATGGCGGGACGCTGTCACGATGAATGTTCCTAAGGACAAATTCTCTTGGATCAAGTTCAAGGAAGTGTTTGAAGAGCAGTTTATGCCTACTACAGGAAAGACTCGACTGTATAGAAGTTTTTTGGACCTTAAGCAAGCAGATTTGTCAGTGTCAGAGTATGAAACCAAGTTCAACGAATTGTCCCGCTGTGGACCTGGCCTTATTGACACACCGCTTAAGAAGGATGAAATGTTTGTTCTTGGCATGAGGCTCGAATTTCATGAGAAGATGACTGCACATCTCAAGGGATCATTTGTGGAACTAGTAGACATGGCTTTGAGATACGAAGAGCTTTTGGAAAAGAAACCCTTGGCAACAGTGGCAGCATCGAGTGGAAATGCTACCAATCAGAACAAAAGGAAATTTAACCTGAACTGGAAGAAGCAAAGTAAAAGGAAACCTGGAGGCAACAATGCAGCCAGAAAATGTTATGTATGCCAGCAGGAAGGTCATTTGGCTAGACATTGTCCTAGGGGTGGAGCTCCGAAACAGCAGTAGAGTGGACCCATTTCCCCGATGGTTCAGAAGACCTTATGCTTCAATTGTCAACAGCCCGAGCATATGGTGAAAGCTTGCCCACTTCTCTAGAGAGCTCAACCAAACAAAGTGTTTGCTGTTCAGGATAGACTGTCAACTTCTATTGATGGGAAAGGCAAAGGCGTACTCAAAGGCACTTTGCTTTTAGATGGCATTTATGTTAGAGTTTTGTTTGATTCTAGTGCATCCCTTAGTTTTATTTCTTTGGAAACGATAGATAAATTTCACCTTGCCCTTAGTGTCGTGGACTGCCCTATTTTTGTGTCTAATCCCATAGGAGGAGTGGCCAAGCTAGACATGATTTGTGAAGGCCTGAAAATTTATTATCTATCCCGCAGCTTCTCGTGTGACGCATATGTATTGGACTTTAAAGGATTTGACCTTATTTTGGGAATGGATTGGTTAGACAAGCTAAAGCTATTCTGGCTTGTGAAGAGAGAACCGTGTCATTAGAAACCAAGCTGAGAAGGATTGCAAGGGTGACTTGTGATAGTCCAAGGATTCACCTAGGTAGTCTTTAGCATGGGCTCAAGGCATCTCAAGAAGAAGTAGGAACCATCGAAGTTGTCAGGGACTTTCCAAACGTCTTTGAAGAAGTCAAAGGTTTGCCTCCGCATCGGGAGATTGAGTTTCATATTGACTTAGTTCCAAGAGCGATACTGGCTGTCCAACCAAGTAGAAGGATGGTTCCTAGAGAGAGGAATTGGTGAAGCAGACTCGGGATTTCTTGAAGAGAGGAATGATCAGACCTAGTCGTTCTGGCTGGGGTTCTACCGTAGTATTTGTAACCAAATCCGACGGGTCATTAAGATTTTGTGTAGCTATCGGGAATCGAATAAGGTGACCATTTGAAATAAGTACCCTTTGCCTCGCATTGATGATCTTTTTGATCAACTTCGTGGGGCTACTGTGTTCTCCCAAATGGATCTAGCTTTAGGTTTTCACTAGCTAAGGGTAGCAGAAGACAGTATCCCTTAACTGCATTCAGAGGATCCAACTGTTTCATTGAGTGGCTGGTTATGCCTTTTGGGCTAACCAACGCTTGAGCTTATTTTGTGGATCTGATGAACCGTGTCTTCTATGATGTGCTGAACAAGTTTGTGCTTGTGTTCATCGATGACATTCTCATCTACTTCAAATCATAGGAGGAGCATAAGTGTCACTTGGAAATAGTATTGGAAACATGAGGATACATGTCCTGAAAGCAAAATTTTCGAAGTGCCATTTCTGGAAGTCAGAACTAAAGTTTTTTGGGGCACATCGTATCTGGAGAAGGCATCTCTATGGATGCGGTCAAGGTGGCAGCTGTTCAAGAGTGGAAGCAACCACAGCTCTTATGGATGTTCGCAGTTTTCTTGGCTTGGTGGGTTACTACAGGAAATTCATCCGGGATTACTCTAAGATTTCCTCTCACTTGACCAAACTAACTAGGAAGGGAGAGAAATTTAAATGGACTCAAGAGTGTGTAGAAGCGTTTCTAGATCTGAAGGCAAGATTGACTAGTGCAGCTATTTTTGCTATTCCAGATGGGAGAAGTAAGTTCAAAGTATACACGGATGCTTGTGGAATAAGGCTTGGTGCTGTTTTGATGCAGAATAGAAGGGTGATTGCATACGTGAGTAGGCAGTTGAAGCTACATGAGAAGAATTACGCTACGCATGATTTGGAATTGCTGTCTATCGTCTTTGCACTAAAGATATGAAGGTATTATCTATTGGGTGAGAAGTTTGAGCTCTTCACCCATATAAACCCTTAAAGCATCTTTTTACCTAGAAAGACATGAACCCTGAGGGAGCAGAGATGGGTGGAATTCTTGGCATCCTATTACCTGGACATTCTCTATACACCGGGGAAAGCAAATATAGTGGCAGACGCTTCGAGTAGAAATTCATTTTAGCCGTTCCGGAAGTTACTATGACTCTACTAGAGAGGATTACAAGCAAGCAAGGAACGGATAAGAGTTTAAGAGAAATCATTAAAAAGGTAAGAATGGATAGTGCACCAGTTTCAAGATCAATGACCAGGGAGTCTTGAGGATTAATGGGAGAATTTGTGTTCCGAATATTAAGGATCTTAAGCAGGAAGTTTTGCTGGAAGGCCACAAATCTAGATTGAGTATCCACCCAGGAATGAATAAGATGTACAAGGATATGAAAAGTGTTTACTAATGGAAAGGAATGAAGAAGGACATTGCTACCTTTGTCAATGGATGTGCGAACTGTCAACAAGTGAAGGGTGATCAACAGAAGACTGTGGGATTATTGCAACCTTTAGAGATTCCAAAGTGGAAATGGGAGAAGATATCGATGGACTTTGTTCGTCGACGGAAATTCTATCGGTTTAGAAAACTGTCGGACAAAATTAAATTTAAAAATAACCGCAAGCGCAAGGTGTACGAATGTAGCACATGGCGAATACGGGTCGATCCATAGGGAATTGTTGATTTAAATTTCCTACTCAATCAAATTAACCCAAAGTTGAGAGTGCGTTTAGCTAGAAAATGAGAAAATGAACTAACTAACAAAAAGAAAAGATGCAAATATAAGAGTTAAATGAAAATTTAGAGAACAAATCCACTCTCTAGATCATGTAGTTCAACACATGAAATCATGATCTCTCTTTTATGGTCATTAGTGTTTTAATTGATGTGTTTATTATAAGTATAGCATATTTGAGCTATTGATTAGCCAACATAAGCCATCAAACTATAACACACCCCTTAAAGCACTTACTAACTCTCATGAAACTTGACAAAGAAGATGAAAATGAAATCTATTTTAAGTATGGCCTATTAACTATTGATTAGAAATATAGACCATCAAATTTTAATTTCAAATCACTTTCTTATGCCATAATCATAATTTGATGAAGAGGCATTTGTATTAGTGATTGTTTAAGGATAGCCTATTTGGTGTCAACAATATAGGCTATCAAATTCAAAGCAAAAATAACAAATAAAACACTTCATTGATCATCATTAAGCACAAAAAGAGAGCATGAATTAACAAATAATTAGAGCTACATCATTAGAGAGCTTCATTACTCCCCAAATTGAAGGGGTTTAGCCTCTCATATTTGTCATTAAAAAAACAAATGTAGCTCACAACATGAAAGCAAAATAAAGAGGAAAAAGAGAGCAAAATTAAAAGATAAGCTAATTAACTTGCACAAAAGAAAAGAGATCTACACTACAACATAAAAAAGAGGCATGTAAAAGGAAAGAGCATGTATTAATAACATAAAAAAAAAGAAAATTTACATGAAAATAAAAATGGCTAAGTAGCCATGAAAAGAGAAAGAGAGCTTTCTTTTATTTGATCTAAACTAAACTAAAGAGAAGGAGTCATAAGAGAGACTAAGTAAGAGATGAGGGAGGTTACATGCAGCATAAGGGGTTATTTACACAAGCATGAAACCCTAATCCATATTTTTGGGGAATGCCCAAAATACCCTTGAGAAAGTGTGGAGGCCAAGTAATCATTAGCTTCTACTAATCACCATTTAAGTGTACATGAAGCCATTTGTTCCATAAGCGTGTGCATTAGCCTCTAATTTGTACATTAAGGTAGGTGGGTAGGTGGGGTCATCCATGTTCTTCACTTTGAATTATTTCCATCTCCATTCCTTTGTATTTATTTTGCATGCATGTGTCTTCTAAAACCACTCCTATTTGAGATCAAATTCCTACACAAATATATATAAATTTCCAATTAATTTTTCTCAAAGAAATAATGCACACAAATGACCATTTTGCCCTACATGAAGATGGATATGTGACAATTTGGAATTAATATGGATTTTGGTTAAAACAAGTTAAAATACCCAATATGATCATTTATTTAATTTAAGTAGAGTAAATATGGTGGTAAAAATATGCATATTTACGTGCACATCAAATACCCCCACAATTATCTTTTTATTCGTCACCGAATAAAGAAAAACTAAGATAAGTCCGTTTTCGTAGGGAGAACGATTGTATTGAGCGTATGCAACAAGCCGTTAAACCTCTGGGTGTCCCCAGTAGGACGAGTGTTGTCTCATGAGGGTTTTCAGCGGATACTACCCACAAAATCCATATGCAGGATGAAAATATTTACAAAATGCAAGATTCATTTACAAAGAGATGAATGCAATTTATTTTTTGGAAAATATTTACAAATGAAGGATTTATTTTTAAATTGGACTAATAAGTTAAATAGAGGTTTTGGTTGTTATCTTGAAAATTTATGTCATTTACTCATCAAAATTTCCAACAAAAATCAAGTTATTATAATAAATAGACTATAGTTTAACTCGTTTTTTCGGTTGATAACAAAGTGTAATTATGAAAAGGATCCTTAGTTGATTATCGAAGTTTATCAAAGTGGTATTTTCATTTCTTTCCAATAACAAATCAAATCAACTAAGTAAAAATAGTGCTAGGATTTCAATTGCTTGCTCTCTAATTATTTGCAAGAAAAATTACACACCTAGCTCAGGTAAACTGAGACCAGATATACCACCCATGCACTACCTTTCGGGCTTATGTGAGGGGAGTACAGAGAATGGCGGGTGCACGAACTTTCGTGCATACACCTATCGACCGTAGGCGGTTTTTGTTATGTTTTTTTTACATGTGTTCCATACATGCATAACCATGAGGACTTTTAAATGAGTATGAAAGCACATAATCAAAGTTTTCAAGTAATTCACCCATGCATAACCGTGATGACTTTTAAATGAGAGTGAATACTTGGATATTTTTTTTATTTATTTAAAGAGAGAGAGAGTTTTGCAAAATCATCTTAGCACCATTTAACTTAGAAGGCAAAAAAAATGTTATATCCTTTACTTTAAGTCAACCACTTTTTAAAACAAAGATTTTCAATTAGGATGTACTTCATAATTAACACGTATGAATCTTCCTATATACTAGTTAAACCATTATTATTTGTAATCAAACTTCATTTTTATTTTTGTTAAGACAAATAAATTTTCAAAAATTTCAATTTAATAAACCAAAACCTCATATTTATCTTAGTGTTTCTTTTAAAAATAAATCAAAAGAAAAAATTTATGATTTTTTTTGAAATTATAAAGCAAAAATAAACCATGAAAAAAAAATCGAAGATAAGTCTCCCCCCCACACTTGATTTTGACTGTATCCCCACAGTCAACCCAAGTGGAAGGAGAAAAATAAAATAAAAATCCAATATTTACATGAAAGATGATTATTTACAAGAGATGAGAAAGTATACAGTCAAAAAGTAAATGAAATGATCTTCTAAAGACCGATTCATTTGTCTCGTCAAATGTGTGAGACACAACTTAAGCACGAAAAACCAAACCGTAAAAGATTTTGAAGTTGAATGTTGATTTGGAAAAACGAATGTCGTTTTATTGAAAATTTAATGAGTTGTTTTGTTTTCGATGAATTTTATGTTTGATAAAACAATCTATTGAAATTCAAGTCTATTTTCACCAAATTGAAGTTCAAACTTATCATTGAAAACTTCTTCAAAATTATCGATTTGAAAATCAAAATGGTGATCGAAATTTTCCCCTTCAGAATTCAACAACTCATTTTCAAAAAGTCCATAAAACTCATGTTCGTTAAATTCGACTTTCTTTGTTGGATTATCAACAACTTCATCGTGTAAATCGAGTTTAAAATTCAAAGTTGTCGTATTCAAATTTTCCAAAAAAGGAAAATCGAAGTTTAAATCGAATTTCGCACCCTCAAAAGAACTGAAATCCAACTCAATTACCGTGTTTTCAACAACTTCATTAAGATCATCATTTTCAGTTTCAATAGTTGTTGTTTGAAAATCGTCGATTGTGGTAAAAGATGGATTATCGTTTGACTCGTCACATGTTGGAATTTGATTTTGTTTTTCATGTTGTTTCATATATGTTTCAAACAAAAAATTCGTGTGATCGTCGTAAATTTCGTTCATTTACTCAACAAAATCCAATTTATAGTTATTAACTTGAGAATTTTCGATTTGGACTCGTTGAGAACAATAATTGTCAATTTTGATAAACGATAGATTATTATTTGATTCTTCGAAAGTTGAGATTTGATTACGATTTTCACGAAAAGTTTTGTATTTTTCAAGTAATAAATCCCCGTTATCTTCTTCCACTTGGTCAAAACATTCAAATTTATGATTATTAATTTGAAAACTTTCATTTCGAATTTGTTGATAACCAACGTTTTCAATCGTATCATTATTGAAACTATTTCCATTGCCAAAATTATTTGAAAATTGGTTCACATTTTCTTCTTGATTTTGAAATTCATCTTGAAACTCGAAATTGTATTGGCATGGTTTACACTCGAAATCATTTGAATTTTGAAGTGAATTCAAATTTTGATTATTTTGAAAACCTTGATTCGAGTTATAGCACAAATATGAATTGTACAACTCATTTATCTCTTGATTTTGTTGTGTAGAGAGTTCAAGTAACGACGAAATGCTATTTTCAAGAGCTGAGGTTTGACAATTATTTTGGAAATTTGGTGGTTCAAAATTCGAATTGTTTAAACAAAAGTTGTTGTTAAAATATCCGTACGAATTTGGAGTGAACTCATATGGATTATATTGATTTTCACAACTAAATTCAAGGGAGTAAGAAAAAGGAAACTCAGACATTTTCAAGAATTTTTTTTTGGTTTTTTTATAGAGAAAAATATTTAGAAGTAGAATTTATTTTTCAAAATGGAAAATTGATTTTTGTTTTGTTTTTTGATTTTTCAAATTTTTGTTTTTTGAAAAGATTTTATATTTTTTTTTTGGATTTTTTTATTTTCAAAAAAAACTAAGTTAAGAAATATTTACAATTTTTGTAGTTTTGGATGTTGAATTTTTTTTAATATGCATGAACTAATGCAACTAAATGAATGCAAGGGTCTAATTACAAATGATTTATCCTAAGTTAACCCAAAATTGTATAATCACAAATTGTCTTAGATAAACAAGATAGTTCTCGGCCAGGTAACGGGCAGGGGTTATCGGTGCACCACGAATCACCGTAGCAATGCAACCGAAGGTTTAAGTACCTTCAGAGGAACAACCACTATAATATTTACGAATCACCGTAATATTTATAAATGGTTATTACTCTGCCATAGTCTAGACGCCAAGAAATTAAATTGTTCAAAGAAGACAACTTGTCAATATACAAATAAGAGTTATCGATGTCTAACCTTTATTATTAATCAAATTCTAAGATGAAATGAAAAACTGAAATTAAATGTGAATTAACAATGCAACTACTAATGGATTTATGTTTTTTTTATAAAATTCAAATGCAAGCAACCAACAATGCAAAATGAATAAAAACAAGAGATAAAAGCAGCAATTTTGTTTGAGCTAGCAAGCAGGGCAATTTATTTTAGCAAGCATTTCTGCTCCTTCTGCAATTCTGCTTTGGCAATCTGAAATAAAACACAAGATATATACAATTTTCTTATCAAAGAAATCAAAACAAACCAAATTAAAAAAAACAAAATAAAAAAATGATTTTTTTTAAGGGTAAAGCAAAACTAACTAAAAACAAATTAAACAAAACAAATGAACCAAACTTTTTTTTACAAGACAAAACAAATAAAGCAAAACAAAATAACTCAATATAAACAAAAAAATAAAAATAAAAAAGAGAAAAAAAAGAGAAAAGATTGTACTAATTTTTACAAGAGGCCCCAGCCCAAACTAATGTATACCCGCCCAGACTTCACAATCTAACCGCGTCCTCTATTTGAAAACACACAAAACAAACTAATAATAATAATAATAATCCAATTCCCCTCTTTCTCTACAATCGACCAACATTAAAATCAGAAATCATGTCGAAATTGGGTTGCATAAAATTTTCGAATTCAAGTTACTACTGGCGTGGCGATTGGAATTAGAGGGGCGAAGTCGCGATGGAGCGGTTGCTGAATTGCCTTGGTTGCGTGTTCGTCTGTGGTTTCGGCAATTGGATTTCGAACTTTGGTTCGTGGCAGAGGTGATGGTGATTCGTGGGGGTATTTGAGATGAGGCGTACGTCGTGATTGATTTTGATGGGAGGTTGTGATTCGGTGTTGGCGATTTCGTAATGAAGCTGTGGGTTGTTCTCGAGGAGGAGGTTGGTGGCAATTGTTTGGGTAGCGGTGGCAATTTGTTCAATTGGGGTAATAAAGTTTTTTTTTAAAATGATTGTTGGCCGTATGAGTTTGAGGTAGGGGAGAAAGGAAAGTGTTGTTGACTGGGTGTAAGGTTGATAAGCAGGATTGATGAGTATGCCGACAGTGTATGTACGTTGTGAGTGGTCAGGTATGTATGGGTGTCAGGGCAGTAAGTAGGGCAGTGATATTTGGCTCAACGGTTAGAGATGGTAGACTGATCAGCAACAGTAATGTTTTATGTGAAGTGTGGCTGAGGAGAGTATAATGATAACTGTGTTGTAGAAATCTGCGGTCTTCTATTTCGGTGATGATTGTTATGTGATGGGTGGGCAGTGACAGTATTCGTTTCAGCAGAGGCAAGGTGATGTTGAAGGCAGGAGGTATGAGAAGTATGGTGATGTCAGTAGCAGTTGCTTGTGAAGGCACTGTTTGTATTGAAGAGGCTGTTGAAGAATGGTGGTAAGGGGCAGGTGTTTGATGGTGGGAAGTTTGATATGGTGGTGTTTTAGTTGTGATATGGTAGTAGATGTGCAGGCTTGGTTACAAGGGGGGTGTTGGATGATGCTGGATGAAGGTGAATGTAGTTGAATTTTGTTTGCACGGTTGGTCGGTGCAAGTTGAATGCTGATAGGAGTTGATTTTGTTAAGGAAGATGATGAGTGAAGTGCTACTATAAATGCAGAGAGGTTGTGGTGTGACAGTTTGGAAGCTGAAGTGTAGTTGATGGTCGATGGAATGGTAGTTGATGGAGAGTCGGTGGTTATAAGCAGTTGGAAGTGAAAGGGGAGAATGACAGTTTGAAGTGCAAATGGGTGAGGAGCAGTTACATGCAAACAGAGGGGAGAATGCAACAGTGCAACAGTGTAATTATAACAGAAAAGAAAAGGAAACTTGTGACACTAATATAGAAAATGTAAATGTGATGGAGATTGGAACAAAAATAGTTTTTTTTTTGGAAATTGTTAGTGTTTTTTATTTTAACTAGAATGCAAATGAAAATGCAAAACAAACAAGAACACAAACAAATGCATACAAAAACCAAACAAACACATAATATTTTTTAAATGCAAACACACAAAATAAAAAACACAAAAATCAAAAGAAAAATAATCTGAAGAATAGAAAATCAAAATCAAAACAAATCCTCGGCAATGGCGCCAAAAACTTGTTCGTCGAAGGAAATTCTAGTGGTTTAGAAAACCGTCGGACAAATTTAGATTTAAAATTAACCGCAAGCACACGGTGTACGAATGTAGCACATGGCGAATACGGGTCGATCCATAGGGAATTGTTGATTTAAATTTCCTACTCAATCAAATTAACCCAAAGTTGAGAGCGTGTTTAGCAAGAAAATGAGAAAATGAACTAACTAACAAAAAGAAAAGAAATGCAAATATGAGAGTTAAATGAAAATTTAGAGAATAAATCCACTCTCTAGATCATGTAGTTCAACACATGAAATCATGATTTCTCTTTATGGTCATTAGTGGTTTAATTGATGTGTTTATTATAAGTGTGGCATATTTGAGCTATTGATTAGTCAACATAAGCCATCAAACTATAACACACCCCTTAAAGCACTTACTAACTCTCATGAAACTTGACAAAGAAGATGAGAATGATATCTATTTTAAGTATGGCCTATTAACTATTGATTAGAAATATAGACCATCAAATTTTAATTTCAAATCACTTTCTTATGTGATAATCATAATTTGATGAAGAGACATTTGTATTAGTGATTGTTTAAGCATAGCCTATTTAGTGTCAACAATATAGGCTATCAAATTCAAAGAAAAAATAACAAATAAAACACCTTATTAATCATCATTAAGCACAAAAAGAGAGCATGAATTAACAAATAATTAGAGCTACATAATTAGAGAGCTTCATTACTCCCCAAATTGAAGGGGTTTAGCCTCTCATATTTGTCATTAAAAAAACAAATGTAGCTCACAACATGAAAGCAAAATAAAGAGGAAAAAGAGAGCAAAATTAAAAGATAAGCTAATTAACTTGCACAAAAGAAAAGAGATCTACACTACAACATAAAAAAGAGGCATGTAAAAGGAAAGAGCATGTATTAATAACATAAAAAAAAAAGAAAATTTACATGAAAATAAAAATGGCTAAGTAGCCATGAAAAGAGAAAGAGAGCTTTCTTTTATTTGATCTAAACTAAACTAAAGAGAAGGAGTCATAAGAGAGACTAAGTAAGAGATGAGGGAGGTTACATGCAGCATAAGGGGTTATTTACACAAGCATGAAACCCTAATCCATATTTTTGGGGAATGCCCAAAATACCCTTGAGAAAGTGTGGAGGCCAAGTAATCATTAGCTTCTACTAATCACCATTTAAGTGTACATGAAGATATTAATTTCATAAGCATGTGCATTAGCCTCTAATTTGTACATTAAGGTAGGTGGGTAGGTGGGGTCCTCCATGTTCTTCACTTTGAATTATTTCCATCTCCATTCCTTTGTATTTATTTTGCATGCATGTGTCTTCATAAAACCACTCCTATTTGAGATCAAATTCGTACACAAGTATATATAAATTTCCAATTAATTTTTCTCAAAGAAATAATGCACACAAATGACCGTTTTGCCCCTATATGAAGATGGATATGTGACAATTTGGAATTAATATGGATTTTGGTTAAAACAAATTAAAATATCCAATATGATCATTTATTTAATTTAAGTAGAGTAAATATGGTGGTAAAAATATGCACATTTACTTCCACATCAGACTTCATCGATGAGTTGCCAAGAACCAGAAAAGGGAACGAAGGAGTGTGGGTAATTGTAGATAGGCTGACCAAGAGCGCCCACTTTATCCCAGTTAAGGTAACCGGAACTACAACTTCATTAGCAGAGATTTTCATGAAAGAGATTGTTAGACTACACAGAGTCCCGATCAGCATTGTGAATAATCGTGATACCAGCAAATTTTGGGATGCTCTGCAAACAGCTCTTGGAACGAGGTTGAGTTTAAGTAGCGCTTATCATCCTCAAACCGATGGTCATACAGAGAGGCTAAATTGCATTCTTGAAGATATGTTGAGAGTTTGCATCCCGGATTTCAGCGGATCTTCGGAGGACCAGCTTCACTAGGTAGAATTCTCATACAGTAATAGTTATCAGGAAAGTATTAAGATGGCACCATACGAAGATTTGTACGGAAGACCCTGTAGATCACCATCTTGTTGGGTAGAATCCGGAGATTGTCGTATACTTGGTCCAGATTTGATTCGGAAGGCATCGACAAAGGTTGAGCTGATCAAGAAAAGGATGAAAGCATCCCAAGATCGTCAAAAAAACTATGCAAATAAGAGACAGAGGAATCTGGAATTCGAAGTTGGAGATTTAGTGCTCGTCAAGATTTCCCCGATCAAAGGAGCAATCAGATTTGGTTAAACTTGAAAGCAAGCTCCAAGATATATTGGACCTTTCCGTGTTCTCGATGGTGCTTTTCCATATAGGATTGAATTATCAGATCGGATGGCTGGGATTCACAATGTATTTCATGTATCTCATTTGAGGAAGTACGTGTACGACCTATCACTAGTTGTAGAACCAGTAGTTCAGGAAGATTTGGAAGTCGAACCGAACTTAAATGTCGTCAGACATCCAGTTCAGATTGTAGACCGAGATGAGAAGGAGCTTCGGAACAAAGTTGTGAAGCTAGTTAAGATTCAATGAAGTGAGGATCCCAAACATTGTACTTGGGAAACTCTAGATAGTATAAGGAAGGCCTATCCCGAATTGTGGCAGGATAGTTAAGAGTGTTTGTTTGAATGAATTATTTTCTTTGGTTGTTATATATGGCGGATGTGTATGCTTTGCTGTTTGAATTTAAAAACTTTTGATGGATAATTAAATTCTCTCTTGATTTTAATATTACAGTGATGAAATTTTGTTAAGGGGGGAGGAATGTGACAACCCAGGATTTTTGGCAATATTAATTTGATAATCTTCTAATATAATTATTTAAATTTACAAAACTTATCTTTTCAGACAAATAAAATATGCTTTCTAATTTCTATTGTACATATATAGATAGCGAATAGAAACTATGACTTGAATTCAATGTAAATTCTCAATATATAAATTTAAATTTAAATTCTGCATTTTTAAACATTTGAGATAAGTATATATATAGTTAGTAATTAAAATATTTAAAACTTAAGTTTAAAATTTAAATAAAAATAAATAAAAGGTTTATAATATTTACTTTGAGCTACACATGAAATAAATAAATAAAAATATACTAATATATGTATATAGACATTTGTAAGCTAGGAGAAGATATACAAGTGTTAAAATTGTTTTTTACATTTAATAAAAAAGGAAAAATGATTAAAGAGAGAAGCTAAGGGCTGTATACAGGTAATTTCTCTTTTAAATATTCATCTCAACTTCTTCTTTCTTTTCTTTGAAACAAAGAAAACCAGAAAATAAAAAGAGAATAACAATCAACTTCACCAAGTTTGAACTAAGCAAAGCAAGATTCAAATTCAAGTTCATCTCAACTAAAAGAAGATCAGATCAAAATGAAGCTGCAATTTTCCAGATTTCAAAACTGTGTTTCTATGTTCTAAGTTTAAAGTGAGTAAACTTTAACCTTTTAAGTGAAATAATCTTTATAGCTTGTGCTTGCAACAATTGATGGTAGTAATGACTTGAATATGATTTGCATGGATGGGAAATGTGTTTTGCTTGGGTGTATAAGTTGAAGTTGCTGTGTGTATATATTTGCATGTCTCTGTTGGTTTTAATAGACCCAAATTGCATTAAAAAAAATTAATTTCTCTTCACACAATCACTTCTGGGTTATGATCATCAAAGGAAACTTGTTTGAATTACTATTTTTAAAAATGGTTTCAAGAGAAGTTATTAAGTAATTATCAGGTAAGAACGAATTTACAGTAAAAAAAAAAAACATCCCAGAAATCGACCAACACAATTTCCTGTTGTACTTACATAATTGGATTCCTTTTTAAAAATGATGATTTTTGGTGGAAGTTTTGTGATTTTTAAGTTTGTATTTGGGCAGGAATTGTGAGTTGATCGAGATCAGGTCTTTTTCCAATCTTCGACGATAGGAGCTTAGAGGGAAGTCAGGGTTGTTGCTGGAGGTAGCTCGTGGGCCGAGGATCATAGGCAAAATGGTCGGAGGTTTTTCTGTTTGGCATAGCGACGGCGAAGTAGGGTTTTAGGCTTTGGTTTGGTCGAAGTTGTTGTCAAGCCGAATACGGCGTCGTGGCGACATCGAGTTAGGCCGGAATAGGGGGAAATGGGAGGTGATTGTGTGGCGAAGGTCGGGTCGTGATGACGAGGCTTATGGTGGTCGGAGGTGGCGGTGCAAGGTGGTTTTGGTGATCGGGTTTCATTCCAGTGGGTGCTCATCATGCTCGATTTTGATGTGAGGGTTCGATCAAGGATCTAGGTGGTCGGGACAATCGAGCGTGTCGTCGGCGATGGGTCGGAGGTGGTGACGTTGGTCGGAACAACATCAGCCATGTGTGCATGTGTACGGTGCACACGCGTTCATGTGTTTGGGTTGAGTTGTTGCTGTAGTTAGAATATGAGAGGAAGTAAGGAAAAGAAAAGGGAGGAAGGGAAAGGATTGGGGTTGGGTTTTCTAAAAAAAACATGATAAGTATAAAAGCATAAGGATAAAAGTAAAAGCATAAGCATAAACAAACAAGTTTTTCCCAAGCAAGTTTTCCTAACCAATTCTTTTAAATGTTAAATGTTTACTCAATATTGTTTAGTTAAAGGTTATATGAATAATTTATTTTAACTTAAATTAATTAAGCTTAGAATAATTTATTTATATGTCCATTATTTTAATTAATTCCTAAGTTTATTAAATTAAAATTAAAGAATGTAATTAAGTAGATAGTTAAAGAAAAGGAAAATGTTTTTTTAAAACTTTTAATTAGTCAAAGGTCTTAAGTTATTTTATATGTTAATAATAAATTAATTCCAATATTTAAGTTAAATAAAATATAAATGGCTTGTAAATAGTTAATGACAATTAAGTATGATTATAACTAAATTATTTTATTTTTAAATTAATTGGATGATTGTGGACTAGTTAATCTAGCCTACGGATGATTAATTTGAATTAAATGCTTTGGATTGTTTAATATTCCTAGTATGATAATTTGTGATATTCTGTGATATGAAATGCCTTGGTTTGAACTGTAATAAATGTGAGTTATTTCTTAAATAGATATCAACGATGAAATTGCTGCGTGGATATGACATTCTGAATTTAAATTAGATTGTTTTACTTAAACAACTTGGCCTTAAAAGACGACGTTTGGATTTCGATGAGATCGGGATCGCATATCAAATTGTTGTCCGAAAACCACATCGATCCAAATAAGCGATAGGTCATGAAATCTCAAGTGAAGATCGGGAATGAAGATTCAGAATGAAAGGGCCATTTATCGCTAACTCTGATGGTGATTCCAAAATGAGTGTAGCGGAGATAGTGCCTCCGGTTCAGTTCGGACCTGGAACGGACTTGTATGGACGAATGCTATCAAACCATCATCATTGGAGGACGGTGAGCATTCCAAGAAATGTGTGCTATAAAGGTAATCGTAGCCTCAAGCCTCATCAACCGGAAATGTCTAAAACAGGGGAGGTGCAGCAAGGCTAAGTTGGTAGCACCAAATTAGGATAAGATTTTCTCCTGTCTATATGTCCTTTTTTATTCGAGCTGTGTGGGTGGTTATTGGCCCCAACCACGGGGTTAGCTTTTTCGGACTATCCAGTAAGGGGTAGCTCCAGGCTTGTGTTGCAGAGGTTCGGAAGATATCCTCGGTACGCTGATCTAGACCACGTACTATGACGGGCGGTACCCCAGTAGCCCTGCCATTGTATGGGACCCAATCTCCAATAAGTGCCTTCGAACTTGATTGTATACCTATTATACTGGAATTTAATGAATGCAACAATTTCGGCTATGTGAATAATTTATTTGAAAACCATAGACACTATTATAATATCACTGGATTTCCTATGAAATGTTTTAGTTATCGTAAGGGAAAAACTTATCTGTGTTTATTTGCGGTGAGTCTTACGAGATACCCTTGATTTCAAATGATTTTCAAATTTAAACAAAACTTAAATCGTTTACTCACACTAGACCCATGTCTGACTCGGGGTTTATTTTTCGTTTTTCCTAAACTCTTGGTTAGTCCAATTTTTATGAGTAGCCAAGTGATCCAGATTGGCTTTGACGTATTTTGGAGGAAGACTTAGAGCAGAAGGCTATTGCGTACCTAGTTATATCTGTTTCCGTTGTCTTAGTATCTTTGATTGCCTTTTGGGTTGTGATGTATAGGCAGGTCATCACGATTGTCTAGTGTGATGAATGTATAGCTGAATGGCTCTGATGTATGGCATTAGGGACTACAGTGTTATATATATGTGATGTAATATATTTATCTCGTTCCCCTGTGAGACTCTGTGGTTGTTTAGTTCTTTCTTTCTATCTATTTCTTTTCTACCTATTTCTTTCTTATCTTATGGCACGTCTTTCTATGTAATGAAGGGAGGGTCATCACACTCTGGGGACTCAGAGTACTCCAGTCCACACTCTAGGGACTTAGAGATTATTAAGTTTTGCGCAAGCATCCATACGCCAGACAGAATAACACAATTTAATTTTTGCTATGGAATTACAATAGATGGAACATCGACAGTTCACAGAAAAGTGGCTTCAAGCCTTTATTATCAATAATCAAATAGGGATAACTGAATTGTCTTATTACATGCCAAAAACAAAAGAACAACTAAAGAAAAGCATACTGGAAACAATTACTACTAAAATGCAAAATAAATGGGCTAAGTGTAATAGCAACGCAGGTGTTCGCTATTCCATGCTCGAGGGAGTGTCATGCCATCGACGGTCGCTAGCTTGAAAGTTCTGTCTCCAAGCTTCCGTTCGACGACGTACGGACCTTCCCACATGGGATTCATATGTGTTGGGGGCAGAAACACTCATTTTAAAACAAGATCTCCTTCATAAAAGGCTCTCGTCAGGCTTTTTCATTATAATATCGAGCGACTTGATGCCTATATGCAGCCGCCCTCAAATCTGCTTCTTTACGTTTTTCGTCAACAAAGTCCAGTGATTCCAACAGGAGATCCCGATTCATTTTAGGATTGTAGTGAGTCACATGATGAGAAGGAACTTCAAGTTCCACGGGTATAACAGCTTCAGTGCCATATGCTAAGGCGAACGGAGTGTGGCCAGTTCGGACTTGTGGGTGGTTCTGTAAGCCCAGAGCGCTCTCGCAAGCTCATCAACCCACTTTCCTTTAGCCTCTTCCAAACGGTTTTTCAATATGGACTTGATTATTTTGTTCATAGCTTCAACTTGTCCATTGGCTTTGGGATGAGCCACTGCTGCAAACCTTTTCTCAATGCGATGCCTTCGACAAAACTCTTTAAACTTCCTACTCTCGAATCGAGTTCCATCGTCCATAGTGATAATTCCTGGGAGGCCAAAACGGCATATGATGTTCTGAACAACGAAATTAATGACTTGTTTTGTGGTGATTGTAGCTAAGGGCTCCGCTTCCGCCCACTTGATAAAATAATCGAATGCAACAATCGAGTATTTTGCACCACCTTTGTTGATCGGCAAGGAATAGATTATATCGATTCCCCATATTGCAAACGGCCAAGGACTAACCATTTGTGTGAGCTCCGTTGGCGGAGCTCTCGGGATCTTCACACATATTTGGCATTTGTCGCATCTTCGCACATAGTCCGTAGCATCCCGATTAACAGTTGGCCAATAGTATCCATAGTGGAGGATCTTTTTTGCTAATGTCTGCCCCCCAGTATGTTCGCTACATTCCCCTTCGTGAACTTCTTTTAAGACACGTTTTATCTCATTGTGGGAAATGCACCGAATTAGGGAAACCGAGAATCCCTTCTGATACATTATTCCACCCTACATCAGATATCGCGAATCTTTGCAAATGACTTGTCATCTTTATCTCTTCTTTTCATGCAAAGCCCCGTGTAGCAGGTATTGCTTGAATGGGGTTATCCATGAACCCTTCTCGATTTCTGTTTCTAACAGAGATCTACATCCATCTCGTTTATACTTGAAGCACATAAGATTCCGACGGGAACCAAACCCATCTGCTGTACATCACCATTGCTCGTGAATTTTACCAATGAATCGGCTTCACCATTCTGTTCGCGTGGAATGTGTGAAGTATCGTAATATTCAAGGCCTGCCAAGAGCTCTTGAACCCGTGCAAGGTATGGGGCAAGTCTTTGCCCTTTTGCTTGATAGTCTCCCCATACATGGTAAACCACCAATTGTGAGTCAAAAAAGATCTCAACCGGTTTTACTCCAAGTTCCCTGGCGAGTTTTAAGCCGGTAATCAATGGTTCATACTCGGCTTCATTATTCATAGCTGGAAAATAGAGCTTCAAAGCATAAAAAATCGATCGATTTTCGAGAGTCACAAGAATAACACCATCCCTGGAACAACAGTCATTAGATGCCCCATTGATGTATAACTTCCATCAAATAGGGGGATAGCATCATCAATATTTTGCTAGTCAAGTATTGTGAACTCTGTAATACATTCTGCTAGCGCCTGTTTGGATAGCTCTCCATGGCAGGTAGGTGATATCGAATTGACTCAACTTGATGTTCCACTTTAGCAACCTTCCAAAGGTTTCTGGTCGCTTGGGCACCTGTCGTGGAGGTTGATCGGTATAAACATTGATCGGGTGTGTCTAAAAATACAAATGAAGCTTACGTGATGCGATCATCAAGCAGTAGACTAGCTCTCGATTTTAGGATAGTTCCTTTCTGCCCCTGTTAAAAGTTTACTGACATAGTACACCGGCTTTTGAATTTGGTCCTTCTCGCGAACCTAGGTTGCACTGATGGCATGTTGAGACACATCTAAGTATACATATAATAATTCATGGTCCATAGTCTTTGACAGAACCGGGGGACTTTCTAAATGTCTTACCAGAGCTCGGAATGCATCTTAATAGTCATGTATCCATTCAAAGTTTCTCTTCCCTTTCTTTATCACATCGAAGAAGGGAATACACTTGTCTGTTGCTCTGGATATGAATTGGCTCAATGCGCCACTTTTCCGTTCAAACTCTATATTTGTTTTATTGTTTTGGGTACTTGTGTGTCTCGAATAGCCTGAATCTTTTCTGGGTTAGCTTTAATTCCTCGTGCATTAACAATGAACCCAAAAACATTCCTGACGCAATGCCAAAGGAACATTTCAGAGGATTGATTTTCATTCTGTAATACTGAGTATATCAAACATTTCCGCCGAGTCCCGTATGTGGTCGTTTGACTGCCGTGACTTCATGAGAATGTCATCCACATAGACTTCCATTATTCTACTAATTTGGTCTTTAAACATCCGATTTACTAAGTGCTGATAAGTCACTCCTGTGTTCTTCAACCCAAAAGGCATCATCACATAACAATACAGTCCGACATCCATGACAAAATTAGTGTATTCCTGATCTGGAATGTGCATTGGGATTTGATTGTATCCCGAATACACGTCCATAAATGAATATAACTTGTGTCCGGTAGTTGAATCGACAGTTGGTCAATTCTGGGCAAAGGGAAACTATCCTTAGGGCGTTCAAGTCAGAGTAATCGACACAGGTCCTCCATTTCCCATTCAGTTTTCTCACTAGTACGGGTTTAGAAACCCATTTAGAGTAGAGGGCGTCGCCGACGTACCCATTGGCTTTGAGTTTGTCCACCTCCTCTTTGAGAGTAGCAGATGTCTACGGCTCTATGCTTTTCCGTTTCATTGGCACATATTTTGGGTCTATGTTAAACATATGACTCGCAATGGCGGGAGAAATCTTGCACATATCAGAATGTGTTCAAGCGAAAACATCCAGAATATTCGCTCGGAGGAAATTAGTAAGATCCTCGATCATCAAGGGGCTAAGTTGTGATCCAATTTTAAGTACCCGCGATGGGTCATCACGGTTGACTAGAATGTCAATCGTCAGTTCAGCCGGTGCTGCTTTTGCTTCCTTGGGTTCCTCATCATCATCCCTCGGATCTATGTCTCTATAGATCCGATCATGATGCCCGAGCCAGGGCTCGAGCATTACTTATCAATCTTCAGTGACTCGGCTGCGGACAGAGTTATCTGCAACCTTTCCTTTCTCTCTTTGCTAGGCCTCTCTCAGCTCGGCCACATAACATGCGCGACCAGTCGCCTGATCGCCATGCACAACACCAACTCCTTTGTGTGTCGGAAATTTCAAGGTTAAGCACCATGGGGCCAAAGCTGCCCTAAACTCCACCAGGGCCGGTCCACCTAGAAACACATTATACGGGGAATCGACATTCAAAACAATGAATGGTAGGATCCGCACCCTCCTACGTTCACCTTTCCTAAGTTCCACTAGCAATTCAACAAAATGTACTGCATCAGTAACTGCACCATTAAAACCGTGAATACAGGCTTTAGATGGCTTTAGATCCTCCGTCACCATCTTCATCTGGTCATACGCTTTTTTGAAGATGATGTTAACAGAATTTCCACAATTAATCAGCATTCTCCTTACAAACACTGGTCCGATCGTAGCCGAGATGACCATTGGGTCAATAGTAGGTGCCTCCACCTGGTCAGCATCTCTACTCCTGAATACTATATCATCCGTCATCATGCGTTATCGTTTAACAGAGGTACCATCTTCCATGTTTGAACAACATTAGAAATCTGTATGCTTTAAGGAACTAGCATAACGCTCCATTTCTTGCCAATTCTTTTCTGCAGGATGAGGCATGCCAACTATCATGTTTATGACTAGTCTTCCTACAATCCGAGTAGGTTCCTTAGGATGGCGTGGAGCTTGCCCACGACTGGGGTCTGGTGTTCCTTGCCTGCCTTCTTATGTGTTCTTGACGAACTCCTGTAACTATTTCTGTCGAATCAGCTTTTCTATAGCATTGTAGAGAAGCCTACAATCCTTAATGTTGTGCCCATAAGTCTCATGGAAGCGGCAATACTTCCCAGTCCACTTTTGTTCCTCAGCGGATCCTTTTGGGCATGGCTTTCGATATTGAAAAGTGTTACAAATCGATAGGTAAATGTTTTCCAGAGATGCATTCAGAGGAATGTATATGTTGTAAGTTGGGATCCTCGGTTTCCACTTTCCTGCTTCACTTTTCTTTCTGGGATTTCCTCCTCCGGATCATTTAGATTGCTCTGGCTTGTTTTGAACATTGACCTGGACCTTTCCAAAGTTATTACCAGATTGTTTCACAGCGATGTTCCTTTGCACATTCTCCTTGCTAGGCCCTGGTGCATTGTCTCGGCTCGTCCACTTAGATTCCTCTCTCCTTATGAATTGACGCGCCTTTGAGTAAAAACATTCCAGTGTAGTCGGAGGTTTTCCTGTCAGCCAATCACCAAATTCTGAATTCAGATTTACTCCTCGCATCACGACCATTAGAATAACATGGTCATTGGGGTTTCTAACTTCAATAGCGACAACGTGGAATCTTTGTAAGTACTCCTTTAATGACTTCCCTAGAGCCTGTTTCACACTGGACAAAGACATCTTGTCCTTGGGATGAGTGGCATGAATCCTGAACTGTTCCACAAATTTCATTGCTAACTCATCAAAGTTGGATATAGACCGTGGAGGAAGTCGGGTGAACCACATGGTAGCGATTCCAGATAAAGTTATTGTGAAGCATCTACATTTAGTTGCATCGTTTGCCCTAGCTAAATCCATCATCCACTCATATCTCATTACATGCTGTCGTAGATCAGTTTTCCCTTCATAGGCTGGAATAGTCGGCATAGTAAACTTCCTGGGGTACTCAACATGTAGGATAACATCCGTGAATGGGGTATGGCTCCTGGATATGCCCAATCATCATTAGATAAGCCTTGATTTTCCCTTATCAGCTGCCTGACCATAGTTGATAGTTCTGGGATTTGTATGCAAGATGGCAAGTTAGAATCTGTCCTGCGGGACAGTTCTGGTTATCGTCTCCTTTGTTGTCGATCCAACAAACGTGCATCCTGAGGAGCTGCCTCATTGTGACCTTGTTGAGATGGTTGTCCAGTTTCCACTCGTGCTTTCGATCCTAAATTTCTTGTTCCAGCTTGGGTGTGATTTCCCTAGGTAAGTGTGGGGCCATGGGTCTAGGTAGGGAACCTGGACAATCCTTGGTTGATCGATCTGCAGCATCTGTTTGCGTTGTTTCAGTTCTACGGCGCCTATGCTTGGGAGGTTCATCGGACGAGGAAGAGCTGTCGGACAAGGAGTAGGAAGCCAGAATTCCTCCATCATTCTAATGCTGTTGCTGAGTAAGCTGAGTCATGAGGTTGGCGTGAGCTTGAATCTGTTCGCTAAGTTGTCTCCTGCTTTCCACGAGTTCTCTCATCAGCTCGTTAAACTCTGTTCTAGTGACAACTTCCATTTGGTTGTGGGTGGTGATAGTCCCTGCGCTTGGATTAGCTTGTTGATTGCTAGGTCCTACTTGTGGGACGCTAACGGTCTCAATAACATCCGCATTGTGGGATGCTGATCTAGTACGTGGTCTTTCTATTGTAGAGTTATTGGTAGGAACTCTATGTAGAATCAACGGACTTCTTGTGAATGACTTGGATCTCCTTTGGGTTTTTTTTTCAATCCAGTAGCGACTAAGTAGATCCTAATAACCTTTGAATGCTATTCTTAGTGAAAATGCCAAAATGTTGGCACCAAAAGTGGTCACTAACAACCTTGAGTAGGATTATGTAGAGAGATTAATGAAGAAAATAAATTTAAACTGAGGAATGTATGCAAAATTAACTGTAGAAAAAAGAACGACGAAATTATAGTGGTTCGGCGTAACTGCCTACGTCTACTGTTAATGTAAATTTTATTGCTTTCCTTTAGGACTTGAACACAGATACAATCCGTAGACAATTAACTTAAATACAAATTATTACTGAAAGGAAGTTAGCGTAGAAAATGGCAGGGTGTCCCCGAAGTTCTGCGAAAAAAGGTCCCTTTTCACTATGCCCCCGCCCCTCTATTTATAGGCGAAGATAGGCTGGACTTCCTCCGTGGGTCTAGAAACAAGGTACTTCGGCCCATAGTAGGCGATTTCTGCGCACTGAGCTTGGTATGTCGAACGAGTCACGCCGAATGGTAAATGCCGATCGAGAGATGCCGACCATCATGGCTGGTCGGTGGTCAATTGCCAAATTTCTCAAAGTATGTCCTCAAAAGACTCAGAGCAACTCACAATTGAAGTTGGAATGGGACAATACTGAACCCCTTACCTCGATGTTGGTCTCAAGAATAAGTCATATCCCCCATCTTTCCCTGAAATAGCTATACCGAACACTTGCGCCGAACGATGCCTACCGAGCGACACTTTGCCAAACGATGTTGGCCGAGCGGTATTTGCCGAACGAAGTTACGAAGTTAGCCGAGCGGTATTGGCCGAATGCTCCACGGCCGACCGCTTTTGCCACGCGATCCCTCCTAGAACATGCTGACCGAACCACCTCTTGTCCAAACACACCGGGCCTTGAATTGGCCGAACGATGTTTCCTCATCAAGACCGAGTGGTGAGCGGCCGAACCACCATGGTCGAACAACATATATTGACCGCAAACTGAACCACCTCTTTTCCAAACACACTGTGCCTTGAATTGGATGAACGATGATTCACTCTTCAAGTCTCGAGCGGTGAGTGGCCGAACCACAATGGCCGAACCATGTATATAGGCCGAGCCATGCAACCGGGTAACAAAAACTATTTATTTGAATATTTAATATTATTAATTATTCCCCAATCAAAGTAGTGAAATTTCGGGTCGTTGCATGAACAGAACCCGAGATGGTGTGACCTGGGTCTCAGTCCAGTTCATAACCAGTCCTCTGGTCATCTCGACTGGTGCACCAGTTGATATGCCTGGGTTGAGCCCTAGGCATCTCCAGCCATGCTCCGTTTCCCGATTGGTAGTGTTTTCTTCGCTTATTTTATCCTATACTTCTACTATACTGAAATAGACATCATGCAAGAATAAAAATATTTGTATTTTGATGTGAATCAAGATCATATGAAGTGCTTTTCACAACCATAGATTTGAACAACAAAAGCTATGTGTAACATAAGGGTTTTGAGACCTAGTTCACATCAAATTCATTAAAAACATCAAATAGCAACAAACATCCATTTATAGTCAAGAAGTATGAGATTAACTCACCAAAACAAAGGTTGAATGGATAGCAATAGAGCAGATTTTCCTAGATTGAATACTTTTAGCTACAACCTAGGGCATATTTCGAAGATTGAAGAAAAAGATTAAAACCCTAATCAGAAACCGAAATTAACAACCAAATTGGACATACTAAAGATGGAGAAGATTACCTGAATTCAACCTAAACAATTATTGATCAAAACTCTATTGATTTTTCTACCTGAATTTGGGAATTAGTTAGATCTAGGTTTAAGTTTGTAGGAGCATTCATACTTTTAGTTTGTTGGATGAGAATGAGAATGAGAATATATGTACTTTTTTCCTACCTTTATTTCCTGTACTTGGACCAAAAAGGTTTTTCTTGAACCCAATAAGCAAAGTGTTGCTAATTCTTTTCTATGAGAAAAGTGTTACTAACATACTTTCTCCATTACTATAAGAATACTAATTGTACTAAGCTATGTTTTATTATTATTATTATTATTATTATTATTATTATTATTTTTCAAACATTGTTTTACCCAAATTTTGCACAAAATAATTAACATGTAAAGATTCTCATTCTTATTAATATTAAAGAATCTTATTTATAAACCACCTTTTTTCATTTCAATCAATATTTCATTTAACATGTTGAGATTTCATAATATTTCAACAAATGCCAAAATAATAAAAATTACTATTTTCATAGATATTACGATGTACTGAAAAATTGTAACAGATCTCTTATAAATAAAAATTATTATTATTATTATTTGGACAAAATAAAGTTTCGATTGCTATAAATCTCATTTTTAATAATAAATATCAACATTAACATTTCTATTAAATTTATTACATTCTTGTTACAATAATTACAAATGGAAAAATGTCTATCACTACTTTCTATCCAAATCAGCAAGTGAATGTACTATCTTAATAACAAAATTATTTTCCATATAATTTATTGAAATCAAATTTTTCTCCAGCTTATTCATATATTAGCCATTGTAAAATTTAAGTTACAAAAGTACCCAATTTATTTACCCCAAATCAATTTCAATTTGGTAACTATAATTAAATTTCCCTGAATTCGTCTTAAAAATTAAGTAAGATAACTTATAAATCATAGATTTAATGTCAGGTAATCTCGACTAGAGTTCTTACAGACTCCACCTTACAAAATTTGCGTCCTGTAATCTCCATATGGGAAAATCTATTACAAACTACTAAGAATGTATATTCTTGAAGGAGATTGAGTTATAATCGTGGGATAACTTAGAGCAAGAGACTCCCCATTAATAACTTATGAAAATTACACAGGATGTGTTCGCTCGATGAATTCTCATGTACAATAAGGATTCTATGTCAAAGAATAGAATCAGAATCCCTAAAGTGTTTCCAAGGATGAAACACATAAAGGACACTATAGATGCAAGCAAAATGAATAGCTAAGAAATCTTAGTAAGCAATAAGGCCACTACACTCAATGGTTAGGTAGATTCCCAAATATCAAAGAGTCAATACCCCAAATTGACTAAAATATCAATCATCCAACATGAAAGAAACACATGTAAAAATTCGATTTTCAACAGAAATTTCAAAGATCTTACCAAAAGTTTTCACAAATTACATTCCTCGACTTAAGCCAAGAAGAGAGTGGTCGATTTGATTTCCCAAACAATGTTTCGAAAGGAGTCATATCGCTATTATATTACAAACTGTCAATATTGTAAAAACCAAGGTAGTTATAATCCTCTTAGCTTCTACCCGAGTCGAAATACTAGGATTAAGTTGATTTCTAAGATTTTATCTACATTCAAATCATTAAGCATTCTCTATTTGATTTTGCCCATTAGATATAGTGTGACGCCCCACCTCTATACCCACGCTAGCCAAGAACATTACTGTGAATGCTGTCAACTAGCATGGAGAATAAGGTTGTTGAGGAGCGACCATCTGTATAATTGCTTTGTGCGAGTACCGATATACCGGATAAAAATATAACTTTTCATCTCAAGAGGAAATCCGACATACCGACACAAACTCAAAGCTACTACACAGTGGCTATAATTTCTTCGGAAACAAATATAGAAATAAACATAACATAAATCAGTCATAGACGATTCATATCACAAAGGCGGAAATAGATATGAATATTACACATAAAAGTGTACATCAGAGTAGTGGTCTAAAAAGATCCACAATAATACAAAAGAATAGCAACACGTGCTATACAAAAGAATACATCTACGAGTCTAAATCCCAAGCGTATACAACAAAATAAACTACTAATCTAAGTAGTTTGCCAAAAGTCAGAGGGATCAATCCCAAGAGAGAAGTCAAGCAGAAGCACCTGTAACATCTCGGTCTGACCCGAGTATTATTTAATAAGAAAATAATAAACGGATCAGTCTAGCTATAAATATCAGATGAAGTGATATATAATAAGAGATATGACATAAACATATAATAATCAGAATGCCAAGCTATGATAAATAAGTAAATTGGAAATCAACAAGAGATTAATCAATATCACAATAATCTACTCAAGATAAAAAGGAATGTCATACTCCTAATTTCATTCACCAAGCCACAATATATGACACATATATCAATGCCCATCGTAAAAGTTGGTGAAACATAAATTCCAGAATTCAACATACGAGATCCAGAAATCACAAGGAAAGGATCAACGACGTCGTACAGCGGGACATCCGATGAACCAAATCACAAAGACATAGCACGATGCTAGTCTAAAACCTAAAATGATCGTCATGATCAAAGAGAAGTGTCGATTACACTAAGCTAGTAAATATATGAGCTTAGCTTCATGTCCCATAACCACTAGCTTAACTTAAATATTTACGAACAAATTGTAGATCTCCACTAGAAAATTGTCACAAGAGATTCAATCGAACAAGTCCAAGAATTAACCGACGAAGTAAACGCAAGCGTTTCATACCACTCGTTTTACTAAGTCGTTTAATTAGATTTCTCATACGAGTGAGGTAAAGGTTTGTATATACTAATAGATTGGAAAACGGTTTTATAAATGAATTTGGTATTAAAATAGTATTGAAATCGTTTGAGGAAAGAGTTTTGATATTTACTACTAGTATAGAAAACCTTTATATTTTTAAAGTGACAAAGCACAAGGGGGATTGTAGAAACGATCAATCACAAAGATCACATTCGAAGATGTGAATAAAAATCCAATGAAATCGATAAAGGATCCATCGAAGTGGATATATCTAAAATTCCCAAAGAAAATAAGTCATCAAAGATGATAATAAATGATGAAATAAATAGGATCATCACGAATCGATTTAAATTGGAAATTCAATCCAAAAAGGCAAATTGGACTAAAACAGCAGGTTCAGTCGACTGAACAGAGTTTTCAGTCGACTGACCCTGTGCCTGGAAATTTTCCAGGTTCAGGAAACTTTCTGTTTCCAGTTTCAGTCGACTGTGCAGAGTTTTTCAGTCGACTGAATCATGCCTGGAAACTCTCGGGTTTCAGGTTCAGTCGACTGAACAGAGTTTTCAGTCGACTGAATCATGCCTGGGCTGTTTTTCAGCCTTATTCAAATGAAGAGCAAATTCTTCCAAAATGCAAATCAAAAGCAAAGACATCGATGTAGTACAACGGTACATCCGATGAATCAAATAGCAAAGACATCGATGTAGTACAACGGTACATCCGATGAATCAAAAGAAAAGACATCGATGTAGTACAACGGTACATCCGATGAATCAAATAGCAAAGACATCGATGTAGTACAACGGTACATCCGATGAATCAAATAGCAAAGACATCGATGTAGTACAACGGTACATCCGATGAATCAAATAGCAAAGACATCGATGTAGTACAACGGTACATCCGATGAATCAAAAGCAAAGACATCGATGTAGTACAACGGTACATCCGATGAATCAAATAGCAAAGACATCGATGTAGTACAACGGTACATCCGATGAATCAAATAGCAAAGACATCGATGTAGTACAACGGTACATCCGATGAATCAAAAGAGAAGACATCGATGTAGTACAACGGTACATCCGATGAATCAAATAGCAAAGACATCGATGTAGTACAACGGTACATCCGATGAATCAAAAGCAAAGACATCGATGTAGTACAACGGTACATCCGATGAATCAAATAGCAAAGACATCGATGTAGTACAACGGTACATCCGATGAATCAAATAGCAAAGACATCGATGTAGTACAACGGTACATCCGATGAATCAAAAGAAAAGACATCGATGTCTTTGCTATTTGATTCATCGGATGTACCGTTGTACTACATCGATGTCTTTGCTATTTGATTCATCGGATGTACCATTGTACTACATCGATGTCTTTGCTTTTGATTCATCGGATGTACCGTTGTACTACATCGATGTCTTTGCTATTTGATTCATCGGATGTACCGTTGTACTACATCGATGTCTTTTCTATTTGATTCATCGGATGTACCGTTGTACTACATCGATGTCTTTGCTTTTGATTCATCGGATGTACCGTTGTACTACATCGATGCCTTTGCTATTTGATTCATCGGATGTACCGTTTGTACTACATCGATGTCTTTGCTATTTGATTCATTGGGCGTACCGTTTTTGTACTACGCTGATGTCCCAAATTGTTTGAGTTTCTAGTTTTTCGGGCGTACCATTTTTGTACTACGCCGTTGCGCCAGCTCAATTTTCTGCTATTCTTGACGTTCCCCACGTCTTTTATCTACGGGAATACCTTAGGGATTCCGGTTTTCATTCTTGAGCCCGGTGTTATTGTGGAAATTGAAGTTTCACCAGATTTCTTGCTAACTCTTTTGTGCACTTTATGGTGAACTTCCTATTTTAAATTTTCTCTTGTGTTAATATGCTTCTATGGTTGTTACTTCATATATTTCCTTCTTACTTATTGCGAGGACGCAATTTCTTTAAGGAGGGGAGTCTGTAACAACCCGCATATTTATCGATTTTATATTTAAATATTTTATTTAAATATTTTATCGTTCATCGGATTTTAGTCCGAAAAGCTACTTTTTGCAAACAGTCGAATTGGGACTCGAGACCACCTCCATTGAGTTCAAAATGCCATTTGCGACCTTTTTGAGTATAAGCTTCGATATGTTTGGAGAAAGTTGAATTTTGCTACTTTTTGCTTAGGGTTTTGGTTTGGGCTGAGCCAATTAACCACTTATGTATTCAGTCCCAATCCCCCTTTCCTCTTCATTACTTCATTCCAACTCCTCAAACTCAAGCTCCAACTGAAAATGGTGGAGAGGAAAAAGAATTAAAACTCCAAGCCCTAACTTCCTTAGCAAATCCATCTCCTTGCTCCAAACTTAAGAAGAACCCCTTGGTAAGCATCTCCTTCTTCTTCTCCAACTCTTTCTCCATTCAATTTCAGAAATTTCCTAAACCTAATTTTGGGAATGTTTCTCTTTTAAGCTTAGATTCAAGCTTGTTGAGTTGGAATTGAAGAGTGCTTGTTCTTGCCATTGCTTCATAGCTTCATCTTCATAAATTTAGTTCAAAGGTGAGATTTTTATCTCACATCTATGACTATAATTATCTTTGGTTGTTGGGTATGAATTCCTAACACTTCTTCATGTGCATTTGCTCTTGATTTGGATTGGTTTTGTGAATATTCAAATTGTTTGAGTTTTTAAGTCAAATTTGTTTGAAATCCTTTTATGGATGTTTGATCATGTTTTTGGTGATGCACCGAGGAGCATATAGGGCCGGGTTGCCGATTGGCATAAACCCTTAGAGCCAATGTTCGTCCGGTTGCATTTTGGAAGAATTTGCTAAGGAAGTTAGGGCTTGGAGTTTTAATTCTTTTTCCTCTCCACCATTTTCAGTTGGAGCTTGAGTTTGAGGAGTTGGAATGAAGTAATGAAGAGGAAAGGGGGATTGGGACTGAATACATAAGTGGTTAATTGGCTCAACCCAAACCAAAACCCTAAGCAAAAAGTAGCAAAATTCAACTTTCTCCAAACATATCGAAGCTTATACTCAAAAAGGTCGCAAACGGCATTTTGAACTCAATGGAGGTGGTCTCGAGTCCCAATTCGACTGTTTGCAAAAGGTAGCTTTTCGGACTAAAATCCGACGAACGATAAAATATTTAAATAAAATATTTAAATATAAAATCGATAAATATGCGGGTTGTTACATATAGTTTTGCTTATTATCTATTTAATGATAAACTCAAATAATTATTTGAATTCTCATATTTTCAAAAATCTTTAATTTGTTTAAAAAAATTTAAAATTTACCATTTTCAACCTCAACTAATCAAATAAAGATTGTAACCCAAATGAGGTTCTTAGTTGTAAATTTTCAAATAGGTTTTAAACTTAGTTCTCACACCTCAGTTTACTAAAAGTATTTTCAAATAAGTTTAACTAATCCTATTGAAAAGTTGTGGATTAATTCTAGGATTTTTCCTGATATAACTTCATGATTCATATGTAATTTTAACTTATCATAATGCCTGTTTATGAATTATATTCTTTCAATGTCCAGGAAAATCAAGTCCAACCCCGATCATAAGGATCGTGTATAAAAATCCAGGAGTACACTTCTTAAGGATTTATTGGCACCAGCCAAACAACAAAATAGAGTAAACTGTACAGTATCGAATACTATCGTTCTTAGTAATCACAAGAACTTAACCAAAATTTCATTGGAAATCAGGTAAAATTCAAGTAACAACTCTCATTTTCCACCCTTGAAGATCAACAGTAATACATCCTTGATATTCACATGCCGCAAATTCAAGTGCCAAAGAGGCAGATAATCAGGGGTAAAAGAAAATAAAGATAAAAGAAAGAAAAAAACAGATTCTCACATCGCATTTAACAACATGTAGTTATACATATAGATAGTACATACAATCACTCTCAAATGAGATATCAGAGTCGTAACAAGTACTAACCCAGCTAGGAACAGTTATAACTGCTTATCCCTACAAGTGTTGGTAGATTCTTATACCGAAATAGTGGAAATAGAAATAGATAACTATTTACATAAAACCCTCCAACTTCATGCTCTATGATCCTCCTAAAATGCTCTAAGCTGCCTAACTACTTGGATACCTGAAAAATAGAGTATCAAGAGTTTACAGGGAAAAGAAAATAAACTTCGGGTCAATAAAGGGACTAGTGTGAGGAAACTCAAAACATGATTTTTTTTTATATAAATAAAGGGGTATCTCATAAGACCATACCGCATACAAACACGAACAGGTTTTCACCTTAGATAACCAAACCATTTCTTACGCCAAAATTAGAGATATTATTTTTAATGACATTCTTTGAAAACACTTTCATATAAATATATATAATCTTAGCCAAAATTGTTAAATTTATTAAATTTCAGCATAACAGTTTACAATTAAAACTTTAAAACCCATATTGGAGAATGGATTCCATACAACGACAAGGTAAAGGACTGCCTTCTGACAGTACATCTCTATAGGGATGCACCTGAGGCTCCTACCCCTACCAACGCAGAACTGGTCTACCTTTACCACAGATAGTACCGAATATGACATCACCCTAGTCATTACCGACCTATATCGAGATCCCAAAGCATACACAACATACCCGAAATATAGAAGGTAATCTAGAAAGGTGATGACCATATTCTAATGGGTGTGAGCTACATGGCCTTGCCGCATCTACCATGTTTTTGTCATTCCTGTTGTGCATAGCTTAGGGTAATGTTTTACCTTTCACAGAACAAATCCTACATTGAAAGCCACATTGCCATTTCCAACAACACACTATTGATTTCCATAAAAGTACAATCTCCGAGCTCGTAGTTCTTAGAGAAGGATTTTAAGTATAGGACGGGTTACCACCTAAACCACCAACAGAAGTACATTTGTAGAGATCAATGTACGTGTTCTTAGAAATGCAATATCAAACATCCGTCCATAAAAGTTGTCCAGGAACGGGACAAACCAAAGGCACTTCTCCTACTACATCCTGTTTTGGAATCACCCCTAGGATTAGTAGTGAGTAGTCATTGCATTGAAGATTTCAAATTAGAGGAACCATTGCCACCATATATAAGATAAGGGAATTACCCCCAAATAGTGGCAAGCAGCCCTACATTATGAACATCTCCATCTTCAAAATCATTTTCTTTAAAAAAATTCACTTTTGAACGTATATTAGTTCGAAGTGGTTTTCGAATATAAATCACCCAAATCAGACCCCGGTTCCTCCGAACCCATCTATCGATAAAAAATGTTAAGTATGTAGGTGACTATTATTCAATTTATCAATATCTTTTATCCAGATAAAATATCTTTTAGAGATATACATCTTTAAACCATTCCTTTTTAGTACATACGAAATCATTAAACCTCTTCTTAACTTTGGAAGCACCAAACAATTTCTCATTGATTGCATATGAAGATGTTTCCATAATTTAATACAATTTAATAGAGGTTTCATATTTTCAAAACATACCATTTTAAATGGGTTAAAACCGTATTATCAAAGACAGCAAATTAAAAATCAGTTAGTATTTAGTAAATAGGATCCATAGGAGTTATATCAATTATACTCAATACAAATTTACATATTCAACATATACTATTCGCTGAATAACAATGAAATTTCCTTTTAAATTCATACGGATGGTATGAGTCCCCCCCTTGGAATTTATTATAGAGTTTGACCATTATGTTTCATATATCACCAAATTATTATTATTTGAAAGTTATTTTAACTTTTGGAAATCTCAAAATCTCCTTTCCTTAGGAAACCGTGGTCTCACTATCCCCTTCGTTGGGCCAGTCCGGATAGCTAGGGAGGGTAGACAACTGGTTTCCCAAACTCAAACCAAGATAATATTTCTCTGTCAACCATAAGGCGATCAAGTTATTTAATCAACTCTAAACTTTTTAAAATTATTTACTTATTATTCAAAAATCATTTTCGAAAGATTTGGGAAGAAAATCCCAAGTTTAAATCTTAATTTTAAAAGTTACCAAAAAGAGCTACGAATGGTGTTTTGAAAGATCAAAACATAAGCTTTATTCCACATATGTCCATTTTTATAACTCAAATTCCTTTTAAAACATTTTAATATATTTGTAGAATTTATTTCATATTTTTAAAGATTAAAAATATCCATTTGAAAGATTTTTCCATTTTGGTTTTCAAATTGCCAAAGCGCAATGCTTTTGAAAACTTGGTCTGGACACATCTAAAATTTTACTTAATGAAACAATTTTTCTTCTTTATTTAAAAACCATAGTTATAAGAGTTTGAAAAATTCTTATTTTGAATCATTCCAAGATATTTTCCACTTTACGCGTTGATTTAATTTTTATGGCACAAAATCGCAAATTACCATTACACGACGTGCCTATTTTTGACTCCAATTTCATATCTTCTCAAAACTTTTCTGAATTGAACTTTAATGTTTATAAAACATTTATAAACCATTTTAAATCATTTTAAACAATTTAGCTAAGCCCTATCAATTTTATAATTCATATAATAGAGTGATTTCGTTTATGTAAATTTGACGTGTATTTAATGTGAATTATTTCCACAATCAAACAAACATATCATCCCATCTAAATATGATAAAAAAACCATAGAAAACAAGCATACCATCATATAATTTATAATAAAAATAAGTAGAGTTTCTCACTTGGTGTCCTTTTGATCTATCTAATCGATAATAAATCCGCTATTCCAGAACTGAAGCTTACGAATCTTGCACTAAGACTCATATGGGTTTGGGCTTGGGCTTGTAAGGGTGGCAAGATGCTTAGATGGGTATGAAATTGGTAGGAGAAGAAGATCACTTACTCGATCTCGAAATCAAAGTGGTATATCTCTCTATATTTTATGACTTATTTTGAAAGAACTTCGATGTTATTTTTGTATTTTCCTAAGAGGCTATGTAAGCCATTAATGTAGAGGAGGAAGATAAAAAAGCTTAAGATATAAAGAGAATAGTGTGTGAATGAAAGTGAGGATTGATGGCTTGTATTTATAGGCAAAAATGTGAGAAAAATATTATGATATTTATTTTGCTACACATCACCATTGTATCATCCTCCTCCATCGTCCTCACGGCCGGACCATACACCCCCATATGCCATACCTATGTGCTACCAATGTGTACAAGTGATGGCGGTTTTTGTTTGTTTTGGTTGGGAAATATCATGATAGTTGTAGATAAATGTCATGATATTTATATTATTTTACCTTTAGTAAATATGAAATGTAAATGATAATTATTAAGCATTTACATATGTTCATGGATGTGTATATGTGTTTATGTGTATATGTATGTCACAAGTAACCTATAACGTTGCACAACTTCTCCACGTCAAATTGTCACGAATCCCGATTTCGATTTTCGGTCATGTTTACACTTCTTAGTTAAACTATATATATTAGTAACGAAGTTTGAAAATAATATTTCTATTATTATTTAATAATCCAAAGGGCCCCATTTGATTTTATGATAATTATTGAATCATTTAAACTCAACTTAAATTCATAAATTGATTCTTTGAAAATGATGATATCATTGATGATGTCATAAAAAAAAATTTATTTTCAAAAATAAAATAAATAATTTTATAACATATTCTTACTTATACGGATAAAAGTATATGTACCTGGACCCGTTCACGATCTCTGATGGTTAAAAAGTAGTTTATTGATAAAATGATTTTCTGTCACTTTATCGACATTTTTCCAAAGATTACATTATCTAATTACTTATTCAAAATAAGATTACCATTATGAATCATTGTTCAAAACAATATAATTTGTGTTGTAAAACCATATATTTGAATATTTTAAAATTAAATATTATTTTCTAAAGTGATAAATTCATGGGTCGTTACATACTTCCTCCTTAAAGAATTTAATCCTCGAAATTTACGAGAAGGAGAAGATAATTCAAAAAGGAATTATTAGACATGATGGAATAAAAAGATATGATAAGTGACTACACCACAGGCGGTGAGTACACTGCATCGATATAATATCCAAACTATGTATCAATCCTAAACTCAAGATAAGCTTTTCTTATTCTTTCCTCAGTTTCCCAAGTGCAGTCTTCAGCATCACCACTCTACTGAACTTTAACTAATCTTACAACCTTTCTCCTTAATCGCTTCTCATCACGATCCATGATTTGACTAGGTTGTCTGATAACAGTTTAGTTTAGTTCCATTTTTAAATCTTCTTGAGCAGCCGTCTCTATGATTTGTTCTAGGTCATACATATACTTTTGCAGATGAGATACGTGAAAAATATTGTGTGCATCCGACAACCTTTTTGGTAATTCTACTTGATAGGCTAATCTATCTGCTCAAGAATGGAAAAAGGTCTAATATATCGAGGTGCTACTTCCCAGTTCTTCCAAATCTCACCACTCCCTTCATTGGAGAGATTTTCAAAAGTAAAAAATCTCCAACTGATAATTCTAAATTCCTATGCCTCTGATCTTTATAACTCTTCTGCCTACTTTTAGCTTCTTTCAGCTTCTTTCTGATCAAATCTACCTTCTTCGAGGCTTCTCAAATCATATCAGGAACAAGTATTAACCGATCTCTAGTTTCGATCCAACATGTTAGTGATCTACATAGATGACTGTATAAAGCTTCATAAGGTGCGATATCAATAATTGCATGGTAGCTGTTGTTGTAGGAGAATTCCACAAGATGAAGATGATTTTCCCATGAACCTCCAAAATCTAAGATAGAAACTCTCAGAAGATCTTCAAATTCTAGGTTTACCCTTTCACTTTACCCATCAGTTTGGGGATGGTATATGGTGCTTAAATCCAGCTTCGTTCTCAAAGCTGTCTATAATGCCTCCTAGAACTACTAGTTAAAATTGGATCCTGATCACTCACTATGCTGCTGAAACTCCATGTAATTGAACAACCTCTTTCATGTATATTTCAACTAAGCTCGAGGCTATCTTCATTAGCTTTACTGGAATAAAGTGTTAGCTTTTGGTCAATCGATCTATGCTAACCCAAATGCCTTCATTTCCCTTTTGTCATTTGAGGTAAGTCATCAATGAAATCCATTGATATCTGGCCCAACTTCCAAGTTGGAACCTCAAGTGATTTAATCAGTCCAATAGTCTTTTTCTAATCGCTTTTGATTTATACAATTTGCACATCTACTAACATGGATCGAAATATCCCTATTTATACCTTCCCACTAGAAAGTCCTCTTCATGTCTTGATACATCTTGATAACTCCTGGATGCATTGTAAGTTGAGAATTAAGACATTATGCTAGAACTTCCTACCTAATCCCATCAATATTAAATAAACAAATTTTGCCATACATTCTTAAAATTCCTTGCTCATCCACATTGAATCTCGTCCATCTTCTCGGTATCATTCTCTCCTCAAATTCTTTGGCTATCCTTGTAATCAATGGATCCCCAAGCTAGTTCTCCTTTATATTGTTAATCAAGGTTGGATGTACCACTAAATAAGCCATCAGTACATATCTTTTGCTTAGTGCATCCGCTACTACATTGGCTTTACCAACAGTATGTAAAATGTCAAGATCATATGACACGAGAAATTCTAACCAACGTTGTTGTCTCGTATTAAGTCCTTCTGAGTGAAAAGATACTTCAAAGATTAGTGATCTGTGATGAGATCGAACTTTTCACCTAGTAAATAATGCCTCCACATTTCTAATGCAAACATAATAACTAATAATTCTAAGTCATGTGTTGCATAATTTCTTTCACGAGTCTTCATTTCTTTGCTCGCATAAGTGACAAATTTTCCATATTGCATCAGAACTGCACCTACTCCTCCATAAGCATTAGTATATACAGTTAAACTGTCGCTTTCATCAGTAACATCTAGAACTAAAGCATAGGTTAACCTTTTCTTTAACTCATTAAATGCTTCCTCACATTTCAGTGCCCAGTTAAACTTAACATTCTTCATAATCAACTATGTTATATGGGAGGAAATCTTTGAGAAGTCTTAAATAAACCTCCTGTAATATCCAGCAAATCCTAAGAAGCTGTGGACATCCATTGATGTCTGTGGTTGTTTCCAATCTTGCATAGCTGAAATCTTTTCTGGATCTACTAAAATTCTGTCTCCTGACATAATAAGTCCAAGGACTCTTACTTCTATCTCCCAGAACTAACATTTTGAGAATTTCGCTTTAAGCACATGTCTCCTTAATACCCCTAATACAATCTTCAAATGTCTTTTGTGTTCCTCCTCAGTCTTTGAATAGATAAGACTATCATCAATAAAAACCAACAGAAACTTGTTGAGCACATCTTTGAATACTCTATTCATAAGATCCACAAAATAAGTGGGAGCATTGGTTAGCCAAAAAGGCATAATCAACCACTCGTTAAAATAATTCGGACCTTTGAACGCAGTTATGAAATGGAATCTTCATCTATCCTTAGCTGATAGAATCCTATGGTAAGATCCATTTGCAAGAATACTCGAGAACCATGAAGTTTGTTCAAACAAGTCATCTATGCAGGGTAGAGGATTCTTATTTTTAATCGTCTGCTTTTTCAGGTCTCGATAATCTACACAAAGTCTAAGGGAGCCATCAGATTTTTCAACGAAAACTACTACTGTCTCGCAATTGGAGTGGTTGGGTCTAACTAGTTGTGACGCCCCACCTCTATACTTACACTAGCCAAGGACAATATGGGGTAATGCCGTCAACTAGCAGAAAGAACAAGGCTGTTGAGCAGCGACCATCTGTGTAATTGCTTTGTGCGAGTATCGATATGTCAGATAGTATGACATGCATTTCATTTCAAGCAAAAATCTGACCTATCAAATACGAACTCAATGCTACTACACAGTGGCCATGTGGTCTTCGAAAATAAATATAAAATAATCATAACATAAATCAGTCACATATATTCATATCACTAAGGCAGAAACAGATACGAATATAACACACAGAAGTGAACGTCAAAGTATTGGTCATACATGATCCACTACATCATAAAAGAATAGGCACAAGTGCTAGACAAAAGAATATGTACATATCAAGGAGTCTATATATCGAATGTATAAAAAATCTACTAAGATAAAGTCGTTAGCCAAAAGTCAGAAGCTAGTCCCTTCTAAGAAGTCAAGTGGAAGCACCTGAAACACCTCGGTCTGACTTGAGTATTATTTAAGAAGAAAAATAATAAATTGGTTAACAATAATGTTGAAATAATTTATGTGAAAGAGTTTGAGTATTTACTACTAGTATAGAAACCTTCGTATTTTATAATGACAAATCATAGAAACGATTATAAAAACAATCTATCATCAAAAATTCACATTCGATGACGTGAATTGAAACCATGAAAATCGATATCTAATCCATGAAATGGATATTCCCAAAAATCCAAAAAATAAGTCATCAAAGTCGATATCGATAAAATGAAAACCCACATAAAAATAGACAAGTTGGCTAAATTTAACAGTGCTAGACGTTTGGTGGTTTTCCAGATGTCTAAGCTAAAGTTTTGAAAATTTTCTTCAAGATCGCCCAGATGTCTGGGAATAACCTCAGACATCTGAGTTTCAGCTTAGAATTTTTTATTCCTTTGCATCATACGTCTAAGCATTCTACTAGATGTTCGAGCTAAAGCTCAGCGAAATTTTTTTCCTAGGCCATTAGTGACCAAATTATCTCGGAAGCAATCGAACGAGCAATGGTTGCAAGGGATTTATGCCATGCAACAACCCAGCCCTAGAGGCTCTTCAATACACCCCAAATAACATGTCCAAACATCAATAGTAGGATTTTCATAGATTTTGACCTCAAAATACAAAAAATTGGAAAATTCACCAAACCAATTTAATTCAAAAACAATTTGACATGAAATAGACTTTAGGAATTCGTACCTAACAACAATGAAAGCTATAGGCATAGATGTGAGTTTAGGTATACTCACCTTTAAACTCAAAAACAAGAAATGGGAAGCTCTAAAACAAGGCAAGACCAATTCCTCTTCACTACTCCTGCAGAATCTTCAATCTATTATCAAATGCATAGATTTCCTAAGTTAGGTTATTGGAATTTCTAAAAATTGGAGAGGGGTTGAGATGGAGAAGATGAGGAGGATGCTCACCTAAGCTTCTCTTTGATTTTAGAACTTGAATTTGAATTTCCTAAGAACCTAGGGCTTAGGATTTTGATTTCCCCTCTTTTCCCCCATTTTTCCTTTAGCTTTAGTGTTGGGAATTATTATGAGTAGAATGAACGAAGGGGAGTGGAGTTAGGGTATTTGGTAGAGGAGTTTGGGTTATCTTGTTGGGTTGCTGGGCTAGAACCAAACCCAAAGCCAAAATGAAATTACCAAAATCTTAATCAACTCCAGACATATCGATGTTTATAATTAAACAAGTTGTAAACATCGTTTTAAAATCAATGGAAGTGGTCTCGAGTCCATATTCAACTATTTACAAAAAGCCACATTTCGAACTTTAAATTCAACTAACGATGCTATATTTAAATAAAAAATTTAAATATATAATCATAAAATATGCGGGTTGTTACACCAATCTTTTCTTTAAAAACTCATCGGTTTGGTTCGCTAACTCATTCTTTTCTTTCGAAGCCATCCTTTGAATAGAGTGAATAACAGGTTTTGCACGAGGAATCAAGTCAATACGAAACTCAATTGTCGATGTGGGGGCAAACTTTTTACCTCTTCAAAAACATCCCGAATTCCTTAACAATCGGTATCGTCTCTAAACCTTTTTGGGATGAATCTAGCGCATACATGAAACTATCCCTTATAAATCAGGTTCTTCACAAGGTATTTCTATAAATTTCACAAAGCCGGTCCATAGATATACCATCCTTTTAATGCAATCAAGGATGGCTTTATTCTTGGATATCCAATCCATACCAAGCAAAAACTCAAACTCGATAAAATTGAGGATAAATAGGTCACATAGAAAATGTTGGGGAGGGTAAGCGATTTGGACATCTTCATAAATCTTACGGAGATTAGTTGTACCGCCTACGAGATTAGACACACAGATAGGGATATCTACTAATTTTGCAATTAGTTCGAATTTATCTACCAATCCTCTAGAAGTAAAGCTATGTGAAGCCTCTGTATCAAATAATATTCTAACTAGATCATCATTGATGTAGATATTACGTTCAAGAACTCCCTCACCCTTTACATTAGTAGAGGTTGAAGGCTTATATTTGATAGCATAGACCTTAACATGCTCTCCTTTATTTATTAACGGGCATTTGTTTTTCTAGTGTCCGGGTTGATGGCAGTTGTGACAGAGACTATTCTGAGCCATACGAGAGACGATTCCTTGCTACTACCTTTGAACCTTGGGACTCCTATAGTACTTTGAATATTGGAATTTCTTCCCACAGTTAAAACATTCTAGTCTTTAAAATGAATTTCCTGAGATCCTCCTGTGGGCTTGCCTTGCCATGGCTTCTTTCCATTGTTATTAAACATCCTATTATTACTGTTGTTTTGGGTTGCAACCAGATCCTTCTTGCCAAAGCTTCACAATGGAAGCCCATATCTATTAAATCTACCAAGGTTCTTTTCACATGAGCGATCACCCTATCCTAATACTGCTCCTTCATCCTAGAATTGAATATCTCATTTTATTTTAGAAGCATGTCTGTCAGTCCAGGCCCAAAGCGACATAATTTATTGAATTTGTGCAAATATTCTTCCATAAAAATCTCTTCTTGTTACAGATCCATGAAACTTCTATAGAGGCAGGATTTTTCAGCGGCGGGCATGTATTATTCTTCAAAAACTTCTTTAAACCTTACCGAAGAGAAATTATCTTCCAACTCACTAAGAGTAATAGACTCCCACAAAGCTAGAGCCTCATCCTTCAATTGTCAGGATGCCAAGAACCACTTTCGATCATCATCGATATCTAATCCTTTAAATATTTTCTCACAGGATCGGAGCCAAGCTTGAACTTCAATAATCGACTCTATGCCTTGAATGGATTTCCTCCCAAGTAGGTATAATCTTTGCAAAGAGTGGCAAAGTTAACTTGAGGTTGCACAAAAACCATTACTTCTTTAATTATCGCATCATTTGGAGTTTGACCATTGGCGGCTGTTGTGGTGCTACCTCCCCTTCTACATCCACTTCGGTTAATCATTTCTCACTATCTGGATATAATAAAGAGATAATTTAGAATATAGATGAGACTATCTTAGACAATTGGGTATAAAGCTCGAATATGCTTATTTGGATAAAAAAAATTTAAATACGCACTCTCACTTACAAAACTCATTCTAGGGCATTACCAACCCTATCTCTAATGAGTTGACCCCAGGCTTAGGTATTTGCTCAACCTAAGCTCTGATACCAACTGTAATACCCACCTTTTCAACCGTTGAAGATCGACATTAATACATCCTTCGTATTCACGTGCCGCAAATTCAAGTGTCGGAGGGGTAGATAATCAGGGGTAAAAGAAAATAAAGATAAAAGAACGAACAAAAAAGATTCTCTTATCGCATATAACAACTTATAATTATACATATAGATAGAATATACAATCGCTCTCAAAATGAGATATCAGACTCACTTCAAGTAACAAACCAACCAGGGACAGTTATAACTACCTATCCCTACAAATGCAGGTAGATACTTATACATATTACTGTGGAAATAGAAATAGATAACCATCTACATAGGACCCTCTAGCTTCATTCTTCATGCTTCTCCCAAAATGTTCGAAGCTACCTAACTACTTGGCTGCCTAAAAAAATATGGCACCCAGAGTTTAGGATTAAAGAAAATAAACTCTAGATCAGTCATGGGAATAGTGTTAGAAAACTTAAAACATGGGTTTTTGAAACCAAAAGGGTATCTCATAAGATCATAATGCACATAAACCATTTTCTATGTAAAATCAGAGATATTATTTTAAACAACATTCCTTGAAAACTCTTTTAAATAAATATATATAATCCTAGCTGAAATTGTTAAATTTATTAAATTCCAGCATAATAGGCTGAGAACTAGTACCGTAAAGGCTCGTATTAGGGAATGGATTCCATACAATGATAAGGTAAGGGACTATCTTTCAACATTACATCTCTAGAGGGTTGCATGTAAGGCTCCAACCTCTACCAGCATAGAACGATCAACCTTTACCATAGATAGTACCGAATAAGACATCATCCCGGTCGTTACCGACCATTACCAGGATCCCAAAAGCATACACAATGTACCCAAAATATAGAGGGTAATATAGAAAATTGATTACCATATCCTAATGGGTGCGACCCACATAGCCCTACATCATCTACCCTATTTTTGTCATTCGCAATGTGCGAGGCTTAAGGTAATGATTTACCTTTCACAGAACAAATCCTAATTTAAATGCCACATTGCCATTTCCAACAACACATTATTAGTTTCCACAAAATTACAGTCTCTGAGCTCGTACGCCTCAGAGAAGTGTGTTAAGTATAGGAGAGGTTGCCTCCTACACCACCAAAAGATGTACATTTGCAGAGATCAATGTATACAGTCTTAGAAATAAATGTCAGGCATTTATCCATACAATTTGTCCGGGAATAGGATAAACCGAAGGCACTTCTCCTACTACATTACATTTGGGAATCATCTCAAGGATTAGTAGCGAGTAGTCCTTGCATTGAATATTTCAAATTGAAGGAACCACCGCCACCATATATATGATAGGGGAATTACCCTAGAGGTTATTAGAAAGTAGCTTAACGTTATGAAGATCTCCAACTTCAAAATCAATGTCTTTAACATATTTTTAATTTTGAACGAACATAGGTTCAAAGTAGTTGTTGGATAGGAATCACCCAAATCCAACCCCAGTTCCTCCGAACCAACTTATCGATAAAAGATGTTAAGTATGTTGGTGATTATTATTCAATTTATCAATATCTTTAATCTAGATAAAATATAATCTAGATGTATACATCTTTAAACCATTACTTATTTAGTGTATATAGAATCATTATACCTTTTTAACTTTGGAAGCACCAAGCGTTTCCCATTAATTACATAGGGAATTCTGTACTTAATATAATTTTAATAGAGGATTCATGTTTTCAAACATATTTATTAAATGGGTAAAACCATTTTATCTAAATGGTAAATTCAAAGCCAGTAAGTATCAAGTAAATAAGATCCATAGGGATTATATTATTTATAATCAATACTAATTTCTGTATTCAACATATACTATTCACTGAATAATGGGGAAATCACAATATAAATTCATACGGATAGTACGAGTTCCCTCCTTCGAATTTAATGTAGAGTTTAACCAATATATTTCATATGTCGCCGAAATCTTATTATTAAAAATCTTATTTAACTTTTGGAAATCTCCAAACCACTTTTTATCTTCGGAAGATATGGTTCTAATAAATATAATTTACTATGTCCTCCATTGGGCCAGTCCATATAGCTAGGGAGAGCAGGTAACTAGTTTCCCAAATTTAAGCCTAGTGGCTATCTCTCTGTCCCCTATAAGGCGATCAAGTTATTTGATCGACTTTAAACTCTATAAAATACTTAATTTATTATTTTGAAAAACATTTGCAAAATATTTGGGAAGAACATCCCATGTTTAAATCTCAATTTCAAAAGTTACCAGAAACTGCTACAAAAAGCGCAACAATTAGTGTTTTTAAAAGCTTGTTTGATCAATACATTAACTTCATTCCACGTATGTTCATTTTTATACCTCAAATCCTATTTAAATTTTTTAATATATGTATGGAATTTATTTCATAATTTTAAAGTTTTAAAAATGTCCATTTTGAAGATTTTGCTATTTTGGTTCCCAAACTGCCATAGCGCGACGTTTTTGTAAACTTGGTTTGGGCACATCTAAAATTTTACTTAATGAAATCTTGATTTTTCTTCTTTATTATAAAACCATAGTTATAAGAATTTGGAAAGTTCTTATTTCAAATCATTCCGAGCTATATTCCACATTTACGCATCGATTTAACTTCTATGGCGCGAAATCATGAATTGTCGTTACGCGGCCCGTCTATTTTTGTCCTCAATTCCATATCTTCTCAAAAGTTTTTCGACTTGAATTTTAATGTTTATAAAAAATTTATAAACCATTTTAAATCATTTTAAAGAGGTTTAACTAAGCCGTAACACATGCATAATTCATATAGGAAAGTGATTTCCTATGTAAATTCGACGTGTATTTAACGTGAATTATTTCCATAATCAAGCAAGCATATCATCCCATCAAAATAGATAAACAACCACAGAAAACAAGCGTATTATATCATCGTATAAGTTATAAATAAAATAAGTAGAGTTTCTCACTTGATATGCTTTTGATCTAACTTTCAATCGACTATAGCTCCGCTACTCCGGAACCGAAGCTTACTAATCTTGCACTAAAAATCCTAAGGGTTCGGCCTTGGGCTTGCAAGGCTATAGGATGCTTAGATGGGTTTGTCCGTGGTAGGAGAATAAGGAGAAGATCTTTAAATCGATCTCGAACTTGAAGTGGTATATCTCTATATTTTATGAGTTATTTTGATAGAACTTCGACTCTATTTTTGAATTTTCCTAAGAGGCTATGGAAGCCATTAATGTAGAGGAAGAAGAAGATGAAGAATCTTAAGAAATGAAGAGAAGAGAGTGTAAATGAAAGTAAGGATGGATGACTTGTGTTTTATAGGCAAAAATGTAAGAAAAAAATCATGATATTTCTTTTCCACACATCACCATTGCATCATCCACACGACTGAACCATACCTGCCATGTGCCATTCCCATATGCTACCCATGTTTGTACAAGTGATGAAGAGTTTTGTTTGTTTTATTTAGAAATATCATGATATTTGTAAATAATTATCATGATATTTATATTATTTTACAATTGGTAATATGAAATGTAAATGGTAATTATTAAGTCTTTTCATATGTGTATATGTATGTCACATTTAACCGATAACGTCCCACAACTTCTCTACGTTAAATCGTCATGAAGTATGATTCTCATTTTTGATGTTTTCACTTCTTAGTTAAACTATATATATTGGTAAACAAAGTTTAAAAATAATATTCTATTACTAGTTAATAATCCCAAAGGCCTCATTTGATTTTGAAATAATTATTTAATCATTTAAACTCAACTTAAATTCAAAAATCGATTATATGAAAATGATGAAATCATTGAAGATGTCATAAAAAATTCTATTTTCAAACATAAAATAAATAATTTTATTACATATTCTTACTTATATGGGTAAATAAGTGTACGTATTCAAACTCATTCGCGTTTTCTGATGGTTAAAAAGAAGCTTATCAATAAAACGGTTTTTGGTCAGTTTATTGATATTTTTCCAAATAGTATATGTTTGTAATTACTTATTCAAAATAAAAATTACCATTGTTAATAATTGTTCAAAACAATGTAATTTGTGTTATAAAACCTTATATTTGAATATTTTTAAATTAAATATTATTTTCCAAAGTGATAAATTCACGGGTTGTTAAATATTTACTAGAAGCTAGTAAATCTTACTTATTTCGAATACCACTGGGAAACCAAAATTTATTCTCTAAGGGTCCATCAGCTCCATGTCGAATCACCAAAAGAGAATACAATCCTAATGTATTAAATACCTTCCTAAAGGTAATTATAAAAATTTATTCCCAGCATTCCATACTACCTGTTGAAATTCATGTATTCGCAAATGGGTTGGTAAATTCCACTCAAACATTTTGTTCAATGTGTTATACCATATTCAACGAAGCATTAATTGAAAGCATTAAACCAATCGATAACAATAAGTCGATTATTAATATACCATATATTATAGAATTAAGGTTTTCAATATATTTATTTCAAAAGGTTCCCTCCAAATCCATAGGTCGCACAAATTTTCCAAAATAGTATTTAAATAACCAAATGCAAAGTTTAATAAAATCCGATAAAAATGTTTAGTTTGGAAGAAAATGACTTTATTTTTCCATATAAGAAATGGTTTCTCAAATATTTTATATGTATTATTTCCTTTCAAATTCCTTATAGAACAAAACTTTTAATTTTGTTTTCATTAGAAAAGTTCAAATTATCTAACTCTTTCTAAAGCATTCATGTAATTTAATTACATTTCCGAAAGAGGTTTTTGCAATTAAGAACCTTATAGGACTATTACTATTATTTATTATGTAGTAAACAAATCAAAAGAATCCATTGATAAGATTTATCCTTTCGAATCGTTAATTTTATCTTTTCCTAAAATGTTTGATGGGTTTTATATTATTTCAAAAATGTTTATATTGGGTAAAACCCAATATATAAATATAGTCTTATTCTTTCACTTGGATTTTTCATTTATATTTTCTCATCTTTTGAAATTCCAAGACATTTGACAAATTTTGATTATTCTAATTTGAAATCTTACGCATTAATTAATTTAATATAGAATCATTATACACACACACACACACACACACACACAAACACATTCAGTGTATATATCTCACAGATTATTATTAAGTCTCTCACTCCTTTTTAGGAATACATCAAATTTCCTTTAATATTTCGATATACAATGAGAAATGGCATCTCAAATTCTTATATTATTCAGCATAAGCTTATTTCTAAGCTTACAAAATTTGTTGCCAATTGTTTTAAGCAAAACAACCATGCTTCTATTTAGCTCTTGATGATCTGGCTATTTAAAGTTTTGCACTATGGTGCTTTTACTTAGAGTGTAATGGTTCCTTTATAACTTAGTAGAAGCTTTATATCAAATTAAATTTTCTAGAATAAATCTTAAAACAATATCCAAATTTTCTAAATAACACATAATGTTACCTCTTCATTTATTCCGAACAAATAGCCTTAACCATTGGCTGCGGTGTTGATAAAAATCGACATCGCTTCGCCATTGTGTTCAACGAACTCTTTGATTGAGCATTTAAGCCTATTATTAAATTTTTACTCATATAACTTATCTTGATTAGTATTTATATTATTTTTTAGTATAGAAATACCTTTATATTTCCAAGACTTTGAGGTATAGTAATATGCATACCTTCATATACATCTTCAAAATATCATTTTATTTTAAACCACATTTGTTTTCAAGAATATTTTAATTCTTTCTTGAATTAACATATTTCCAAAAATATGATTTTTTTCAAAGCTCTTCTTTAATAAAAAGTGCAAGTCCATTTATCTTATTTGAATGTTCAGAAATCACAATCAAGTACGCTAGCCAAAATACCACGACCAGAGTCCTTAAAGCATCCAACGGGAAATTTAACACTCAAAATATACATTTCACAAATCCTCTTTTAAAATGGAGAATACATATATCTTGATATGCCTAAGTTCTTACATACCATAAAAAATTTGTAATCATTACCCTTAGGCATATTATAATTGCATGTTTTTTATCCTCATTTATTTAATACCTAAGAAATTCAATTTCTCTTGCAGTGACTTCTAATACAAAGATACCACAAGATTCAATTATTAATCTTCAAATAGAATTTGAAATTATCAAAGAATGACTCTTGGTATAATTTATATTATTATTAAGAATCCTATGTGAACAAACATTCAATAAAAATCAATCAAAAATCAATTAGAGAATGTGCCAGTGGAAACAATCTACTTGATTCCGCTGCATGACTCTAATCTCAAAAAGATTGATATTATGCTTTAGGAGTTGCTAGACGGACTATATACTATGTCTCAACTGGGCTTGCGGGGTTGCCCTATACTAGAATAAGTGGCTAAATTGCCAGTTAACTACAATTTTGGAATGGATAAGGTTGGATCAAAGATGGCTTAGGGATCACAAGATTCGATACATTAAAGAGTGGAAATGAAAGGAAATTTTTCTGGAATCCCAAAAGACACTTTTTAATCTAAAAGAGATGATTCCTATTACCTACCCAAGGATCCTTAACGGACGATCTCTAAAATTCAGTTAGGCAAAGATTTGTGTCTGTAATATCATATTTTGTTCCGAACTCAGCTTTGATACCAAGCCGTGATGCTACACCATGAGGCCCATACTAATAGAGGCTACTAGAGAGTAATAGCATCTACTAGTGTAGTGAATAGGGATGGTTGGAAGTGACCCTCGATAAGCTTTATTCTAGGCGAGTATTCACACTTCGACCAATATGATATATATTTCTGTTCTTAAGCGGAAGCGACATATACAATTCTGGCTTAAACAAAACTATGATGGCCACAAAAAATCCAAAACAACATATGATAAATACAAATCATAAAATCACATATCACAGACTACACACAGTGAAATATACAATGTGTAACGAACCAAATTTTCGACCCTTGAAAATCGACACTGATACGTCCACTATATTTCGTGCCAAGAAATCGAATGTCAAAAAGCCTGATTGTCGGGGGAAAAAGAAAGAAGGAAGAAGATAAGAAGAAAACTAAACAACATAGAATCTCACAGCGGAACGAATAATCTATATATACTACAAATCTTTACACAATAGCAAAACGGTAATATGTGTATATACAAACGTCAATCAGAGTATACTAACTTATTTCAATCTGGACAGTTATAACAGCCTGTCCTCGCAATTGCGGATAACAAAATAATGAATATAACGAAAAATGACCATCTACGTGAATACGTCTCGGGGCCTCCAACTTGTCTCTTGAAGCTCCCATCATCCAATCCAATCTTTAATTTGCTCAGTTTGACCGGAGCATTATAATAAAATAACACCCGACTCAGTCTGGAAAACCATAATTGCAACGGAAATACCAATTTCTAGAGGTAAAGAAGAAAAAGAGATAGAAGATATATAAGAATAACATAGAATCTCATAATTGCGATGGAATAGTATATAATATATAATAATTCATCTTTATATAAAAAGAAACCGCAACAATAAATATTAATACAATCAGTGGAGTACAACAGTCAACAATATCAATCTAGACAGTTATAATAACTTGTCCTCGCAAGTGCTGAATATACAGCATAACACACACATAGCGGAAATAACCAATTACGTGATGTATGGCTGAAATCCTCCAGCTCGTTTCCTAAGCTTCATAGCATCCTAACCTGAATCTGTAATACTCGGTCTGACCCGAGCATTATAACAAAATAACACTCGGTCAATCTAGAAAACTATCATGAGAAAACACACTCAATTTGGATTATTACTGCGATCAAAATCCTTTGAAAACAAAGGTATCTCGTAAGTCCATACCACATATAAACATGATGAGTAAACCTTATGATAACCAAAACATTTTATATCAAAATCATTTGATATTATAATAGTGTCTATAGAAAACAAACTATAAAATAGCTGAAATGCTTTCATCTCATGTTTCAGCTTAGTTGGGCACATCTAAAACCGTACAGGCTCGTAGTGGATATTGGATTCCATACAATGATAAGGCTACTGGGGTACCGCCCGCCACAGTACACCTAGGTGTACCGAGATCGAACCTATCAATCCCTGCTAGCACAAGACCAGCCTACCATTTATTGGATAGTACAGAATATGATCACCACCAATGGGTCCTAAACCACATACAAAAGAAAGGGATGATAAATTTCCACCCTAGATGAGTGGTGATCATACCCTAATGGGAGTAACCTATATAGCCTTGCTGCATCTCCCATGTTTTAGTCATTCCCGGTTGATGAGGCTTGAGGCTACGTATTATCTTAAGAATAGCATTCATTCTTGGAATGCTAACACTCCATCTCGGCAACGACGCAATATTAGCATTCATCCATACAAGTTGTTCTGGGTCTAAACAAACCAAATATCTAAGAACTCCGTCTTCATTTATCTTCACAATACCACAATTCTTAACGCACAAATTGGATTAAAGTGTGTTTGGATAATAAGATCTGATCCCGGTCTCTTCGAAACGATTAACAAAATTGGCTAGATTTGTTAGTCGGTTATTTAAATATCAAATTACACACATAAGCAGTCACTAGGACCAATTTTATAAATCTTCCAAAACATTCATTTAAAATATCTTTACAAAGGTATATATTCAACTCTCTTCCAACATTCCAACATTTGGAAACAATTTCAAATACTTATCCATAACAGGATATTATTAAACCATTTCAACATTTAGAAATATTTCTGAATTCAATTTATAACACTTAGAAAAAATATTTCTATGTAATTCATTTCACACTTAAAAAATATTTTCCAAAACCCTCTTGTCAATACATAGGAGAATATTTGTATGCAGTTTCTCCAAAATCATTTTAATATGAAACTTAGGAAATATTTCATAACTTATCTCATAAATTTCCGATTTTTTTTATAAATTCCTTTTTACAATTTCCAAAACCAATTATACTCTTTTATAAACCCAACCAACAATTTATAACTTCTTTTATGAATTCAGATTCATTTTCGAAGTTCCCATTTTTCATGGGAAATTCTGTTAAATTTCAAGAATTTCTTTATAAGATTTCTCTTATCGAATTTCATCCTTTAAATAAACGTCGTTTACAAATCTTGAGAGGATTTTTAAATAATTTCAATCACTTCCAAAAATCTATATATATTATTTTTAAAGAATAAAAATTTATTTCAAAACTTGTTTAAGTAATTATTTGAAATATCACACATTTTTTACATAAGCACCTATAACTCATTTCCAATTCATTTTGAAATAATACTAATCGATTTTACAAACCTTGTTATAAAAATTAAAATTTATTTCAATTAATATTAGATATTTGAAAAATCCATTTTTCGAAATATTCAAATACTAAACAGATTTAACTATATAGTTTTATAAATAAAAATCCCATTTCTAAAACAAACTTACTTTCTCGATAAAAATCTTAAAATCTAACATTACCAATTTCAATTTATAAACTCCTCTCAATTCATATCACATCGATTAAGTTTCAATTTCATAATCATTCTCACATTTCCAAAGTAAAATACACTACTTTTTCTAGAAACCGATTTTCATATCTCGATATAATTCATATTGTGAATCTATTTTTCCAATTTATTAACTGATAATCATTCTCCCTTATTTATAAACATCGTTTATAATTTTATAAACTCATTTGGGTTTCATTTTCTTATAAAAATAATCTCATTTATAAAATTTCATTTATAAATCTATTCCTTTATAAATCCCATTTATTTTTCAAATCTATTTTAAATATCGATTTCAACTCTTTCTCCATAAATCTAGATATATCACTTAAAATCCATTGTTAAAAATCCCTTATATAAATTATTTTTAAATGTCTAATTAAAATTACGAACAGTTCCAAAATCAAATCATTGTTTTATTGAAATCAATTTCCTTTGAAATAAATCCAAACACCGATATAAATATTTTTATATCCAAAATCTCCTTTTAATTCCTTCAAATTCAAAAATAATATTTATGGTATTTAAAATACCAAAATTAAGGCCAGTGCTACCATAGCATCTAATAAATCAAATCATAACATAAGATTTATCCACACACATCATATATCATCATATTTGAAATTAAAAGCAATGATTTTAAGGAATCCAGTTGGATCCCTCCAACCTATCTCCCTGCAACCATAGATGTTGTATAACATAAATACCAATCCTGCTTCGAGGCGGGATATCGCGGTAGCATAGGATCATCCGCTATTATGCGGGGCGCATAGTGTCTCATCCGCTCCAATCGACGGGAAATATATCCAACCACTAATATATACTACTATATATAATATAACATCCAACTGATAGTAAAAATTTATTAATTCATCCAATTAACCAATAAAATATTTTTTAACACTTTAAAATAAAACTAGCAATCCAAATGAGTGAGACTTACTCACCTTGATTTTTAATTTGCAAACCGTCTCAAATGTTGAATTAAATTGAACTACGTTCAATTTAATCTAAAATCCTATTTGACTCCAAAAAGTTCCAAACCAATTTCTATGCGTAGTATTCGATGCCACAAGCGCAACATAACTTATTGCGTTCATTTTGGACCTCCTATAAACAAACTATGGATTTATAAACATTTAAACCATAAATTAATTTAATCAACAAATTATAAACGTTAATTAACTTCATTAAGCTTAATCACGTAATTAGCTGAACCTCATCCTTGCTTCCCGAACTCCATTCGAAACCTTGTCATGCACAGCCGTGCCACTAACGTGCCCCTCCTTTGAACGAAATCGATGTTCGAGTATGCCGCCTAACTCCCCATCGGAAACTCCACCTTCTAGTCCGCATAAATCGAAGCTTGAATCTCCCTGTAGAAGTGCGAGCTTCACCCACTCCATGCGTACAGTAATCCATCGCGATCATCATCCCATCACCGCGCTTCACCAAAACCCCGTCATCGACTCACCTACTCGCCGCAAACCCAAATCCACTCACCAAATCACCCATCTCCTCGTCAATCATTCAAAATGGCCAACCCTAGTTTTACAGTTCGAATGTGGAAACTCGCCGTGCCTCATGAGAATAGTACCATAATGAAGCGCCTACTATTTCGAGAATTTAGGAACCGGTCTCGATTTTTTTGTTTAGTCTCGTTTTTATTTCAATCTTTCTTTTTTTTCGTTTTCGAACTGAAGTAGAAAGAGATAGAGGAGGCTTGCATGGTTTCAAAACTGGGAAGGCGGCATGTGCAGATGCCTAGGGTGGCGCTAAGAGATATAGGGTGGCTGTTTGATTTGAATTTTATTATTTTATATTCAAAATATCTCGCTTAGCATAATTCGAAATCCCAAATTCCTATCAAGGTGTGTCACTTGGTGTTTCTACTGTTATTTCCCAATCCCGAACGTAATGGAATAAGTTTCGAGGCCTAATTCGATCATTTGCAGAAGATAGCTTTTTGAACCTAGTTATTATACTAAATTTTCAATATTAAATTCAATGTGTTTCTATTCCGTATGAACAAAAGGTAACTCCAAATTCGCTACAAAATTTGAATCCGATAATAATAGATTACTACGTATCCAGTGGAACTAGTTTCGACGAATTCCGAGACTATGCCCCGAATCGTTATTTTAACGCGCTGATTAAATCGATGATTTCAAAAATTGGTGAAATAACTTGAAATTCCAGTTCTAAAAACTTACCAACTAAATTCTAATTAAAATAGAATTTATATCAACATTAGAAATCATTTCGATTCATATTCAACTCAAATTTCAATTATTTACTAATTCCGTATTACGATAAATCGCTATATTTGAAATTTAACTTCATTCTTTAATTTCAACCAAAATCTTCATATTCAAAAATCAATTCATATTCTAAATCCAATATTTAAAACCTTTTAAATATTAAAAATCAAACAACGGAAAATTTGGATCATTACATTCCTCTCCCCTTAAAGGATTTCGTCCCCGAAATTGCTGAGGATAGAAAAATGCTCCAAACCCATTAACTTTTTCAAAACCCACTTAATCAAAACTCGTTATTTCTCTTTCTTAAATCTTTTGACCTACATTCATTGACTAGTTTCCAACATTCATCAAAACCCTTTATTTCTAAGTTAAACTCAAAAATCAAATTTTATTTAACAAAAATTTCCAAAAAATTTCAAAATTTTTATAACACCCTAAATTTCTTAAAATTTTTGGCAGGGTCTCCCTTGTATGGAGATCCTTTTTCAATATCGCAAATATGATAAAAAGATATACATCGGCTATCGTGGCCGAAAAACACAATATATATCAAAAAATTTATTTTTCGCATGCTATATCATAAGCGTACCATATTTTAGCATTATTAAGCGAGTTCTCTTTATTTATATGCAATTTCACAACCAAAATATAGCCAGATGGTCTTCTTGTATATGTACTTACTCAAATAAAACCCTTAAGTACCAAAAATATATGAAATTTAATAACTTTCATTCACTTAACTAGTTAATCACATAAATTCCACAACCAAACATGTTATAGCATGAATTTATCAATAATCACAAGGTTCCAACATTCGATTATTCATTTTAATCGATTTACATACTACCTTATTCAATTCTAAGTGATTCACGGACAATTCATTTGTATTCATTTAATATTCATATCCAATATATTCATATCCATTCCTAATTGATTCTAAATCAATTTATTCACTTTCTATTGATTCACCAAATATTGTTTACTTCCGTTTAAGTCAAACGACAAATTTTTCCATAGAAATTCGGTGATATTCATTTAATAAAATAGCCACTTAAGCTTACTAAAAATTTAAATCGAATCTAATTCGATCTATCAATTTCTATTGATACATATTCAATTCATTCACAAAATCTTATTCGCTTCATTTTATATCAACCTATATTTCATTCCATGCCAATTTGTTTACGACTTACCTCATAAAATGAACATTATGGTTTAGTATAACCTTTTATACAAAACTTGAATTTATTTCAACTTCAAAACTTAAGTTCATACTCAAATTTTATTTAAGTTCTAGTATAAACATTTTATACCATCACTTCTGATTTTCATCACTTTCGAATTAAGTTCATTTTTTCAATGATTATCAAATAATGTTTCAAAATTCATTTCTATCATTGCCAATAACAATTCAATCGCACATCCATTCACTAATTCCTTGGTTCGTCTAGTTTATTAATTCAATTCGAATTAAATCCAATTCCAACAATTATCTCATTTACTCATGTTCCGCTCCCTTTCGCTTCATTCCACTTTTCTTAACTTGAGTTAAGTTTATTTCAAAAATTATCCCATTTAACTCGACTTGAGTTAACTTCATTTTATAATACAAATTCGGGTTTCCATTCCTCTACAAAAATATCAAACCATTTCAATTTCGGTATTTCTTCCCCACTTTTCCAATTTATAAGTTACACAACTTATTTTTCACATTTTCATCCATTCCATACTTGAGTTTATTCCATTTAAAATTCATACCTTAAAGTTATATAGTCAACGCTCAAATTTTATATTCCGTTCAATTCGATATTATTTGAAACCCAAATCCAATTTTATTTAGTTTAAGTTAAATTCCAATTCGTACAATTCTTTTTAACTTACTCAAGTTAAAATTCAATTCCAAATTCAATTTTTCACACTTTCTTCCCTTACTAATATCATAAAAGTTCAAAATTGTATTTCTTGATATTATCCTAAAACATTTGAATAAGGATTTCAAGAATTCAAACATCCGGTATTTATTTCAAATTATCTTGAAATCATACATACATACATACATACATATATATATATATAGCTCTTTTGGTTGAGCAAACCATTCCTTTGGAATTTTCAAAATCAACTTGGTTTTATCCAAAACAAATTCCCTTCGGAATTTTCAAAACAACACTTGTTTCCAAACAAAAATATCCATATCAAATTATTACGGTAGCAATCTGTCATTTAGAAACTCGAAAATGAACACCGATGATGTCACGATCATCATCGGAATTATTTACTAGTGACTAAAGTCAGTTCAGTGCTTTACCACTTCAAAAATCCATTTAAAACAATTTTTATTCCAAAAATATTTTCAAATAATACCATTTTTATTTTCACATCACTTTGGATAATATTTTCCAAACCTTCCAGGATTTTAATATCCAAATTCTAGTTGTGAATCCATTTTTATTTATAATTTATGTGCATAAACCATCCTTACACAATCTCTGTTTTATTATATATAGCCACTCAATTTTATAATCTTTTAAATTATAATGATCACAGCCAAACACTCCAATTACACTATAATAATTTTAGAAAATTATTTCTTTCATATAAAAATATAGTTTCAGTAAAATTATTTCATTTACCTGCTCCAAACCAATACTGTGTTGGTTCACCTGGTTCAAGTGTTCAGAAATCCCTATCGATATTGTGGCATCCCATATATCGACCAGGATTCATAAGCCACTCAACAAATAAATTAACACAATATAGAATATATTCACTAACAAATACACGCTCCCAGCTATTATACACTTAACTCATTCTAGGGTATTACTGACACTATCTCTAATGAGTAATTCCCAAAAAAGCCAAGGTTCTCGCTTAACCTTCGGCTCTAATACCAAATGTAGCGACCCGGGGGTAGTGGTTAAAACCCATCGTGGCATACACTAGTACCTCGAATCTGATTTTATGGCCAGCCTCTCGACTATAAGCACTTAGCAAACCAACCACTCTAGGACATGCATGGGGTAAGAGTCTCTTGCTCGTCACCAACACAAAGCGAGTGCCCCCTATCAAGCGTGAACCTATCACCAATCGGATCCAATCCCGGTCTCTTTGAAATGATCAACGAATTTGGCCAGATTTTGATTGTTGATTATTTAACTATCAAATTACACACATAAGCAGTCACTACCCCCAATTTTATAAATCTTTCAAAACATTCATTTCAAAACTATCTTTACAAAGATATATATTCAACTCTCCTCCAGCATTCCAACATTTGAAAGACAATTTCAAATATTTATATCCATAACATGATATTTTCAAATCATATCTTACTTCAACACTTAGAAATATTCCAAATTCAAATTATAATTCATTACTTAGAAAACATTTATGGATAAATCATTTCATTGTTAAAATAATTTCAAACCTTTCATTTCAATACTTAGGATATATTATAAGCAAAATTTCCAAAACCCAATAATAGTATTAATACTTAGAAAATTTCGTGACTTATATCGGTTTTACGAGTATGATCTCAAAACAAGGGAGATTTCCCTTTCACCCACTTAATAGGTCATTTCCAAATACATTCGCAATTTCTCAACCCATTAAAGCTCCTCTTATAAATTTTTGGAATAAATTTCCAATTCTCTTTACAATTTCCAAAAACAAACTCGATTATACTTATTTATAATTTCATCTGGCAATTTATAACTTCTTTTATGAATTTATATTCATTTCTGAAGTTCCTGTATCTAACCATTTTGGAAATTACTTAGGTTTCCAGAATTTCACTTTAAGATTTCTCTTATAAAATCACTTTCGTTAAATAAAGCCTAGTTTACAAATCTCGAGAGTATTTACAAATAAATTTCTACCACTTCCCAAACATCTGTATATAAAATAAGTATTTTTAAAGAATAGTAATTTATTTTCAAAACACGTTTTAAATAATTATTTAAAATATCAAAACACTTTTTAGTAACAACAATATCTAATTTCCATTTCATCTATAAATAAAATTGATTCACATAGCTTATTATAAAAATTAGAATTTATCAACTAGTATAAAAGATTTGTACAACCAACTTTCGAAATATTTAATATTAAAACAGTTTTAAACTACGTAGTTTACTAACTAAAAATCCTTTTCTAAAACAAAACTTAACTTCTCTCTAAAATTTAACATAACCATTTTACATTTATAAATCTCTCTCGATTTAAACACCTCGTTTTATAATTCAAATTCCATAACCATTTCCATATCTCGTAATTTTTAACTCGTACTAAATCGATAACGCGACATATTGTAACGACCTATATTTTTAACTATTCTAAATTATAGGATTTGATATACTTATTGAATAAAAATGTATAAAAAAATAATGAATTATTAGTGTAGTTATGGAATATAAACTTGAATAAAATTTTAAGATAAATAATTCAAAGATTTTGGCGATAATAAATATTGAAATAAATTCTATGTATTAAGTGTGTTTAAAATCAATAACTGAAGTTGAATAACAAACGTAAATTATTAGATAGAAATAGAATAAGGTTGATAACAAAATTTACTTGAAATTTAATGATTTATTAATATTGATTTATCGGGTAATTAAATTTTCTAAATTTATGTTGCAATTATTTAAATAATGGAACTCTGGATTAATTATGAATGAAAATAGCATCAAAAATTGATTAAAATTTTATTTAAATATGAATGAAGGTTTTTAACTTTTAAAATGGAATATAAAGTGATTAAATTAAATTTTGGAAATTTCTCATTTTAATTAACGAGTAAAAATAGCCATTTTGGCCACTGTCTCGGATTTCGACGAAACCAGTTTCATCAGATCCGTAATAGGTAGTTATTGTAGGATTTCAAGTTTCGTAGTGATCTGATTATCGTTTGGCTGTGCGAGCTTGAATCGTGTTGAAACCAATTTAAGGAATTCGATAAAATAATTTGATTTTGAAAAGCTATCTTCCACATACATTTAAGTTAGGCTTCGAAGGTAGTTCCATTATATTCGAAATGAGGGTAGAACATTATAAACGCTAAGCGGCATGCCTCGATTGGAGTTCGGATAGTTTTGGACCTAACTATATAAATACACCATGCTTAACGAGTTTAGAATTATTTTATTTTTCTGAAACCCTGTGAATCATGGCCGCCGCCTATTATCTTCAACGGCACGAAAATTGCCATGCTTCTTCCCTCCAATCTCCTTTATCTTTCATCGAATTCAAAAACCTCTAACACAAAAATTGTATATCTCAATCTCCTCTACACATCCAACCGCGGAATAGTTCTATTTCATCATGGATTCGCTAGAATTTTTTTCGAATGTCACATGCATTTGAGATTCGTTCTTGGAAATGGTAGCAGTAGAGTTCAAGGCGTTTGGGGAGGTGGAACGTGTGGTCGAGGCGGACGTGATGGTTATGTTGGTTCGAAGTCCGATCGTCTGGTAGTGCATGCATATGGAGACATTGGTCACGAACGATGGGTTTATGTGTAATCCTAAGAACACAAACGAGAAGTGGTAGATTTAGTTAATTTAATTTAATTAATTATGCTAATGATAGTCTAATTGTCTCGAATACTATTTATATCTTATCATTTGCATACGAGGTCCGTTTCGGGCGAAACAGGTGGTGTTGGAATCGTATCGACGAAGGCTACGTCATGGAAATGGTCTGAAATTTATTTGATGCTGAGAAAAATTTCAGCTCAAATAAAAGTTGGGTGTTTATACGTTGACAGTTGACTGAAATATTTTTTATGTTAGTCAAATTATATCGTGAAGTGATTTAAATTTACTGATAATTATTTGATAAATTTAATTGACATTTAAATTGACAACTAAATTACCTGATAGAATTTGAATTGTTAGTTAAATTGATTTGGAATTGAATTGCTAGTAAACATTTGATATTGATAATTATTTAATTGTTGTGATACATTGGCTGTTTTTGATATTGGTTGCAAATGGATGCTATTGGTTGATATGTGATTGATTGGATGTTTAATTATTTTATATATATCATGTTGTTATCATGTAAATTATTTATAGTATATAAAACTGTAAATTAAATTATTTCAAATAGATTAAGAAATAGGTTGAAATGATATATACCATTAATTTTAGATTGAAATGATATATCCATTCCTGAATTAAAATTGAGATGACTGATTCACTTAGCCATAAGATAGAAAATTATGTACGGACACCGGATTGGTTAAATTAAATGATTTTAAATAGTGATTTGAAATTATTTTAAATGGTTTGATTTAAAGAAATAAAAATTGAATTTGTGGAAATCAAATTATTTTCAAACTTGAGCTCCGAATGTTGAAATTTAGATTTGGTAAACGAAATTGTTTAGATAATCGAAGTAGAGATTTTGAAGTTAAAATCGAAATATGATTTGAATTTTAGAAATTGATTTATTTTAAAGGATTGGACTTTTATTCGAACTTTGAATATTTCTATGTAAAATTATATAAAACAATATTTCGAAATTGAGCTAAGATTTGAATTATATTTATAGATTTGGATTTTAAATTGGATACTGAAGATAAATTTGATTTAAATGTTTAAATCGATATTTGAAAATTGAACTCGGAATTGGTATAAATCGAAATGGTTTAAACTTGAGAATTGAGTTGAAATAAATTTGGAAATGGAATTAAAATTAATTTGGAATTAGAATTTAAATTATTTTGGAATTTTAATTGAAATTAATTTGGAATTGGAGGTGAAATTAATTTAGAATTGGAATTAACTTGGAATCGAAGTTAAATTCAACTTGAAATCCGAATTGGGTCGATTAAATCGAAATCAAAATTGGGATTGATTTCAATTTGGATATCTAGAATTAAATCGGAAATTATTTGAAATTATTTTCAAATAAATTATTTAGTATAACTGTTTAAAATCTATCTTCTTTAAATATTCAAATTATTTTGATTTTCCAAACTATTTTACTATGTAAACCATTTTAATACTCGAACTATTTTCTATTAAACTACTTTAACTATTTAACTATTTTAAAACCATTTAAACTATTTTGTTAAAATTCAAACTGGTCAAAAGGGTGGAATGTTCATATTTAAATCTTGGATTTAAATATGAATTAGGTTAAAGTGAAGTTATAACCAAAATTTTAATTCGCATTAAATTTTGAAGTGATATCGATATATCGGACTGAAATGAAATTTTGAAGTAAAATAAGATTTTTGAAGCAAATATGATGATTTTGAAATGGATTTGATTTTGAAGCAAATATGATATTTTGATATCAAATATGAATCGTTTTCGGAATATAAAAGAACCAACTGGTGTGTAAAAAGAAGATTGGTTGTTAAAGAGACCGGGGCCTCTTATTGCCATACTCTCTGTCAATATTGGAATCACTTTAACAACTGTGTACATAGTGGATGATATCCAGAATGTAGTGGTTGAATTGGCCACGTTTACGAATGAAGTAAGAGAACGGTGATGGATAGCCTTGACAGTTGTATCATAATTAAAATTACTTAAACAGCAGCCTATGTCTGGCCAATGGGGTCAGCTACCTCTAGCGACATCGATCACTAGTATTACTATCGTGATTTTGTACTCGATGGGTGTACTCCTTTTGTTCAGATTGATGGTCGCGATTGGCCACGAATGGGTTACAACCAGCTAGAAAGGGTAAACTGATAGAATTCTACCTTAGGCATTATCTCGCGTGCCTTGTCATATTTATCCTTAAGCGAGCCCATTACGAGTTTGGTTTAGTACTATAAAAATATGTTAAGGTGGAACAATGTAGAGCCTTAACTCTATTTTGATATTTATTTTACTGATAGACATTACATATTATACGTATACTATCATATATAAATAGTTTAACGGATCCTTGGGAGATGGAAAATCTCGTAACATCTCTTAAGTTATTGCACTCACATTATACACAGGATAGGAGATGTAAAATCCCCTAAACATCTATGATGTTGTTACACTAATATTTATTGATATTGATTTGACTACACAAGAGTATTTTATTCCCAACTCGAGTGTTTTTTCTTCTCATTACGCTCAGGTCAACCCTGAGTTTTTTTAGCACAATGAAGATCTTTTTCCAGAGGACGGAGACGAAGATTTGGTATATTATTAATATTTTTATTTTCTACATCATGCTATTCTACTGCATTGTTTATTTATCCCTGATGTATATATAACTCTGATAAACGTTGTATAGATTATAATAAAATGTATAATATAGACAATTTCATTAATTGTTATTTGTTTATTACATGTTGTCATTCCGCTGTGAGATTCTGTGTTTTTTCCTGCTTCTCCCTTATTATTTCTCCACTGATTATCTACGTTCTAGATTGTTTAAGTTGGACATGTATGGATTACTGTCGATTTAAACCTTACAAAATGTGGGTCGTCACACATAACCTCTCAAACTTTTGTCTATTCATAACTATTTCACTTCAATATAAATATCGATTATAAATTCATAACTCATTCTATTTTTATCTATTTATAGCATATATATATTTCAAAAGCCCATTTAATTCAATTCCTATTTAAAATCCCATTTGGAAATCTCTTTTCAATAAGTCCAATTATATTCCAAGTCCCTTCAAAAAATCGATTTCAACTTCTAATTTAAATTTAAGAAATATTATTAAAATCCTTTGCTTCAATTTACTTATGTATATAAACTTTTAAAAATATATTTGTTTTTGAAAACTCCTTATGAAATAGTTAAGTATATTTCCAAAATCAAATCTTTTATTTAATCCAAACCATTCCTTATTCGATATTCCAATTTCCATACAAATATTATTATTTCTAAAAATCACCTTTGAATTTTTTTAAGATTCAAAAATAATATTTATGGTATTTAAAATACCAAAATTAGGGCCAGTGCTACTATATCATCCAATATATCAAATCATGCGACAGTCCATAATAGATTATTTAATCATATCATATATCTCTACATATGAAATAATCAATATTTTTTTGAGGAATCCAGTTGGATCCCTTCGACCTGTTTCTCTGCAACCACAGATGTTATATAACACAAAATATCACTCCCTCTTCGAGGTGGAATATCGCGGTAATATAGGGTCATCCGCTATTATACGAGGCGCATAGTGTCACATCCGCTCCAATCAATGGGAATATACCCAACTACTAATATATATACTACTATATATAATATAACATCCAACTAATAATGATTTATAGATTCATCCAAACATTAATTTAACATTTTAAATTATAACCAGCAGTCCAAAGTGGGTGAGATTCACTTACTTTGATTTTTAATTTGCCAAGCATCTAGATTCTAAATCAAATCGAACAACGTTTGATTTAATCTAAATTTCCATCTGACTCTGAAAAATTCCCAACCAATTTTGTTGTATAGCACTCGTCGATATGATCGCAACACGACTTGCTGTGCTTGATTCGGACCTCATACAAGTTAGATAAGGATTATGAACATTTGAATTAATCGAATTATAATACACTCCAAATTTATAACTTTTTAAACTACCTTCCCCTTTCATCTCCCTCACGCATTATTTCCAGGCATGCGAACCCTTTTTTTATACGCGCGACCAATACCATCGACCATAGCTCTACCAACCTCCCAAGCTCGCGCGTCGAACTGATACCTCTCACCTGACCGATGCGCCATCGGAACCGCCTTCGTGTGTGCCCAAATCGACCCAATTGAACCCTAAAAATCCAATCCCCCTACCAACAAACGTGATCATTTTTCCACCGCTCCACTTCGCTAAACCTTATCTCCACCGTTGACATCCTCCATCTCGATGAGCTTAACAAGTTCACGGTTGAACTCGAGGCATGATATTGACCATGGTGGCGTGTTTTATTGATGGTCGTAGGATTTGGGTATGTTGCATTTGAAAGAGAACGAACTCCTATGATTGAATCACGATATATATGAGAAATAGATGTAGGCTCATACGTATAGGGTGGCTGATGGGGATGTTTAACCGGCTCATGCGAATGAAGAATATATATATATATAATTCCAAAATATCTAATTATTTTATTCGAACCCCAATCGAGGCATGCCACTTGGCATTCCTAACATTATACGCTTATTCTGAACGCAATGGAACTAGTCTCGAGCCCCAATTCAATCGTACGGAGAAGATAGTTTTTTAAATCCAATTATAATATTAAATTTTTTAATATTAATTTCAACGTCTTTCTATCCCGTACGATCAAACGGTGAGTTCGATTGACATAAAATTTGAAATCATATAACAACACATATTACAAATCCAATGAAACTGCTTTCATTCAATTCTAAGACCGTGTCCCGAATGGCTATTTTTACTCGTCTAATTAAATACTAAAATTCCTAACTTCTGTAAGTTAACTTTATTTCAATTTTAAAAGTTTACTAGTTCTATTCTAATTCAAACAGAACTTAAATCCATATTAGAAATAATTTTTATTCACATTAGATTCCATATTCAATTATTTAACCAATCCCATTATTCAAATAACCATTGTATTTGAAATTAATCTATTTAACTTATAAATTCAGCTTTTCAATATTTAAGATCAATTAAATATATTAATTCAAATGATTGAAAAATCTGGGTCGTTACGACTTCAAAACATTGACATGGAGATTTACTCGACAAAATTCTATTCGTCTCCACTATTGAACATCTCGAAACTTCCTTTACGCGACCAACCCTAGAGTGACAACTCTGGTGCACCCAGTCAAAATGCATCGACTAGGCTCCTCCCCTTGCACGCCACAGTCGTGATCCACTATAGGTGGTCGAACCTTACCAAACTCTAACCACAACAGCGTTTGCCAATGACACATCCAATTCAGATGTCTGTCTCTCCACTCGATGCTTTAAACGCCCAGAAGCATAAGCCCTAGCTCAACGCTTCATTCGACTTCACAGTCGAACCTAAAAAATCCAAGCTGTACCCCTCAGAAAGCACATCAAGTCGAAGCTCTCTCCAAAACAAGATTTTTAAAGCTTGCTTCAAATTTTTTCATTAAGTAATTGTTGAACAATAAATTTTTGAAGTTCATTTTCCTTTCTTTTTTCTTTGTGAACCTGAAAGAAGAAGAGAGGGAGGGTGAAAGCATTTTTAAAAGGAAGGTGGGTATAGTTATGATAGGTAGGGTTATGGGTTGATGTGAATTAACACAGCTGTGTTGTCAAATCCAAGTAAATATATCATTTAAAAATCAAAATATTTAGCTATATACTTCTAAACGCCAATCAAGACATGCCGCCTAGCGTTTTATATGTTATACCTCTGTTTCGAACACAATGGAACTTGTTTCGAGACCTAATTTGATCGTATGCAGAAAATAGCTTTTTGAACCCAATTGTCATATTAAAATTTCAATATTAATTTCAACGCATTTCAATTTTGCACGACCGAGCGATACGTCTGATTGCTACGAAATTTGAAAGTGTATTATAATTTATTATTACAGATCCAATGAAACTGGTTTCATCGAAATCCAAGACAGTGTCCCCAAAAGCTATTTTGTAGGATAATTAAAATGAGTTTATTTCAAAATAAGTTAAATCACTTTTAAATCAATTTTAAAAGTTTTTATTATCTTCATTCTTATTAATAAAAATTGAATAAGCCTTTAAATCATTTTTATCCAACTTAAAACCGAAGATTCAATTATTTAAATAATTTCAATTATTAAATTCAACGATTATATTATCCATTAAATCGCTATACTTAAAATTCAAGTTATTTAATCTATAAAATTAATTTTTCAATATTTAAACTTAATCATATATTCTATTTTCAAATAACTAAAATTCTAAGTCGTTACATTCTTTCCCCCTTAAAAAAATTTTGACCTCGAAATTGTCAAGGTAGGAAAAATGCCCGAAACCTATTACCTTTTAAAATCAGTTAGTTGAAATAACTTACTAAATCTTTTTTAAGCCTTTAACTATTCCCAAAACCAACTCGTTGAAACTTTGTTATTACATTTACCAAGTTTATGAATTCATTCATATATTCCAACTAATATCATCTCATTCAATCATTTCTGTTTGTAACTCAAAATCAAATTTTAGTTATTAAAAAAATTTCAAATTTTCCAACTCTTTATATTTTCGAAAAATTCGCCAGCGTCTCCTTTGCGTGGCTCGATCAGAACAACCACCAATCGCCACCACGGGTCCAAATCCACAAAGGAAAACAAAATCCATGTGGCTTAATCATAATACCATCAAATCAATCAACAATATAAACACGCACCTTTTTGTTGGGCAATCCAATTTTCGTATGACATCAAAGACATCAAATTAGCTCTTGATTTTATATGCCTACAACATATTTACTAGTGATATCCATTCATATCGGTCATATTATTTTATTTTATTTTTCCAATTTTCAATATTTGTTTAATTAAGCATGTACGATGTACATATATCATCCGTACGCAATATCAAATCTGATCGCTTACTCGATCACATAATTTCACTTTCGAACTAGTATCGTTCACACTACCACTCTAATGCGGACTCAGATCCGGTTCGTTGACTAAACACCATTATACTCCTTGAATAAATATACTATGTTAGAGAATTCCAAAATCAATCAAAAATCCATATCCAGTGTCCACTGTCGAGAATCGAGTGAAAAATTCCAACTCAGATTAATATAAATCATCTCGAAATCCTATGCTCGAATCTGGATCAAACCGTAATGCGAATAAATAATATACATACAACTTACGTATTTGTTTCCAATTGATTTCTTAGCTATCTCAAATTTTCTTATTCACATTCATTTCATTTACATTCAATTATTCAGAATCATTATTCACATTGCTTTATTAACATCCATTATTTACTTAGTATATTTCTTTCAATACTAATGTCACTTAAAATCATTCCATCCACTTTTTACTTAAGTTTATTACAAACATTTTATACAACTTCTTATGTTTATTACCAATTTACAACTTAAGTTCATATTCGTTTTAAATTTAGTTTCAATTCAATTTAACTCAATTGGTCTTCCAATTTTCATATTCAGTTTTCATCAACTATATCCCAAAACCATATTCAATTCGCTAACTTATTTAATTAGTTCATCCACTAGATTATTTCAAATCCCGATCAAATTTATTTCAAAAATAACTTTATTTAACTTAAGTTAAATTTGAGTTCAAATTTTCTTTTCTTAGCATTCATACTCAACAAATCAAAACATTATTTTAACTTACTAGTTCTCGAAATGTATAAATTATTAAACTTATTTATCATATTTTCAATAACATTTAATTGAAATTCCCAAAGTTCAAACACATTGTCCTTGTTTATTTCAAATCATTTTGAAATATTATATATATACAAAATTCCATGGTATATCAAATCATTCTTTTGAATTTTAAATCAAAACTAGTTTTACCGAAACCAAACTCCAATGGTAGCAATTCCTCTCTTGGAAACTCGAGAATGAACGTCGATGATGCTTTAGTCATCATTGAAATTATTTTCCAACGACCGAAGTGAGTTCAGTGCTTTTTACCACTTTTAAATCCTTTATAAATATTTCCATTCAAAAATATTTTCCAAATAATATTATTATTCTATAAAACTTTCAAAAATCTTTTTCAAAACCAACGGGATTTAAAATCCCAAATTCCCATCTTTTAAACTCTTTTTACTTATAATTATATTTATAATATACTTCAGGAATTCCATTTCCTTTCAATTTATAAATCATATTTATAAACTATGTTTATATAATCTTACTTTAGTTATATAAAATCATTCCTTAATTGCTTATCTTGTATGCATCATAATAATAACTTTTATTAGAGCACAATAACAAACAAGAAATGATAATAATCAATATTATCATTTCCCAACGATCAAGCAAATCATATATACCAAAATCATTTTCTAAAAATTATTCCATTATATATAAAATATAATCCAGGTAAAATTATTAGTTTTACCCAATTTCAAAACAATATTATGTCGAATTGCTCTATTGATGTATTCAGAGATCCTTATCAATAATGTTAATTACTTGTATCGACCAGAATCCACAAGCATTTAACTGATCAACCAACACAATATAAAACATATATTATATCATTAAATACGGGCTTATATATATACACACACACATAGATACACACACATACACACACACTCATACTCATTTTAGGGTGTTATTGGCCCTATCTCTAATGGGTTACCCCACAAAAGCCAAGGTTCTCGCTTAGACTTCAGCTCTGATACTAAATCGAACGAACCGGATTTTCGACTCTCGAAAATCGATAGTAATACGTCCATTATATTTCATACTGAGAAATCGAATGCAAGAAAACTCGATTGTTAAGGGAAAAAGAAAAAAAAGAAGAAGATAAGAAGAAAACTAAACAATACAAAATCTCACAGTGGAATGAATAGTCTATAATATATCATAAACCTTTACACAATAGAAAAACGGTAATATGTGTATATGCAAACATCAATCAGAGTACACTAACCTATTTTAGCCTGGACAGTTATAACAGCTTGTCCTCATATTTACTAATAACAAAATAATGAATACCGTAGAAAATAACCATCTACGTATCATCTCCTGGAGCTCCCAACATCCAATACTATCTATAATATGTTTGGTCTGACCCGACCATTAAAATAAAATAACACCCGAGTTAGCCTGGAAAACCAGTGGGAAAAACACACCTAACTGGATTTATATAAAAAAATCTTTGAAATCAAAGGTATTTCGCAAGACAACACCGCACATACACACAGACAAGTTTTTACCCTACCATAACCAAATCTTTCTATAGAAAATACATTTATATTATAATAATGTGTGATGACCCAGACTTTCAGCCTTCGAACATCGGCATTCAATACATCACCCGTATTCAAATGCCGGAGATTCGAACGTTGGAGTCCGTATCGTTGGAGCTATAACACATCAGATAATAACAACACAACGGAAACAAAATGATTTTCATTGATACACAACATGGATTACAACATTTATACAACTAGTGTACAACATCATCAGAGACAGATATGGTACACAACAGTGGAATACAAAATAAACAGTGGAAAGATAGCATAACAGCGGAACATCGACTTTGTCTCCTAAAAGAGATTAACATACAGCATCTGCATCTTAAATCTCCAAATAAAAAAGCTCAAAACCCAAAAGCTTCCAGATTCCAAACCAAAAACTTCTAAATCCACGTTGACTTAGCTCCAACCCACTGATTACCTGGCTCTAGACTGCCCGTATGGAAAATTAGGGGCACCAGAGTTTGGAAAAGGGAACAGTAAACTCTGAGTCAGTCGTGGAACTGGTGTGAGAAAGTAAAAACCGTTATTTGACCAAAAGAAAATAAAATAAAATCCGTTTATGCTTTTGGAAAATGAAACTAACATAAGGTCTCCCGCCGCACACACAATGCAATCGCACACTTGGGGGAGGTTTCTCCTTATAGCAGTCAAACATGCGTGATACACGAAAATCCTTTTGATATTATTATAAGTGCATATTGTGGAAAACATTTCGAAAGTATAATATTAATCTTAGTAACCATACGTACCATTATAGTATGCCTACTATAGCTACCATATGAGATGGCAGGTTCTACAACTAAAACCGTACAGGGCTCGTATTGAGTGATTGGATTTCCAACAAATGTCCAAGGCTAAGGAACTCCCTTTACCGAATGGGTACTCCTCTGAAGGGATGCCCCGAGAACCTAACCAGATCTCTGCCAACACAAGGCCAGGTTACCTCTGTAACTAGGTAACTAACTATCACGAGTATGCCATCCCTCGGTCGTAACCGACCATTATCGAGGTACCTCTATCACCAACAACCACATAAGAAAAAATATCTAAACTCCATTCTAGAATATCACTTTTTATCCAGAAGGAAATGCACATACCCTGAGGGGCTCGACCCCCATTACCTTGTCGCATCCTTCCTATTTCGACCATTTCCAAGGTGTGAGGTTCGATGAAGTCTCCTCCCACAAACCTACGCTTTTCACAAAAGTCATGCTTCGATCAACCAATGATGAGCACTTAGCATGCCACATTACCAAATTGAAAGCATATCACTAGTAACCATTAACTACATAACCTCTAAGCTCGTACGTCTCAGAGAAGGGTGTTAAGCTAAGAGAATAAATTCTCCCCACCAACAGAAATGTATATGATAGAAACCATCTTTATATCTCAAAGTGTAGTGTTAGACATACATCCACAAAAGTCCATCCCGAGTCTGAATGGAACCGAAGGCACTTCGTCCAATTAAGGAAAGAAGTCCTTGCAAATCCGGATATCCCTAATCCTGACCGGGCTCCCTATCACATAGGGAAATTTCTACACCGGAGCAACTCGGTGTAGAGACAATCAACAGGCAATCTTTCGTTCTCGAAAATGCCCAGTCTTCAACCGCCATCTTCAATTACAATTCCATTTCATTTTATCATTATTCGGAATGGGTTTCATGACTTAATGTCCTCCCCCAGGTTGTCCTCCGAATCCCAGTCTCATCAAAATTCAAATGCTATCTTAAAGGCCAAGTTGTTTAAGTAAACAATTCAATTCACTTCAGAGGTTCACATCCACACAGCAATTCATCACAGATAAATAACTTACATTGTCACAATTCAATCCAGGCATTACATATCACAGAGCATCACATATCAGAGATGTCAAACAATTCAAGGTATTCAATATAGTCCAATCATCCATAAGCAAGATTAATTAGTCGTTCAATTCCTAATAAATTTAATTTAATTTTAAAATAAAATAAATTAATTACTTCAATTACTTTTAAACCCTGCTTAATTAACATTGATTAATTACAAATCATTTATTATGAAGTTAATTAATCATCCTTAATTACTGATTAATTACTCCTTAATTGTTAATTAATTCACCTTAATTATTAGTTAATTAACCCTAATTATTAATTAATTAACCCTTAATTAATTACATTTAATTAATTATCCTTTAATTAATTACATTAATCAATTCTCCTTTGATTAATTACATTAATTAATTATCCTTAATTAATTAAAGAGAAATCATTTATCTTAATTAATCATTTAAATCTTATTAATAAATCTTGTAATTAGTTATCATTACCCAATTAACTTAGACCTTTAAGTTAATTAACCTTTAAATACATTTTATCTTCTTAATTAACTCCTTAATTACATTATTAAATTTATTTAAACAACTCAAAGAATTAATTATAAATAATGGTCATATAATTAAATAATTTAAACTTGGTTAATTTAAAATTATTTACTTTGAAACTTTTAATTAATCCCAACATAAATAAAAACAATTATTTAAAGAATTAATTAAGAAATGTTTAAACTAATTTTGGTTTAAAGTTTTAAAATGTTATTATACTTACCAGGGCCAGACCCGTGTGCCACCCCGAGTTAAAAGCAAGTTTTCTTGTAATATCCCGGAATTTTTAACAATATCAATTTAATAATATGTAGTTAAAATTAAATTAATATTGATAATCTATTAATAATGATTATTCAAATAGATTTAATAATCTTCTTCAGTAGATATTTAAATTGGTTATTTTATCTTTTAAAAATAATAAATTGATTTCTATTTATAAATAAATATATGGTTTATATTTTAAATTGATTGGCATTGTTTTTAATTTTAAAAAGTAAAGCATATTTTTCTAGTTTTATTATTTATAGTAATTTGGAAAATTTGTTTTATTTATATTTAAGTTTTTCAAAGTAAATAAATGATTTACGTTTAAATTTAATGATTGAATCATGTTTTAAAATTCTAATATAGACATTTTTATTTGGAAATTTTTGTTTTAAATTAGTATTAAGTTTTTAAAACTATTTCATAAATAAATATATGATTTTTAAAATTGATAAGAAAAATATTGGAATGTTTAAATTAAATTAGATTGAGTTTTAAATTTAGAATAAATTTAACAAAAGGGTTTTATGGCTTAATTAAATGGATATTTTATTAATAAAATATAATCTCTTATAAAATGATTTTAATTTAATAGTAAGAGAGTTATAAAAATAATATTGATATTGTAATGACTTTTTAAATAAGTTTTGAATAAGATTTGTAGTTTTTATTTCAAATTGAATTTATATTTAAAATATTTGATTTTGAATTTATTTTGAATTTAAATTCCCAACTATAAAATTTTACTTGTTTTAATTTTAACATGTTTAAGTTTCAATTTGTAAAACTTGTTTTTATTTCTTTTGTAAATTTATACACATATTTTAAAAATAAACTAACAAGTTAAATTAAGTTAATACACACTTTAGTTTGTAAATTAAAAACAAATTACTTCTAAAACAGAACAAGTGTTAAATTCATATGCATTCTTTTTACAAGCGTTGTAAAAAAAATGGACAAGTGTTAAAATTTAGTTTTTATTTTTCTTTGCTTTCATTAAAATCTGAAAATACATTAGTTTAATTTGCATCTTCTTTCATATTGCATTTGCATTTTCCTAAATCAAAGAAATCTTCAAAATTCAAAATTCAAATTCTTCATATCTAAAATATGCATTTCTTAAAATTTCAGAAACCTGCATAACTTAAACCCTGTTTAAATGTGCATTGATTCACCTCTTCAAACATCTGCATATTCCACCTCTTCAAGATCAAGTACCTGTACTAATCCACCTTCATCTCAAAATCAAAAGATGTCTGCAAAATTCAACAGAAAATCTGCATTTCCTCAAATCAAATTGGACCTGCATCTTCCCCTTCCTCAAAATCAAAGAAGAGCCTTCACTGTTTTTTTTATCTGCATTCTGTTTGAACCTGGGTTGAATAAGCATCTGCATGCATGTGAGGGTTTAGCAATTGCATCTACATCTGCATGCAAGTAATTTGAATTTGGGATCATGAGCAACTCAGATTTTAAACAACTGTAGGGTCAAGCCTGCATATTTTATTTCTGCAAAAATTCAAAGGATCAAAACAGAGCTCTGCATTCTAAGGTGAGTAACATTTAAAATTTTAAACTGTAATTTAGGTTGCTTGAGATAAAACATGTTGTGTGCCTGATGTAAATATGTTGTGTATGCATATTTGTCTATGCTCTGCTGTGATTCTAAATTCATCTTCCTATTTAAAGGAATCCACCAAAATCTGTTTAAAATTATGTTAGCATCTGTCTTAAAATAATTAAAATTTGTTCGCTTACTTTAGATTAGAATCAAAATATTTATTTTGATAAAGTGATTGTCTGCCTGAGTTAATTAAACTTAAGTAAGTAAAGATAGAAACAGTGTGGCATCTGCATGTGAATCCTAACCAAAATTAAATGACTTAATTTTGTATTTGAGTATCTGTAGACAATAGTGTTGATTGTACCTTAATTTTTAAATCAAGTATTGGTATTTTTAGGGTGTATGTTTCAATTATTGTTTGTTCTGGAAAAAAAAATATGAATTGGAGCAAATGCTTAAAATCTGTAGTTTAAGGAAACCCAAGATTCTTCTGAGTTATTGAGTAAGGATCTTAGATCCTTATAAAAATCTGAAATAAGAATATTAATTATAGATTGGTTGCAGTTGGGAAATTTTTGTATGAACCCTAGTTTTGAACAGGGGTTAAAGATTGGGTCAGTGTGAAGTGTTGGATGGATCGAGTGATTTGGTTTTTGGTGAGTGTGTAGTTGATGGGTGTAGGAGTTCGAGGTTGGAATGGGTGGACCTCTGGTGGTCGGAGCGGCTTGAAATGGATGTTGACAAGTTTTGAGTAGAAACCTGTAAAAAAAAAAATTCCAGGTTTGAATTTGGGGGTGAAGTTTGATTCTCTGTATAATCATTCGATCTGGTGATTATGTTAGGGCATGGATGGGTTGCTGGTTGTTGTTGGATCATCTGTCGATCGGTAGAGGCGGTGGTCGCCGTGCATATGCACGGTGATGAAAACTCTGGTGATGTTTGGGGTTTTTGGGTACTGCATGGGAGATGTGAAGTTTTACTCAGAGAAAATGGGAGGAAAACTTTAAGTATAGCAGCTTAAAACTCGAAGTGTTTAACTTAAGGCTCGGGTTGACTGTAAATTAACAGGTTTCAGAAAACCTGTTCCTCTTTTTAAATCTGGGTTTTCTTTTTTTTAAACTTTTTATAATCTGTAGTTTTTGTTAAGGTAAAGTTTAAGTTCAAATTCAAATGCAAGTTTAAATTTCTGATTAAATTCAACTTCCAGTTTTAAAATATAAAATAAAGTTTTCAGAAATTTAACTTAATTAACTATTTGTGTTGATATAATAGTTTAAACTTTTTAATAATGAGATTTTTAAAATGTGAGTAAGATTTAAAGATTAATTTGAAATCTGGAAATCTAAATTTAAAAATAAAGCTCGGTTTTAAATTTAAATAGAAGATTTAAATTGAAAGTTTAAACTAAGAATGAGTTGGAAATTTCGAAAACATTGAAATGAATTCAACTTCAAATTTTATGATTTCATTTTAAGACAAACTTTTGATTTGTCCTGAAATTTAAGTAAGTTATAAATTATTTAAAACTTTGATAAGTTTTAAAATTATTCTATTTTAAACTTGAATTTAAATTGGAATTTAAAGGTAATTTCATAAGTACTTAGTTTTGAATTAAATTGTTTTATACATAATTAACATCTTGAAAATTTAAATTAAAACTAATATCTCAGAATTAATTTAATTAGTAAGGTAATTATGATTGATTAATTAATTTAGCTAATTAATTTGGAATTAATAATTGATTAATGAATAATCAATTATTAATTAAGATCATTAATTAGATTAGTAATTAATGATGAATGAATATTATTAATTATGTAATTAAGTTTTAATCAAGGTTAATTAATTTAATAATTAACTTTAATTAATGAAGGACTAAAGATAATTTAAATGGTAATTAATTTAAGTTAATTACTTTATAAAATAATTTGAGGATGGTTAATGAAGGTCATTAATCAGGATTATCTAACAATTAATTAATATGGTTAATTTTTAAAATTAATTAGATTAATTAATTTAATAATAATCAACTATGAAAGTTTTAAGTATAATTACTTGATAAAGTATTTAAGAAATTAATTACTTAATGTAATTAATTTAATTTAATGTGATTGTTTATTTTTAATTAATTAAGTTTAATAAATTTTAAACACTTGAGTTTTATAAATAATTACTTTATGTAATTAATGATTTGGGAATTACTTGGTTAAGTAATTGTTTAATAATTACATGATTGTAATTAAGTGAATATGTTTAAGTAAGAGATAATTTGGTTTAATTATTTAGTAATTAATCAAAGATTAATTAAGAAATTAATTAAAGGATGATTAATTTGGTTTAAAATAGTAATTAAGTTAGTTAATTTCTTAGAGTAATTAATTTAAGGATTAATTAAGGATCATTAATTATTTTAATTAATGATGTAATTAAAGATGATTAATTATGATTAATTAATCAATGATAAGTAATTAAAGGAAATTAATTAATAAAGGATTAGGATAATTAATTATGATTAATTAATTAATAAAAGTAATTAAAAGTTATTTTCTGTTTAGTTGAGAATGATTAATTTGTGAAATTAATTAAGGATAATTACATGAATGTAATTAAGGATAATTAATGAAGAGTGATTAGTTAAGTGATTAATAATGAATGATTAATTGATTTTAATCAATTAAATATTAGGGTAAGCAAGATTTATATCGGTGAAGTAATTAATTTAATTTATTTTAAATTAATTTAAGATGAGTAATTAATTTAATTCATTTTAAATTAATTAGAGATAGAGATGGTTAATTTAATTCATTTTAAATTAATTATATTATGATGAGTTAATCATTGCTTATGTATGAATGGATGTCATTGATTGTTTTGGATGTTTTGTGATCTCAGTAATGAGATAAATAATATTGTGGTATGAATGCCTTGATTGTATTGTGATAATAACATAGGTTATCTATTGTGATGGTAATATAGGGAATATATTTATGATATTGATAATGTGGATTACCTGTTATGTGATAATGTTGATTATCAGTTATGATTTATGAATTATCTATCGTGTGTATATAGATACTGTAATTGAATTGTTTTAAACCTTTAAAACAACTTGAACCTAAAAGACACGCTTTGGTTTTCGATGAGACCGGGATCGGGTTTCCATATTTGGATATCCGAAAACCACATCGATTCCAAATAACGTTAGGTCGTGAATTCAAAGTGGAGCTTTGTGAAGACTCGAGGTGTAAGGACTATGAGTCAGTATAACTCTGTGGGTGATTCCGTAATGAGTTGACGAAATAGTACTTATAGATTCGAGATGGAGGATCAGAGTGCAAGGGTTATTGTCGTTGACTCTGAGGGTGATTCCAAAATGAGTGTAACGAGATAATGCCTTCGGTTTCGTTCGAATCCGGAACGAACTTGTATGGAATGAATGCTTTCAGAACATCGTCAAGTGGGCGATGAGCATTCTAAGTGATGTGTCCTTTAAAGGTAATCGTAGCCTCAAGCCTCATCAACCGGGAATGGCTAAAACAGGGGAGGTGCAGCAAGGCTTTGTGGGTCACACCCACTGAAGAGCAAGATTTACCCCTGTCTAGAAGTCCCTTTATATTCGGCTGTGTGGGTGGTTGCTAGCTACAACCACGTGGTTGTCTTGTTTGGAACTATTCAGTAAGGAATGGGTCCGGCTTTGTGTTGCAGGGGGTCGGGAGTGATCCTCGGTACGGTGATCTAGGCCATGTACTGTGATGGGCGGTACCCCAGTAGCCCAGCCATTGTATGGAATCCAAAATCTAATAAGTGCCAACGGTTTTGATTGTATTACCCACTTTTGTGGCTAGTAGCTGGAATTTAATGAATGTAACAATTTCGGCTTTTTCTTATTTATTTGAAAACCCTAGAAACTATTATAATATCATCAGATTTCCTATCAAATGTTTTGGTTAGCGTAAGGTAAAAACTTTTCCATGTTTATGTGTGGGAAGTCTTACGTGATACCTTTCTTTTCAAAAGGTTTTTGAAAGTTAAGAAACTTTAACCTGTTACTCACACCAGACCCATGTCTGACCCGGAGTTTATTTTTGTTTTTCATAAAATCTTGAGTACTCAAAATTTTTTACGAGTAGCCAAGGGAATTCAGGTTAGGATTCAGTTTTGCTTTGACGAATTGTGGAGGTGCAAAAGGAGCAGGAGGCTTCTGCATGTAGATATATATTTAGTATTCCGCTGTGTGTTTTCTGAGTTGTTGTATTGAGTTGTATAACTAGACTGGTGTTTATAACTATCTAGTATGTGTTGTATGTCTGTGTAACTCTGATATTGGTTGTAAACTATGTAATGTTTATGTTATTAATATAATTTATTCGTTCCGCTATTATATTTTGATGTTGTTCCTTTCTTCTCTTCTTTCTATTCTCTTTTCTATCCCTTTCTTTCTTAAAGATGATGCGATTTTCTATGGTAAGAAAGTCGGGTCGTCTTATTTGGTATCAGAGCATTAGGTTGAGTGAATACCTTGGCTCTGTAGTGGTGTCTTTCTTGAGAGAGCGTACTTGTAACTTTTAATATATATATATATATATATATATATATATATATATTTCTATCTATCTTTTGGGTAACCTGTTCAGGTTTTCCAATATAAGTTATTAAGGTAGATGGGGTAATAGTGTGTGTAACACGACTACCAATTGTTGGGATTTGAATGTTTGAGGTTGGAAGTGTATCTGTTGAGACTGTAGACCTAATACCGTCTCGAGTGAGTTCTGTAGTGATGAAGAATTTCATTGATCTCTGAAGGAAACCTGTGAAGGTTCGGAGTTCATTTCTGAAGTTGGATGGTTAGAGTTTGGATCTATTGGCTGAGTAGGAGCAAGTGATGGTATTTTGATACCTCAGGAAGAAGTAGCTGCGTGATGAGATGCTGTGACTATGGATGTTCCCGAAGGTGTTTTCTTTGGAACAAGTTAAGGAGATGAGTCTTCTTCAGTGTTATGGCTGTGTTCAGCTGGAGTTTCTGTTGATTTGAGGTCCGAGTTTCTCAGGGAACTTTGTTTTGGAATTCTTTGGCATCTGTGGCAGCAGTGCAGTTTGGAGTGTTCTCGGTGTTGTCAAGAGATCTTCTGGCTTAGCAGTTTTTCTGAAGTGGAGTTCAGAAGCAGCTGAGTGGACCCGTTTCTTTGATGGGTTGGCTAGTTAAGTTTAAGCTGTTCTATTTGGTTAAGGGATAACAGTTTTTCTTGGATTTGGTTTGGATGGTTCGCAAAAGTGACTTGCGATTGTTTGAGTAATCTCTTGGGTTATCCGAGTTTTTCTAAATGCCTTCAGGAAGTCAGAGTTTGGTTCGCATATGGAAATTGAGCTTTCTTATCGTCTGGAATTCCAAGAGTTGAGTTGGTGTAGCAGCTCGGAGTTTTGGAGGAACTTATGAATTTTTTCTTACAGATTTGTTGAATCATATCTCTGGGGTGTGTTGTCATGTTTTTGCTTGCGTTCTTCTTCAAGCATTCTCTTCTACTTCAGATCAAAGTTGAGCAGCGGAAGCAGTTTGGAAGTGTATCTGCTTTTCTTTTCCCAGACAGGAGAAGTGAGTTGTTGTCTTCTGATGTTGAAGAGTTGAGTTTGAGTTCTTAGTTGACCTTGAGGAGATCATTTTGTTGAGTTAATTGGTCTAGTTTGTTTCAAGAAGCGTCAGCGAAGGTTGAGCTGATCAGTAAGTTTGTAGACAGCCCAGGATTGTCTGAAGAGATTTTGTGGATAAGAGTCGAAGGGATTTGGACTCTGAAGACGGAGATTTAATTTTAGACAAGTTTTCTCCGATCATAAGTGAGCTATAAGTTTGGGTAAGTCTGAGAAGTTAGCTCTGAAATGTTTTGGATCTTTTCTGTGATTTAGGAGATCGAGTGATTGATCTACAGGATTGAATTGCCAGTTTGGATAACTGGGATTCGATGAGTTTCACGTATCTCTGAGGGAGTACATGTATGATCTATCTCTGGTTATGGTACCAGCAGTTCTAGAGTTTTGGTTGTTGAGTCCGACTCGTTTGTAGTCTGATATCTTGTCTAGTGTATAGATATAGATGAATAAGAGCTTTGTAGCTTCATAAGTATTGATTGTTTGGATTCTCCTGGTATATATATATATATATATATATATATATATATATATATATATATATACACACACCCCTGGGGAAACTCGATAAAATTCTATCCAGAATTTGTCTGGATAATTAAATTTGTTTGATTGGTTGTTTTTAGTTGTTAGCATATGTTTGATATATGCTTGTGTTTTTAAATTTAAAATTTAATAAGATTATTAAATTACCTTTGTTTTAAATTTCGATGACGAAATTCTTTTAAGGGGGAAGGATTGTAATATCCCGGAATTTTTAACAATATCAATTTAATAATCTGTAGTTAAAATTAAGTTGATATTGATAATCTGTTAATAATGATTATTCAAATAGATTTAATAATCTTCTTCAGTAGATATTTAAATTGGTTATTTTATCTTTTAAAAATAATAAATTGATTTCTATTTATAAATAAATATATGGTTTATATTTTAAATAGATTGGCATTGTTTTTAATTTTAAAAAGTAAAGCATATTTTTCTAGTTTTATTATTTATAGTAATTTGGAAAATTTGTTTTATTTAATATTTAAGTTTTTCAAAGTTAAATAAATGATTTTGGTTTAAATTTAATGATTGAATCATGTTTTAAAATTCTAATATAGACATTTTGATTTGGAAAATTTTGTTTTAAATTAGTATTAAGTTTTTAAAACTATTTCATAAATAAATATATGATTTTTAAAATTGATAAGAAAAATATTGGAATGTTTAAATTAAATTAGATTGAGTTTTAAATTTAGAATAAATTTAACAAAAGGGTTTTATGGCTTAATTAAATGGATATTTTATTAATAAAAATATATTCTCTTGTAAAATGATTTTAATTTAATAATAAGAGACTTATAAAAATAATATTGATATTGTAATGACTTTTTAAATAAGTTTTGAATAAGATTTGTAGTTTTTATTTGAAATTGAATTTATATTTAAAAATATTTGATTTTGAATTTATTTTGAATTTAAATTCCCAAGTATAAAATTTTAATTGTTTTAATTTTAATGTATAAGTTTCAATTTGTAAAACATTGTTTGTTTTTATTTCTTTTGTAAATTTATACACATATTTTAAAAATAAACTAACAAGTTAAATTAAGTTAATACACACTTTAGTTTGTAAATTAAAAACAAATTACTTTTAAAAGAGAACAAGTGTTAGATTCATATGCATTCTTTTGACAAGTGTTGTAAAAAAATGGACAAGTGTTAAAATTTAGTTTTTATTTTTCTTTGCTTTCATTAAAATCTGAAAATACATTAGTTTAATTTGCATCTTCTTTCATATTGCATTTGCATTTTCCTGAATCAAAGAAATCTTCAAAATTCAAAAATCAAATTCTTCATATCTAAAATCTGCATTTCCTAAAATTTTAGAAACCTGCATAACTTAAACCCTGTTCAAATTTGCATTGATTCACCTCTTCAAACATCTGCATATTCCACCTCTTCAAGATCAAATACCTGTACTAATCCACCTTCATCTCAAAATCAAAAGATGTCTGCAAAATTCAACAGAAAATCTGCATTTCCTCAAATCAAATTGGACCTGCATCTTCCCCTTCCTTAAATTCAAAGAAGAGCCTACACTGTTTTTTTTTTTACCTGCATTCTGTTTGAACCTGGGTTGAATAAGCATCTGCATGCATGTGAGAGTTTAGCAATTGCATCTACATTTGCATGCAAGTAATTTGAATTTGGGATCATGAGCAACTCAGATTTTAAACAACAGTAGAGTCAAGCCTGCATATTTTATTTCTGCAAAAATTCAAAGGATCAAAACAGAGCTCTGCATTCTAAGGTGAGTAACATTTAAAATTTTAAACTGTAATTTAGGTTGCTTGAGATAAAACATGTTGTGTGCCTGATGTAAATATGTTGTTTATGCATATTTATCTATGCTCTGCTGTGATTCTAAATTCATCTACCTATTTAAAGGAATCCACCAAAATCTGTTTAAAATTGTGTTAGCGTCTGTCTTAAAATAATTAAAATTTGTTTTCTTACTTTAGATTAGAATCAAAATATTTATTTTGGTAAAGTGATTGTCTACCTGAGTTAATTAAACTTAAGTAAGTAAAGATAGAAACAGTGTGGCATCTGCATGTGAATCCTAACCAAAATTAAATGAGTTAATTTTGTATTTGAGTATCTGTAGACAATAGTGTTGATTGTACTTTAATTTTTAAATCAAGTATTGGTATTTTTAGGGTGTATGTTTCAATTACAGTTTGTTCTGGAAAAAAAATTATATGAATTGGAGCAAATGCTTAAAATCTGTAGTTTAAGGAAACCCAAAATTCTTCTGAGTTATTGAGTAAGGATCTTAGATCCTTAGAAAAATCTGAAATAAGAATGATAATTACTAGATTGGTTGCAGTTGGGAAATTTTTGTATGAACCCTAGTTTTGAACAGGGGTTAAAGATTGGGTCAGTGTGAAGTGTTGGATGGATCGAGTGATTTGGTTTTTGGTGAGTGTGTAGTTGATGGGTGAAGGAGTTCGAGGTTGGAATGGGTGGACCTCTGGTGGTCGGAGCGGCTTGAAATGGATGTTGACAGGTTTTGAGTAGAAACCTGTAAAAAAAAAATCCAGGTTTGAATTTGGGGGTGAAGTTTGATTCTCTGTATAATCATTCGATCTGGTGATTATGTTAGGGCATGGATGGGTTGCTGGTTGTTGTTGGATCATCTGTCGATCGACAGAGGCGGTCGTCGCCGTGCATATGCACGGCGATGAAAACTCTGGTGATGTTTGGGGTTTTTGGGTATTGCAGGGGAGATGTGAAGTTTTACTCGGAGAAAATGGGAGGAAAACTCGAAGTATAGCAGCTTAAAACTCGAAGTGTTTAACTTAAGGCTTGGGTTGACTGCAAATTAATAGCTTTCAGAAAACATGTTCCTCTTTTTAAATCTGGTTTTCTTTTTTTAAAACTTTTTATAATCTGTAGTTTTTGTTAAGGTAAAGTTTAAGTTCAAATTCAAATGCAAGTTTAAATTTTTGATTAAATTCAACTTCCAGTTTTAAAATATAAAATAAAGTTTTTCAGAAATTTAACTTAATTAACTATTTGTGTTGATATAATAGTTTAAACTTTTTAATAATGAGATTTTTAAAATGTGAGTAAGATTTAAAGATTAATTTGAAATCTGAAAACTAAATTTAAAAATAAAGCTCAGTTTTAAATTTAAATAGAAGATTTAAATTGAATGTTTAAACTAAGAATGAGTTGGAAATTTCTAAAACATTGAAATGAATTCAACTTCAAATTTTATGATTTCATTTTAAGACAAACTTTTGATTTGTCCTGAAATTTAAATAAGTTATAAATTATTTAAAACTTTAATAAGTTTTAAAATTATTCTATTTTAAACTTGAATTTAAATTGGAATTTAAAGGTAATTTCATAAGTACTTAGTTTTGGATTAAATTGTTTTAAACATAATTAGTTATGTTTCATCTTGAAAATTTAAATTTAAATTAATATTTCAGAATTAATTTAATTAATAAGGTAATTATGATTGATTAATTAATTTAATTAATTAATGAATAATCAATTTATAATTAAGATCATTAATTAGATTAGTAATTAATGATGAATGAATATTATTAATTATGTAATTAAGTTTTAATCAAGGTTAATTAATTTAATAATTAACTTTAATTAATGAAGGACTAAAGATAATTTAAATGGTAATTAATTTAAGTTAATTACTTTATAAAATAATTTGAGGATGGTTAATGAAGGTCATTAATCAGGATTATTTAACAATTAATTAATATCGTTAATTTTTAAAATTAATTAGATTAATTAATTTAATAATAATCAATTATGAATGGTTTGAGTATAATTACTTGATAAAGTAATTAAGAAATTAATTACTTAATGTAATTAATTTAATTTAATGTGATTGTTTATTTTTAATTAATTAAGTTTAATAAATTTTAAACACTTGAGTTTTATAAATAATTACTTTATGTAATTAATGATTTGGGAATTACTTAGTTAAGTAATTGTTTAATAATTACATGATTGTAATTAAGTGAACATGTTTAAGTATGAGATAATTTTGTTTAATTATTATTATTTAGTAATTAATCAAAGATTAATTAAGAAATTAATTAAAGGATGATTAAGTTGGTTTAAAATAGTAATTAAGTTAGTTAATTACTTAGAGTAATTAATTTAAGGATTAATTAAGGATCATTAATTATTTTAATTAATGATGTAATTAAAGATGATTAATTAATCAATGATAAGTAATTAAAGGAAATTAATTAATAAAGGATTAGGATAATTAATTATGATTAATTAATTAATTAAAGTAATTAAAAGTTATTTTCTGTTTAGTTGATAATGATTAATTTGTGAAATTAATTAAGGATAACTACATGAATGTAATTAAGGATAATTAATCAAGAGTGATTAGTTAAGTGATTAATAATGAATGATTAATTGATTTTAATCAATTAAATGTTAGGGTAAGCAAGATTTATATTGGTGAAGTAATTAATTTAATTTATTTTAAATTAATTTAAGATGAGTAATTAATTTAATTCATTTTAAATTAATTAGAGATAGAGATAGTTAATTTAATTCATTTTAAATTAATTATATTATGATGAGTTAATCATTGCTTATGTATGAATGGATGTCATTGATTATTTTGGATGTTTTGTGATCTCAGTAATGAGATAAATAATATTGTGGTATGAATGCCTTGATTGTATTGTGATAATAACATAGGTTATCTATTGTGATGGTAATATAGGGAATATCTATTATGATATTGATAACGTGGATTACCTGTTATGTGATAATGTTGATTATCAGTTATGATTTATGAATTATCTATCTGTGTGTATATAGATACTATAATTGAATTGTTTTAAACCTTTAAAACAACTTGAACGTAAAAGACACGCTTTGGTTTTCGATGAGACCGGGATCGAGTTTCCATATTTGGATATCCTGAAAACCACATCGATTCCAAATGACATTAGGTCGTGAATTCAAAGTGGAGCTTTGTGAGGACTCGAGGTGTAAGGACTATGAGTCAGTATAACTCTGTGGGTGATTCCGTAATGAGTTGACGGAATAGTACTTATTGATTCGAGATGGAGGATCAGAGTGCAAGGGTTATTGTCGTTGACTCCGAGGGTGATTCCAAAATGAGTGTAACGAGATAATGCCTTCGGTTTCGTTCGAACCCGGAATGAACTTGTATGGATTGAATGCTTTCAGAACATCGTCAGGCGGGCGATGAGCATTCTAAGTGATGTGTCCTTTAAAGGTAATCGTAGCCTCAAGCCTCATCAACTGGGAATGGCTAAAACAGGGAGGTGCAGCAAGGCTTTGTGGGTCGCACCCACTGGAGAGCAAGATTTACCCCTGTCTAGAAGTCCCTTTATATTCGGCTGTGTGGGTGGTTGCTAGCTACAACCATGGGGTTGTCTTGTTTGGAACTATTCAGTAAGGAATGGGTCCGGCTTTGTGTTGCAAGGGGTTGGGAGTGATCCTCAGTACGGTGATCTAGGCCACGTACTGTGACGGGCGGTACCCCAGTAGCCCAGCCATTGTATGGAATCCAAAATCCAATAAGTGCCAACGGTTTTGATTGTATTACCCACTTTTGTGGCTAGTAGCTGGAATTTAATGAATGTAACAATTTCGGCTATTTCTTATTTACTTGAAAACCCTAGACACTATTATAATATCATCGGATTTCCTATCAAATGTTTTGGTTAGCGTAAGGTAAAAACTTTTCCATGTTTATGTGTGGGAAGTCTTACGTGATACCTTTCTTTTCAAAAGGTTTTTGAAAGTTAAGCAACTTTAACCTGTTACTCACACCAGACCCATGTCTGACCCGGAGTTTAATTTTGTTTTTCATAAACTCTTGGGTACTCAAATTTTTTACGAGTAGCCAAGGGAATTCAGGTTAGGATTCAGTTTTGCTTTGACAAATTGTGGAGGTGCAAAACGAGCAGGAGGCTTCTGTGTGTAGATATATATCTAGTATTCCGCTGTGTGTTCTCTGTGTTGTTGTATTGAGTTGTATAACTAGACAGGTGTTTATAACTGTCTAGTATGTGTTGTATGTCTGCGTAACTCTGATATTGGTTGTAAACTATGTAATGTTTGTGTTATTAATATAATTTATTCGTTCCGCTGTTAGATTCTAATGTTGTTCCTTTCTTCTCTTCTTTCTATTCTCTTTTCTATCCCTTTCTTTCTTAAAGATGATGCGATTTTTTATGGTAAGAAAGTCGGGTCGTCTCATTTTCTCGAGTTCTTTCCCGAGCCATTTCCCTTTGTTTTTATTTAAATTTTAAAACCTATTACAACTTGCTAAACCCACACGAAAACACTCGAATGCATACTCGAGCCACCACTTCAATTCCCCGAGATCCTACCCTAGACAATCACCTTCTTCTCAAAATTCAAACCCACTAATACATATGCACATGCACAGGCAATCTGGCCATCTCCGACCAATGCTCCGACCTTCAACACATCGGTGATGACCTACACGAGCATCATGAACACCTAGAACTTCGAAGCAACCACGAAATTGAAATCGAACAACATGGAGCTCTACTATAACAAACCTGATCACCCAAGATCACCTCGACCCACCGCCTTAGGTCACCAGAGACCTCGCAACCCCGACCAAACCTTCACCAAAGACCCATGCATCGATTCCCCTTGCCCCGGTCATGTCCGATGCATTGACGACGCTGCAGCAATTCGAATTTCGACCTCAACCAAAACTTGGGTTTAAACCCTACATTGATAATGTTCAGCCACCACGGTGGTCAGAAAATTCACCCACCATTTTTCCTGAGGTAGCCAACCTCCAAGCTACCCTCGGTGATGAACACGAGACTCCATCACCCTTCAATCACCAGAAATCGAGGAAAGATCGATTTTTGTTCCTCTATTTCTGTTCAACTCATGATTCCTTTTTCAAAACACAATTAAAATTCTTGATTCCACTTTTAGAAATCATAATTTTTGAAAACGAATTAGATGATAAAATTGAAACAAGAAATCATGATATTCGAATTTGACACAGTTTAAAGTTTTCACTGTATTTTCTTGTTTTCAGCAAAATGACTTATAATGTATGCTTAAAAGCATTTTTAAAATTTAGATCTGGTAAATTTAAACATATTTGGTTTACACATCAAGACCTAAAAAGAATTAGAGGATGAGATTTTGATATTTTTTTTTAGTTTAGTTTAAAGCCTGTAAACATGGAGCAGAGCAAATGTTCTTTTACCCAGACATGCACACATCATTTACATACACACACACACACACATGTAGGCATTTCTCACAACATTGTATATACCATTTATCACATGCATCAAGATTTAACCCAGATTTAAGTTTTTAAAACAGTAGTTTACTCACCAGGAATTTGAAAAGGCAAAGCCTGGAAATGTTTGAATTTGGAAAACTGGGAACTTGTTTCTGGATTTTATCTTTTTGAAACTAGAACTTAGATTGATCTTGACTTGATTGATTATTGAATTGAACTTTGAATCTTTGATTGCTTTGTTTATTTTGATTGCTTCAGGTTTTAAGATTTGAAGAGGTTGTTTTTGAGACGATCCTTGCTTGAAACTGAATTGAACTTGTTTTAATTCTTTTCTGGTTTGAAAATTTGAAGAGATTATTTTGCTTTTGATTTTTGTTTTCTAGTTTGAGTTACCAGGTTTGAGTTTTAATTTTCTTTTTGTTTTTAGTTTTGAAATATGAAAGTAAATAGAAAGAGTAGAAGAGGTTGTATATATAGCCTTGTTTTCTATTATTTTTAAAAATAAAAGAAAATTAAAATTTTGACACTTGTATTTTGCATGCTATAATTAGGTTAACACTTGTAAACACATATCCTTATAAGCCTACACATGTCTTTATTCATGCAATTAATATTTTTTATACAATCTTGTATTATATTTCCAATTTTTATAAATATATTTACCTTTATTTATATTTATTAAATTTAAAAGAAAACGATTTGAAATTGATTATACACTAATAAAAATCTGATATATATTATTTTTAAATCCAATTTATTTTTAAGATATTTATTTTTGAACTTCAAATTCAAATTCTATTTACAATACACACACACACACAAAAAAACCCATATCTTATTTGTTTTGGAAATTTCAAATTAATTCACAAATTTATTCGAAAAAATTATCTTAATTGGGATCGTTACAGATTTCTCCACTTAAGAAAATTTCGTCCTCGAAATTTGAAAGACAGGAAGACAAACAAAGAACATATGAACACACATAAAAAGATAGAGAAATAGCATGCCAGGTCAAGACGAAATATCCATTCTACATTTGGGAATGGACTTGTTCATGCTTTCCTCTGTTTCCCAATACAATCATTCGGATCTCGACTCCATTGTACTTTCACCAATTTCACCACTTTGTTTCTCAATCGCTTTTCATCTCGACCAATAATCTTCAATGGTTCTCTTTTCACTGCCAAATTAGGTGTGATTTCCAAATCCTGTTGAGCGATCTCCTCAATGATATGATCTGGATCGTGCATATACTTCTGATGGTGTGAAATATGGAACACATTATGCACGCCAATTAACCAATTAGGTAACTATACTCGATAAGCCAAAGGACCAATCCTCTCAAGTATAGGAAAAGGACCTATATATCATGGTGCTAGCTTACCCGACTTCCCAAATCTCAAAACTCCACGCGTTGGAGAAACCTTTAAGAAAACAAATCTCCAACCTGGAATTCTAGAGTTCTTCTCCTATAGTCGGCATAACTTTTCTGTCGACTCTGGGTAGTTTTCAACTTCTTTCGAACAAAATCAACCTTCTTAGAAGCTTCCATTATCATACCCAGACCAAGAACAAGCCTATCACCTGACTTAATCCAACATGCACGTGATCTGCAAGGACGACCATACAATGCTTCAAAAGGAGCCATTTCAATACTGGCCTGATAACTATTATTATACAAAAATTCAACCAAATGCAAATGGTCCTCCCGTGAACCTCCAAAATCAAGAATACAAGCATGCAAAAGATCTCCCAAGATTAGATTTATTCTCTTAGTTTTCCCATCAGACTGCAGGTGGTAAGCAGTACTGAAGTTCAACTTGGTTCCTAGTGCGGCTTGAAATGCCTTCCAAAATCTACTAGTGAAGATCGGGTCACGATCACTCACTATACTACTCGGTACTCCATGGAGTCGAACAACTTCCTTCACATATATCTTTGCCAAACTCGCGACCGTTCGGGTGGATTTAACTAGGATAAAGTGGGAAGTCTTGGTCAGACAATCCACAATAACCCAAATTGCCTCATTACCCTTCTGAGTTCGTGGCAAACCATCTATGAAATCTATAGACACTTGGTCGCGCCTCCATTTGGGTACTTCTAGTGGTTGGAGTAAACCTGCCATCTTTATTTGATCACTCTTTATTTGTTGACAAGTTGAGCAACGACTAACATAAATGGATACATCCCTCTTCATCATTTTCCAGAAGAAGGTCCTCATAATGTCTCGATACGTTTTGTTAACTCCTGGATGAATACTAAACTTGGATTTGTGACAATCATCCAATACTTCTCGTTAGAGATCTGGGATGTCTGGGACACAAATCCTCCCTTTCAACCTTATAATTATACTATCATCGATTTCAAGGCTGGAATCTTCGCCCTGACGTATTCTCTCATAAATTTCATAGAGAAACTTGTCTCCATTTTGCTTACTAGAAATCTTTTCAAGAAGAGTAGGAGTCACAGCAAGATAAGCAAGAACAGCATGTCTTCTACTCAAAAGCATCAGCTACCACGTTGGCTTTACCAGGTGTAAACTGAATATCCAGGTCATATGACGCTAGGAATTCCAACCAGTTGCTGCCTTAGATTCAAATCCTTCTGGGTGAAGAAGTATTTCAAATTTTTATGGTCGGTGAACAATTCAAATTTTTCATCGAGAAGATAATGACGCCAGATTATTAAAGCAATGATAAATGCCAAAAGCTCAAGATCGTGGGTCGGGTAGTTCTTCTCATGTGGTCACAATTGTCTACTCGGGTAGGCAATCACTCTACCTTCTTGCATTAGAACAACACCCACTCCATCACCACACATATCTGTGTAAACAGATAAATCTTTATTCCCGTTAATAATAGCAAGAACGGGAGCAGCGGTCAACCTTTTTTTCAATTTATGGAACGCTTCCTCGCACTTTGGAGTCCAAATAAATTTGGCATTCTTCATAGTCATCTTAGTTAATGGACTGGCTAACTTAAAGAAATCCTGGACAAACTTTCGATAGTATCCAGCTAATCCGAGAAAAATTCTTACCTCCTTTGGAGTTGAGGGTTGCTTCCAATCTAGAATAGTAGAAATTTTATCAGGGTCTACAGAAATTCTCTCTTTTGTTACAATATGTCTCGGAAATCTAACTTCTTTTACCCAAAAATGACATTTAGAAAACTTAGCAAAAAGAATATTCCTCCTCAATTTTTCCAAAACTATTTTTAAATGTTCAACATGCTCTTCTTCAGTTTTGGAATAAATTAGATATCATCAATAAATACAAGAACAGACTTATTCAATACTTCACGAAATACTCGGGTCATTAGGTCTACGAAATATGCAGGGGCATTGGTTAGTCCAAAGGGCATAACTAACCATTCGTAGAATGTATCGGGAGTCCTAAAAGCATTTAAATGGAAATAATCTTCAGCAATTCTCAGTTGATGGAATCCTTAGGCTAGGTCCATCTGGGAAAAGAATCGAGCACCATGCAATTGATCAAATAGGTCGTCGATTCTGGGCAAAGGAAATTGATTCTTAAGGGTTAATTTATTAAGATTATGATAATCTATGCACAATCGCAAAGATCCATCGGACTTGGCTACAAATACAACAACTGAACCCCAACTGGAATGACTGGGTCGTATAAATCCTTTCTCCTGTAAATCTTAGGTTTGCTTAACTAGCTCTACTCTTTCCCTTGGTGCCATCCTACGACTTGCATGCACAACTGGACAGGCATTGGGAACTAAGTCGATTCTACATTTGAATTCCCTATGCGGAGGTTAAGATTTAACTTCTTCAAATACGTCAGGAAATTCTCGAACAATAGGTATGGATTCCAAACTCGGGTCGAAATACCCTAAAGTATACATTAGCTTATCCCTCTTTGGACTTGGATCCTTACAGAAAATCACAATGAAATTCCAAAATTTGGTTTTAACTGAAATCGTTTTATTGGTACAATCTAATTTAGCTTCATATTTTGTTAGCCAATTCATTCCAAGTAAAATTTCAAATTCATTAAAGTCAAGAACAAAAAGGCTGATAGGAAACTGATGGTGAGAATATGAAATAAGAGCCTTTCTACAACGCAAACAAAGGTTCGCAGGGCCTCCTAGCGGGTTCTTCACACAAATAGGTTCGTCGACGAATTTGGGTTCAAGATTTAATTCTTCTATGGTTTGCTGGGAAATAAAACTATGCGTGGCTCCGACGTCGAATAGAACTCTAACAATTTTGTCATATATAAGAAGATTACCTTCCAAAACTCCTTTCCCTTTATCAGCTCTTGAGGTTGAAGGTTCATCCTTGATTGCATATACCTTTGCTACTTGGGCCTGTTTCATTGTCGGACAATCTCGAACCTTGTGTCCTGGTTTATGGCAATAGTAACATTTCCTGGCTTATGGTCCCGACTTCTTAGGTTTATCCTTATTTCCTTGCTTTTTGGGCTTCTTTCAACTACTTGAGTAAGGACCTTTGTCCGAACAGTTAAAACAGGTAACATTCTTCGCCTGATTCTCCTGAGTATCCTTCTTTATTACCTTGCCAAGGCTTCTTTCCTCCAAACTTTCTCTTCTTCCAAGTTGGATTACTTCCACTTCCTTTCTCTTTTGGAATCTCTTGTTTATCTAGGGTGGCATATCTATATCCCATGTCCACCAAATCAGCAAAAGACTCCTTCACATTGCCTGTCATCCTTTCGAGAAACTTCTTGTTCATCCCTTTAAAAAAATTCTCGTTCTTCTTAAGCGGGGTATTCACTAATTCAGGTCCAAATCGGGATAACTCATTAAACTTATTTAAGTATTCTTCAAAAGATAGACTTCCTTTCTTCAAATCGGTAAACTCTTGATACATCCTGGAAATACCAGCGGAAGGCATATAACACTGCTCAAACACATGCTTGAATCTATCCTATGTAAACTCATCCTCCAATTCGACCAAAGTAATAGTCTCGCACCATGCTAAAGCTTCTTCTTGGAGCTGCCACGAAGCTATCAATCTCATTTGATCATCATCCAATTTCAATCCTTTGAAAATCGTCTCACAATATCGAATCCAAGCTAGCGCTTCTATAATAGTCTCCGTGCCTTTGAACATTTTCCCTCCAAGTATTGAGAAGTTCCGATATAACTCTACCAGATTTGGCTAGGGTTGGATGGGAAAAGCTGCTTCCTCCATTACTGTTGTTGCAGGGTCTCAACCATTTGTAGTGGTTCTCCCCCTTCCCCTACATCGTACTCTTCTCATACTCATTCTCACTATCTATAAATAGTAAGAAAATTAATTTAGGCATACGTAGGGAATATCAACAATTTTAAAAATAGACCAAGAAATTTTGGGTTTTCGGTCTCTTGGGTTATACTCATTCTAGGGCATTCCTAACATCTCTAATGAGTTACCTAATGAGTTATACTCCAAAGCTAAAGTTCTTACTCAACCTTTAGCTTAGATACCACATGTGATGACCCAGACTTTCGAACTACGAAAATCGGCATTCAATACATCACTCGTATTCAAATGTCGGAGATTCAAACATTGGACTCTGCATCGTTGGAGCTATAACGCATTAGATAATAACAACACAGCAAAAACAAAATGATTTTCATTGATACATAACATGGATTACAACATTTATACAACTAGTGTGCAACATCATCAGAGACAGATATGATACACAACAGCAGAAAACAAAATAAACAGCGGAAAGATAGCATAACAGTGGAACATCAACTTTATCTTCCAGAAGAGATCAACATATACCATCTGCATCACCAAGCTCCAAAGCAAAAAGCTCAAAACCCAAAAGTTTCTAGAGACCAAACCAAAAAATTCTAAATCCACGTTGACTTAGCTCCAACCTACTGATTACCTGACTCTAGACTGTCTGTGTGGAAAATTAGGGGCACCCAGAGTTTAGAAAAGGGAATAATAAACTCTGAGTCAGTCATGGGACTGGGGTGAGAAACTAAAAATAATTATTGACCAAAAGAAAAGAAAATAAAATCCGTCCATGCTTTTGGAAAATGAAACTACCATAAGGTCTCCCGCCGCAGAGACAATGCAATCGCACACTTGGGGGAGGTTTCTCCTTATAGCAATCAAACATGCTTGATATGCGAAAATTCTTTTGATATTATTATTAGGGCATAGCGTGGAAAAAAATTCGAAAGTATAATATTAATCTTAGCCAGCATACGTACCATTATAGTATGCCTACTATAGCCACCATCTGAGATGGCAGGTTCTACAACTAAAACCGTGCAGGGCTCGTATTGAGTGATTGGATTTCGAAAAAATGGCCAAGGCTAAGGAACTCCTTTTACCGAATGGGTACCCCTCTGAGGGGACGCCCCGAGAACCTAACCGGTTCTCTGCCAACACAAGGCCGGGTTACCTCTGTAACTAGGTAACTAACTGTCACGAGTGTGCCATCCCCCGGTCGTAACCGACCTTTATCGAGGTACCTCTATCACCAACAACCACATAAGAAAAATATCTGGGCTCCATACCAGAATATCACTTTTTATCCATAAGGAAATGCACATACCCTAAGGGGCACGACCCCCATAACCTTGCCGCATCCTTCCTGTTTCGACAATTTCCAGGGTGTGAGGCTCGGTGAAGTCTCCTCCCACAAAGCTACGCTTTCCACAAAAGCCATGCTTCGATCAACCAATGATCAACACTTAGCATGCCACATTTCCAAATTAGGAGTATATCACTAGTAACCATTAACTACAAAACCTCTAAGATCGTACATGTCAAAGAAGGGTGTTAAGCTAAGAGAATAAATTCTCTGCCACCAACAGAAATGTATATGATAGAAACCAGCTTCATATCTCAAAGTGTAGTGTCAGATATACATCCATACAAGTCCATCCTGAGTCTGAATGGAACCGAAGGCACTTCGTCTAATTAAGGAAAGAAGTCCTTGCAAATCCGGATATCCCCAATCTCGACCGTGCTCCCCATTCACATAGGGAAATCTCTATACCGGAGCAACTCGGTGTAGAGACAATCAACAGGCAATCCTTTCGTTCTCGAAAATACCCGATCTTTAACCACCGTCTTCAATTGCAATTCCATTTCGTTGTATCATTATTCGAAATGGGTTTTATGACTTAATATCCTCCCCTGGGTTGTCCGAATAATGAGCGCTTATTTGAAAACATGTGGATACAAATTCCCATTTTAATCTTTTAAACAAAAGATCACCTTTAAGATCCGATGTGGGTTTCGAAAAACCATTTGGAATCCAAATCCGAGTTTCATCGAAATTCAAATGTCGTCTTAAAGGCCAAGTTGTTTAAGCAAACAAATCAATTCAATTCACAGGTTCACATCCATACAGCAATTCATCACAGATAAATAACTTACATTATCACAGTTCAATCCAGGCATTACATATCACAGAGCATCACATATCAGAGATGCCATGCAATTCAAGGCATTCAATATAATCCAACCATCCATAAGCAAGATTAATTAGTTGTTTCAATTCCTAATTAATTTAATTTAATCTCTAAATTAATTACTTCAGTTACTTTTAAACCCTGCTTAATTAACATTAATTAATTAAAAATCATTTGTTATGAAATTAATTAATTATCCTTAATTACTGAATAATTACTCCTTAATTATTAATTAATTAACCTTGATTATTAATTAATTAACCCTAATTATTAACTAATTAACCCTTAATTAGTTACAGTTAACTAATTATCCTTTAACAAATTACATTAATTAATTACCCTTAAATTAATTACATTAATTAATTATCCTTAATTAATTGAAGAGAAATCATTTATCTTAATTAATCATTTAATTATCATTTAAATCTTATTAATAAAACTTGTAATTTATTATCATTAACCAATTAACTTAGACCTTTAAGTTAATTAACCTTTAAAAACATTTTATCTTCTTAATTAACTCCTTAATTACATTATTAAATTTATTTAAACAACTCAAAGAATTAATTATAAATAATGGTCACGTAATTAAATAATTTAAACTTGGTTAATTTAAAATAATTTACTTTGAAACATTTAATTAATCCCAACTTAAATAAAAACAATTATTTAAAGAAATAATTAAGAAATGTTTAAACTGATTTTGTTTTAAGGTTTTAAACTGTTATTATACTTACTTGGTCAGACACGTGTGCCACCCCGAGTCAAAAGCAAGTTTCCCCAAGTGCTTCCCCGAGCCATTTCCCTTTGTTTTTATTTAAATTTTAAAACTTGTTACAACTTGCCAAACCCACACGAAAACACTCGAATGCATACTTGAGCCACTACGTCAATTCCCCGAGATCCTACCCGAGACAATCGCCTTCTTCTCAAAATTCAAACCCACTGATACATGTGCACATGCAGAGGCGATCTAGCCATCTCCGACTAATGCTCCGACCTTCAACACATCGAGGACGACCTACACGAGCATCACAAACACCCAGAACTTCGAAGCAACTAAGAAATCAAAATCGAACAACATGGAGCTCTACTAGAACAAACCTGATCACCCAAGATCACCCCGACCTGTCGCCTCAGGTCACCAGAGACCTCGCAACCCCGACTAAACCTCCACTGAAGACCCATGCATCGATTCCCCTTGCCCCGGTCATGTCCGATGCATTGACGATGCTGCAGTAATTCGAATTTTGACCTCAACCAAAACTTGGGTTTAAACCCTACATTGCCAACGTTCAGCCACTACGATGTCAGAAAATCCACCCACCGTTTTTCCCGAGGTCGCCAACTCCAAGTTACCCTCATTGATGTAGACGAGACTCCATCACCCTTCGATCATTAGAAATCGTGGAAAGATCGATTGCTGTTCAACTCACGATTCCTCTTTCAAAACACAATTAAAAATCTTGATTCCACTTTTAAAAATCATAACTTTTGAAACAAATTAGATGATATAATTGAAACAAGAAATCATGATATTCGAATTTGACACAGTTTAAAGTTTTTACCGTATTTTTTTATTTTCAGCAAAACCACTTATTATGTACACTTAAAAGCATTTTTAAAATTTAAATCTAGTAAATTTAAACATTTTTGGTTTACACATCAAGACCTAAACAGAATTAGAGGATGAGATTTGGATTTTATTTGAGTTTAGTTTAAACCCTGTAAACCTGGAATAGAGCAAATGTCCTTATATCCAGACATGCACACATCATTTAAATGTGTGTGTGTGTCTATATATATATGCAGGCATTTCTCGCAACATTTTCTCTATCATTTATACATGCATCAAGATTTAACCCAGACTCAAGTTTTTAAAACAGTAGTTTACTCACCAGGATTTTGAAAACAGAAAGGCAAAGCCTGGAAATGTTTGAATTTGGAAAACTGGGAATTTGTTTCTGGATTTGATCTTTTTGAAACTGGAACTTACATTGATCTTAACTTGCTTGATTATTGAATTGAACTTTGAATCTTTAATTTGCTTTGTTTCTTTTGATTGCTTCAGGTTTTAAGATTTGAAAAGGTTGTTTTTGAGATGATCCTTGCTTGAAACTGAATTGAACTTGTTTTAATTCTTTTCTGGTCTGAAAATTTGAAGAGAATGTTTTGCTTTTGATTTTTGTTTTCTGGTTTGAGTTATCAGGTTTGAGTTTTGATTTTCTTTTTGTTTTTAGTTTTGAAATATGAAAGAAAATAGAAAGAGTAGAAGATGTAGTATATATAGCCTCGTTTCTTTTATTTTTAAAAATAAAAGAAAATTAAAAATTTGACCCTTGTATTTTGCATGTTATAATTAGGTTAACACTTGTAAACACATATCCTTATAAGCATACACATATCTTTATTCATGTAAGTAATTTTTTTATATAATCTTATATTATATTTCCAATTTTTATAAATATATTTATATTTATTTATATTTATAAAGTTTAAAAGAAAATGATTTGAAATTAATTATACACTAATAAAAATCACATATACATTTGTAACAACCCGTAGATTTAATCGGTTTTAATAACGTATTAATTGAAATTTTATGGGAATTTAAGAGATATATATAGCGCGGTTTGCAGTGGAATCCACATAAACGGTTACCGTATCGATATTGTTTCCGTACCTTTTTTGTTTTCCATTATTGTAAACGCTTCGTTGCTCTTCTTGGCACTTCGGTGATCTCATGCATTGCTGACTGATCAATAGACATCTGAATTTAATATTTTCAACTCTGACGTTCACCATTCCTTAGCTTCAAATTGCGTAGCTGTTTCTTCATTTAATTAGTTTCTCGGTCTTCACATCATATTATAGCGTTGCATTCATTTTTGCACCGGCCCCTTTGCTTTTCCCTATTTCAATTTATTATATGTTGTCCGTTCCTCTTTCTTTCTTGTTCCATTAATTCTGAAGAACAATTTGTATTGAAATGGTCACTTTGCAACTGTTCATTTTTCTTCATATTGTCCTCGTTTTCGTTCTACCCCACCTCACTCCTTCCTGCATGCATCTTCCCATGCCCTGACACCTTCATCCTCTCCCCTTAGTCAAAAAAAAACCAAATGCCGAGGCCTTCCTCCTCTCTCCCCTAAACCAGCAGCCGTACACTACCAAAGCAAGCACATCCGCCTGCTCCCGTTCCTCACCATCTCACCGCCTACCAGCTCAAGCACGGCCATTCATCCAAGTAGCCAAACTCTGGTCCCCTATTGTACTTTGTTTCCCATCGCTGCCCGACTTCCACCACACACTGCCATCTCTCTTCCCTCCACATGCCGAGCTAGATACCCACGTCCACCCATCCTCTCTCCGTACACCCTTCCTCCCCACTCGACCCGCGCACCTGCAACCCGAGCCACCAACGTTCCCCGACCTGTGACCATCGTCCTTCACCGTTTAACGGCACTGACTTTCCCACTGCCCTTCCTCTCACCGCCTACAAATTCCGGCCGAGCACAAGTCGCGCACCCCTGGCTCATGCTCACTACTTCAGCCCAGTCAAACCCGCCACATTCTCTTCTGCCTGCCCTTCATTTTCCGACCACCTTGTGTCTGCCTTCCTGTGAGCTGGATCCGATCCTTAACCACCTGAGCGTGCTGCAAGCATAACCAGTCTTCTTTATTCCGGGTATTATATGTATTCTATTTTTCGTTTACATCAGTACTTTGCTTTCTGATTTTATTAAATATATATTTTATGCATTAGTTAGTAAGCTATGTAAAGGCATGTAGTGTCAGTACTATATGTTTAAGTTTTATAAGAAGTAGTGCTATATATATGTATAAGTGAATTTAGCTTTGAATATTATATAGGACATGCCTGTTTAAAATAGTTTCTATGAATGTTTATATATATTGTATTATATATTTTATTATATTAAGTTATGTTCTATTTTAAATTTATTGCCTGTTGAGTTTTATGTGTAAAGTTAAAATAGTTTGCGTTATATACAAGCTGTTGTACAAAGGCTGTAGTTTATATCTATATTTTGTGTTATAGATTGTATACATTGATTTGCAGTTATATATATACCGTTACAGCATAAGCTTATTTAAAAATCTGGGATCATAAATCTTGTTTTGGAATTTTATTTTGGCTGTGACTTTGCTTTTCCCTCTCTAATTTTATATGAAACATTTTATATACATTGTATCATCTATGTATAGATCTTAGAAATGCTGATGTTGTTTTACATGCAATATATATATACACACACATACTTGTTTTGATTTCAAATGTATGTCTTTGAGTGGTCTTGTAACATAATATACATGTAGACTTTATGTAAAAAAAATTGTTTAAAAGGATTTTTATTTTGATATTTGTTATATACGACTTGTTTGATTTTTATATATGCATTGGTTATACCCCTTCCTATAGCACTAAAATGCTTAAATATATATATATATATATATATATATATATAAATCTAAGATGATTTTCATAATAAACATCGACTTGAATAATAAGTGTGGAACTTTATACACTACTTTATGTATGCTCGAGTCTAGTTTCGTCTACCTATAGAAGTTTATTTTAGATGTAAAAAAAATTGATACTAATTTGAAATTTTATAGATAAATACTGAGAATATATTTTGGGTTGGGATTTGATAGTGATTTTTAAATCAAAATATATATGTATATTTAGTTCGATTCATATCAACTGATTCTGATCGTTTCCATCTATTCCTATTATTAGCTTGGCCGTCGAATTCGTACCGATCTAGCTTTGCTTTGTAATTCGAGCTTGGATTCGCAACTTGTTCCATTTTTCAAATCTCTCTAGCCTTGAAAGGTGAGAATTCACTCACAATTAATATTCTTTTATGTATTAAATTTGATTTCAATTAGAACGATAATTGAAATATGCTTCTGTTATTTATTGCACTGTTATTTATGTAACAGTTCACCTTTGACATCCGACACCATTACCTATTAATTATACGATGACAATTCCCTTTGGTTGATAATTGATTGATTGTTTATTATTTATATTGGATGTTTAATTGTAATATATAAGTAATAAATATTATGCAATTGAATTTGTCGTGGGATAGTTAAAAAATTAAATCGACATATGTGTTGAATTTGAATAATATGACTCCTTAAATGTTTAATTATTTGACACATAGAAATGGTTTATTACCCTTGGACCATTTGAATTTATGGTATGAAATTGAATAATTGATGCCTAGTGTAGAACCGTATAAATATTAGTGCAATAATCTTTAAACTATATGAAATGATAGTGTAGATTCCAGAAATAATTATATTAATTTGCACAAACAACAATTTAAATTAATACGATTATTTCGGGATTATTTAAATTAATTATTGAATTGTTATTGATTTTTTTTATTGATTGTTTATTTACTTTGACACCATCCCAGTTATCACACTGCAAGTTCCCTTTGCTTTGCTTTGATTTTGAATTGAATTGGAATCGGGTTGAAATGATAAATACCCGAATGAATTTGACTTAGGATAGAGAACTAAATAACCGATTGGTCAAAAATTTGATTTAAAAATAAAATAAAGATTTTATTTGAATAAAGAATAAGTTTTCGAAATGAAGTTGGAATTTGAAATTTTAATGAAAGAAATAATGTAATATTTAATAAGCTGAAACAAAATATTAACATAGTAGTTATTGAAAGAACGTTGTTCGAAATAAATTAATTGACAATAAATTTGGAATTATTTATTGAATTAAGTTTGAAATGATTTTGATAATTAAGTTTGAATTTATAATTAAGTTTGAAATTATTTAATAATTAAGTCTTGAGATTATTTAATATAATTAAGTTTGGAATTATCTAATAATTAATATTGGAATTATTTAATAATTGAGTTTTGGATTTATTTAATAATCAAGTTGAAATTATTAATTAAGTTTTGAAGTTATTAAATAATTAAATGAAATTGAATTATTTGATAATTAATTAAAATTTGAACTCCTTGTAAGAGAAATTGAACTTTTAAATAAGTGAATTTGAACTTCGTTAATAAATAAAATTGGGTTTCTTTATTTATTAAGTTTTGGAAAAAAAATTAGTAAGTTAATAAGTGAAATTGAACTTCTTGAATATATGAAATTTAGTTTCTTTATTAATTGAGTTTGAAATGTGTAACTATGTAAAAATGAGTGAAATTGAATTTCTTAATTAGAAATAAATGTGTTTTATTGAAATTAATGTAAGACTTGAAATTTAAAGAACTTGATTGACAAATCTAATTAAATTCAAATTTGAAGTTTGGATATAGTGAAGTTGAACTTAAGTAATTGATTTAATGAATTGAAAATTTAATAGAAATTGTTTTGAATGATAAATTAACTTAACAAATATTGAATAAAATCGATTAATTAATTTAAACTATTTTGAAGGTTAAATTAAATTAATCCAAATTTTTATGGAATGAAACTTATATACGAACTTGAGTCAATATTTGAATTGTTTAAATAAAGATTGAAATTGAATTATAAATTTTTGAAATAGCAACTTGGAAGTTTTGAAACATAAATTATGGAAATGATATCGAAAGAAAAATGAAATGATGGTTTACGAATTTTAATGGAATTGAATTTGATTTGGTTTTGAAATTTATTAAACGACCAATCGGTGTAATAATTACGAAAGTTATTAAAGAAACCGGAATCAGCTATGGACATACTCTCTGTCTAAACTGAAAACCACTTTAATAACTATATGCGGAGTGTGATCCAGAATGAAGTGGTTGGAATGTTGTACGTGATGACTGAAGAAAGAGAACAATAATGGATAGCCTTGACACTTGTGTCAAATTGGAATTGACTAAAACAGGAGCCGTGCCAGGCCAAATGGGGTTAGCCACCTTGAGCGAACACACTTCTTCATAAACTACTCATTATTTGTTATTGATTGGTGCACCCTCGAAACTTTGGGAGTGTTGTTTCGCGGTGTTGCGATTGTTGCGGCGATGCGTTTTCACCAGTCCGGATCAGGAAAACGGTAGTTTCACTACCTTGGGTATTGCCTCATGTGCTTTGTCATACTTGTATCCATATACACGCGATCACTACGAATTTGTTTTGTGTTATACCTATGGAGTACTCCCTGATATCCCACTAGTTTATGGTGGAGTTTACAGTGCTGTATAGACTATAACGCTTATATAAAATGTGTTAAGGGGGATAATGGTAACGCCTTCACACTATTTTGATATTTTATATTACTGATAGGCATTATCTATGTAGCGTATATTACTACATAGTAGATAGTTTAACGGATCCTTAGAGGATGGTTGTTCCAACATCCTTTGAGTTATTTGTATTTCAATTGTTATTTCACTTGAGTTGGATTTATTGATATAAGAATGTTAATCCTGACTCGAGTGTTTTGTGTTTTACTTTACGCTCGGGTCAGACTGAGTGGTTCAGCTCTCGAGACTCACCTTTGGAGTTGGAGCTTCGCTTGTAGATCCAGCAATCTATCCAGCTTTCAGATATTCAGTTGATTCCAGTGATGTATTCTGATTTTTGTATCTGACTATTGTATTCGAGACTTCTGTTGTAACTTATTTGACTCTGTTATTTATAGTAGCTTCATGGACTACTATCTTTTACTTCCGCTGCATATTATTACTCTGTGTCTGTGATTCTGTGATTATTTATTTACTGTATATCTGAGTTTTGCCAAATTTAAATTAACAATTCGGTATTTTGAATTATTCAAGTCCGACATGTGCGGACGCGAATAGTCCAAAATAGCGGGCTGTTACAGTTGGTATCAGAGCATGGTAGCACTAGGCAAAACTTAGCATATAGGGTAAATGTATTTACATAATCACTCTCATTCGAGTTTCGATCTCATCCTTTTGACTCAATTCCTTTGAATTTTGGAACATTACCTCGGTTCCGAAATTCATTCTTGTCCCTCGCTATTCATATTCTTTTGAATTCTGAAGCATCCCATAACTCCACTTCGAATGACCCTTATAATGAATCGGCGGTCTCGCCAAACTTCGAATGATTTGAAAAGGGGTGAAACTCCATTACAATAGGCATTGATTTACCAGAGATTTCTGTATCCTCTGTTTACGATGCTATATATCTCCTACTATGCCTGAATTCTATTTTTGAGATCGAATGTCGATTTACCTCGAAATTCAGCATCGATCCTATTCTTGAAGTTACGGTCGACCCGGTTAAGGTTGCCCGTGAATTAAATAGGCTTATCCATCCCCGATCTTGTTAATTGAATCATCTTATCTTTTTTTTCAAACTTATGTTCGAATCAAAATTCTCTTTGATTTGAGTCCATCAAATTTGAATCTCTGTCCTTACTTTGAAAATTCATTCATGTATCGTCGAGCAAAGAAATGTATTTGTAAACTAATATTTAAATGTTTTATACATTAAGTTGTTTGAGTTGTTTATAATGATTTAGGTTTTCGATCGATTCGTCTGATCAACGATACCGATAGAATTTCCAAAACACTTGAGCAGAGCAAACTGACACAATATTGTTTTCAAATTTAGTAAATAAAATAATTTTGAATGATTATATTATATATAAGTATAAAAAAAATTGAAATTAAAATGTTGACGAATCTGTTGTCCGAAATGTTGAAATTTAATTTTCATTTATTATTTTATAAATAATTGATTATTTCATAATATATAAGAATGAATTTATAAAACTTGGTTATAATTTGATTTGGAATTTGAAATGTATTTAAATTAGAATTGGAGAATTTAATTTCCGATAATTTCGAGCTATGGTTTTAAAGTTTAAAATGTATACTGTTTAAAATATTTTCTAATAGGAATGGTTTTGAAAGAGTTTAAAATGTTTAAATCAGTGCTCTTCTCTTTGTCCCTGGAAAATAATTTCGGTGATGGCGACCGCACCATCGACATTCATTTTCGAGTTTCGAAGTGGAGAGACCATTCAGTAGATTTGCTACGGTTCGTTTTGAAAATTAAATTGATTTGAATTTCTTAAAGAATAATTTGATTTGTAATATATATATATTGATATATGATTTAAATCTGATTTGATATATCATATATATATTTATTTACCTCTAAATAAATTTGAAGTTACTCGAAAATTTAATTCTTAAAACTATGTTAAAGGATAATTTAAATTATAAAATGAAATCGAAATTTTGAATAAAAATTTAAGCCTGAATAATTAAATTAGAAAATAATTTAAGCCTGAATAATTAATTTTTAAAAGTTAACTATGTAATTGAATATTATACAACATAAAATGGTATCGAAGGAATTTTTAAATAAATTTGAGTATTTATATTAAATGTAAATATACTTAATATGAATGTGATAAGATGTATTAAGCAGAATAAATTTAATAATAATTTGGAATATGAAGAATTAAATTTTTCGAATAAAGTATGATTATAATAAATGACCATTCAAATTTATGATCTTTGAAACTGTTAATTTAAGAAAATTGGATAATATACAATATAAATTGTCTTTATAAATAAAATGTGAGTGCGTATAATAAATGTTATTCACTTAAATTTTAACTATAAAATGTTTATGGAGATAAATATAATAATAAGTCAATTGAGTAATAGACGTGATTAATAAAATAAAATTTTTGTTTTGAAAGTTAATAAATTGAAATTAAATCAACTTAATGAGATATCTTGAATAAATTGAATTTAAATTGAATTTAGTTTGAAAGAAACCTTTGTATCTAACATTAATAAATGAGAAATAAAAAAAATTTAATGGAAACCTTGAATTTAAAGACCAGTTGTCGAATATAAATATTATTAAAATTGAAATATATATGGTTTGAACTAATTGTTTATTTTGTAATTCAAGTTTAATTTCTTTTGGTTGTTTCTATTCTCCTACTTCCTTCCTTTTCGGGGACGAAAAGTTTTGAGTGGAGGAGAGTGTAACAACCCGTAGATTTAACCAGTTTTAATAATGTATTAATTGAAATTTTGTGGGAATTTAAACGATAAATTTTTTTAAATATAAAGTTGATATTTGGAATGCGTCTGGTTAAACATAGCAACTGGTAAATTTTCGTCCGAAAAATATGGAAGTTTATTTCGTGCGTAAATTCGCTTCAACTTAATCAGTTATAAAGTGATGAAAATAAAATATTTTCGGAACCTAAATATTTTTACATAGAAAAATTCTAAACCATCTTCTGAGCAAATGTCATTTTTCATTTTTCAAAATTCGGACTTCTTTAGCTCCGTCGATTTTATTTTCTTGCGTTTTTCTTGCATTTTTCTCCAGTAGAAAATTTGAAATTTTTATAATTCAACTGTACCACTAATATATGTATACCATTTTGATCGTCTCGTCGTGCTGATCTTTACGGTATATTTATTTCTATATTTTGAAGCCCGGTTTGCAGCGGAATGCACATAAACGGTTACCGTATCGATACCGTTTCCGTGCCTTTTTTGTTTTACATTGTTGTAAACGCTTCGGTGCTCTTCTTGGCACTTCGGTGATCTCATGCATTTCTGAATGATCAATAGACATCTGAATTTAATATTTTCAACTCTGACCTTCACCATTCCTTAGCTTCAAATTGCGTAGCTGTTTCTTCATTTAATTAGCTTCTCGGTCTTCACATCATATTATAGCGTTGCATTCATTTTTGCACCGGCCCCTTTGCTTTTCCCTATTTCAATTTATTATCTGTTGTCCGTTCCTCTTTCTTTCTTTTCCATTCATTCTGAAGAACAATTTATATTGAAATGGTCACATTTGCAAATGTTCATTTTTCTTCAAATTTTCCTCTTTTTCGTTCTACCCCTCCTCACTCCTTCCCGCATGCATCTTCCCATGCCCTGACACCTTCATCCCCTCCCCTTAGTCAAAAAAAACCAAATGCCGAGGCCTTCCTCCTTTCTCCCCTAAACCTGCAGCCGTACACTACCAAAGCAAGCACATCCGCCTGCCCCCGTTCCTCACCATCTCACTGCCTACCGGCTCAAGCACGGCCATTCATCCTAGTAGCCAAACTCCGGCCGCCTATTGTACTTTGTTTCCCGTCGCTGCCCGACTTTCACCACACAGTGCCATCTCTCTTCCCTCCACATGCCGAGCTAGCTACCCACGTCCACCCATCCTCTCTACGCACACCCCTCCTCCCCACTCGACCCGCGCACCTGCAACCCGAGCCGCCAACGTTCCCCGACCCGCGACCATCGTCCTCCACCGTTTAACGGCACTGACCTTCCCACTGCCCTTCCTCTCAACGCCTTCAAATTCCGGCCGAGCACAAATCGCGCACCCCTGGCTCATGCTCACTACTTCAGCCCAGTCGAACCCGCCAAATTCTCTTCTGCCTGCCCTTCATTTTCCGACCACCTTGTGTCCGCCTTCCTGTGAGCTGGATCCGATCCTTAACCACCTGAGCCTGCTTCAAGTATAACCAGTCTCCTTTATTCCGGGTATTATATGTATTCTATCTTTCTGATTTTATTAGATATATATTTTATGCATTAGTTAGTAAGCTATGTAAAGGCATGTAGTGTCAGTACTATATGTTTAAGTTTTATAAGAAGTAGTGCTATATATATGTATAAGTGAATTTAGTTTTGAATATTATATAGGAAATGCCTGTTTAAAATAGTTTCTATGAATGTTTATATATATTGTATTATATATTTTATTATATTAAGTTATGTTCTATTTTAAATTTGTTGTCTGTTGAGTTTTAACATGTAAAGTTAAAATAGTTTGCCTTATATACAAGCTTCTGTACAAAGGCTGTAGTTTATATCTATATTTTGTGTTTTAGATTGTATATATTGATTTGTAGTTACATATATACTGTTACAGCATAAGCTTATTTAAAAATCTGGGATCATAGATCTTGTTTTGGAATTTTATTTTGGCTGGGACTTTACTTTTCCCTCTCTAATTTTATATGAAATATTTTATATACATTGTATCATCTATGTACAGATCTTAGGAATGCTGATGTTGTTTTAATAATTAAAGTTTGGATATAGTGAAGTTGAACCTAAGTAATTGATTTAATGAATTGAAAATTTAATAGAAATTATTTTGAATGATAAATTAACTTAACAAATATTGAATAAAATCGATTAATGAATTTAAACTATTTTGAAGGTTAAATTAAATTAATCCAAATTTTTACGGAATGAAACTTATATACGAACTTGAGTCAATATTTGAATTGTTTAAATAAAGATTGAAATTGAATTATAAATTTTTGAAATAGTAATTTGGAAGTTTTGAAACATAAATTATGGAAATTGATATCGAAAGACAAATGAAATGATGGTTTACGAATTTCAATGGAAATTGAATTTGATTTGGTTTTGAAATTTATTAAACGACTAATCGGTGTAATAATTACGAAAGTTATTAAAGAAGCCAGAATCGGTTATGGACATACTCTCTGTCTAAACCGAAAACCCCTTTAATAACTATATGCGGAGTGTGATCCCGAATAACGTGGTTGGAATGTTGTACGTGATGACTGAAGAAAGAGAACGATAACGGATAGCCTTGACACTTGTGTTAAATTGGAATTGACTAAAACAGGAACCGTGCCGGGCCAAATGGGGTTAGCCACCTCGAGCGAACACACTTCTTCGTAAACTACTTATTACTTGTTATTGATTGGTGCACCCTCGAAACTTTGGGAGTGTTGTTTCGCAGTGTTGCGATCATTGCGGCGATGCGTTTTCACCAGTCCGGATCAGGCAAACGGTAGTTTCACTACCTTGGGTATTGCCTCATGTGCCTTGTCATACTTGTATCCCCATAAACATGACCACTACGAATTTATTTTGTGTTATACCTATGAGTACTCCCTGATATCCCACTAGTTTACGGTGGAGTTTACAGTGCTGTATAGACTATAACGCTTATATAAAATGTGTTAAGAGGGATAATGGTAACGCCTTAACACTATTTTGATATTTTATATTACTGATAGGCATTATCTATCTAGCGTATATTACTACATAGTAGATAGTTTAACGGATCCTTAGAGGATGGTTATTCCAACATCCTTTGAGTTATTTGTATTTCAATTGTTATTTCACTTGAGTTGGATTTATTGATATAAGAATGTTAATCCTGACTCGAGTGTTTTGTGTTTTTCTTTACGCTCGGGTCAGACTGAGTGGTTCAGCTCTCGAGACTCACCTTTGGAGTTGGAGCTTCGCTTGTAGATCCAACTATCTATCCAGCTTTCAGATATTCAGTTGATTCCAGTGATATATTCTGATTTTTGTATCTGACTATTGTATTTGGGACTTCTGTTGTAACTTATTTTACTCTGTTATTTATAGTAGCTTCATGAACTACTATCTTTTGCTTCCGCTGCATATTATTACTCTGTGTCTGTGATTTTGTGATTATTTATTTACTGTATATCTGAGTTTTGCCAAATTTAAATTAACAATTCGGTATTTTGAATTATTCAAGTCCGACATGTGCGGATGCGAATAGTCCAAAATAGCGCGCCGTTACAACATTTTTTTTAAATCCAATTTATTTTTAAGATATTTATTATTGAATTTCAAATTCAAATTCTATTTACAGTTTACACATATATACACAAAAACCCATATCTTATTTTTTTTGGAAATTTCAAATTAATTCACAAATTTATTTTAAAAATTATCTTAATTGCTAAATTATATTTGACTTAAAAACGGGATCGTTACATAATGTCTAGGGGTCAAAGTAAAATATGAATATTGCCGAAATGCTTGTATCTCACATTTCAACATATTTGGAATTCAACTAAAACCGTAAAGCTCGTATTAGAGAGTGGATTCTAACTAATGACTGAGCCATTGGGGTACTGCACGTCACAGTACACCTCTAGAATAATGTACCGAGATCGTACCTAACGACCTCTCCCGACAAAGGACTGACCTAACCCTTGCTGGATATTACTGAATATATCATCACCTCAGTTGTTCCCAACATTCATGGTGCTCCCTTATGCACAACTAAATTTGAAAATATGAAAGGTCATCTAGAAAGGTGACAACCTACCCTTTGTGGGAGCTATCCACACCTAGCCCTACTGCATCTCTCCTGCTTTAGTCATTCTCGATTGATGAAGCTTAAGGCTACGATTACCTTTCAATAAATTTACATATAGAATGCTCATTGCCCTCTAATGACAATGTGTTGATAACATTCATCAACACAGGTCCGTTCTAGGTCCGAATGAAACCGAAGGCACTATTCCTACTACATCCATTTTGGAATCATCCTCAGGATTAGTAGTGATTAGCCCTTGCATTTCGCATCTCTTTCCTCGATTCGATGCTCTTCACGGTGTCATCACTTCGAAACGCATTCGTTGGATCGAAGTGGTTTTCGAATAATATATCTGATCCTGGTGTCTTCGAAACAACGTTCGATAATTTCTGGTAAACTCAACCCCAATTTTTTAGGAAATAAAAAGCCAATGATAAGATCGAAGATCACCTCCTAACTATAAAGTGGATAGATTTCCATATCTTTGTCTTAGAAGAACGAAATGAGACTTATACGCACAGTCCAACATCATTGGAGATGACTGTGCCATATAACTCACGTGTTTCTCCTAGATATTTCCAAAGTTATGTTTGGATCCATTTTTTATAGTTGGTTATTTAACTATCAACAAACATACATTCAATTAGGGATTTATTTCATAGGAAAAACCAACGTTGGTTAAGCATATAAGAAATCACTAGCCTCGTTACATAAATCTTCACAAATAAACCCGCTTTTTCAAATTACTCGTATATAAACACCTTTACAAAGTTACACTTGCGAATCCCTACATTTCAATACTTAGAAACATCCATATACTTATCCCAATGGTATAAGTATATTCAAAAAATTTAGAAAGATTTCCTTTTTATTCGATTCAAAACCCATTTGTAAAACTCCTTATAATTCTTAAAACATTTATAATCCATTTTATAAATCTTCGAAAAAACATTTATAAACCCTTTATAAATTCAATCACTTATAAGATTCTTGTAAATTTCAAAGATCACCGATAAACCCTTTATGAACATATAAACCATTTATTAAACTTCTTTTATAGATCTATAACATGTCTCTAAAATTCGTTTATAAATATCTAACCATTTATAAACTCTTTCTCCTTGCAAATAACCTTTCCTTAAGTCTTCAATCCATTTTATAAATTTCTTTTTAAAATGCAAGTCTTTCAACTCTATTTATAGTCTCGAAAACATTTGCAAATAGTTAAATTCATTTACTTCAAAACATTATTATATAATAATTATTAACAATGAACATTATAAATAAATGGAAATCATTAACCTTAACTATCTCAAAATAATTAATCATTCCAAAATATTGTGAAAGAAATAATAAAATATTATTAACCTATACCATTTTATAGGTAATAATAATTTATTTTAAAACCTTATTAATAATCCTTATCATTAATTTTAAAACTATAATTATCGTTAAATAATCAATCCTTTAGTTTGTTAACCTTTTTGTAAATTCTTTAAACATATTAACTATAAACAATAACTTTTAAACAATATTTAAATAATTAGATAACTTCAAAATATTATTAATATAATTAATTAACTTTAAAACAATATTAATGTATTCAATTAGGTAATCCTTAAATAAAATATTTTTGAAACCCAATTCCAGATTTAGAAACCGTTTCTTGTCTCGGAAACCAATTCCAAATTAATCGTCAATTTACAATATTTTCAGAATACAATTTTTGGGGCCAATAAACACCCAACCAATATAGATACTGATTTTCTATCCCTGCTGGGTTTTATTTTCAAATGTATAACGATGTTACAACCACATTGTCCGTAATTGTTTTTATTATTCAATAATTTACATAAAAGAAATATTATTAAAACAATATAATTCAATAATAGCGAGGAATCCTTTTCGATTCCTCCAACCTGTTTCCCTGCATAAAAAATGTTATAATCATAAAATACAAATCAACCACTTCGTGGCGAATTTGTATACAAAGGATCATCTGCTCTTACACGGGAAAGTAATAGGGTCTCATCCGCTCCAATAGGCGGGAATATTCAATCCAACTAATAAATATAATAATTCATCCAAAGAATCATTCAATAATTTTTTTATCAACTATATGTCATATTAGTTAACCAAAAAGGTGAGTTTACCTCACTGAAATCTTCTATTGTCACAGAGGCATTCCGATTTGGAACTAAAATCAAACGACGTCTGATTTTAGCCCAAAAGTTCAACAGTCTCCAAATTCGTCCAAACCAGCTCTTTTGCGAAGCCTTCATTATCACAATCGTAATGTAAAAAGTTTCGTCTCGATCAGACCTCGTATGAAGGAGTTATAAATTTATAAGGTATCGATAGTTTTAAATTAATAATCAACAATTTAAATATATATTTACAAAACTGCCCCTCCCTTATACCTTCCTTCTTCCCCAAATGATTTCCTGTAAATGAAACAATAGCCCCCATTGATACATGCATGACAAAGCGTTTACATGGAAATTTACTCAATAAAATCCAATTTCATCTTCGTCGTTGAACTTCTCAAAGCTTCCTCTATGCGACCATCCCTAAAGCGAAAACTCTAGTGCACCCAATCAAAACTTGTCAACCAGGCTCCTCCCCCTTACACTTGACTTTCACGATCCACCATAGGTAGTCGGACCTCCCCAAACTCCTGCTACAGCTGCATTTTCAAATGCTAAATCCAATTCTGATGTTCGTTTCTCTACTCAATGCCTTAAACGCCCAAAATCGCAAGCCCTAGCCCAACACTTCATTCGACTTCACTGTCAAACCTCAAAAATCCAAGCCGCACCCCTCCTAAAGCACATCAAGTCTAAGCTCCCTCCAAAACAAGATTTTTAAAGCAAGCTTCTAATTTTTTTATTAAGTAAATGTTGAAAAATATATTTTTGAAGTTCATTTTCCTTTCTTTTTCACTGTAAACCTGAAAGAAGAAGAGAGGGAGGGAGAATGCATTTTTAAAAGGAAGGTGGGTATGGTTATGACAGGTAGGGGTGTGGGTTGATGTGAATTAACAAGGCTGTGTAGTCAAATCCAAGTAAATATATTATTTAAAAATCAAAATATCTAGTTATATACTCCTGGACCCCAATTGAGATGTGTAGCCTGACATTTTATATGTTATACCCCTATTCCAAATGCAATGGAACTTGTTTCGAGACCTAATTTGATTATATGCAAAAGATAGCTTTTTGAATCCAATTTTTGTGTTAAATTTCCTATATTAATTTCAACACGTTTCAATTTCGCAAGACCAAACGGTACGTTTAATTGTTACGAAATTTAACGGTGTATTATAGTTTATTATTACGGATCCAATGAAACTAGTTTCATCGAAATCTATGACAGTACCCTAAAGGCTATTTTTATATGTTTATTAAAATGAGTTGATTTCAAAATTAGTTAAATCACTTTTAAATCAAATTTAAAAGTTTTTATTATCTTCATTCTTATTAATAAAAATTAAATAATCCTTTAAATCATTTTTATCCAACTTAAAACCCAAGATTCAATTATTTAACAATTTCAATTATATAATTCAAAAATTTAGATTATCCAATAAATCACTATTTATGAAATTTAAGTTATTTAATCTATAAAATTAACTTTTCAATATTTAGAACTGATTAAATATTCTAATTTCAAATAACTAAAATTCTAGGTCGTTACACAATGGATACAACTGAATAGAGAAATTACATACATAATGTCGAATACAAGACTATGGTCAAAATATCCATATAATACATCAACACTATAACTCAGGAAATGAATAGATACAAGTAATGAATCTGGACTCAGTATAGATGCAACACTACAATGAATCTGTACAAATATACAAGATGATAACAAGATAAACAATAACTAGAGGACTGGAGTAAAAGCTTCCTTAGAACAGTCAACTGGAGCACCTGATATATTTATGTCGGATTCGAGTATTGTAAAATAATAAATGGGCCAGTCTAGACTATAACAAAAGAGTTAAGAAAAATAGATAATAGGTATAATGATATAGATCTCAAACAGACACAAAGCCAAGTATTAGCAAATACAACAAGAATGTTTCAATAAACTCCAAGTATGAGGTCACCAAATGTCAAAACCCCTCAATAGCTTCTAAAAGCAAAACAGCTAAAACCATATGGTGACAACATAAATAACATCGAATCTAGAAATCGTAACAGAAACCAAGAAAATCACATAAAACGGGAAAGGCGCAAAACTTGAAGATTGGTGAATAAATTCACCTACATTCATATAACTCCAAGATTGACATATAAGTCTATAAACATCAAGATAGGTAGTCAACTTATAAACATCAAGATACAAACAAGTCCAATAAACAACGAAATAAGTAAGAGACTTATAAACATCAAAATAGGTACGAGACCGATAACCATCAAGATAGGAACAAGTCCTTTAAACTCCGAAGGCGGGTCATAAACTCATCGATAAAAGTGTTAAATACTTTCACGTAGCAATCGAATAGATTACAACCATGTGTCCTAAACCACACGAGTTTACCCAAATGTTTACTATTTAATAATAAACTCCACTCATGTACATTAATGGTTTGGCTGAACAAGTCCAGGAATTAACCAGAAAAATAAAAACAAGCATTCCATACCACTCATTTTATTTAACCATTTGAATCAATTTCTCATTCGATCGATGTCGTGGAATTTATAAAAAAATTCTGTACTTTAAAATTGTAATTGGAAACATTGCTTTTGTAACACCTCTAACTTTTAATAACATTATTTAGGAGATTTAATTAGATAAATTAAATAGAATACTGTAAATATTAGAGTGATAAGGGGATTGGGATTTGAATAAATACATAAAGGACGAGCTTAGTTAAATAAATGGACATATAAATGGTTATATATGTTAATTAATGAAAGCAAGGGTATTAGGATAATTGCTGCATTCTATTTTCATTACCCTTATACTCTTGTTCCCTTATACGATTCACATTCATTTTATGAAAAAAACAAATGTAAGAAAAGAAAGAGGAGCCGGCCATTGCTTAGGAGAAAAGAAGGGAAATCAAATCTAAAGCTAAGGATTCAAGCTAGGGGAATTAATCTCAATCAAATCTCAAAGTCCTTATTCTAATCAAGGTGAATAATAATAAAAAAACATCTCTATTTTTGATTTTATTGTCATTTGATTTTCGGGTTTAGGTTTAAATCCATAATGATGATTTTTGATGATATGCCTAGATATATAATATGTTAAACTCAAACAAGATTGGTTGATAATTGTTCATACATGGTTTTAAGGGTAAATCATTTAAATTGAATTTAGAATGCCATGAGGAATTTATAACTTACGTAAAACATGATTTTGGAGTTGGGTTTTAATTTTCATAATTTTCTAAGCTATGGAAAATTTATTTTGAATTTCCAATGGAAAATATGAATATTTGGGTTTAGAAATTTATTTTAGAAATTAAATGTAGAATATGGGTCCAAAATTTAGATATGTTAAATAACATATTAAAAGTGAATTTTTTTTGTTTTTCGGAGATTTTTCCTAGGTCATTACTATGGAAATTAAATTATTTTAGAAGAAGGACCTAAATGATTTAATTGTTTTGCTTAATGGAAGGGCTTATTTGTGAAATTAGTCTTTGTTTAAATCTGAAATTATGCGGCAGTTTTATTTGGAAAATAATTTGAAAAGTTTATGGCTACCAATTATATGTTTACAAATAGGCAGGTTAGTTATAAAGCAATTACTTTAAATGGCTGTAATCAACCTTTACCCAAAAAAGTGGGTTCCGCCTCTTTCAAAAGTACCTTTCGACATTATGCTTCCGATTTTAACCAAGTTGAAACCTTCCAGATTGAAACCAAATAAGTCAAAACCAATACACGAGGTATCAACACATTGGTATGTAGTGGACTGGGTTAAGGCGGAATGCTTGGTGTCGGAACCCTTGCTTTCAATAGGGTGGAAACCTTTGTTTTGTTTTCTAAAGAAATGCGCTTGCCTATTTTAATAAATGCTTTCGAAGGAGTCAAAACAAATGCTTTTGAAAGGGTTTTCTAAATAGCTTTCGATGGGTTGCCACCTTTTAGTTTAAAGTAAAGCTTTCGAAAGAGTTGTCATGTTATTCAACTAATGCTTTCCAAAGGGGTAGTTTCGACCTAGTCGAAACCCCTCTGCCGTCCCTAAGCCTTTTGAATGGATCGAAGTTATCAACCATTTTGGAAGGTAGCTCTTGTTCTAAACTTGCACTAAGTCGCTTCTTGAAGCTTTGGAAAGGGGCTAATGGTTCAAATGCAAAGGCTTCGTCAGGGGATTTGAAGCTATCCTTTAAATGTTTTACCCAAATGATTTGGGCTCTCAAAAGGATGGTTCCGAAGCCATCAAGTTTTTCCCCAAACACTTTTATATGGTAAATAATGGTTTCGAGAGGGCTACTTATGTTTATATTCACTTTGACCCAAAAGATATTTTAAAGATAAACCCAATGGTTTTGAAAAGGGTACTCTTAATGATTTCAAAGCATTGCTTCTAAGAGTTAATAAGTAATACTTTATTACATTCGAAAGGTTTCAAAAGAAAGGTTTTAAAGTGTTTTGAAAGGCAGGTCCTAATGTTTTGAGGAGAAGATATAAATGCTTTTGAAGGAGGTTATCCACTGGTATCGAAAGTAAAGTTTTAAAGGTATCGAAAGCCTTAGTTTTTAAAACAAATAACCCAGTCTCATTTTAAAGGAAAAACCATGGCTAAGATAAAGGAGTCTTGAAATGGTGTTAAGTATAAAGTTTTAAAAGAAGCTTTCCATGATAAAATAATAGGTCAAATGGATTAGCCATGTTTTATATGGAAATGATTTCGATGATATTAAACCTATAGGTGTTGGTATTATTATGTTATTATGTTTGCTTCTTCATATATATATACACACATATATATACATATATTCACATTACAATGGATCCATAACTGCATTTTGGGGGGAAGAGGCAGTATGACCAGCTAGGTTGACCCAGTAGTGAAATAAATTAAGTTAACTCTTGAATGAGTATAATTGCATCTAGGAGGTCAAGAAGACCACAATGTAGGACGCCTAAATATTGATTAAAGAAGTTATCAGATAGACAGGTCATATAAACCCTTGAAAACTATGCTTAGGGAAAGTTATTGGAGTCACCAATAGGTCCATAGTAAACCCATGAAAACTATGTTCAGAAAAAGTTATTAGTAGGGGCCAATTGGTTTGCAGTAAATTCAAGGAAACTATATCTGGATTAAGTTATTGACATAAGTCAATACGCTCCTTGCCAACCATGAAAACTAGGATTAGAGGGAAGTTGTAACAACCCGCATATTTATCGAGTTTGTATTTAAATATTTTATTTAAATATTAACTCGTTAATCGGATTTTGGTCCGAAAAGCTACTTTTTGCAAACGGTCAAATTAGGACTCGAAACCACTTCCATTGAGTTCGAAATGTCGTTTACAATTTTTTTAAGTATAAACATCGATAGGTTTGGAGTTAGTGAAATTTCACTAACTTTTCCCGCTTTGGACTTTGGGTTAGTTTAGCCTATTAAGCCCAAGTTCCAACCCCCTTCTCCTCACTCTTCATAAATTTCCTAACTAACTCAAGCTTGGTCATTAATGGTGAAAAGAATGGGAAATTAAAACTCCAAGCACAAATTCAATTGCAAATCCAACATTCAACTCCAAATTCAAGTAGAAGATATTGGATTCAAGCTTTCGATTGCTTCTCCTTGCTTTCAAGCTTCATCTTCATAAACTTTAGTGAAAAGGTGAGATTTTTATCTCACAAATCTAGTCTATAACTATATTGGACTGTTGGGAATGATTCCCTATCACTTTTGCATGCACATTTGCATTTGGTTTGGATTGGATTGGCAAAAAACTCCAATTTTTAGCGTTTTGGTGAATTTTCTGCACTTAGGTCGTTCTGGCCATTTTCGTGTGTTCGGAGTTAGGTCGCTCGCGACCTAACCCTTAGGTCGTTGGCGTGTTAGCGCGCTAGGTCGCACTGCCTTGAATTTTCACTTCGGAGTTAGGTCGTTTCACGTTAGGTCGTATGGGGTTTAGGTCGTAGGTCGTTTCTGGCCTTAAATCCCCTCTGCAGCGTTAGGTCGCTCAGCCTTTCCTTGTTAGGTCGTCACCACTTAGGTCGCGACAAATGTTAGTACGTTAGGGCCTTAGGTCGTAGGCCTTAGCTCGCATTTGAGCTTAGGTCGTAGGTCGCTAGCTCATAGCTCGTATTTGAGCTTAGGTCGTATGGCGCTAGGTCTTAGGTCGCGCATCGCCTTAAGTCGCTCGACCTGCTCTCACCTTAGGTCGCGCCATCTTTTAGGTCGCGTACCATACTTTAGTCCGTTGTCCCTTAGGTCGCTTGCACCTTAGGTCGGCCTCGTTAGCTCGCAGATCCTCTAGGTCGCGTGGCCTTTAGACCGTAGGTCGTTAGGTCGTAAGACCTTAGGTCGCCTGACCACTTAGGTCGCTTGACTTATTCGAATGTTAGGTCGCGAGTTCCTTAAGTCGCTCGTCTCTCTTAGGTCGCTCGCTTCGGCTAACTCGCGAACACCACTAGGTCGTTTGACCCTTTAGACCCTTAGGTCGTGAGCAGTTAGGTCGTTAGACCTAGGTTGCCTTTTCCCCTTAGGTCGTTGGACCGATGGGTCGCTTCACCTGTGCTCACGTTTGGTCGTTCGACCCATTCATCTTTAGGTCGTTCCACTTGCCTATCTCGTAGGTCGCATTCCACCTAGGTCGCGTGAACCTATAGGTCGTTGGACCCTTAACTTTTAGGTCGTTAGACCTCATTTTGTCTTCACTAGGTCGTACCGTTTTGGACGGGGCGCTGCCCCGCACCCCGCCGGGGGCGCTGCCCCCTGGACCCCCGCGACCTGACCGGGCAGGTCGAACCCCGTAAGCGGTGGTGTTGCCCCCGCACCCCCACCTTGGGGGGTTGCCACCCCCCCCCCCCCCCGGACCCCCCCTCCGTAGGGGATCTTATCTGAAAAACATTGAGCTGATTTCCTTGGATTTTATTCACATCTCCGTATGCGATTTTTGTGACTGATTGTTTCTACAATTGCTTCTGTGTTTTGTCACTTTATAATATAAAGGTTTCAATACTAGTAGTAAATATCAAAACTCTTTTAACAAACAATTTCAACTCTATTTTTAATAACAAATCACTTTTCTTAAACCGTTTTCCAATCTATTAGTATATACAAGCCTTTACCTCACTCGGATGAGAAATCTAATTAAACGACCTAGTAAAACAAGTGGTATGAAACGCTTGCGTTCACTTCGTCGGTTAATTCTTGGACTTGTTCGATTGAACCTCTTGTGACAATTTTATTAGTGAAGATTTACAGTTTGTTCGTAAATATTTAAGTTAAGCAAGTGGTTATGGGACATGAAGCTAAACTTCTATATTTACTAGCTTAGTGTAATTGACACTTCTCGTTGATCTTGATGATCGCTTTATGAATTAGACTAGCAATTGCGCGATGTATCTTTCATTGCAAGGTTAGACTAGACACCACTTGTGTGATTCTATTCACACATACCTTTCTGCTTTTTGGTTAGTCTTGACCTCAATCTATGTGATTCCATTCACACATGCGGGGTAGCTCCCCATGGTCTTCGGACCGTCATGTGATAGGCCTCTTTCCCTTTTTTATGATTTCTGGATTTCTTGTGTTGATTTCTGGAATTTATCTCTTTGACTTGTCATGAGTACAAGTTTAGGGTATGATGCCCTCTTTGGATCTTTGAGAAGATTCTTGTGATATTGATTTATCTCTTATCGGTTGATCTCCTGTTGATCATTATTTGCATACTTATAGTAGTATGTCAGTATGGATATTTTATGTTTATGCCATATCTTTTATTTTATATCATGTCATCTGATATTTATAGCTAGACTGATCCGTTTATTATTTTCTTATAAATAATACTCGGGTCAGACCGAGATGTTACAGGTGCTACTGCTTGACTCCTCCCCCAGTGATTCACTACTCAGACTTTTGGCTACTTGTTTAGATTAGCAGCTTTTGTTGTTTACACTTGAGATATAGACTCATAGTTGTATTCTTTTGTATAGCACGCGTTGCTATTCTTTTGTATTATCGTGGATCTTCTTAGACCACTACTCTGATGTACACTTTTATGTGATATATATTCATATCTCTTTCCGCCTTTGTGATATGGATATCTGTGATTGATTCGCATGTTATGCTTACTTCTATATTTGTTTCCGAATATTATTTTATAGCCACCGTGTGATAAGAAATTACATGGATGGTCGCTCCTCAACAGCCTTATTCTCCGCGCTAGTTGACAGCACTACACCGTAGTGTTCTTGGCTAGCGTGGGTATAGAGGTGGGGCGTCACAGAAGTTATTGGAGTTACCAATAGGTTCAGGGAGAACCCTTGAAATAATTATGTTAATTTGTAGGGGCCAATAGGTTCTTAGTGATACTATGAAAACTACGAGACCGGATAGGTTGTCCATATATTAAAAATAGGTTAATAGTGATCCCACGAAAACTATGAAATAGGATAGGGAGTCCATAAACCACAAACAGGTTATTAGTAAGCCCGTGAAAACTAATAGGTCAATAGTGACCCTAGAAACTATAAATATGACAGGTAATTAATTAAATAGAGGATGGAAAATCTAGAATTTTTTTACTTGTAAGCATATCATCATAATATTTTGAATAGCTACATTTTAACCATTGTGGATGCAGGAGCATGTTATATGGTTTTATAACGTTTTGAATAACATACTAATGAGGTGAAACCTGTTTCGCTAAGCAGCGTGGTCTCACTAGATATCTAAGTGGTTTGAGGGTGATTATCATTCATACCAAGCTTTATTCTAACTCAAAGTTTATGTTTTCTCCTTAAACTCTTGAGTGCTCAACTGATGTTGGGTAGTTTGAGGGTTGAAGTTTTCAGGTACCTCTTTAGATGAATAAGCTTCCGGAGATGTGCAGGAGGCATGATAGCTATGTAGAGTTCTTTTCTATTTTGATTCCATTGTGTTTTGTTGTAAAGGCAAAGTTGTTAATTTCCTAATTATATACTCTGATCGTCCAAGCGGGCATCTTCATATGTTGCTCTTGGCGTATGTGTAATAATTATATTTCTCTGAATGTGGCTTATGATTGTGGGATTATGAATGTTGCAATGGTTTTGGAATGGAATGTGAAAGTTATTTTATGATTTTATTTTTTTCCATATCCATGTGTTTCTGTTATATCAATGTATCTAACATTACTGTATTCCGTCGACGAGGATTAGTAACTATGGATGACTGCAGCATTTGTAGCCGCTAGATTTGGAACTCCAAGTGGGGGACGTTACAAGCTGGTATCAGAGCATAGATTTATGAAAACTTAAAAGAAACTTAAACCTAAAAGATTTTTCAAAACATAATCCAATGAATCAAAAAATAAGATCGGGGTTAGGGATAAAGCTATAGTAATGTACTTGTATTTGACATATAGGTATAAATATATATATAAGTACATATTCTCCTCTCTCTTACACCGTTCTTCTTTATCGTACTAAGGCTTGTATGCCGATTTATGAGAAAGAAAGTATGGGAGCAGGAAACGAAAGAGGAAATCTTTGAGGAGGAAGCACCACAACCAACGGAGATGCTCGACCCACCAGAAGGAACTCAGGTCGATAGGCTAATGCTAACCAAAATGTTGATGCCAATGTGGGTGCTTGAAATCCAGCAGTAGATGCGGGGATGATGTATCAGTTTTTCGTCAATCTGATGCAAGTAGGAGATGCTGCTGGAGTTGCTGGAAATATTGGAGTGGCTAATCCTGTGGCTCGATTTGGGAATAATTATTATAAACTGAGCAAAGACTTCACCAATCTAGGTGGAAAGCCATTTATGGAGAAGAGTTAAGTCAGGTTCGAGTAGCAAGATAGTTTGTAGATGTCTTTGAGCCGGTTATAGGACTACCACTGAAATGAGCTGTTGAGTTTCGAATAGAACATGTCAGTAGACCACCTAGCAGGATGACACCGACCGAGATGAAGGAAATGGAGAAGCAACTAGTGGATCTAGAGGGAAGGAATTTTACTAGACCAAGCAGTTCGCCTTGTGGAGCTGTTGCAGTGTTCGTAAAGAAACCAGATGGGTCATTAAGAATATCCATCGACTATCGTAAGTTTAACGAGAGGATGATCAAGAATAAGTATCATTTGTCAAGAGTTGATCTGTTTGATCAGTTGGGTGGAGCCAGAATATTTTCCAAACTGGATTTGGCTATAGGTTTCCATCAGTTAATAGTGGCAGAGGATAGTATTCCACTAACAGTATTTCGGACTAGGTTTAGTTCATATGAATGGTTAGTATGCCATTCGGGTTAACGAATGCACCTGCTTTCTTTGTGGATTTGATGAACCAAGTTTTCCAGGAGCACTTGGATAGGTTTGTATTGTTTTCATATATGACATTTAGTATACTCTAAAGGTAAGAAAGAGAATTAAGATCATCTAAGACTAGTGCTTGAGACGCTTAGGCAGCATCAGCTTAAGGCGAAGTTTTCTAAGTGTCATTTTTGGAAGAAAGAGGTTAAGTTTCTTGGTCACATGGTTTCATAGGAGGGCTTGTCAGTCGATCCAGTTAAGATCGAACCTGCCAATAATTGGAAGAGACCAAAGACAGTGACTGAGATTAGAAGTTTCTTGGACATGCTGGGTATTACCGGCGATTCTTTAAGGATTTCTCACGAACAGCAGCACCTTTGACCAAGTTGACCAGGAAGGACGTGAAGTTCATTTGGTTTGACAAATGCGTGGAAGGATTCCTTAAGTTAAATCATTTGTTGACCAACTAACCAGTGTTAGTAGTTCTAGACGGGAACTAAGGGTTGGTGGTGTATGTTGATGCATATGGGACTAGTTTAGGAGCTATGTTGATGCCGAAGGGTAAATTTAATGCCTATGCTTCGTTATAACTTAGACCGCATGAAGTGAGATATCATACTCAAGATTTGGAGTTGGCTGCGGTGACCTTTGCATTAAAGATTTGGAGACATTATCTCTTGGGGGGAGATTTGAAATATACACTAATCATAAGTCCTTAAGATATTTATTTTCTCAGAAGGAGATGAATATGAGACAGTAGAGGTGGTTGGAGTTTTTATCAGCTTATGACTTTGGTATAGAGTATACACTTGGAAAAGGTAATAAAGTAGCAGATGCTCTTAGAACGAAACATCATAATGTGGTGTTAGCTATGTTGGCAGAATGGAAGGACTTAGAAGCTTTGACATTTGTATTGTGCTGCCAAGGTCGACTGTTGGTTCTAATCAAAGTACCACCAAGTTGTCCTGTTTGGAATTTAACTAATGCCGATCGAAAGGATTGCTTCTAAACAAAAAGAGGATCCAATATTAGTGGAGAGGATTAGAAGGCTTGAGGTGGGATCAGAGATCAATGATATAAAGGATTTTAGTCTTGACCATAGAGGATGGTTGAGAAAGAAGGATGATTCAAGCTTATGATTCATCCTGGAAGGACCAAGATGTACCAAGATATGAAGAGAAGCTTCTATTGGAAAGTTATGAAGAGGGATGTTGGCTTGTGGGTAAAGCAGTGTGCAAACTATCAACAAGTGAAGGCCAAACATCAAAAGCCGAGTGGGTTTCTTCAACCTTTAGAGATTCTAGTTTGGAAATGGGATTCGATATCTATGGATATCATAGACGATTTTCTAAGGTTGAATAGGAGAAATGAAAGTATATGGGTCATAGTGGAAGGTTTACCAAGAGTTCCCATTTCATTCCAGTCAAGTCAACCAGAATAACACCTGTTTGGGCTAAGTTGTTCATGAAGAACATGTTAGACTTCATGGGATTCCTAGTAGTATCATTAGTGATAGCGATGCTTTGTTTACTAGCGAATTTTGGAAGATTCTACAGGAGGTATTAGGTACCAAGCTTAAGATGATTACTTCTTATCACCCATAGATGGATGGGCAGACAGAGAGAGTCAATAAGGTATTCGAGGATTTATTAAGGGCTTATGTGCTAAATTTTGATGGATCTTGGGAAGGTCACCTATATTTGGTGGAGTTTTCCTATAATAATAGTTATCAGACTAGTATAGGAATGAAAACTTTTGAAGCTCCGTATGGAAAGCCATGAAAATTACTAGCATGTTAGTTAGAGACTGAAGACAAATTAATCTTAGGTCCAGATCTGACCAGAGAGGGGACAGAGAAGATAGAATTAATCCGAGAAAGGATGAAGGAAGCTCAATATAGACAGAAGAGTTACGTAGATAAGAGCCATAAAGACCTATAATTCTTAGTTGGAGATAAGATTTTCATTAAGGTATCATTGATGAAGGATGTGGTATGATTTGGAAAGTCAGTGAAACTGGAACCGAGATATGTTGGTTTGTTTCTAGTTTCGGAGAGGATCGGGAAGATCGCATACAGAGTACAGTTGCTGAGCAGTATAGCAGGTGTCCATATTGTATTTCATGTGTCTCATCTTTGCAAATTCATGCATGATCCAGAGATTAATATTCCTCCAATAGGGTTGGAAGATTTGATAGTAGAGCCTAATTTGACTTTTGTTAGACAACCAGTTCGAGTTGTAGCGAGAGATAAGAAAAGACTGAGGAACAAGACAGTCAAGTTGGTCAAAGTTCAATAGAGCAACAATAGGAAGGGCTGTACTTAGGAGACAGAAGACATGATTAAGATACTTATCCTGATCTTCTTTGAGGATATGTCTATATTAGCTTTATATAGATAGTTGCTAGTCATATAGGCTAGTATGATTGTTAAGAGTCGTTACAGATGATTGCTATGATTAGTATTTAGTCCTCGCTGAATTTCAAGGACGAAATTCTTTAAGGAGGAGAGACTGTAACAGCCATAATTTTTAATAACATTATTTAAGAGATTTAATAGATAAATTAAGAAGAATAATGTAAATATTAGAGTGATAAGGGGATTGAGATTTGAAAAAATACATAGAGGCCGAGCTTAATTAAATAACTGGGCTTATAAATGGCTATATATGTTAGTTAATTAATTAACATATGGGTATTAGGGTAATTGCCACACTCTATTTTCATTAACATTATGCTCCCATTCCCTTATACCCTTCACATTCATTTTACAAAACAAAAACAAACATGAGAAAAGAAAGAGGAGCAGGCCATTGCTTATGAGAAAAGAGGAGAAATTAAATCTAAAGCTATGGTTTCAAGCTAGGAGAATTAATCTCAATCAAATCTCAAAGTCCTTATCCTAGTCAAGGCGAATAATAATCAAAACCATCCCTAATTTTTTTATGATCATTTGATTTTCGAGTTTAGGTTTAAATCCGTAATGATAGTTTTTGGTGATATGCTTGGATTCTAAAATATGTTTAATTTAAACAAGATTATTTGATAATTTTTTATATATGGTTTTAAGGGTAAAATCATTTAAATTGAATTTAGAATGCCATGAGGAATTTATATCTTACGTAAAACATGATTTAGGATTTGGGTTCTAATTTTCATAATTTTCCAAGCTATGAAAATTTTATTATGAATTTCCAAAGGAAAATATGAATTTTTTGGTTTAGAAATTTATTTCAATAATAATATGACGAATTTTTGTTCGAAATTTAGGTATGTTAAATAACATATTAAAAGGGAATTTCTTTGATTTTTGGGTATTTTTCCTAAGTGATCTACTATGGAAATTAAATAAATTTAGAAGGAGGACCTAAATGATTTAATTTTTTGCTTAATGGAAGGGCTTATTTGTGAAATTAATCTTTGTTTAGATCTGAAATTATGCAGCAATTTTATTTGGAAAATAATTTGAAAAGTTTATGCAACCAGTTAAATGTTTGCAAATAGTCAGGTTAGTTATAAAGCATTATTTTAAATGGCATTAGTGAGCCTTTACCCAGAAAAGTGGGTTCCACCTCATTTAGAAATACATTTTCGACCCTATACTTTGGCCTTCAACCAAGTCGAAACCTTCTAGGTCGAAACCAACTAAGCCGAAACCAATACATAAGGCATCAATGCAATGGTACATAGTGGATTGGAGAATGGTGTAAGGCTTGGTTGCGAAACCCTTGCTTTCATCGGGGACAAAACCTTTGTTTTATTTTCTAAAGAAATGCACTTCCTCGTTACTAAATGCTTTCAAAGCAGTCGAAACAAATGCTTTCAAAAGGGTTTTCTAAATAGATTTCAAAGGGATTACCGCCTTGTATTAAAAGTAAAGCTTTCGAAAGAGTTTCCATGTTATTAAACTAATGATTTCGAAAGGGGTGGTTTCGACCTAGTTGAAACCCTTCAGCCGTCCCTATGCCTTTTGAATGGATTGAAGTCATCAACCAATTCAGAAGGTAGCTTTTGTTTTATTTTAAACCTATACTAAGCTTCTTCCTGAAGCTTTCGAAAGGGGTTAATGGTTTCAAAGGCAATGGCTTTGAAAGGGGTTTCGTAGCTATCCTTCAAATGTTTTACTCAAATGATTTGAGCTTTCAAAAGGATGTTTCCGAAGCCATCAAGTTTTTCCCCCAAACATTTTTATATGGTAAATAATGGTTTAGAAATGGGTACTTTCATTTTATATTCACTTTGGTCTAAAAGATATTTTAAAGATAAAACCAATGGTTTCGAAAGGAGTACTTTCAATGGTTTCGAAGCTATGCTTCTAAGACTTAGTAAGTAATACTTTAATACATTTGAAAGGTTCCAAAAGAAAGGTTTTAAAGTATTTTGAAAGGCAGATGCCTAATGTTTTGAGAAGAAGATTTAAATGCTTTCAAAGGAGGTTATCCAATGGTATCAAAAGTAAAGTTTTAAAGGCTTTGAATGCCTTAGTTTTCAAAACAACTAAGCCAATCTCATTTTAAAGGAAAAACCTATGGCTAAGATAAAGTAGTCTTGAAATGGTTTTAAATATAAAGCTTTTGAGGAAGCTTTCCTTGATAAAATAATAGGTTCAAGGGATTAACCATGTTTTATATGAAAATGATTTCAAGGATATTAAACCCATAGATTTTGGTATTATTATGTTATTTTGTTTGCTTCTTCAAATATATATATATATATATATATATATATATATATATATATAGACACAAACACGCAGATGCATATATATATTCACGTTATAATGGACTCATTACTGCATTTTGGGGAAAAAGGAAAGAATAACCAGCTAGGTTGACCTAATAGTGAATATAAAATGAGTTAACTCCTAAACGAGTAGAATTGCATCTAAGAGGTCAGGAAGACCAGAACGTAGGATGCTTAAATATTGATTAAAGAAGTTTTCAGATAGACAGTTTCATAGTAAACCCATGAAAACTATGTTTATGGAAAGTTATTAGAGTCACCAATAAGTACATAGTAAACCAATGATTACTATGATTAGAAAGAGTTATTGGCATGGGCAAATTGGATTTTAGTGAACCGATGAAAACTATATCCGGATTAAGTTATTGATAGAAGTCAATAGGTTCCTAGTCAACCCATGAATAATAGGATAAGAGCAAAGTTATTGGAGTTACCACTAGGTTCAGGGAGAACCCATGAAATAATTATGTTAATTGGCAGGGGCCAATAAGTTCTTAGTGATCACATGAAAACTATGAGACTAGATAGGTTGTCCATAAATTAAAACTAGGTTAATAGTAAGCTCATGAAAATAATGAAATTGAATAGGGAGTCCATAAATTATAAACAGGTTATTAGTAAGCCCATGAAAACTAATAGGATGATAATGACCCCAGAAACTATAAATTTAGCAGGTATTCAATTAAACAAGATATGGGAAATCCATGAATGTTTTAACTTGTATGCATATCATCATAATGTTTTGAACAGCTATGTTTTAACCACTATGGTTGCACGAGCATAGTATATGGTTTTATAAATTTTTGAATAAGATACTAGTGAGGGGAAAACCCCTTCCCCTAAGCGACGTGGTCTCACTAGATATCTAAATGGTTTGAATTGTAGATTATTATTCATACCGAGCTATATATTTGACTTGAGTTTATGTTCTCCCCTTAAATTCTCTGGTTCTCAATTAATTTTGAGTAGTTTGAGGGTTGAGGTTCTCAGGTACCTCTTTAGATGAATAACCTTTCAGAGATGTGTAGGAGGCATGATAGCTGTTTGGAATTCTTTTCCATTTTGATTATGTTGTATTTTGTTGTAAAAGAAAAGTTGATAATTGCCTAATTATATATTCTAAGCATCCAAGGGGGCATCTTCATATGTCGCTCTTGGCGTATGTGAAATAATTATATGTTCTCCAAATGTGGTTTCCTTGATATCTATTGTATTTACATTGTGGGATTATGTAATGAATGTAGAAATGATTTTGGAATGAAATGTGAAAGTTGTTTTACGATTTTAATTTTTTTCCATATCCATATGTTTCTGTTATATCAATGTATCTAACAATACAATATTTGATCATCGAGGATTAATAACTGTGAATGACTGCAGCATACTAGCCGTTAGTTTTAGGCCTCCGAGTGGGGGATGTTACAGCTTCATATGCTAAATTATGTTTATATATATAAAGCTTTAAAAAAGTCCTTTTATATATTTACATAATTAAAGGCAACTAAAACCTATTTCTCCAAAATTAATTTAAAACTCTTATTATTAGATATATATGAGTAAGTTGTATATATATTATCATTTCAAAATATTTTTAGTAAAATATATTTGCACTTTAATGGATTTCTACAAAGCAATTCAATTTGGAAATTAGACTTTTAAAAACTCTAGTTAAACTGGAGCAATAAAACCTGGTGTGCAATCTCGTATATCTATAGAGCATTTCTACGAAAAAGAACTCCAAGATGAAGTCACAAATTCATGAAATCAAAATTCGAAAATAACATTGGAACTGGCATGAAATCGTCATCAGAAATAAGTGAATGGGTTCAAGCGATCAAATAGGCGAACGGTGGAGCAAACGGGAACGAACGGAGCCTAAGATGGAGTGACTTGAGTCTCAACCGTTATGATCGGTCCACCTATCATCTCGATCGGTGCACCAGTTGACACCGTTGAGTTGTCCCAGGCATCTTCAATTGTGCTCTGTTTGCCCGTTGGTTATGTCTACTTCCCCTATTTGATCTTATACTTCTACTATGTTAAATAAACATCATGCAAGCATAAAAAATCTGTATTTGGATGTGAATCAAGATCATATGAAGTGGTTTCCACAATCATAGATTTGAATAGCAGAAGTTATGAATAACATAAGGGTTTTGAGATCAAATTCAAATCAAATTCATTCAAAACATCAAACAGCAACAAATATCCACTTATAGCTTAGAAGTGCGAGATTAACTAACCCATATAAGCTTGAATGGATGGCAATATACCGGATTCTCCGAGACTGAATACTATTAGCTACAACCTAGAGCATATTTGTAACGACCCGTAAATTTTAATTGGTTTTAATAACTATTTAATTGAATTTTGGTGAAATATAAATAATAATGTTTTGAAATAAAAATTTAACATTTGAAATACGTCTATTTAAACATAGCAAATGGTAAATTTTCATCTAATAATACGAAAGTTTATTTTCTTGTGTAAATTTATTTGAATTCAAATTAGTTAATATTAGATGATAAAATGTTTTTCAAACTTGAATATTTTTATACAATAAATTTGTAAATCATCTTCTGAGTGAGACGCCATACTTCATTTCTTCAAATTTCGACCACTATTGCTTCGTTTATCTTATTTTCGACTGGTTTGCAGCATTTTCGGTACCAAGTATCGACTTTTGATAGGATGATCATACTACTGATATCTATATACCGTTGTGATCGTCCCATCATGCCGATCTCCATGATATATTCACTTCTATGTTTCGATGACCGGTACGTGGTGGAACCAGTGTACCGATAACCGTACCGGTTCTGTATTTTTTTTTTTTTTGAGTTTGTGACCTTTCAATTTTAAGAACAACCACTAGTATCTTTCTATTCCACCAATAACCATTGACCACTACTAACTAATAATTCATAGAATTCAAATCCTTGGCTTTTACCATTCCACCAATTCACTTTTATCTTCTGGTTCCTTTTATTCTCATTTCTATTGCTCTTTTGCTCTCTGTTCTTGCTTTCTTATAAAAAAAATTATGATATATAGAGCTACCCTCAACAATTTCTCCATCAACCTGTAGCATGTCTCACATATTTGCCGTGAATCCACCCCACTCTCTCCCTCTCCCATTTCGCCAAAACCTGGTCAGCCTTCTCTTCCATTTCTCCCTCTAACCTCGTCTATTCTCCATCACCAACCCGCCTTATTTTCACTTGCCACCCCTATCAACATATAAGTGCAGCCGAACCAATTAGCTGAACCACCTCGACATCCACGCAGCAGCCTACGCGCGATATCCACAGCCACAGAGCCTCCGCCTCCCCTAGCCTTGAGCGTGCCTCTCTCCGGCCTTTCCTCCTTCGTCCTCACTCGATAGCCTACCTCTTTTCTTCATCTTGGGGCTGTGTGCATATCATTTTTCTTTATATGAGAATTTGCTCCCTAATTTTATATATATAACAGGATATTTCTATCTGTGGGTGCTTGTATATTTTAATATGTGGCTATCTCTTCCTTTATCTGCATTTGTATAGTAGTCTGCATATGCCTGTTGAGGAAGCTCACCTGTGTTTGTTTATATATAGTCTGTATATGTTTTTTTTTGTAGCTTATATATATTACCTTTGGATTGATATACTGGTACGTGCTTTATATATGATAACTGCGAAAATTATTTTTTATGTCTCCTATATTATAAAATATAGATGTTCCATATATTTAATTATATAAGTATGTTATATACATACATACATACATACATACATATATATATATATGTTTCGAAATGTTGTTTTGGCTGTCTTGTTTTTTTATGCATATATATTTATAGTATTTATATTATTGTTCTATTTAGAGTTTACAACTAGTATATATATATATATATATATATATTTGTATTAGACAAAATATCAGTTGATATGCATGGATCTCTTGTTTAAGATATAAGTTTGGCAAGTTATGGGAAACCAGATTGTTGTTTATATAAAGTATAAGCTTATATACGCGATGCGTTACTTTCATATATATATATATATATATATATATATATCAAAATAAATCAAGTTATGTTGAGTTTTATAATAAAAGATTGATTTTAAATTTTGGTGTACGTATATAAGTTTGTATACGTTTGATCGGTTGGTTTGATTTTATAAGTTGTATTAGTTTATATATATATAGTTAAAGTATGCTGTAGTTTATAAAGTTTGTAAAGTATAAAGCTGTACAGTTTACTCATATTAAGCCATTATATATATTAGGAAGTATGAAAGTTATCTAAGTTATATATTAGTTTAAATAAAGTGTATAACCTATCAGTTTCCATATGTTTGTTTTGGATTTATATGAGATATGTTTGTCTTATTCTGGTGTATATACATTTCTGTTTTGTTTTAAATGTAACAATATACAAGTTGTTATATATATCGGTCAATATATATGCCTTGGTTTCGCTATTCACAGTAGTGCTAAGTTATATATGTGTGTGTGTGTGTATTATTTTTATATGTCCTGAATTAAAATATTGATTTTAAGGAAAAATTTATAATTCGATTCATATCAAACTGATTGATTTTTTTCTCATCGATTCTCGTTATCAGCTTTGTTTGTTGTATTCATGCCAATGTTGCCTTGATTTGGAATTCGTACTTTGATTCGTAACTTAACTTCATTGTCTATCAGCCCTAGCCTTGAAAGGTGAGCGATTACTCATGATTAAAGTTCTTATATTTATTAAATTTGATTTCAATTGAAAACGATAACTGAAATATGCTACTGTTAGTAATTTAAATTGCTATATATATGCTATTACCTGTAACTGTTCACCTATGGGATATGACACCATATCATGTCGTTTATATTTTATTTAATCACTGATGATATATGCATGTTGTTATATGTTATATTTTATCATATATTTTCTCACCCTACAAGTTCCTTGTTAGTTTAGAATTCCCTATGGGTTGAAATGATACATACCCGAACGATCTGTGGAATAGAAGAAAACCGTTATGGGTTGAAATGATAAACCCAAGCGATTTTCATTTGAATTGAATTTGGGATTACGGGTCGAAATGATATATACCCGTATATATTTTAGATTGTGGATTGAAATGATAAACATCCGTATCACTTGACCATAGGATAAAAAATTATATACAAACACTATTGGTCTATATATATATATATATATATATATATATATATATATAAAAATGATTTCCAAGGTTTTGAAACGAATATTTTGGTTGTAATAAATATTAATTTTAAGATATTATATATATAAGTTATTTTATAAGGGTTCAAATTTTAGATTTTTAAATTTATATGTTTGAAAATTTTAAGGTTATAAGTTAGTTTTTGAAATTATATTTGAAGACAGATTTATAATGATTTTTATAAGTAAGGTTAGGAAGATAAATTTGAATTTATTTGAAATGTATTTAATTAAGAAATTTATTTAATTAAATCGATTTGAAACTTATTGAAATTGAGATTTTAAAGGATATGATTATATAACTTGATTTTTGTTTAAGGTAATTAAATGAATGTTTCAAGTTTAGATAAATTGAAGAAAATATTTAGTTTATCTGTAATTTAGGATTTTATTTAAATAATATTGAATTTATTAAGTGAATATTTCGAGACTAAATAATAATGAAGTTAAATCAAGGTCCATATGAAAATGTAAATTTAGTTTTGAAATGTTGAATATTTAAAGCTTTGAATTATATTGAAATCCAAATGGTTTATTTGTGTTTCAAATCTGTATTTGAAATTGATATAATTTAAATTTGTTTATTTAGAAACTAAATTGAATTGAAATTGATAAATTGAGATTGAATTAAATTTGAATTTTGAATTCAAGTTGATTTGTATCGATTTATGAAATTTGAGGGAACTATAAATATTGTACTTTATAAATTATTTAATATATATATGTACAATATTTTAATATAAAATTATTTTTAATATAACCTATTTTAATATACTAATTATTTTAATATAAACTATTTTATTTTATATACTATTATTAAACTGTTTAAGTGGTGGAAGTTATGATTTCAAAGTTATGGTTTTCAAAAGAATTATGATTCAAAGTGTTTTGGTTTTCGAAAGTGTTATAACCTTGAAAGGGCTATAATTCGGAAATAGATATATTTGAACTGGAAATGTTATTTTGGTTTTGAAGTATAAATTATTTTGAAAAGACCACTGTGTTATAATGACGTTTGGTTGTTATTAGCATTTCTTTCTACATTGTAGATGTTCCACGGATTCTTAGAGGATGGTATCCCAAACATCATTTGAGTTACTTGTATTTCAGTTGATATTTGACTTAAGTTGGATTTATTGATATAAGAATGTTAATCTTGACTCGAGTGTTTGTATTTTACTTTACGCTCGGGTCAGACTGAGTGATACAGCATTTGAGACTCACATTTGAAGTTTGGAGCTTCGCTTGGAGATCTAACTATCGATTTAGCTTTCATCTTTTCCAATTGATTCGTTCAGAGATGTCATCGGTTTGTATTTGAAACTTCATTGTATTTGAGATATTATGTTGTATTTTATTTCAAAATCTGCTGTTTATATAGTAGCTTCATGAACTACTATTTATCTATTCCGCTGCATTATTATTATATTACTCTCTTTTTGTGATTCTGTGATTGACTTATTTACTATATATGCTGAGTTTTGCCACATATAAATTAACAATCTGATATTTTGAGCAATTCAAGTCTGACATGTGCAGATGCGAATGGTTGAAAATACCGGGTTATTACATGTGGTATCAGAGCTCTGTTTAAGGCAAAACTTAGCATATAGAGTAAATTTAATTACGAAATTACTTTCGTTTGTGCATGAATCTCTTCCTCTTTGATTCGGTTTCCTTCGAATTATGGAACGCTCCCACTTGTTTTGAAATCCATTCTTGTCTCCTCCTATTTGTATTCTTTTGATTCAGAAGCATCCCATATCTCCACTTCGAATGATCTCTATAAAAATTGACGATCCCGCCAATCTTTGAGTGATTTGTAAAAGGGTGAAACTCCTTTACAATTAGCATTGGTTCACTGAAGATTTCTATAACCTCGTTTTAGATTATGCTATCTTTTGCTATGACGAGTTCTATCTCTGGTTATCAAATGCCGATTTGCTTTAGAATTCTGCATCGATCATATTCTTAATGTCACGGTCGACTCGGTTAAGGTCGCCTGCAATTTATATAAGTATATCCATCTTATATGTTATAATTTAATTATCTCATTTTCGTTCGAGCCTATTTTCGAATAAAACTTCTATTTGATTAGAGTTCCTCTAATTTGAATCTCTATCTTTGTTTTGAAATCCATCCTTGAATCATCCTTTGAAAATCTTGTTTGTATTTTAGAAATTGTTTTATATATCGAAATTATTATTTTGATAAGTATGATTATATTCTATATATAAAAGTGAAAATGTTTCCGATAAGGATTATATACTTTTTAAAAACGAGAATTTGATGTTTCGAAAGGATTTGAAATTTTGGTATTTATATAGGAAATTGATTTATATAAAAATGATTTATAACTGAAGGGTTTTAAATTGGAAACTCGAAAAATTGATTTCTGGTATTTTGAAATTGGTTTTAAGATTTTGAAAGCATATAATAATACGATTTGAAATTATTTTTCGAATAAGAAACATTCAAACGATTTCCAATGATTTCAAAGAAATTTCAAAGAAGTTTTCAAGAAAGTAGAAGTCCATAACTCACTTATGTCACTGGAGAATAATTTCGGTGATGACTGCATGCATCATCGACATTGATTTTCGATTTTTAGGGTGGGGAGAGGCCACTTTAGTAGCTTTGTTATGCGATTGATTTTGTGAAACCAATTTTGATTTCAAATTCTGAAGTATGATATGATATTCGAAAGATATATGTATATATATTTGAAACGATTTGAAGTGAGCCAGGTGTCCAGCCCTCGTGTTTCGGATTTGATTTGGTATAACCCTATCTATTGAAAGTGATTTGCTGATTGGATGCTGATTTCCAACTCTTGGATTGGAAATTTGATTTCTTCGACAATTTTGAATGTTCGAGCACTTCCAAATCGAGGTTTAATTTTCAAAGATAAGTAATTTCGAAAGGTATAAATTATTTGATAAAGTATATAATTTAGTTTTGTATGTTTATATATGTAGTAATATGATTAAAATAAGTTTGAAACTGTTTTGTTAAGTAAATGAATAAGACTATATTGAATTATACTAATATGAAATTTAGTTTAGAAATGTTTTGAATAAATTTTAGTCTTAAATGCTTTTAACTTAGTAACAAATTTTATAAAACTATATATATATATATAGAATAATAATTTTCAAAAGGTAAATTGGATCTTTCAAATAGAAATAAATAATTTAAAGGTCTTAAAGGGATGGTTAAAAATTTGGTAGTCATTTTTGGGTATAATTGATTTTGTAAAAAATATTTGATTTTGGAAATAGATTGGAATTAAAACCCAGTATTTATATGAAAATTTTGGAAATGAATTTCTTTGACCTAAATTATGTTGATTTGGAAACTAGGATTATTATCTAAACCTATTATTTTTAGAAACTTTGAAACTGAAGATATTTAATTTGGAAGAAATAATTTGGTGAAATTGTATATGATTTTGAAATTGAACTGATATAGAAACGAATTGAAATTGAGAACCTTATTTTACTAGATACTTGATTTGGGAGTTATCGAACTTATATAAAATTGATTTGTATAACTATGAAGTTGATTCGAAAACTATTGATTTGGAAAGGTACTCAATTTGAAAAGAGAAATCTTATATAATCGAAGTCTATATAAGTGTGATTTGATATAAGTTGACTTTATATAAGTAAGATATTTGAAATTGATTTGAGAGGGTACTATACGATATATATTTTCGAAGTAAAGATGTGGAAAGTGCCTTCTGCTTGATATCCTCTTTGTGGCTACATTTTGGATTCATTCTATCGATATTATTTTCTCTGATTTGGGTTTTTTCGATATGATACTCGAGTTTCCTTCGAACTCCATGGCATTACACATGGTATTACGAACTCGACTGCATAGCGTAATTCGCAAGACAGTGATTGCTTAAAATGTGCGGATGTTTCTTGGGGGATCCAGGCATAACCATTGTGTATCTACGACATGGTTTTAAATCTCCTATATCTCGCCCGAGATCTCGCTCGAGGTCTCATTTTCACACTTAAATGAGACGAGACATCAAATCTCCTCCATATCACCCTCGACACTCATCTCGCTCGAGATATTCAAATCTCACCCGATATATGGATCAAAATCTCAATCCGAGATCTCACCCGAAGTTATACATTTTTCCTATTTTCCATAATAATTTTTATTTTCATATTGATTCAAAAGAAACTCTCAATCCAATTATAATTTACCAACTTCTTGAACATATTCTTTACCTTTTATCTTAATGAGTCATAGCGAAAGGTTTCACTTCTTTATTACGTTCAAATAAAAGGATATTATTCAATCATTACCAAACCAATTAAGCTAATTAAGCCTACTACTCTTCTAAAAATATATCTTTTTCCATGTAAATCAAGTATGTTACCATTTTTATTTTTACTAAAAAAGTTATAATCGTTAAATAAATTTTTGACACATTAATTTTAAACACATAAGTACATCCGAGATATTCCTAAGATGCATTAAAAGACCCGAGATGTACACCCGATACATACTCATCTCGTCCGAGATCTCTCCCGATACGAGATAAGTTATGTAAAAAATCCGAGACGAAATGTGACCGAAATCCGATATTTAAAACCTTGATCTACGATCTATGGTCGTTTTAGTAGCGTAATTCGCAAGGCAGAGATTGCTTAAAGGGTACAGATGTTTCCTAGGGGATCCAGGCGTAACCATTGTGTATCTACGGTCTACAGGTTTTTTGTTATCGTAGCGTAATCCGCAAGGCAGAGATTGCTTAATGGGTGCGGATGTTTACTGGGGATCCAGGCGTAACCATTATGTATCCGCGGTCTACAGTTCTTTTTTCATGGAGAAATTCGCAAGGCAGTGATTGCTTAAATGGTACGGATGTTTCTTGAGGGACCCAGGTGTAACCATTGTGTATCTGCGATCCACGATTCGATTCGGTTGATTTGTTTGGATTGTACTTTCCATATCGGTTTTGAAGATTTTTCGGTATTTTCACTGGGTGTTGAAACAGGTCTACTAAGTACTTGGAGAATTCTAGCTTTGCGTCTGATCAACGCATGGCCAGAGTCTGCAAGAATGAGGATAAACTTGTTGAGACATCAAGTTATAATAGTATTTTGATAAAGTATTATATAAAGGATATTTTGATCATTTTTTTTTCTTTCTTTCTAAATAATTTAAAATGTTTGAAATACTGTTTATTTATATACTACATGGTTAAATAGTAAATTATTAGTGTTTTATGTAAGTGATATATCTTAATATAAATAAGTGAACGGAAATCAATTTAAAACTAAATGAATTTTTTATGATCTGAATTGACAGTTTGAACTAACAAATTTGAATTGAATAACTATTTATGGATTTAATAAAATGGGTTTAACCAAATTATTAAATATTAATTAATTTAAATTGAAATCTATATGGTTTTAAATTAATTGTTTATTTTGTTTTTTTCTAATCCATTTTCTTTTGGTTGTTTCCATTCTCATACCTCGTTCCTTTTCGAGGATGAAAAGTTCTGAGTGGGGGAGAGTGCAATGACCCGTAAATTTTAATTGGTTTAATAATGCATTTAACTGAATTTTGGTGAAATTTTAAACAATAATATTTTGAACTAAAAATTTAACATTTTAAATATGTCTATTTAAACATAGCAAATGGTAAATTTTCATATGATAATACGGAAGTTTATTTTCTTGTGTAATTTTATTTGAACTCAAATCAGTTAATATTTGATGATGACAAAATGTTTTTCAAACCTGAATATTTTAATACATTAAACTTGTAAATCATCTTCTGAGTGAGACGTCATATTTCGTTTCTTCAAATTTGGACCACTATTGCTTCATTTATCTTATTTTCGACTGATTTGCAGCATTTTCGGTACCAAGTATCGAATTTCTGTAGGATGAATATACTATTGATATCTTTATACTGTTTTGATCATCCGGTCGCGCTGATCCCCGTGATATATTCACTTCTGTGTTTCGATGACCGGTACGCAGTGGAACCTGTGTATCGATAACTGTATTGGTTCTGTATTTTGTCTTTTGAGTTTGTGACCTTTCAATTTTACGAACATCCACTAGTCACTTTCTATTCCACCATATAACCATTGACCACTACTAATTAATAATTCACAAAATTCAAAACCCTGGCGTTTACCATTCCACCAATTCACTTTTATCTTGTGGTTCCTTTTGTTCTCATTTCTATTGCTCTTTTGCTCTCTTTTCTTGCTTTCTTATAAAAAAATTATGATATACAATGCTACCCTCAATAATTTCTCCATCAACCTGTAGCATGTCTCACATTTTTGCCATGAATCCACCCCACTCTCCCCCTCTCCCACTTTGCCAAAACCCAGTCCGCCTGCTCTTCCATTTCTCCTTTTGACCACGTCTATTCTCCATGACCAACCGGCCTTATTTTCACTTGCCGCCCTATCAACATACAAGTGAAGTCGAACCCCTTAGCTGACCCACCTTGACATCCACGCAGCAGCCTGCACTCGATACCCACAACCATAGAGCCTCCGCCTTCCCTAGCCTTGAGCGAGCGTCACATTGGCCTTTCCTCCTTCGTCCTCACTCGATAGCCTACCTCTTTTCTTCATTTTGGGGCTGTATGCATATCATTTTTCTTTATATGAGAATTCGCTCCCCAATTTTATATATATATAACACGTAATTTCTATCTGTCGGTGCTTGTATATTTTAATATGTCGTTATCTCTTCCTTTGTCTGCATTTGTCGAGTAGTCTACATATGCCTATTGAGGAAAATCACCTATGTTTGTTTATATATAGTCTGTATACGTTTTTTATGCGGTTTATATATATATATATATATATATATATATATATATATATTATCTTTGGACTGATATACTGGTATATGATTTATATATGATAACATCAAAAATTATTTTTTATGTCTCATGTATTATAAAATATAGATGTTCCACATATTTAATTATACAAGTATTATATATGTGTGTGTGTGTGTATTTCGAAATGCTGTTTTGGCTGTCTTGTTTTTTATGTATATATATTTATAATATTTATATTATTCTTCTATTCAGAGTTTGCAACTAGTATATATATATGTATGTATGTATGTATTAGACAAAATATCCGTTTATATGCAGGGATCTGTTGTTTATGATATAAGTTTGGCAAGTTGTAGGAAACTAGTTTGTTGTTTATATAAAGTATAAGCTTATATACGCAATGCGCTAAGTTCAAATATATATATATATATATATATATATATATATATATATATATCAAAATAAATCATGTTATGTTGAATTTTATAATAAAAAATTAATTTTAAATATTGGTGTATGTATATAAGTTTGTATACGTTTGATCGGTTGGTTTGATTTTATAAGTTGTATTAGTTTATATATATATATATATACATATATATTGTTAAAGTATGCCGCAGTTTAGAAAGTTTGTAAAGTATAAAGGTGTATAGTTTACTCATATTAAGCTATTATATATATATTAAAAATATGAAATTTATCTAAGTTATATATTAGTTTAAATAAAGTGTGCAACCTATCAGTTTCTATATGTTTGTTTTGGATTTATATGAGATATGTTTGTCGTATTCTGGTGTATATACATTTCTGTTTTGATTTAAATGGTACAATATACAATTTGTTATATATATCAGTTAATATATGCCTTGGTTCCACTGTTCATAGTAGTGCTAAGTTATATATGTGTGTGTGTGTGTTTATTATTTTTATATGTCTTGAATTAAAATATTGATTTTAAGGAAAATTTATAATTCATATATATTCTCGATTCATATCAAACTGATTGATTTTTTTTCTCATTGATTCCCGTTATCAGCTTTGTTCATCGAATGCGTGCCAATCTTGCTTTGATTTGGAATTCATGCTTGGATTCATAACTCAACTTCATTATCTATCAACCCTATCCTCGAAAGGTGAGCAGTCACTCACGATTAACATTCTTATATTTATTAAATTTGATTTCAACTGAAAACGATAATTGAAATATGCTGCTATTAGTTATTTAAATTGCTATATATGTGCTACTACCTGTAACTGTTCACCTGTGGGATATGACACCATATCTTGTTGTTTATATTTTATTTAATCACTGATGATATGTACCTGTTGTTATATGTTATATTTTATCATATATGTTCTCACTCTGCAAGTTCCATGTTAGTTTAGAATTCCCTATGGGTTGAAATGACACATACCCGAACGATTTGTAGAATAAGAGAAAATCGTTATAGGTTGAAATGATAAACCCAAGCGATTTTCATTTGAATTGAATTTGGGATTGCGGGTTGAAATCATATATACCCGTATATATTTTAAATTGGGATTGAAATGATAAACATCCATACCACTTGACCATAGAATCAAAAATTATATACAGACACCGTTGGTCTATATATATATATATATATATATATATATATATATAAATAAATATTTAAATGATTTCCAAGGTTTTGAAACGAATATTTTGGTTTTAATAAATATTGATTTTAAGATATTATATATATACACGTTATTTTATAAGGGTTCAAAATTCAGATTTTTAAATTTATATGTTTGAAAATTTTAAGGTTATAAGTAAGTTTTTGAAATTATATTTTAAGATAGATTTGTAATGATTTTATTCAGTTAGGTTGGGAAGATAAATTTGAATTTATTTGAAACAGTATTTAATTAAGAATTTTATTTAATTAAAATTTGAAACTTATTGAAATTGAGATTTTAAAGGATATGACTTTATAACTTGATTTTTGGTTAAGGTAATTAAATGAATATTTCAAGTTTAGATAAATTGAAGAAAATATTTAATTTATTTGTAATTTGGGATTTTATTTAAATAATATTGAATTTATTAAGTGAATATTTCGAGACTAAAAAGTAATGAAGATAAATCAAGATCCATATGAAACTGTAAATTTAGTTTTGAAATGTTGAATATTTAAAGCTTTGAAATATATTGAAATCTAAATGGTTTATTTGTGGTTTAAATATGTATTTGAAATCCATATAATTTGAATTTGTTTATTTAGAAGCTAATTGAATTTTTAAATTGATAAATTGAGATTGAATTAAATTTGAATTTGGAATTCGAGTTGATTTGAATCGATTTGTGAAATTTGAGGGAATTATAAATATTGTACTTTATAAATTAGTTAATATATATATACACACACTATTTTAATATAAAACTATTTTTAATATAAAACTATTTTTAGTATAAACTATTTTAATGTACTAATTATTTTAATGTAAACTATTTTATTTTATATACTATTATTAAACTGCTTAAGTGGTGGAAGTTATGATTTCAAAGTTATGGTTTTCCAAAGAATTATGACTTCAAAGTGTTTTGGTTTTCGAAAGTGTTGTAACTTTGAAAGTGCTATAATTTGAAAATAGATATATTTGAAATGGAAATGTTATTTTGGTTTTGAAGTATAAATTATTTTGAAATGACCATGGTGTTATAATGATGTTTGGTTGTTAAAAGCGCATATTTCTACATAGTAGATAGTTCCATGTATCTTAGAGGATGGTTATCCCAAACATCCTTTGAGTTACTTGTATATTAATTGATATTTCACTTGAGTTGGATTTATTGATATAAGAATGTTAATCCTGACTCAAGTGTTTATGTTTTGCTTTACGCTCGGATTAGACTGAGTGGTACAACATTTGAGACTTACATTTGGAGTTTGGAGCTTCGCTTGGAGATCCAACTATCGATCTAGCTTTCAGCTTTTCCAGTTGATTCATTCAAAGATGTCATCAGTTTGTATTTGAAACTTCACTGTATTTGAGATATTCTGTTGTATCTTATTTCAAACTTTGTTGTTTATATGGTAGCTTCATGAACTATTATTTATCTATTCCGCTGCATTATTATTATATTACTCTGTATTTGTGATTCGGTGATTTATTTATTTACTGTATACACTGAGTTTTGCCAAATACAAATTAATAATCTGATATTTTGAGCAATTCAAATCTGATATTGCGGATGCGAATGGTTGAAAATACCAGATTGTTACAATATTTCAAAGATTGTAGAAAAAGATAACAACCCTAAGAAAAAACTGAAATTAACAATTGAATTAAACATACAAAAGATAGAGAAGATTACTTGAATTCAATTAAAAAATAGAATTGATCAAAACTTCTTTTATTTTCTACTTGAATTTAGGAATTAGTTAGAGCTAGGAATAGATTTATAAGAGCGCTCATATTTTTAATTTGCTGGACGAAAATGAGAATGAGAATGTACGTACTTTGTTTCTCATCTTTATTTTTTCTACTTAGGCCAACAAGGTTTTGTATTGAACCCAATAAAAAAAGTGTTTCTACTTCTTTTCTATGAGAAAAAGTTACAAATACACTTGTTCCATCACTTTAAGAATACTAATTGTAGTAAGCAACGTTTTATTATTATTATTATTTTTCAAACATTGTTTTATCTAAAAAAAATTCCACAATAATTAACATGTAAAAATTCTCATCCTTTTTAAAATTGGAATAAATAACTTATTTATAAACCATCATTTTTCATTTCAATCAGTATTTCATTTAACATGTCATGATTTCACAATATTTAGACAAATGACACAAAAGTTACTATTCTTACTAATATTACGATGGACTGGAAAATGGTAACAAAGCTTTTGCAAATAAAAGTTATTATTAGTTAGATAAAACAAAGTATTAATTACTATAAATCTCATATTTAACAATTACTATCAATATTAACATTTCAATTAAATTTATTACATTTCTGTTACAATAATTACAAATGAAAAAATACATATCACTACTTTCTATTCAATTTAGCAAGTGAATGTAATATCTTTATTCTCATGTTAATAATAAAACTATTTTCGATATAATTTATTAAATTCTACTTTTTCTCTGGCTTATATTTATATTAGTAATTATAAGATTAATGTTACACAAAAGGTTATTTTATGAAGTATCCAAACTAATTAATCCCAAATCTATTCAATTTGATAATTGGCAATTAAATTTCCCCATATTCATCTTAAAAATTAACTAAGATAATTTCTAAATCATATTTCAGATTTAATGTTAGGTAATCTTGACCGGGTTGTTACACTACATAAAAATAATTATGTAGCTAGCCCCATATATTAATGGACTGACCAACAAATATTTGGCATGGTGTAGCGACCCATGGTTTCGTACCCTTTGAGTTGATAATAATTCACTCCTGTTCAACCCAAATTGTACGACAGAGCAAATAACTAGGGTAAAGAAAAAAAGAGATAGAAGAAAATTAAACAACAACACAGAATCTCACAACCGCAGCGGACTAAAATATAATATATAATAACATATTTTTATATGAAAGAATCTGTAACTGTTTTAGACTTACAATCATCAGAGTACAACAATCAATACGTCAAACTGGATATGTAACATCTCGCCTTTTCGCACGCTTTAAATCGACGATGAACCACACACGTCAGAATTAAATCATATAAAAGGGCGGATTGTTATGGGGTAAATAAGAAGAAGCAGAGAAAGAAAAAGAACAAAATAGAATCTTGCAGCGGAACGATAAAATATAATAATCAAATATACAGTTCATGAAGCTGTTTTACAAAACATTCGATTATACTTATACAATACATATAAGAGTTGCACATAGCAGCGAATATAACAATGCAGCGGAACAGTGAGAATATAGTGGAATACTATAATAACTAATAGTAATAATAAAATCTTCCTCTTCGTCCTCTAGAAATAAGGCCTTCCATTCCTGTAATGCTCAGGCTAACCCGAGCAAATTGAAAAGACAAAACACTCGAGTCAGAACTAAAAGATCTTATGTAAGTTAGATCAACGGTAAATAATATGAGTGTAACGGCGTCAGAGATGTTTACGTGATTTGACATCTCCTATCCAGTGTCTAACGTGAGTGCAGTAACTCAAGAGATGCTCGGGATTCTCATCTCCTAAGGATCCGTTAAACTATTTACTATGTAGTGATATTCCGCTATTATAATAATGTCTATTTGTAAAATAAACTTACTTTTAAATAGTGTTACGGGGTTACCCATATAGCCCTTAACATGTAATAGTGTGGAATATGCAAGTATATGATTTTTGTTTGATGATAATAAACATATATATATTCATTTAAATGTATTTTTTAATGTACTATTATGTTTTTCATAGATTAAATAAATATTTGTTGAATAAAATAAATTACACAGAATTTGAATTCAAACAGAAATTTTATTCAAACAAATATTTATTATAATCTTGAATAGTACAAATTCAAGCTCTCACTATACATATACATTTTTGAATACATCACAATTCAATTTACATTAATACCTCACTACATATCACTCACACTCGTATTTTGTCTTCAACTGCATTCGAGTTTGAATCCAACATCTAAGCAATCTGCAAAAATATTCACTAACGCAGTAAAATTGAAAAAGAAATATTTTTGCAATATAAAATGAAATATGTTTTTTGAAAATATGATTTGCGTCGGTTATTTGGGTTGTTCGTCATCATTTACATTTGAATTCATCATACACGAACAATGTGACATGCACGGTGTATCACTATACATGCCACAAGGCCGTGCACATAGATATATACACTTGATAACGCTATAGGGACAGGTGTGCACAAGGTCAAACCCAAATATAAAGACAGGTTCAACTCAGGTGCAATATAAATGAAATCTCGTCATCAGCACAAGGTCAAACCCGGGTTTTTTTAAAAAACCGAGTCCAACACAAGGCAACATGAAGTATGCAAGCTCGACTAACAGCAGACCAAAGTGCAACAAGATGAACCAGGCAGGTCAAGCAGGAAGGAAGACCACAAAGAAATGCCACCAAGTAAACAAACTGAGGCTAATGTACACATTTCATGTATGTATCAGAGACCAAGCAATGAACAACATAATGCACAAGTGACACAACAATATGAATGAACTCAAACAGACACACATGAATGAGAAGACCACAAAGACAATAGCCAGTGCCAACAAAGAAAAGAGACAATAAGAATACAAAAACCAAATGAAGATGCAAGAACAAAGAACTGCACAAGTGTAGCCTCGAACTACAGGTCTCAATATCAAAGAGACAACATCAACAAACCAAATGCTATCATGTCAGAAAGTATATAACATGTCAATACAACACCGTGGCAACTACAAGATGCAGACATAAAGAACTTCAACCAAACAAGTCAGTAAATAGTTCAGTGGTAAAGAAGACAAGTGCACAACAAACCCAAATGTCCAGACCAACAACAACATGAATACTGCACCAACCAGAATGGATGCAGTGATACAAGGCATAGCAACTGCATCGCAACTACACCAAGCAACCAAACAAACAAATGCATGCAACAATGTGCACAGGCCAGAGACAATACAACATGTACAAGGATCAATGAGTTGGATGAACAATTGAACAACACGAAAAATGCCATCAGATCAGATGCAAGCCAAAACTGCAAGTCCAAAACAGATGCACAATGCACTAAGCATTGAACCAGACACATGAAGACCAATAGCAAAATGGACTGCAACAATCAAGTAAATGCAGACCAGTGCCAACAATGACCAGACTCATAAAAACTAACAAGTCAAAATGCAGACACTTCAATAAGCTATGTGCAGTGTGCAAGTGCAAACTCAAATGAGCAAATGCAACAGAGAATAGCAGTCAGGCACACATGTATATGAAGCAACACAAGTGAAAATTCGACAAGTACATGAAGACTACAATACATAAGTCAGTGCAGTGATACATGGAATCACATAAACAAGTTCGAACAACCAGACAACTTCATATTCACGAATGCAATGTTCAAGTGGAGACCATTGAAGATGGGCAGTGAACAAACAGTGACACATGAATACAAGTATGCATAGCAATGCAAAGCCAGCGGAGCTTCATAAAAAATAAAGAAATGCAGATCAATGATCTCAAGCCAAAGTCAAAATTGACCAAGTTACTGCATCAAGCCGAAGTCAGAATTCAATGCAAATACAATCTTTGAAAAAGTCTCAAAGTAAAAGAGGAAAGTGTTTTTACCGTATCAATCAAGTAAATATCGAACGCATCAAAATCAAAGTCGTGAGTATCAAGTCAAAATTATATCAGGAAAGCCGTGCGCGTTAGGCAATCAAAAGTTAGGAAAGTGATGAAGTCGCGTAAATACGAACGAATTAAAGTGTCTCGAATTCATATAAATATTCACCAAAAGAATTCATCATAGGCATCGAGTCAAGCAAGCAATTAAACTAGCAACGAAAGAGGATACATACCAATCTATCGAACTCGATCAAAGGAGCAGCTGCAATCTCGAAGTCAACCAGAATCGATCATCAGAGAACGAGTGAGCAAACCAGACAATCGATTATCGGAGAAGCAGCGACCAACAGAGCAAGAAATCCAAACAGTCGCAATCTCCAATTTCAGAAAACCCTAATCTCTGTAACAAAGGATCAACCGCCATTTTACAGTAGCAAAGGAAAAGAGAACGGGGAGAAAAATTGATTTGGGCCGGCCTTCATTATTACAAAGGGGCTTTAATTATTTTATTGTCAAAAGGGGGTTTTTGTTTAATTTCTGTTTTTTAAGTTTGTTTTTTTCTTTTCGAATCAAAGAATTGGTAAATCACTACCTAGGTTGTAGGTAGTGTCATATTGTCTAGTTAGAATTAGTTCAGTGAGAAGGGTGTGCAAGTTTGCAAAACTCTACAGGCGGGAGCAGAGTTTGCGAGTTTGCAAAACTCTATAGGCGGAGCAGGGGGTGCGAGTCTAGTAGAGTGTTTGTGAGCGGGAGCAAGGGTTTGCGAGTCTGTTAGAGTGTTTGTAAGCGGGAGACTGTTTAATTCTAATAGAAATCTGCGAATGCAGCAGTAGGCAGGGGTTGTCGAAGCTGGGTAAATTTTGTGTGCGATTTACTTTTCAGCATATTTATTTTTGCAGTTTGTTTCCGTGTTTAAATCGAGAAAATTTGCTATAACCCTATTCACCTCACCCCCTCTAGGGTTAATCTAGATCTTACAAATAGTGCCAATGACCTATACAGTACCGTAATACCTCCTGAACGGGAGGCTACCAGAGGATACTCCTTAGGTACGACACAAATCAAACTTGTACAAGGAGCGCTTGGGTAGGTGACACGGCACAACTAGGCAATGCCAGGGTAGATATACCAATAACGCTTCCGGATCGGTGGTAACGCATAGCCGCACCTACCGCCCACCTCGAGCCACACCCCCAAATCAAAGAAATCAAAAGTAGTCACCGAATAAATCCAAAAGTCAAAGTATAATATCGAAGGGATGTGTCCGATCAGAGGTGCTACCTCATTAGCCCGTCAATCACTCCTGTTTTAGCCACCTTATGCCAACTCACGGGAGTCGGCGCACGTATTTACCTCAAAGGAAACGCCACCGCCATCCTACTTCATTTTGGAATCTCCACGGCGTACACAGTTGTTAAAGTGGTTTTCGGAGTTGGCAGAGAGTATGACAACTTCTGATTCCGGTCTCTTCAACAACCAAACGTTATTATAACACCGCGGCCCTTTCAAAATAATTTATACTTCAAAACTCGAATATAATATCCATTTCAAACTATATAAATACGATATCATTTCCGTTTCAAAACCTAAATCAGTATGATATCATTTTTATTTCAAAATATATTCTTTTTCCAAAATCATAGTACTTTCAAGTCTATATACCTTAAACCTCATAGCTTTGAAATATAACTTCGAGTACTTAAATGGTTTAAATATTATATTACTTTATATAATAAAATAGCTTCTTTAATTTCATAAATAAATTCAAAATACCGATTTAAACCTCCAAATGAACCATTTCAATTCATATATTTCAAAGCTTTAGATATTCCACCATTCCAAAATTAATTCTTTGATAATTCCATATATATCAAATTTAATTACTATTATTTAGATTTGAAATATTTACTTAATAAATCCAATATAATTTAAGTAAAAAATTTAACTTCATATAACTGGATACTCTTTCAATATATTTAACTTGGTATATCAACTTTATATTCATTTAAATCAACTTGATATTCATTTAAATAACTCTGAATAAAATCAAGTTATAAAAATCATACCCTTTAAAATTCTAAATTTTATTAAATTCCAACTAAATTCCATACTCATCTTCCAACCTTATTCTCATTAAGTCATTATAAACTCCAGAAATTTAATTTAAATAAATGCTTAATCATATTTTATCTTAATAAAATCAAACTTAATTATTAACTTCTTTTATACTTCAAATCAATTTTATACATAGTTTAAAACCCAGAATTTAACTATATATAAAATAACATTTATCAAATATCCAAATCACTATCTCACAAAACCATATATTCCTTTAGAAAACCATAGAAAATCATTTCAAAATATTTTTATATATAGACCACGGTGTCTGTATATAATTTTCTACTCTATGGTCAAGTAATACGGATATTTATCATTTCAAATCCGTAATTTAAAATAAAAATATGGTTATATATCATTTCAAACCGCAATCCCGAATGAAATAAAGTGCATAGCAAATTTGTAGTTTAAAACAATATAAAATACAACATCCATTCATCCAATATCAATCATCAACCATTTATTACAATCATCATCCAATTTAAACAATAACATCAATATAGAGCACATAATAAATAATAGGTAATTAGTGATAGTCTATATTCAATAATAAATTAAAAAATCTATCTAACTGGCAGTTTATATGCACTAATAACTTAAATAACAATTAAATTGAATAAATTAAAATTTAACTGGAATGATGATAAAATATATACCCAATAGCAATAATAAACTTCAAATCACCTCATAAATAAATTTAACAAACATAAGAAATTTTAGAAGCTGTGAGTGGGTTAAAACACTCACCTTTTGAATTTAAATCCAATTTAAACCCAAAAATCAAACAGCCTCAGAATCCGTCCAAACGAGCACCAAAATGTTTGAAATTCCAATACGAACTTAGCGAAGAAAACCGCGCGTAATTTTGACCTCGTTTGTAAAAGTTATGATTATCAGAACGCCGAGTTTTAGATTAAAAATAAATGAAATAAATTTATTATCAACTTACACGTCAGCACCTGCTACCCTCACTTCCTCTCTCTACCATGCTGTTCGAACCCTACACGAGACCAGAAACGTGCAGCAAAACAATGCACGCAACGGCCTCATCACGATCGCGCCGCCATGTAGGAGCTCCTGGCAGAGTCGCGCTACCTCTCACGAACCCCCATCACCTCGCGGCAACCGCCCGTGCCACCTAAGGCCTCCCCCGTGACCACGTTGACGACAGCCGCCCCTCGAAAAATTCAAGCCCTAATCAATTATTCGCCACGATCCAGCCATCAAAAGGCCAAACTAACTACACCGGTGGGCTACGCTCATTGATCTCTACAAACCCATAAGTTAATTGACGATTCGACAACGTTCTTCGACGCGCGATGAACGGCCGAGAATTCTCCGAGGATTTCTGATCAAACGATGAATCAAAACGAAAAACGAACTGCAAATCTGAGAAGCGTACATTGAGAGCTTCGATATATAACTTTTTTGAATTTTTTTGAGGAGTTTGAAATTTTTGCTTTGAATTTGATTTGTGGTTGGATCTAGAATTTGTTTGTCTGCCATTGAGGAGGAGAGATAGTTGAATTGTACGTATAGGCAAATAAGAAATAGAAGTAGGCTAGGGTTTATAACCGGGTATTTATAGACAAAGTTGAAAATAGAATAGATGAATCCGATTTATAAACATGCTGAACGATAAATGGCCCGAAAAGCCCGTTCTGACTTCTGAGCGAAATTGGGTCAAACCATATATCGAAATAGATGTTTAAAAATATTTTAAACGCAATGGAAAAGGTTTCAACTCCATATTGCATCGTATGAAGAAGTTATGCTAAATCAATATTTTTCAAATTGATTACAATTGATTTCAATTTCATTGATTTCAAGGCGTTTCGAGTCCGTACGATCAAACAACAAGTCCGATCGCTACGAAACTTGAAATCCTACAATAATTCACCATTACGGATCCGATGAAACTAGTTCGTCGAAATCCGAGTCATTGACCAAAATAGTTATTTTTACATTAATTAATTAAATTAACAAATTAACAATTCAAATTCAAATTTCAACTCTATAATTAGCAAATTTCATCATTTTTAAATTTCTAAATCATCATTGAGTTAATTATGTTGCATCTTGTTTAATTCGATTACTTTATTCTGATCCCTCTATTCCAATCCCCTTTTAGAGGAAGTATTAGTTTCGTACTTACCCATTGTTTGAGTGTTTTCCATCAGAATCCATTCAACTATTGTCCATAGTTCCAAATATAATCTACCTTCAATCTCGGTAACTATATCTCCATGCTTTCTGTCTTGATGACCGTGAAGTCTGTTGGATTAATCCACTTGTGTACTATCTTGGCAAAAGGCGGGATAACACTTTACATACTAAGAATGTTATGTCTGCTCTAGTATAGAGCATAAGGTACATTACCATACCAATTACCCTAGCATATTCAATCTGTGCAATTTATCTTCCATTGTTCTTTGCCAGTTTAACACTTAAGTCAAATGGAGTGTTATTTTTTTCTACAAGGCAAGCCACCTTTTATAGTGCTATAGATTAAATTACTACATGTGCAAGTAAAGTACCTTAGCTGCTTTGGTATATACGCCTAAAGAGCAGAAACACAAAAAAAGTTTCCTAAGGCAATCACAATTTCAACTCACACGATCAAACAAACTTGCCCAACAATAACAACACTCTTACCAACTCATAAATTACTTAAAGACAACAAAAGTATTCAATTACACCAACAACTACTCGCAAAAACAAATAAAAATCATGCTCTAACACTATGACAACCAGCAAAAGGAGCAATGGATAGAAGAAAACATTCCACTAACAGACAACAGAAGCCTAAAGATTGAGATGAACTAGCACTGAATGAGAAAAGAAACCGAAGCAATCAACCAGACAGCCCAAAGAGGCACCACAGTGAACATCATTAAGTAAACCCTCCACTGTTGCGAAATCGCCAGGAACCAAAGTTGATGAGATAAAAACATGGTAAGGCAACTGACCGATAACCAATCTCCAAGGAACTACAAACAAAATCAGGCGAGAATGCCAAATCCAAGTCAGCCAACTCATCCCTCATCCAAGAGAACTTTTAAACCAAAAAGCAAAGTGCTTTGCCACTGAAAGCAGAAGAGACGATAAAGAAATCATAGCCACTTCTTAAGCGCAGCCAAAAAATTTGGAAAACTTTAGAGAAAAACAAGAGCGATTACTGACTTACGATGTCAGATATGGAAGAATAACGGCAACATTAGGCACATCGAAAAAATACGCTCGATAAAAGTAGAGGAACACAGGATTAGCGAAAGAAGGAAGCTTGTAGTAATAGTAAAGGCTAGGGTAGAGAAAGGGGAAGAGTGGACAAAGGGATTGGCAAAATGAAGAAATGGGAATAAGAAAAGGAAAAGAGTAATTATTGTTGATGCAAACTTCTTCTCTATAATTATTGTTCGAGTGTTATACTCTTTAAAATTCAAATGCGTAAATTTGGACAACATTTTTATTATGTAGTGTGTTTGTCACAATGCATATCCATGACCCTATTTTATTATTTTGATTCCTAACATAGTACCAAATTTGCCTAGATCTTTCATTTTAAAGATCGGAAATGTATACTTCTCGGTCTCTAATTTGGAAAATATATTTGTTTCAATAATGAACATGTCTTCGACATATGGAAAAATAGTTACATCGTAGTCCATTATAAATTTCAAATAAATACATCTATTTGCATTATTATGAACAAACTCAAAAGATAGTATATGGAAGTGGAATTTCTCATGCCAGTGCTTTGGTGCTTCTTTCAAACTATATAATGGCTTATTTCGGTTTACAACCTTCTTTTCATTTCAAGGATGCACAAACTCTTCTGGTTTCTCTTTATATAACTTTTCATTCATATCCTATTCAAGAATGTGATTTTCAAATCTATTTGATGTGTGTATGACTTATATATTAAGGATAATGCAATAAGAATTCAAATAGAACTTATTCGTGCAGCTAGTGCATAAGTGTTAAAATAATCAATATCCTCTTTTTGTTTGAATCCTTTGGCAACTAGTATTGCCATAAAGGTTTGTAAAATTTTAACAGGGCCATATCTTCTTTTAAATATACATTTACATCCAATTGGTTTAGAACTAGGTGTTAGATCAACTAAGGCCAAGGTTTTTAGAAATAATAGAGTCTATTTCGCCATTTATTGCTTTCTTCCAAAAGATAAGATCTCATGAGTTGATGGCCTTACCATAATTTTTATGATATTTTTCAATATTTAAAACACAAGGAATTTCATCGATTACTCTTCCTCTATCTGCTTCAACTAAGAAAATAAATGCTAGTGAATATATACAATCAGGTTGCAGCTCATTTTCTTTTCTTTATCGTTTGGACTTGCCTTGGTCCTTCACAATACATATTCAAATTTGTATTATTTTGCGACTCATTTTCTTTCGAAGGATGTACTTCAAACTAAGAATGAGAACACTTTCATAAGGTACCTCAACAACTATTAAATCATGGGAAAAATATTTTAAAAAAAATTCAACACCATAAGATTTGACAATTGTGTTCTTTAGATCAAGAAGTCTGTATGCTTTTCTATGTTTATCATAGCAACAAAACATTCCTTAAATATCTTGGACCGATTTAGGTTATTTAAGGATTAGGAACACTATAGCAAGCTAAGCACCTCCAAATTTCTAGATATTATAGATATGGTTTTCTATTCTTCCAAAGTTCATGACTACATACATTGTTTTTTGAAAGATAGTTCTATTATGCAAATATGTGATATTTAGACCTTCTCCCTAAAAATTTAGTTGTAACATCGTTTTTATATATGTAGGAAATTCATCATTTTTACCAAAGTATGATTTTTTTTTTCCTTTCGACCAAACGTTATGTTTAGGGGTATATAGTATAGTTCTATCATCCATGTTCCTATTTATTTCATAGAAACAATCAAGTCCATTGGTAATATTCCAAGCCTCTATCACTTCGAAAAATTTTATTTTTCTTATGTATTTGGTTTTGACCTCTACTCTGTTAAAGGTAACCACATGTGAGGTCTGCTCCAAAGGAACATTCCCGATGTTGTCGAAACCACTAATGGGTAATGGTGCATGGGGTGATGTTAAACCAACTTTTTGTCCAACGTTAAAAAATGTTTAAAAAAGAAAAATTAATCAATAAAAATTCCAAATATTCCCACAGTCAAAATAATAATTATCCAAAAACTGTGTCATTCCTCTTTTATATGTAAATGATATGAAATTCAATTACATGCGCAATATCAATCATTCAATTGTCAATATGTTAAAAAAACAAGTCATCTCCTTCTTTATAGTTCAAAATGTCCAAAATATGATCTATATGTAATTTCCTACTCCTACAGGTCCTTATGTCCAAAAGATAAAGTCACATTCTTCTTCATCACCCATTAAAATAGTCATGAGGCTATCAAGTAAGCATAGAAATGTCAAGTCCAAAAAATGGTTTGAGCTAAGAGAGAGAAGAAGAGAGAATCCGCTTATTATATGAGGGTAGGTCCATATTTATAGTAGTTGGGGAGTGTATGGCGTGCCCATATTGGCCGATTGGAGTTTGCATAAATTGACGACTTGGCAAGATGGTTGGTTTTGATGGTAGCATATGTCATGATCTTAGGACTTGAGTAGTTCACATGAATTGCTACCTTGGCCATGAAATTGGAAAAAGTGGCATGATTGCATAGGAATGCTTTAAAGATCAAAAGATAAAACTTTTCTTATAGTAGTGGTAGTGCACCAACTCTTCATGTAATCGATTCATCTTTATCCATTTGTGTTGAATATTATTCATATCTACTCCCCTTATGCACTCTTAAACTAATTTTCTTGATAAAAACTCACTAATATACTTTGATAAATATTCCTTGGTAGGACCCTTATTTTCTTTATCACCTTATTAGTTTTTCAAATTTAATAGCATTACTTCCTATATTTTTGATAGCTTCTTTGCGCCGTCGGTAGCTCTTTGTATTGAAGGTAGCATATTCATATCTTCGAGGGAACTTTTGATTTGATGGTACGCGATAACTTCTTCTTTAAATATGCTATAGCTTTTTTTTAACTTGTGATAGCTTTGTAATGACCTGCCATTTCGACTATGAAAGCTGACACCAAATACATCCACGGTATTCAAATGCCAAGCACCTAATCAACGAAAAGACAATTTATTAAGGTAAAATAAAAAGAAAAGAAAAAAGAATGTGGAAAATAGAATCTCATAAATGAATCAACGACATATAATATAATAAAGATGGTAAAAACTATCACTTCAAAATACAAAGTATATCAAAGTTAAAGCAAACCTTATCTGTTGGACGGTGATAAAATTATGACCATACAATTGTTGATAGGTATACAATATAATATTGTAGAAAATAAAACATTATGATAGGCGAATATCCAGCTCTTCTTCAATAACTTCATATCACCAAAGCCAACCTGGATAGACTGGGTCTGAACTGAACATTATAATAAAGGAATACCCAGGTCAGTTTGGAAAACCAGTGTGACAAAACTCAAGTAATATGATGGACATATAAAATTCTATGAGACCACGCTGCGAAAGTAGAGCGGGTTTTACGTCACAAGAACAACATCCTTAAATGAAGAAATGGAAGACAAATCTGAAAAACAATCCAATCAAGAAAAAATCACAGAAACGATCCGAATAAAAAGGGTGGATACTAGTAAAGATAAATCCCATACTGGAAGGATGTGCATAAATAATATTAACTTCCAAACTTGAAAGAATGGTCATAAATAATTGAATATAAAGAAGAGCACAAGGCAGTTCTCCATGCAATTAAGGAAGCAATTCATAGTTTTGAATTAATAACAAGGGAAAAGAAGAAGTTTTTCCAACAATGACTAGAAGAGTGCACTCCCTTACTGAAAGTATACCATTAGAAATATACTTAAGAACTCCAATGGCTTTTGGACACGTCCAAGCCAGACCCTGCCAACGGTTACCGAGAATCCGATTATTTCACATCTCAATACGCAAAACTGAATCAATCTAGAGTGGATGTGAAAATACTCTAATGGAAGCAAACCCACATAGCTTGGTTTCCACTCGCTCTTTGGGTTTAGTCATTTCCGACAAAAGATAACAAAGCTCAAATGAGAAACACATCACCTTAAAGTGATGAAATATAAGGAAACAAAGCAGAATCAAAGTCGATGGTTGATAAATCAACAATAAAGAATGATAAGTTGGTTGTTCACTTGCGCTTGATTTTCACATCAGGATACTTTTAAAGATGCTTCAAAACACTCTTTAAAATATTCTTTTAAAAAGGAAAATTATATTTTATGAGTGTATTAAAACCACGGTCAAAACAAATGTCAAAACATTGTTTATTATAAACCTAAAAAAAATTTATGCTTAACTTTATTTGAAACAATTCTTTTTAAAAGATCCTCTTGTTTATAAACTATTATTTATAAAATTTAAAATAATATTTATTATTCTAAAAGATAATGAATCGATTAAATTACTTTTATAAATTTTAATCCCCAAGGATAAATAATAACATCCTTTTATAATCTTTAAAATCACACTCATTTTCCAAAAGAAAATAATTCAAATTTAAATCCCTTTTGTAAATTTAGACCAACATTAATTATCTCAAAAGATAACTAATCGCATTCATAATCTTTCATAATTTAGAAAAAAAATTATCTTGAAAGATAATAAATTATTATAATCTATTTTAATAAATCAATCAATTATCGTTATTTAAATAGTTCAGTATTCTAAAACACTTTTATTTAATCGGTAAATTAACTTTAAAACCTTATTAAATTAGTTCATTAACTTTCATACACTAAATTAGTTAATTAACTTTGAAAAACTTTTATTAGATCAATGGATTTACTTTAAACTCTTTTATTAAATTAATTAATTTGCTTTTAAAACACCATTAATTAAAAAAATTAACTAAATTCAAATATCATTAATTAAAATGGTTAATTAGATTCAAATATGGTTAATTAGATTCAAACATCGTTAATTAAAAAGATTAACTAGATTTAAAACATCATTAATTAAAATAACTAATTAAACTCAAACATCGTTAAGTAAAATAATTTATTAATTTCAAATATCACTAATTAAATAATTAATTAAAATTAAACATCTTTAGTTAAAATGATTGATTAACTTAAAACATCACTACTTAAAATGATTAACTAAATTCAAATATCATGATTAATTCAATTCACTACACCAAAATAGTGATTTTGCAACCTTTTATATTTGTTAATTTCTAACACTTACAAATGTTACAGCCCACTGACACTAAAAAAGTGTAAGGATACCAGAAAAAGTGTTGGAAAATATAAATAACGTTTTTATAAATTTTCCAACACATGAGTTATGATTTACAACACAAAAAGTGTTAGAACCCTTGGTAAATTTGTAAATAACTCACTAAAAATTGGACCCTTCTGTAATCTTGCATATGAAGCATTTTCTAACGCTTTCCCATTCTCGGCCGCATAATTTTAATTTAAGATTAGGGTTCCTCCAATCTACCTCCACGCCAATCAAAACTTTGGCCCCTTCGATTCAGGCTTCATCCCATTCTTCCTTGGCCAAACATGTACCCTAGCTTGAATCAAATTTGACTTTCATTCAAATTTGAAGGAAAAAAAGTACTGGTGGATGCCTGAAATCGGCGATGCGAAAATAGTGGTTTTCTCAGGTGTTGATATGAAATCGGTGATGCCTGAAATCTTACATCAATTTTACTTTAAAAATTATAATGGCGTTGATGTGAAGAGTTGATCTTTTAGCTACTTGGGCTGGATATATGCAGCGACACAATTGTTGGAGATGAGATGAGAAGAGGAATCTCAGGTGGGCAGAAGAAGCGTGTAACCACTGGTTAGTCTTCTTCACCATGATTATCTAACCTTGCATTTAAACTAAATGAGGTACAATCAATTAGCAGCATAGGTCATGTTAAGATTGTAAGCAAATTTATATATAGACTTTGATAAAGAAAATTGCGGTCAGTTGTCAAATTGTTAAGAAAATTTTGGATACAATTACAAGTATTTTGTGCTGCATGGGCCAATTCATGAAACAAGTTAGTTTGATGTACCTTGATATTTTTCAGTAATGATGTAATTATATAAAAATAACAAACCATTTTTCATTGCATACTGATTTTTCAACCTCCTTCTACTACTTAGTTTGAGGTGTTTCATCTTTTCTTGCCTTTGTTTTTGATGTAGGTCTGTGAACTATGGTTCCTATTTTGAAAATATATTTGTTTTTTTAAATTGTACCTTTAGTATTTTGAACCACTTTTAAATTATGCGCTGTAGCAATTGAAATTAACAACCCTGTAGAATAACCATTGTTCGGATTATTTGCCAACCAAATTACATTTTGAACATATGCTAAAACTAAAATTGCACGATTAACATATATCCTGAAATATTTTCCTATTGAAATGAATTAAGAATAAATGAATTTTTATCCACTTTGCCATCATTATCTTATAATTTGCACATATACCTTTTACTGTCAAAGATTCATCTCATTAATAGTCAAACTGATTTTTTTCAATAATGTTGTTGATGTGACATCCCTGTTTGATTAAAACTAAACTTACGTAACTGTATCTGGATAATTATGTTAATGGGAAGATTAAGTACTTCGCATATTAATTGGTACCATTTTAATTATTGTGATCTTTTACTTCACCATTAGGCCTAAGATATATCACTTCGACCTTTGAATTTTGCAGTTTCTTGCTTCTCTATAGACCGACAGTAAGAGATTTTATGATCTGGGTTCATTTCTTTAGATAAAGGCATAGATGTTCATTAGACATATTTGTTTATATGATTAATTCCATGTATGAATTATAACACAGTAAAGTACAATAGGTGGAGATGGATAAATGTTACAAAATGGAAAGAAATAAAGAAAACGAGCAGCCATCTTAACACTAAGCATGCTGTGCCTAACATTAATTTTGCACTTTCAATAAAAAAAAAAGAGAGAAACAATTCTAAACTCATTATATCTTGTTAGTACAGAATATCATTTCATATTATTCTTATCATTTGATGTAGACCTTCTTGAAGAGTTGATCAGGAGAGAAAAGGTGGCAGGGATATATCCTGAACCAGAAGTTGATTTCTTCATGAAGGTTCGATAAACTTTACAATCTACTTATACGTTATTATTTAACATGAATATATATATTGATGATTACTATACTTGTAGTCTTTTTCCCAAAGCCATTATGTGGAACAAAGCTGTTTTAATTTATTAGTTTAAGAAATTATGGGCAAATGCAGTCGATGGAGTTATGAGTACCGTTCAAACGGACTACACATTCAAGGTATGTTTTCCACCGAAATAATATGACATACAACTACGGGGTGAACAATTTGGGTAAGTACTCAAACAATTGCTACACTAAAATAATATTAATCTAATGACGCAATTACATAATGATGCGATGAAAACTTACTGCTGGCAATCACTTCACCTAAAATTAAAACATAATATGAAGCCACATTGTACAGTGCAAGTGGAGTATTAACATATTGAATTTCAATTTTACTTTAAAAAATAAAATGGCATTGATATGAAGAGTTGATTTTCTAGCTACTTGGGCTGGATATATGCAGCGACACAATTGTTGGAGATGAGATGAGAAGAGGAATCTCACGTGGGCAGAAGAAGCGTGTAACCACTGGTTAGTCTTCTTTACCATGATAATCTAACCTTGCATTTAAACTAGATGATGTACAATCAATTAGCAGCATATGTCATGTTAAGATTCTAAGCAGATTTATATATAGACTTTGATAAAGAAAATTATGGTTAATTGTCAAATTGTTAAGAAAATTTTGGATATAACTACAAGTATTTTTGTGCTGCATAGGCCAATTCATGAAACAAGTTAGTTTGATGTACCTTGATATTTTTCAGTAATGATGTAATTATATAAAAATAACAAACCATTTTTCATTGCATACTGATTTTTCAACCTCCTTCTACTACTTAGTTTGAGGTGTTTCATCTTTTCTTGCCTCTGTTTTTGATGTACGTCTGTGAACTATGGTTCCTATTTTGAAAAAATATTTGTTTTTTTTAATTGTACCATCAGTATTTTGAACCACTTTTAAATTATGCACTGTAGAAATTGAAATTACATATATTAGTTTATTTCAAAGTCGTTATGTTATCTAGCTGCCACTGTAGAATAACCATTATTCGGATTATTTGCCAACCAAATTACATTTTGAACACTAAATTTGCACGATTAACATATATCCTGAAATATTTTCCTATTGAAATGAATTAAGAATAAATGAATTTTTATCCACTTTGCCATCATTATCTTATAATTTGCATATATACCTTTTACTGTCAAAGATTCATCTCATTAATAGTCAAACTGATTTTTTTTCAATCATGTTGTTGATGTGACATCCCTATTTGATTAAAACTAAACTTACATAACTGTATCTGGATAATTATGTTAATGGGGAGATTAGGTAGTTTGCATATTAATTGGTACCATTTTAATTATTGTGATCTTTTACTTCACGTTGCGGTACGTGGGATGTCGACCTGAAACTTAATTTGATAGAATAATCTACTTAGAGCTATTCTGGCAGCAAACATGACTTCGCTCTCATGTTCGAGCTTGTAACCAAAAATTATTCTTGTTTTTTATTTTTATTTGAATTTTTAAATCATCTTACACATGTTGATGGTTCATTCATCCTATTGATAAGAGCTCTGGGTGCATTATGTGGTCATATTGATGTTTAATTTTCTTTTCCAAATTACAAACTTAAAATGATGATTTACTTGTACAATCACACATTATTTAGAAGCTATGCTTGCTCTTCATACATTTAAAATATTGCTAACATTTTACTACAATATAATTTTACCCTTATTTTGGTGAGATGATTGTCGGACCCACAAAAACACTATTTATGGACGAAATATCTACCGGTTTAGACAGCTCTACTAACTTCCAGATTGTTAAATGTCTTCAAAAAGTTGCACATCATGAAAAACCACAATATTAATGTCCCTTCTTCAACCAGCTCCTGAAACTTTTGGTTTATTTGATGATATCATCCTTTATCTGATGGTATAATCGTTTACCAGGGCCCAAAAGAACATGTGTTGGAATTCTTCGAGACATGTGGGTTTTCTTGCCCTGAAAGGAAAGGTGCAGCTGACTTCTTGCAAGAGGTACAATATAAGATCACAATAATGACCAAGCTCTTTCATTATGTAGTTCTTCTTTATACGAGTATGTATTCATTTACTTATCATTGAGTTATGCTCTCTTAGGTGCACTAGAATACATATAGCATCAATTTGCTGCTAATGTTGAAATACAGAAATGCTTTTCCTTATTAAATATTTATTATATAAGAAATAAATATCTTTATTTATTGGACCTACTTAGGTGCTCTTACTTCACTTCCATCACTTAAAAGACATGATGATGCTCCTAATGAATTTTCTATTCAAACTGATCTTTCTTTGATATAATTGAATCGAACTCAATGTTTTCCTAATATGGTTCTTTGTAATTGATGTAATTGAATCACTAACGCTATTATGTCTTGTCTTAGATCATGGACTATGGAGGTAAAAGCCGATATTCCAATACCAATGCAATAGAAATCGTTTCTAAAGCTTTCAATACAGCTAGCAACGATGCTTGGAGTCAATCTTCGAACAAACAATCAATTTGGCCAACCAAAGATGACTATTAAGTCTGGAACAGTGACTCCACTCCTAAGCAAAGAATGTGAATTTTTGTGAGTTATGGCTATGAAGTGATATTTTAGATTGAATAAAGTGAAGAATGTGAAGTTTTAGTGAGTTATGGCTATGTTTTAGTGAGTTTAGGTAATTGATGCCAGAGGCAGTTGCACTAATGGGGTTGATGAAGTATGTTTGCTCTGTGGCAGTTAGGGATGTGTGCAGTGAGGTGGATGGGAGTTATTGGCAAAAGCTGTTGTGTAATGGTTGGAGGTGGACTTGGAGGGGTGGGTGGTTGTCAGTGGTAGTAAATGAAGGTAATATTAATGGAGTAGTTTGGATGGTTTAATGGGATGCATGTATAGCAGAAATGAATGGCAGAGGTGAAGTTGTGGTCTGTCAGTAGATGGATTGTTAGTCTGAAGTGGATGGTTTGCTGTGTGAATATGCAGATGGTCGGGCAGCTTGGTTGCAGGTTGAATGGATGGGGAGTGTTTGTAGAGGAGGGAATTGTTAACAGAGATAAAAAATATGTGACAAAGAATGTAAAATTGCAAATATGTAAACAAACAATGTAAAAGTGAACACATTGTAACATGTAAAACAAGAGTATGAAATGAAAGGAGATGTTCTAGCAAATGAAATGTGATATTTTTGTAAAAAGAGAAATCAACGGAAGTGTTACACTTATAAGCGTTACCATATATTTCTGTACCAACACTTATAAGTGTTACCGTATATTTCGTTACCGACACTTACAAGCGTTACCGTATATTTCTGTACCAACACTTATAAGTGTTACCATATATTTCGTTACCCACACTTATAAGTGTTACCGTATATTTCTGTACCAACACTTATAAGTGTTACCGTGTACTTCATTACCAACACTTATAAGCGTTACCGTATATTTAGGTACCAACACTTATAAGTGTTAGTAATACGTATATTTGTAACACTTATAAGTGTTACAAATTTGGCCGCTCCATTCCTCACAGTCCATTAGTAACACTTAAAAAGTGTTACTGAAATTATTTGTAACGCTTATAAATGTTAGAATTTGCCTGTTTTGGTGTAGTGATTTAGACATCATTAATTAAAATAATTTACTAATAAGTACAAATAATCATGAATTAGAATGATTAATTAAATTAAATAACAATAATTAAAATGATTAATAAATTTTAAAAATATATTTTTATGAAAATACAAGCTCAAGTTCAACACATACAAATGGTTTATGAGATGGTATTCAATAATTGACGATATGGCGAAAATTGCTATAACGACACTTAAACAATTTAAAAAGAATATCACAATTAATTACAACCAAACATCAATATATGCAGCATAAGAAAATAAATCACAATTATCGGCGAGAAACCCCTTAGGGTCCCTTTATAAATATTACTTGCAAAATAATGGTTACAGACAATACATATAATCATATGGGTTTACAGAATTTAAGTTAATATGTCATCCTTTTTCAAAAATGATCCTATGAGTGAAATGCAAGTGACTGCGTTTGATTTACACCTCGTATGGAAAGGATATTAATTAAATAAGATATTAAATTAATTAAACAGTTATACGACCCTAATTACTTTACTAATTCTAATCTCCCTCCACTAACCTATCTTCTTCCCAAATCAGAACTCCTCCCTGTACATGTACACCCAAATCGTGCACCCCTTCGCAGAAAGATATGAAGCTTTGAACCTCCTCTTGGCGAACCTTCTTCGCCATTGCTCCTCCCTCTTCGATCTCCATTCGCCCATACCCAGAACCCCATGCTCAGCTTGCTCAAATTGATTGCGATTGGTAGCTAATCATGCTACAGTGCGAATGTCGCATTCACCATGGAGCCGCCCCACTACTCCATATGATCACTACCAACTCGTTTCTCTACCACGAACTCAAATCAAACAACGACAATGACTAAAGCTTCTTATAACTCACGAAATCTCTATCCCTAATGCGCTGCCCCAAATGCTGAACTCCTTAACTCATGATTGCACTCTATGGAACCTATACAACATCGAAGCCTATGTCCATACGAGCTTAATGAATTTTATTTGAGGATTTTTCATTGAGTATGGAGTTTGATTTTTATTTTTGAAGAATCAACCATTATTTATTCTTTTAGAAACGAAATAGGAAAAGAAGAAGAAAAGGAGAAGAAGGAGAAAACGAAAAAGGAATCAAAATGGCTAAGTGCTGATTTCTTTGGATTTTACACTAAAATATCCTAGCATGTAAAATGATTATGTTTCACTATGAATGAAGAATAAAAGCTGAGGGGCAAGAGGAGAAAACATTTTCACATGTGCATACGTAAGTTTGTTTTTGTTTTAAGTAGAAATTTCCAGTCCAACATTGCAAAGAGTTCTGCTCTCTACGAATTACAAATGCTAAAACAAAATTACAGTCGTTCTCAGAAATGCGACATGATCTAAAATCAATAATAAAACACACTCGTTATTACATTCTGAGAAATCTCAAAAATACCATAGTTCGCCGAAATCTTATCCAATGACAATTTAAATATTTTCCAAATAAAAAATTATGCGAAAATCCTATAAATTAAATTAAAAATATATCATCACAAATTAAGTCATTTTATTACAATTTGATTTTCCTATTATTTATTATATTCGAACCATTTATTATTGTAAATAAATTTACAAAATGAATTCACATTATTGTTTATTTATTAAAAGGATTAGATAAAACCATTAAATCCATTTAATTAATATTTAATTAGCAAGTCCAAATATTCAAGTAATCCATATATATGAATATAAGTTATTAAATTCCCAAATCCAATTATTTAAATATTTTATTCCTTAATCACGTGATAGTTTTTTCCTTAAGAATTTTTAGCATAAAATTTACCTCCCCACCCCATACCAAGAAGAGTTCGCTTACGCTTTAGCTTAAGGAAATTAACGCCTTCCCTTTGGCTTCATCATCATTATTTTTTTGCTTCGTCTTTCTTGTTGCTAATTTTTTTTATTTTGTCAAAAATGGACGTTCTTCATTGAAAAAATTTCCTATTCAAATCCTATAAAGAAAATAAGGTAATATTTCTTGCAACTTTATTGAAAAATTCATCTTTCAAAAATACTTTTGAAAATTTAAATATTTCATTATACTTCTGAAAAATACTTCCATCCATGCCAAAATTCAAATACTTTATTTAGAAAACCATTGGTTGAGGTTCACTTTAGAATACAAGAATTTATTGCGTGTTTATTGAAAAATCATCCTATTGAAATCATTTTTCAAAAACATTGAAATTTTTGGAGTTTTCTGAAAATTGTTTTGAAAATGACATTTGAAGTATTATAACTTTTAGTTCCTTTGAAATTTATTTTTCTGATAATGATTCTTCAAAATGCGAAAACATCTTGAAGCTTCTGACAATTATTCCATTGAAAATGATTTTGAGGTACGGAACCCTTGAAAGTTTTTTTGAAAATTAAACTTGAAAGTTTTGAAACATGGAGATTACTTTGAAGCTTTTCTAACATAATAATTATGACCGAAAGATGGAGGTCTCTTGCTTCCTTGTAGGATAACCCTATATATTCATTTGTCTTTTGATCAAAAGCTTTGGTTTTACTAACAATTGGGTTGTTTTATATTTCCTTCAAATGGACATTTGTTCGGACTTCAATCGATGTTCCTTTGGGAATCAGCGATATAACCATGGTTACCAAGTTAGCTCATCTTACTTTATGCATACATCCAACTGGCTTATTATTGAGATTCCTTAGGTTTTCACCGGCCATAGGTTATCTATTAATTTTTTAGTTGGTTCATCTTACTTTAATAATATAACCCATCATTAAGAGTTTCTTGGACTTCCTTTGATTGTTGCTTGTCCTTATCTTTTAGATGCTATTTTGGCTAGACCCGAAGTGATTCAAAGACTTTTGGCTACACCTTGGGTTCTGATGCATGCATGATGATTTATAAACCCATGGTTCAATGTCTATTCAAATATCTTTTGGGTATGGTGCATAGATGATGATTGTCGAACCCGAGGGCTTTCCTAACTTCTACTCCAAGTGTTGTTTAGAGGCTTTCTTCCAACTCAATTATTGGGTTTGTCACATATGGGATTCACGTCGTAGGGTATCTTTTCTTAATGAATATTTACTAACCTCTCAAGCCAGAATCATTATTAAGAATAGTGCATCTTGGGCCAAGGGTTTCCCCAAGATTATAGTCGGTAAGGGAAAAACGTTAATTTTCGTGGAGGCTTTTCCTCATATAGCTCTTAATCAATAAACCAAAGGAAGTTTTAAAAAATTGAATGTTTTAAAATGACCCTTTTTCCAATAGGGTTTTTAATTAATTGATAAATTAGAAAGAAGGGGTTTTTTTAAAAAAATCTTTATTAAAACCTTTCTTTGCTATGGGTTTTAATTTACAAAATAAGAGGTCTCTTTTAGAAAATTGAATTTATAAAAATCCTCTTTCTCGATGTTTTTTTCAATAAATTAAGAAGAGTTTTTCGAAGATCATTTTTTTCTTCCATAAATCATTTTCTTAGTTTGGTTTCAAGCTAGAGAGTTGGAATGGTTTTCTTAGAATTTGAATTTTTGCAAAAGATCCTTTGTCGACATCGCTACGAAGAAAGGCCTTTAGGAATTCTCACGATAGAAAAGTAAACCTCAAATAAGATGCATTTTTTTCATGATTCATGAACTAGGGGCTTTTTACTTGGGAGTATATTTCCCTATTTAGATTTTTTTAAAGTCGACGAACTTCAAAAGTTATGCAAACTTTTTATGAAATACGCTTATATCCCTTTTGCAAATGTAAAAAATTCGTACGAATTTCAAAAAACCTTAAGGATGATTTGTTAAAATATTTTGGGGCTATAGATTTTAATTGAAGATACTATTATTTAGATGAAAGGGTAACCTAAGAAATTTTGCAAACCAATTATGAAATAAATATACTTATATTACTTCTGGTAAATAGGATATTTGATAATAATTAATTTGAACTTCGAAATACCATTCTAAAATTTCCTTGGATCAAAGCTTAAATGATAATCGTATTATCAATTCAGAATTGGAATATGTCCCTTTTTAAAACATAGGAGTTTTATTCTCTTTTCCAAAATGCGATCTCCAACCTATTTAGTTTACATACTATGTGTAATAATATTTTGATTTTTTTTAATGAAGAGACATGTCTCGTTTGTGAGTCTGAGAAGTCGTAATTCGTGAATTAATAGCTTATCTAAAGAGGAATAAGTTTTCTACCAAGGACCCATCCTTATATAAAATAAATAGTAGACTTGAGGAAATACGTAATTTAGGAATTTAAAAATCTTAAGTGGTAGAATAATAATGTCTTAGGGAATCCTGGCTCCAATGACCAAATTACTAAAGGGAGTTTCCTGCTAAAAAGCTCTGATCGAAGGTCATGAAAGGAGCTATCTCTCGCACACACTGTTTTGGGTCAATACAAATACATTATAACACCTGATCACATCTGAAATAGTAAGTACTATATTTCAACACAAAGCAACACATATGAGTTGTGGGGATTGAGCCATTGTATAAATCACATACCAGATATAAACAATAACATAGGTATCAATATCGATACCTCAACCAAAATAATAATATATACATTTCAAAATCTGTTTGATATATTGACTACTAAGAATACATTGCTCTAACTCGACAGACTATATACAATCCAAAAACTGCCCACTTCCAACATCAATGTAATAACTTTTCCTGCAATCGATCTTAAAACTCATCCACGGCTTCTCAAATTATCTCAACTCCATTATCTCTATGAATGAAACGAACGGTGCTATGGAACTTGATTTCCTGACAGTGGTTGCTAAACTTAAACATAGTAATGCCCAAACATAATATACATTCTGTATGACAGTTCTCCATGAACTACTCAGCAAACAATACTAACCGACTTCCATATAATCATCTTGAAGTCACAATATCTCAATCTGACCTGAGGCATAGTCATACACATAACAAACCTCGAGTCAAGCTAGAAATCTAGCTGTAAGCATAATAGTATAATAATGATAACAGACAAGTATGGTGTCGTGTATACGCGTTACATATCAACCAAACAAGATGCCACTCACAGCATGCTAATACACAATTCAAGTAGGGTGTCAGTTAGTTCGATATACCAATGTAATGTCACAATTCAAGCAATACACATTTGTAACACTAATCAACTAGGATATCGGATCCCATTCCCAGCCGTAGGTTATAATTAGTTTAAATCTAAGTACATTATTTTTAGATTTCATAAATCTAATTTCATTGTTTACCATAATACAGTGTTATCAACCATATATCTAAATAATTAATAGTTGCACTGTTCACATTTTATGAGGTCAATTTATGCAAATGAGAATTAGATCTTAACTTTCTTTCTTGAGTTCTCTATGGTATTGGTAACCCTTTAGGAGTCATTTACTAGACTAACTGACTTGACAAGCCCGTGTGCTCTTTTTCACTCTCTGCTTTTGACCAGCTATGAGTGCACTACACAGTTCATTAGTTGCGTCGCTTCTCAAGCTTTTGATGACATATACATTTTATGTATTATAGTCACCTACACAATTCCATCTTACGGAACAAGATCTCTTAAACCAAATCTTTTATTTCCTTTAGTCATTATATTATTCGATTGAAATAGATTGTTAGACTTTGTGACAAAGGACAAACTTATCACTATTCGGGTTGTGATCCTCGAATAGTCCGTTGGGGTGGATTCTAACAGTATAGTAGTCAACACCTTGTAACATTCTTCTTAAATATTAAATTTTCTAGTTCCAAAAACATTTGACTTTCCAAAACATCATTCATTCTTGAAATGATGTTATATTCCATTTTCATCAAATAAATGTCTTGTATATTCATTTCATTTCATCAAGCAATAGTGCATCCAAAAGACATCAATTTAAACATGACAAATTTCACATCACATCAGTGTCAATGAGATATATCAAATTCACATCATGGGTGGAATTATCATCATAACATATACTTGTATTTCTAAAATCCATTAAGTTGTCAAAATCAACTATATTCACTCAAAGCATACATTTCATCCATTTAACTTGCATAGCATACTTAATAATTCATTATGCACTTAGTATAATTCACATATTAACTCTAATTAAGTATCATTCAACCGGTTCATATTCAAATCAAGTAAGTTTTCAATCACTTAATATAACATGAGTATACATGCATAACATGAAAGGAGTAGAAATATTCAATTACTTGCATCACAATCTAACAACCTTTCGACTCACCCAGTTTAAATTTATATTTCTTATTTCATAAAATACATACTCTTGCTTTCCAAAATAAATTTATTTGAAATTCCTTTTCCATAATTATACTATAGTCATTTAATAAATCATTTCGAATCGTTTTGCAAAGAAAGGAAGGGATTTCTGTTTCCAAATTCTTTCGCAAATAAATTCCAAAACACTTCTAACAAATTGAGTACATTCCAACTTTCACCTCAAAACACACCCCATCGATGTTTTCAAAAGCTTCACAATTTAAACTCACCTTCCTCTTCATAATTTAAATTCAACATCCTTCAATTTATTCAATAAATGCGACCATTGAATCGCCATGTATATCAATAAAATAGTGATTCACTCCATACCAACCATATATCTATTGAAAACATTTCAAGATAATTCAAGATGGTGCAAGGTGTATCATTTACACCTACATACATTTCCTTTTATAAAGAAAGTAAAATAAGTTTTCATTTGAAAATTATTTTGGAAAATCTTTGCACTTGGTTTCTAATATACATATATACGTATATCCATTTCTAGGTGATGGTTTGTTAATTTCAAACCTTATAGTTTTTAAAACAATTTGAAATCATCTCCTCTTCAATTTAAATAATTAAAAACATTTCAAATAATTTCAAAACAACGTTTCAAAAACATAATGATTAAATAAAACATATATGCATATATTATAGTCATACAAATTAAATTCAAAAGATAAAAAAGAAGTGGAAGAAGAAGTAAAGAAATATATTTCAGGCAAATAACTTAGGGTTTACTACTCTAGGTTTGCCTGAGAGCTCGACCGGCCAAATCGATCCTGAAGTAGTAATCTCCAAGCTTTTGACTGCCAAGTTCACTGGTTTTTGACAATCTCTAGCCGACTTGTCCCTACTTCTTCTAAGCATCACAACCCTTATCACTACACTTCATCTTAAATCCAAACGTCAAATATTTGCATCAAATAGAATAAATTTTAGTCTAGAATTGCATAGATTATTTATTCACCTTCAATATGTTCATATCTAATGTTTTGATCATGCTAAATATGTAACTTAGATATCATAAATTCATCCATTTCTACATTTAGAACAATCACATATGAATCAATAATAATAACTTCTAAGCTCTAAAACAGAGATCAAGGTTAAAGATAAATAACACACTCATTGTAATCAAAGAATGAGTTACACTCGATTCCTAAAGCATCAATTCCTTGGATTTGGTGAAGAATCGCTAACCCTAGCTTCTTTGAATGATGATGGAAAGCTACGGTGATTTCTTTTTGGTTTATAAAAGAAAAATATGAAGAGCCTTAGGTATTTATAGGCTTGGTACTTTGCTTAAGGGTTAAGGGAGGATTTTGGTTAAAATAGGGTAAGATTAAAGTGGAACTTTTATGTTTAAGATAGGCATAAATAAGGATAAGCCTTTAATTTTCTTTTCTTTTATTTGAAAAAAAAAAACAATATACTTAACCACCTTAAATCTAACCACTTTTAAATCAAAGTTTTATTCCTGTTTAAAAATCCATTCAAGACATTGTATCAAAAATTTATTTCATTCTTATAACAAATTCTCTTTTAAAAAAATATCACTTTTCGATATTATCAATTTTGAAATAATTATTTTATTATTCATAACAGCTTTAAAATTTCATGAATGTAATTTATTCTACTAAAATAAATTTCCAAACAACTTTTGTATCTTTAAAGCACAATTCAAATTTCAAATCAGTTTCTTCGTTAATTATATTTAAATCGAAAAAATCACATTTATTGAATTAAATTCAATAAATTCCAAAATTATTTTTTAATTTCATTTATTAATTATTTCAAAATTTTATCAAGTGAAAATTATTTTCTATAATTCAAATTCATCTGAAATTCAAATATCTTGATTTACATCTTAAAATCCATATATTCCCCAAAATTCCTATTAAAAATCCCAAAATACAGTTTATTCTACTTAATCTAATAGTGGAATGTTATAGACTCCCCTAATTAAAGAAATTGCATCTTTGCAATTTATAAGAGGGTACTATAATTTAGTTTTTCCAGTGATCGACTATATATATACACATCCCTACACACAGCAATCAAAATCAACCATCCATGATTCGATAAAATTAAACAAATACATGCCTAAAGAGTCAAAACTATTTTAGTCATTGTATTAGTTCTTCGTTATCCCATATACAATCTATATGGATACTTGACCATTGAACTTCAACTAACGAAATCCTCTTTTTTCTCGGCTACGTTATCATCTTTACTCTATAATAATATTGAAGTTCCAACTGCACCTCGGTTTAATTTCTCCTTTATTCTTCTAAATTATGGATCGTAGGAAAATAAAAATTCCAATGCATTCACTCTTCTCAAGATATTCCAGCTCAATTCTTAATTTCTTCGCCTTTTAATACTCATTTGTTTAAAAGATATACCGAATGGTTGAATGTCATGAATTCAATCCAACTTGAGTTTTATTGTTTTTTATAAAATAGACATATTGAAGATTAAATAATGATAGAAAAATCTCTGGGCTACCAAATTTATTTAATTTCATTTTCTAAAGATTACATAGCTTATAGAGAATAAAACAAACTAGTATTTGATGCTCTAAGTTGCGACAAAAATTTCATTCTGCATGATCAGAGTACTAAAAAGTAATAATCCACTCAACGTAGAATGATCGAGTTACATGGAACTTGAACTAGTCAATTCTAAGAATAATAACTTTGACTGAGAATATTGTTATGTCAAAGTATCTTGTTTTAGTGTTTAGAAATCCCAACTGATAGGCTGGTAAGATGTATCGATAAGATTTCATAACCACTTAATGGATAAGTTAACAGAATCAAATTCACAATATTATTCTTTCTTCGTAAAATAAGATTCCCCTTGTGGTTTAACTTAGGAAAATCACTGACTTTATACATAAAACTAAAATTAACAAATAAATAGCTATACACCCAATAAATCAAACAATTATTTGCTTTTGCTATACTACACTGGCCATCACTGGATCCTTCTATTCAAATTCATTCAATCACAATTATCTTCGTAATGTATTTTTAGTATAGAATTTTAGATTAGAGTTTTATACAATTTCCCTAAATGATAATTCAAAAATTTAAAATCGCTTAAGGAAATGTTATGACCCGGATTTTCGCGCTCGAAAATCGACCATCATACTTCACTCATATTTGAATATCGTAGATTCAAGCGTTCGAATCCGATTCGTCGGAGCTTATAACACATTAAGTATAACAACACAGCGGAATAAATATTATTGATACAAAATATTTTGATACAACACAATGATACAATTAATATCAATACTATCAGAGATACAAGGCACTGTAGCAGAATAATATCACTAAATGGTCTTCCAAAGAATAGAAAGAAGGATAGAATATAGAGCTGCAAACTCCCTATCCAAAGCTATAAAGTCTTCGAAAGCTAGATCCACCAACATACTTTCTAAACACGAAGCGAGGAACCCCCATCACGATGCATTAAGCAAGGTCAGATCCCGAAGGCTGAAGAGAAGCACAAAACGATAGCCAAATCCAAAGACTGAAGAAGATTTCCAAGTGCTACCAAACCAGAGACTTCGAAAGATATCGAATCTACATCTATTATCTGACTATCTAAAAAATCAAACTGTAGACTGCCCGTGTGGAAAATTATGGACACCCAGAGTTTAGATAGGGAACAATAAACTTCAGGTCAGCCATGGGACTGGTGTGAGCAAACAAAAACATTTTATCTTTAGAAAAAACAATAAAAGAAGTAAAAGAAATCCGCAATTCTTTTTGGAAAACGAAACTACCATAAAGCCTCCCACTGCATACACAATGCAAATGCTGAATCGGAGGATATTTCTCCTTATGATAGTCAAACATGCTTGATTCGCAAAATCCTTTGGATATTATTACTAGTGCATAGTGCAGAAAACCTTTCAAAAGTATAATATTAATCTTATCCAGCATAGAAATTACGAACTATGCCTGTTATAGCTACCATCTAATCAGTGGTGACCACCATAAGTAAATGGCAGGTTATACATCTAAAACAGTAGCGCGTATTGGAGATTGGATTTCCAACAAATGGTCGGGCTAAGTAACTTCCTATTGTCACATGGGTACGCCTCTGGAGGGATGCCCCGAGAACTTACGTAGCTCTCTGCCAACATAAGGCCAGATTACCCCTGCCGGGAAGTAACACCTACAAGTATGCCATCCCCGGTCATTTGCGACCTTTATCCGAGGCCCCTCAACCACAAAGCAACAACCACAAAGTAATAAATTTGCAGCAACCACATGAATTAAGTATCTGGGCTCCATACCATGATACCACCATTTTCCAGAAGAAATGGACATACCCTAAAGGCGCAACCCCTAATAACCTTGCTGCATCTTTCCCGTTTCAACCATTTCTGGGTAGTAAGGTCCGATGAGGTCTCATCCACAAAGCTATGCTTTTCACAAAGCCATGCTTCGATCAACAAATGATCAGCAACACTCAACAACATTCAGCATGCCACACTACCAAATTGGGAATGTATCACTAGTAACCATCAAATACATAACCTCTGAGCTCGTAAGTATCAAAGAAGGGTGTTGAGCTAAGAGAATAAATCCTTCACCACCAAACAGAAATGTATTTGATAGAAACCATCTTTACATCTCAAAGTGTAATGCCAGACATACATCCATACAAGTCTGTTCCAGGTTTGAACAAAATCGAAGCAACTTCACAAAGAAGCCCTTGTAAATCCGAATAATCCCTAACCACATCCGGACTCCCCATCACAAAGGATGATCAAATCTCTATACCGGGGATCAACCCGGTGCAGAGACATTCGACGAGTTATCCTTTCGCTTTCAAAAATATCCGTCTTCACCACCGGTCTTCAAATGCTATCCATAATGTCGTATCACTATTTGGAATGGGTTATATGACACAAAGTCCTCTTCCGGCTAGATCGAATAATGAGCGCAATATTTAAAAACATATGGATATTGGGATCTCAGTTAAGCCACAAATTTAACCCAAAACCTTTCTGAAATGGTTTAAGAAAATTACCATTTTCAAATCTTTAAACAAAAAGATTCACTTCTCAAAGTAAACCAATCTTCCACAAAGGTAGTTTTCAAAACTATTTCAATTCCAAATCTTTTATACAAAAGATACACCTTTAAGATCCTCTTCAATTTCAAAACAAAGTTCAACAATCTTTCACAAAGATTAATTCATTGCCTTTCTAAAAAATTTCCCTTTCATATTGGATGTACTCATCCAATCTTTAAATCAAAGATTCAATTCACAGTTTTTAAAACCATTTCCAAAGATTCATAGCTTTCAAAAACAATTTTCATTTCAAATCTTTTATACAAAAGATACACCTTTTAGATCCTCTTCAATTTCAAAACAAAGTTCAACAATCTTTCATAAAGATTAATTCATAGCCATTATTTACATGAAAGCTATTATTATTTGAAAATAAATAGTTTTCGTTTTGGAAAAATCCGATTACATTTACCCAAGTTAAAGCCCTTCAAGTCTAAAACTTGGGTTAAATTGAAATTTCCAAAATAATATTTTTAAAATGGTTTAAAACCCATATAAACACATTTATAACTTGCATAACCTTTTTAAACCATAATTTCCAAATATAGAATTCAATATAAAATCTTGAATTCAAATTCAAATCAAATTATTTAAATTTCAAAACATTATCAAGTTATTCAAAATAACTTTTATCTTCAAATCCTTTTTAAAATCTTTTCATATTTAACCTAATTCTATTTCCAAAACCATTTAGGATTCAAAATTCAATCTTTAGAACCATTTCATAATGTTAGATTCAAATATCTGTGACTTAACCAATTTCCTCGTGCAATCCGTATTTGTGTGTGTATGGTGTAGCCCAGGGGTTTTACACAATAGTGCAACATCATCAATCATCACAGATTCAAGCACAACAGTATCGATAAGCGGAATAATCTATAACGCTTAGCTTCATTCACAGACTCATAGATAAATAATATTTATTCATCACAGATAAAATAAATTACATCCATCACAGCTCAAATCACACAATCCATATCATAGAGCATCACACATCAGGGACATCACACAATTTACAGCATTCAATAGAATACACTCATCCATAAGTAAGATCCATTAATTATCTTATTAATTTAAATCAGATCAATTACTTATGAATAACTACTAATCCTGGTTAATTAATATTAATTAATTACAAACCATATCAATTAATTAGCCTTTAATCATTTTATTAAGTAACCTTTAATAATAAATTAATCAACCTTTAATTATTAATTTATCAATCTAAGTTAATAAATCAATTAACCTTTAATCATTAAATAATTAGCCTTTAATTATCCTTAATTAATTACATTAATTAAATTAATCTTAAGTTAGTTACATAATTTATTAACCCTTAATTAATTACCATTTAATAAATAAAATTAAAATAAGTTATTATACCTAATCACTTACATTAATTAATTAGCCTTTAATAAATTAATTATCTTCAAATTAATTACCATATTAATTAATTATCTTTTAATTAATCATTTGATTAATCAACTTTAATCGTTAATTAATTACTTTAATTGAGTAATTATCTTTAAGTACTTAATTATCCTCAATTTACTTATCATTACTTAACTTTTCATAACCAATTAATTAATCAACTTTTAATTACATTAAATTAATTAACCTTTAGGTAATTACATTAATAAATGATCCTTTAACTACTCAAGACCTTCATAACTTAAGATAAATCATTTATCTTAATTACTTATTTTAATCACCTCATCAAATTCTATTTGAAATACTTAAGAACACTTTAAATAATTATCCCAACATAATTGCACAAAACCCTAAAACAAATTTTAAAAATATTTGAATTTTAAAATCAAATCTTTGGAAACTTGTTTTGAAACTTGATAATTATTTATAGTTTGAAAACTTATCACTAACTAGCTTGAAAAAAAATTGTTACTAAATGTATTTTGTTTTTAAGCTTCAAAACTATAGTTTCCTTTATTTTTAAAATCCTAGAACAAATTTTCCTTTCAAATTTTAAAACCTGGAAACTCAAAAATAAAACCCCGAGCCAAACCTCAAAAATGCCCGAGCTCCAACCTTGTTTTTCCCGAGCATGTCCCCGAGTATATCCCTCCCATTTTCTTTGCTCTTCTTTTTATTTTCTATTTTTATTTTAAACTTTAAACTTGCTAACATATTCACGTTCCAATCCCGATAGCATACCCGAGTACGTCTTCGAGTTCAAACTCCTTCTTATTCAATAAAATAAGACTGACCCTAGATGCACACGTATACGTGCACCGATGATCGGAGCTTCTCCGATCATCGCCATCACCCCACCCAAGTCATCAAAAACCACCTTGACTCAACCAAACACCCAAAAATCTTGAGGACAACCGGAATCAAAAGCGAACGCAACAGCGTCGCCTAGAACCAACTATGATCATCAAAAAAGGCCTAGTGTGGCCACCTTCGGCCACCAGCGAACCTACGATCACCACTAAAGCTTCTCCATCCTTCCACGCATAAATTCCCCCACCTGTGACCGTTTCTTGATCATCCATTTCGACACAACTGCCTCCAGAACATGATGACCCAAAACTTCCTACAATACCCTACAGCATTGTCTACATAACACTATGATGATTGAGAATTTCACCGTGTATTTCTCTCGAGCCACCTACTTCTACAGCTATCTTCAGGCCTAAAATTGACCTACACCATTATTTGGCTTGTCAGAATTTGGCGAAAACAAACTTCCAGTTTATCTTGCAATTACTCCACAAATATAAACATAAAAATCATGACTTTACCTTTAAAATTCATCATTTTCGAAAACGTTTCCGATGATATAAGTGAATCAATAAACTTCGATACTCCAATTTTAACATGTATTGAAACTTCACTATTTATCTTCTACTTAGACGGAACTACTTTCAGTTTTCAACTTAAGATTATTATTTGAACTTAAATCTTGATTTTACAAACATGGTTTGTTTAGATTTTCAAAACTAATAAGAATTATAGGAAGAGGTTTTGATTTTAGACAGGTTTTTGAAACCTAGAAGTAAGAACAGAAGCAATTTTCCCTGTTCCAGACATGCATATGCAAATATAAACAAATATACACACAGACATGCATGCACATAAACATACATACAAACAACTTCAAGTATATAAGGGTTTAAGGGTTTGCTCACTTGGTAATTTGACAGAGAGGAATAGAGAACAGGAAATGCTGAAATGATCTGATTGGTTGTTGAATTTAGTCTGCTCTTTAGATTTCTTTAATCTCAGGTTTGAGTTGAACCCTCTGAATCAAATTTCGGATTGAAGAACCTAAGCTTGATAGTGTTGAATTTGATTTCTCCTTTCTTTGCTATTATTATTTTTTTGTAAATTACTCTACACTTTTTTTAATCTTGCATTTATTCTTGAATTTAAATCTGGCTTCCAGGCTTTGAACTTTGAACTGTTTACAGGCTTGAAATTGTATGATGTAGTTTGTAATCTTTTTGTTTAGGTTTGAGAATTTTGATTTTTCTGGTTTGAGGTGAGCCTTGGCTTCAGGTTTGAAATGAATGCTAGTTTCGTGCTTGGTTACCATGGGTTAGAATATAAATATGAAAGGAAAATTGAAGCCTGGTTTTTTTCCTCTTGTAACTTGTTATCATATTAAATTTTTTTAAAAGAAAATTAAATTGCCACATGTCTTCACTAAGCCTACACTTGTTAATGTTTATTCTTTTAACTTACACTTGTTGAAAATAAGTAATTTTGTGTTTAAGTCCTTAATCTTCAATTAGTTTATAAATTTTGTTTTAAACCCCTGTGCATTTACATTTTATCTCTTGACATATGTTTTTTTTATATATATGTTTTTGTTGTTATGTATTTTTACATACAAACCTTTTCATTATTCAAAAATATTTGATTTGTATACATTTACTTTTATAATTATTTACATATCCTTAAGAAAATGATTTTAAAACTAATTTTATATTAATAAGCGATCACATATATTTTCATATATATATATATATATAAGAATTTAACTTTAAATAACCTTTTGAAAATTCATTATATTAAATTCAAGATATAACTTTCAAATCAAAATGAATATTATAAATATAAAATAAATTTTCCTATTAATTTCAAAATTCTATTCTCAATAAATACACATTTTATTTTGGAAAAATTTGAAGTCAAGTTTTCAAATTACCATCTATTTATATAAATAAATAAGCACATATCATATTTAATTTGAAAAATTCACACTAATTCACAATTTAAATTAAAGAATTTATTTTAATTATCAATTTAAATTTAACTCAAAAATAGGGATCGTTAAAGATTCCCCCTTTAAAAAATTTCATCCCCAAAATTTGCTAGACATAGAGACAACAAAAAATAGATGAATACACAGAGAAATGGTTCACCAGATCAAACTGAATATCTATTCTGCATTTGGCTTACCAAATCAGAATATCATCAATAATTATGAGAACGAACTCATAAAATATTTTACAAAACACACGGGTCACCAAGATCTATGAAATATGTAGGGCACTGGTTAGTTCAAAGGGATAACTAACCAATCGTGGAATAAATCTGGACCCAACAGAACAAACAATGGATACTCAATCTAGGTTGGAATATCTCTAAGTTTACACTAGCTTGTCCCTCTTCGGACTTTGATCCTCATAAGAAATTACAATAGAATTTCAAATTTGAGTTTTGACTGAAATTTTTTTATCAATAAAAATCTTCATATTTTATTTAACCAATTCATTTTAAATAAATTTTCAAATTTATTAGAGTTAAAAATGAAAGGCTGATAAGAATCCGATGAAGAGAATATGAATTGAGAACCTTCTCTACAACGATTCGCATGGCCATCACCACACCAAAGCTTCTTCTCGTAGCTGCCATCAAGAAATCAAAGAATTGAAATTAGATGATCAACAAAGAAGATTGATAGAGAAAAGATTGTTTCCGTTGTTGTAGGTATTGACCATTTGTAGTGGTACTCTCCTGTCCCCTACCTCGTCCTTTTCTTGTACTCATACTCACTATTAGTGGATAGTAAGAGAATTTGCTGAGGCATACAGACGGATATCTTAGGCATATACTCATTTTAGGGTATACTTCACCCTATCTCTAATGAGTTACCTAATGTGTTGTACTCCAAAAGCTAAAGTTCAACCTTTAGCTCTGATACCAATGTGACAACCCGGATTTTCGCGCTCGAAAATCAACATCCATACTTCACTCGTATTTGAATGCCGTAGATTCAAACGTTCGAATCTGATTCGCCGGAGCTTATAACACATTAAGTACAACAACAAAGTGGATAAATATCATTGATACACAATATTTTGATACAACACAATGATATAATTAATATCATTACTATCACAGATACAAGACACAACAGCGGAATTATATCACCAAAATGGTCTTCCAAAGAATAGAAAGAAGGATAGAATCCAGAACTGCAAACTCCCTATCCAAAGCTCCAAAATCTCCAAAAGCTAGATCCATCAAAATGCTTTCCAAATGTGAAGCGAGGAACCCCCATCACGATGCATTAAGCAAGGTCAGATCCCGAATGTGGAAGAGAAGCACAAAGCGATAGATAAATCCAAAGACTGAAGAAGATTTCCATATGCTACCAAACCAGAGACTTCGAAAGATATCGAATCTAGATCTATTATCTAACTATCTGAAAATTCTAACTCTAGACTGCCCGTGTGGAAAATTGTGTGTACCCAGAGTTTAGATAGGGAACAATAAACTCCAGGTCAGTCATTGGTGTAAGCAAACGAAAACAATTTATCTTTAAAGAAAACAACAAACGAAGTAAAAGAAATCCGCAATGCTTTTTGGAAAATGAAGCAACCATAAGGCCTCCCACCTCACACATAATGCAAATGCATAATTGGAGGAGATTTCTCCTTATGATAGTCAAACATGCTTGATACGCAGAATCATTTGGATATTATTATTAGTGCATAGTGCAGAAAACCTTTTGGAGATTATACAACTAAAACAGTGGTGACCGCCATAAGTAAATGGCAGGTTATACAACTAAAACCGTACAAGGCCTGTATTGGAGATTGGATTTCCAACAAATGGTCAGGCTAAGGAACTTCTTATTTCCACATGGGTATGCCTTTGAAAGGACGCCTCGAGAACTTACCCAGCTCTCTGCCAATACAAGGCCAGGTTACCTCTGCCCGGAAGTAACACCTACAAGTATGCCATCCTCGGTCATTTGCGACCTTTACCCTAGGGCCCTTAACCACAAAGTAATAAATTTGCAGCAACCACGTGAGTTAAATACCTGGGATCCATACCATGATACCACCCTTTTCCAGAAGAAATGGACATACTCTAGGGGCGCGGCCCATAATAACCTTGCTGCATCTTTCCCGTTTCGACCATTTCTGGGTTGTGAGGTCCGACGAGGTCTCGTCCACAATCTATGCTTTTCACAAAGCCATGCTTCGATCAACAAATGATCAGCAACACTCAATAGCATTCAGCATGCCACACTACCAAATAAGGAATGTATCACTAGTAACCATTAACTACATAACCTTTGAGCTCGTATGTCTTAGAGAAGGGGGTTAAGTTAAGAGAATAAGTCCTCCGCCACCAAACAGAAATGTATTTGATAGAAGCCAGCTTTACATCTCAAAGTGTAATGTCAGACATACCTCCATATAATTCTGTTCCGGGTTCGAACAGAACCGAAGGCACTTTACAAAGAAGCCCTTGCAAATCCGAATAATCCCTAATCACGTACGGACTCCCCATCACAAAGGATGGTCAAATCTCTATACCGGGGATCAGCCGGTGCAGAGACATTTGACGAGTTATCCTTTCGCTTTCGAAAATATCCGGTCTTCACCACTGGTCTTCAAATGCTATCTATGTCGTCATATCACTATTTGGAATGGGTTATATGACACAAAGTCCTCTCCCGGCTAGACCGAATAATGAGCGCAATATTTAAAAACATATGGATATTGGGATCTCAGTTAAACTACAACTTAACCCAAAACCTTTCTTTCAAATGGTTTAAACAAATTACCATTTTCAAATCTTTAAACAAAAAGATTCACTTCTCAAAGTTCACCAATCTTCCACAATGCTAGTTTTCAAAACTATTTCAATTGCAAATCTTTTATATAAAAGATACACCTTTAAGATCCTCTTTGATTTCAAAACAAAGTTCAACAATCTTTCACAAAGATTAATTCATAGTCTTTAGAAACAATTTCCCTTTCAAATTAAATTAACTCATCCAATCTTTAAATCAAAGATTCAATTCACAGCTTTCAAAACTATTTCCAAAGATTCATAGCTTTTAGAAACAATTTTCATTTCAAATCTTTTATACAAAAGATACACCTTTTAGATCCTCTTCAATTTCAAAACAAAGTTCAACAATCTTTCACAGAGATTAATTCATAGCCTTTCTTTATATGAAAGCTATTATTATTTGAAAACAAATAGTTTTCGTTTTGGAAAAATTTGATTACATTTGCACAAGTTAAAGCCCTTCAAGTCTAAAACTTGGGTTAAATTCAAATTTCCAAAATAATATTTTTAAAAGGTTTAAAACCTATATAAACACATTTATAACTTGCATAACCTTTTAAACCATAATTTCCAAATATAGAATTCAATTTCAAATCTTGAATTCAAATTCAAATCAAATTATTTAAATTTCAAACTTTATCAAGTTATTCAAAATAACTTTTATCTTCAAAACTCCTTTTCAAAAGCTTTTCATATTTAACCCAATTCCATTTCCAAAACCATTTTGGATTCCAAATTCAATCTTTAAAACCATGTCATAATGTTAGATTCAAATATCTGTGACTTAACCAATTTCCTCATGCAATCCATAGTTGCATGTGTACGGTGTAGCCTAGGGGTTTTACACAATAGTGCAACATGATCAATCATCACAGAGTAGAGCACAGCAACATCGATAAGCAGTATAATTTATTCACAGATAAAATAATATTAATTCATCACAGATAATTAATATTAATTCATCATAGATAAAATAAGTTACATAAATCACACAATCCATATCATAAAGCATCACACATCAGGGATATCACACAATTCACAGCATTCAATAGAACACACTCATCCATAAGTAAGATCCATTAATTATCTGATTAATTTAAATCAAATTAATTACTTATGAATAAACTACTAATCCTGGTTAATTAATATTAATTAATTACAAACCATATCAATTAATTATCCTTTAATCATTTTATTAATTAACCTTTAGTAATAAATTAATCAACCTTTAATTATTGATTAATCAATCTTAATTGATAAATCAATTAACCTTTAGTCATTAAATAATTAGCCTTTAATTATCCGTAATTAATTATCCTTAATTAATTACATTAATTAAATTAACCTTAAGTTAATTACATAATTTATTAACCCTTAATTAATTACCATTTAATTAATAAAATTAGAATAAGTGATTATTCCTAATCACTTACATTAATTAATTAACCTTTAATAAATTAATTATCTTCAAATTAATTACCATGTTAATTAATTATCTTTTAATTAATCATTTGATTAGTCAACTTTAATAATTAATTAATTACTTTAATTGAGTAATTATTTTAAGTAATTAATTATCCTCAATTTAATTATCATTAATTAAATTTTAATAACCAATTAATTAATCAACTTTTGATTACATTAAAGTAATTACATTAATAAATGATCCTTTAATTACTCAAGGCCTTAATTAACTTAAGATCAATCATTAATCTTAATCACTTATTTTAATCACCTCATCAAATTCTATTTGAAACACTTAAGAATATTTTAAGCAATTATCCCAATATAATAGCTCAAAACCCTAAAAAAAATTTAAACATATTTTTATTTTAAAATTAAATCTTTGGAAACTTGTTTTGAAACTTGATAATTATTTATACTTTGAAAACTTATCACTAACTAGCTTGAAAAAAAATTTGTTACTAAATGTATTTTGTTTTTAAAATTCAAAACTATAGTTTCCTTTATTTTTAAAATCCTACAACAAATTTTCCTTTCAAATTTTAAAACCTAGAAACTCAGAAATAAAACCCCGAGCCAAACCTCAAAAATCCCCGAGCTCCAACCATGTTTTTCACGAGCATGTCCTCGAGTAAATCCCTTCCCTTTCCTTTGCTCTTCTTTTTATTTTTTGTTTTTATTTTAAATTTTAAACCTGCTAACATATTCACGTTCCAATCCCGATAGCATACCTGAGTACGTCTTCGAGTTCAAACTCCTTCTTCTTCAATAAAAAAGACTGACACCAGATGCACACGTATACGTGCACCGATGATCGAAGATTCTCCGATCATCGCCGCCACCCCACCCAAGTCATCAACGACCACCTTGGCTCAACCAAACACCCAAAACTCTTGAGGACAACCATAATCAAAATCGAATACAATAGTGTCGCCTGGAACCAACTATGATCATCGAAAAAATGCCTACTGTGGCTACCTCCAGCCACCGGCGAACCTGCGATCACCCCTAAAGCTTCTCCATCCTTCCACGCATAAATTCCCCCACCTGCTGTAAAGACCCGTAAGTCCGTACTCCTTGAATAGACACTAATCTCCTTTGTTTAATTCAAGATGAACGAAAATACGAACCTTAGGGGTTTTAAAAAGATTTTAAGAAAAGAAAAAGTAGAAAAGAAGGTAGAAAGAAGATAGAGAGAAAAGGAAATAGAAAATAGAAATTAGGGAGGAGAGAAAACAGAAAAGAAGATAGAACATTTTAAAATAGAAGAAAAAGAGAATAGAAAACATAGAACATGATTTTAAAATTGAAAGTTAAGAGAATAGAGGAAAAGGAAAAAAAACAGAAGAAAATAGGACGGAACAGAAAACAACAGAATCTCACAATTCGCAGCGGAACAACATATAATAATAAATGAATAATCTTTAAACAAAGAACTATATCAGTTATTACATTACATCACATTACATTACATCATATCATCAGAGTGTACAACAACAACAAACAGTGCAGCGGAAAAAGAAATACTATATAAACTAGTAATACGCCATGCCATCCAGCTTGCCTCCAGCAACTCCAGAATATCCAGAATATCCTGATAAACCTTAACTCTTGACTGCCCGTGTGAAAATTGGTGGGCACCCAGAGTTTAGGAAGGAAAACAATAAACTCCAAGTCAGTCATGTGACTGGTGTGAGAACTCAAAACAGTTTATTTATCTTTAAAAATCAAAATAGAAGAATATTTTTATTTCAATTCGCAATGCTTTTAAAAATGAGACTACCATAAGGCCTCCCGCACACACACACAATGCAAACGCAGAATCGGAGGAGATTTCTCCTTATGATAGTCAAAGATGCTTGATACGCATTTAAAATAACATTTGATATTATTACTAGTGCATAGTGTAGAAGAAATTCATTTCGAAAGTAGAATATAAATCTTAGCCAACATAGACATTTCGAACTATGCCTACTATAGCTACCATCCAAACAGTGGTGACCACCATAAGTGAATGGCAGGTTCTACAACTAATACCGTATAAGTTTCGTATTGGGAATTGGGTTTCCAACAAATGGTCAGGCCAAGGAACTTTCCATTGCCACATGAGAATGCCTCTGGAAAGACATCCCCGAGAACCAAACCGGAACTCTGCCAACACAAGGCCGGGTTACCCCTAACTGGGTAACTACTGACACGAGCACGCCATTCCCCGATCGTAAACGACCTTTCTCACGGGATCCCGAAAACCAACAACCACAAAGTAATAAATTCGTAGTAACCACATAGGTTAAATATCTGGGCTCCATACCATGATACCACCTCTATCCAGAAGGAAATGTACATACCCTAAAGGGTGCTACCCCTCATAACCTTGCTGCATCTTTCCTGTTTTGACCATTTCCGGGGTGTGAGGCTCAACGAAGTCACGTCCACAAAAACATACTTTATACAAAAGCCATGCTTTGGGTCAACAAATGATCAACACAATGATCACTAAGATAGACGATCAAATAAACGATCCTATCACAATAATCAACACAATGATCATTTCAGCATCACTCAGCATGTCACATTACCAAATTGGGAATATATCGCTGATAACTTCAACTATATAACCTCTGAGCTCGTACGTCTCAGAGAAGGGTGTTAAGCTAAAAGAATAAATTCTCCGCCACCAACAGAAATATATTTGAAAGAAATCGGCTTTATATCTCAACTTGTAATGTCAGACACACAATCCATACAAGTCTGTTCCGGGCTCGAACAAAACCGAAGGCACTTACAAAGAAGTCCTTGCAATCCGGATATTCACAATCCTGATCGGATTTCCCATCACTTAGGGAGTCTCTATACCGTTGCAACTCAGTGCAGAGATAATCGACAGGTCATCCTATCGCTCTCGCAAATACCGGGTCTTCAACACCGATCTTCAATGCAATTCACAACGACGTATCACATATTCGGAATGGGTTATACGACCCCATGGTCCTTTCCCGGTTAACCCGAATAGTGAGCGCTTATTTAAAAATAAGTGTGGCATTCAAATTCAAACAAATCACATCAAATACCCATTCAAAGGGAAATATTGATAGTCGGCTATTGAACTATCAATAGATATGCACACATCACCAGTTTCCAAATAATTTTCCAAATTATTTATTTCACAAAATATCTCAACTAGATATATAATTTCATACTTCAAAAATAAATCAATATTTATTTTTAAACGAATTCTTCTTTTCATTTATAAATTCCATAATGAATTTATAATCCAAAATATCTATGAATATTCGATTTCGATTATTCATTTCAATATTTCTTTTCAATTTATCTTCAAAAAGATAAATTCTAAATATCACTTCATATTGGAAAACATTTCCATACTTATTTAATAAGTAATTCACAAATTTTATTTATTTTCAACACTTAGAAAATATTCACTATACTTCAATCGAAATTAAGTATATATTTCAATCTTTAAGGAAATCATTCACTTAAACATATTTATTTGGGCCCAAAACGAATGTTACGTAAAACATCGTTACGACAACCCAAATTCACTAGTATAGGGATTCGAAATTAAAATAGATATATAAATCCCAATACTATACAAAACATTTCCTTTCGGAAATCATTTACTATAACAACAGTGTTATAGTCCATCATCTCCTTTTTATTTCTCGAAAACGTCTATTTCAACAATAAATGTTGAAATCTATGGTTTCGAATCTCAACACAATTAAAACTTCGTTAGATCGTTTTAATTCTATTTCAAATATCACATTCAAAACAATTTCTTTAATATCTTATTCACTATTCAAAAACGTGAATATACTACGTTAACACATTTCATCCTTTTATACATTTTAATTCAAAGGATTATTCACTATTCAAAAACGTGAATATAACTCCATTAATAGGTTTCAACAATTTTCTTATCAAAATAAGTCATTTGCGAATTTATAAAACAACGTTTATAAATTCCATTTCTATTTATTTATAAAAGCTTCCTTTTTATAAATTCTTTTCTTAACCTATTTCAGTTTATAACTCAATTATAAACTAAAAGTTCATATTATAAGTTAAATACTTATAAAACGATTATTTTAAAAAATCGTTCTTTTTAACTTCCCAAATTATAAATCTTATAACTTATAAGATTCATTCATTTATCCAAAATCATTATTTTAATAACTTAATAAATTTTATAAATCTACTGCTTATAAAATTCCATTTATAACTTCACCGTATAAAATTTTATAAATTCCATTCAATTATGAAATTCATTTTCACTTCATTCAAACACTTATAAAAACTCGTTTTATAATGTCCATATTTCAATTTATAAATATCCATTTATAAATCTCTTAATATAAATCAATTTATATTATTCTTTTAAAACATTTTTAATCTCCTTTATTATTTCACCATTTTGATTCCTAAAATAATTAAATTTTATAAGTCCTATATTTAAACTTTTCACAATAAATTCTAAAATCCCGATTTAACTATTTTATAAAATCATTAGCATCATATTCTCAAAAATCAATTTTTTTTAACTATTTTTCTCAAAAATCATAATTTTTATAACATTATAAATTATAACGTTTATTTATTTAAAATAGATCAAATTCCAAACATATAGTATATTTTCAAAAAAATCACTTTATAAATCATTTTAAAATTCCAAAACTTGGTCCAATGATGCTACACACCAAATAGTCAATCACGACTACAACGATATCATATATCGATATGAAAATCCATCAAATATCAAAATATCTGAAATCAAATAAATACTGTTGAGGAATCCAGTTGGATCCCTCCAACCTGTTTTCCTGCATCCAAAAACATTAGCACAATACCAATTTCGCTCCAGTACGAAATTATCGCGGTATATGTTCTTATTAAATATTATCCGCTTAATAACGGCGTATAATGTCTATTTTAACAATCAATAGATATCAATCAACATTCAAACATGCATTCAAATATTTTAAATCTAACTATTTAAAATAAAATCGAAACTGATTCGATTGAGTGAGAAGTTCTCACCTTGATTTTAAATTCTGTTTCAGCTTTTTTTTCCAATATAATTAAACACGCGTTTAATTATACCCGAAATTTTTGCTAGCTCCAAAAATTTCCAATCCAGCTCCATCGCGAAGAGCTCGTCAATACAATTCCAACGCAAAAAGAATCGTAATTTTCCGACCTCGTACGTACAAATTACAGCAGTTTAAAGTCCATACAAATTTAAATACACATAAATTTACAATTTTATTTATTTTTAAACCTTCTAAATCCTGGCCGTTGCTTCCACTAGCTTGCATCAGGGCCGTCCCCTGCTTCTCCTTCTCCACGCGAATATCACGTTCGAACGCCAAAAAAAAACCCAACATCACATGAAACCCTAAATTGCCGCCCCGCCTACAATCAATCGAAGGTCGATCAAGTGTTGCCGTCACGTGCGCCACCACCAGGGCTACTCACGGCCGCGATATAGGCAAACTCGGCTGAGCCTTTACCTCGAAAATCGTGAAAAGCTGCCGCCACTTTGAATGAATATTGCCGTTGATCGGCTCACTTAAAATCGATCACAACCGTTCACTTTGCAGATCTCAATGCCCTCTACGAACTACTAGTTGAAAGATTTTGCTATTAATCGATGGATAAGGAGATCGGAGGGAGGAAAGGAGGGAGTTTTATGGCCATTAATTTTTTTGAAACTGGCGGCTACGTTTTTTTGGTTGGCTAGGGTTTCTCAATGCAACATGGTGAAGAGGTGAAGTGCTTATATAGAAATTCGCCGAACACTATTCATCCGGCTAAGCCAAACTCCGATTTACACGCCGAAATTGACGTTCCTAGGGTTTATCCCGCGTTCCGGACACAATGGAACTGGTTTCGGAAGCTAATTCGGATATCTGTGCGAGTTATGGCTATAAACGCTCAATTTGAATTAAACCGATTTAAGTCGATTTCTAGGCGTTTTAATTTGTACCGGACAAACGGTAAATCCAATTGACTTGAAATTTGAAACCTTACAATAATATCACATTACGGATCCGATGAAACTGGTTTCGTCGAAATCCGAGACTTTTTGAAAAATGGCTATTTTCACTCGCCAAATTTAAATTAAAAATAAATCGATGCGTTTCGAGCTGCCACGATCAAACGGTAGCTCCGATTGACACGAAAATTGAAATCCGGTAATAACTAACTATTACGGATCCAATGGAACTGGTTTCGTTCAATTCTGAGACTGTACAAAAATTGACTATTTTCACTAGTCGATTTAATATTAAAATATTCAATTTTCACAAATTAACTTTTAATTTGATTTTAAAAGTTCTAAAATATCATTCTAACTTCAATATGATAAAATAAAATTTTACAAATCATTTTCAATCATATTTAACCCAATTTTCAATTATTTTCATAATTTAACTTATTAAATTATCGATTTAATAATCCAATTAAATCCAAAAATTCAAATAAAAATTTATTTGACTTATAAATTCACTTTTTAATATTTAAAATTAATTAAATATTCAAATTTTAATTTCTAAAAATTCTGGGTCGTTACAATCTTCCCCCCTTAAAAGAATTTCGTCCTCGAAATTACAAGTAAGAAAAATTACAGAGTATATTAACTTTCCAAAATTCATAGTTAAACTTCTTACAATAACTTACTAAGTTTTCAAATCATACTTAGTTATCTTTTCAAAAACAACTACCATTGTTTAACTTTCAATTCAAAATCAAAGTTAAAGTTTTCAAAAATTTTCAATTTTCTCAAAATTTTTCTAACGCCTTAAATTTTCGGAAAAATTCGCCATAGTCTCCTTTGCGCGGCTCGAACCGAAAAAAAAAATGACAGTATATATATCACAAATATACATCTCATCAAGTATTGAGGCATCCCGAAGGGAAAAAAGTTTAAAAGTACGGTATTTAATCCGAGATATGTACCTTATATTTTATTAGCAAGCATATACGGCTAATATAGCGCAAAAGCGAGCTCCAAATGCGAAGCAAACGCGATCCGCACCTACTAATTACTCAACAAACAACATGAGAACATGCATATAGACAATAGTATCGATATACATCATATAGCAACATAATAACTATATATGTCAACATAAAAAATGCAACATATTCAAACATCAATCAACTAGCATTCAACAAATTCATAATCAATATATATTCATTTATATTCTCATTAATATTCAATGAAATAAGTTTTCAATTTAATCACATTTGATTCACTTACATTGGGTTTACTAACATTTATTTTCAATTAGTTTATATTCACTAATTCATATTCAAGTTGGTTCACTTCCAAATCAAATTCAATTCTATTCAAGATTCATTTAACTTCCAATTGGATTTCAATTACATAGCTTCCAATTTCGCTAATTCGCTTTCATTAACACTTAATGAACTTATATACAATCAACTAACAATCATATAACAATCAATGTATATTAATTACAACCAAATTCTTTTGCTTACAATTGGTTTAATTTAATTGATTTTCATTTAATCTTTCAACTTTTTAATAACATTAGATTTTAATGAATTAACACTTACATTCATTATTTCATATCAATTATTCACATTCAATTGATTAATATTCAATCCATTAACTCAATTCAATTACTAAAGTTGAATTTCACTTATATAACTTAAGTTCACATTTATCACTTCACTTTACTAATTTACTTTGATACTAATATCAACTTCATTCCATATCACTTAAGTTATATTCATTAGTTTCACTTCTCATATATATAAGTTTATTTCACAATTGTAATCACTTTAATTATAATTCAATTCTTATAATTCTTTTGCTTATACAATTATTCTTTTATTTAGATTATTCAAACAACTAAACAATCAACTTATATACACTTTAATAATTCTGAAAATTATTTCTTTATATACAAAATATACTCAAGGTAAAATTATTTCATTTACCCAATTTTAAAAATCAATATTGTGTCGAATTGTTCTATTCAAGTGTTTAGAAACCCCTTCGGCATAGTTGTCCAGACCGTGCTGACGAAGGTTCATATACCACTCAACAAACCAATCATCACAATATAAAACAATTTTATATTCACTAACAAATACGCTCTCATAGCTATTATTACACTCAACTCATTCTAGAGCACTACTGACTCTATCTCTAATGAATAATACCCAACAGAACCATGGTTGTCGCTTAACCATAAGCTCTGATACCAACTGTAAAGACCCGTAAGTCCGTACTCCTTGAATAGACACTAATCTCCTTTGTTTAATTCAAGATGAACGAAAATACGAACCCTTAGGGGTTTTAAAAAGATTTTAAGAAAAGAAAAAGTAGAAAAGAAGGTAGAAAGAAGATAGAGAGAAAAGGAAATAGAAAATAGAAATTAGGGAGGAGAGAAAACAGAAAAGAAGATAGAACATTTTAAAATAGAAGAAAAAGAGAATAGAAAACATAGAACATGATTTTAAAATTGAAAGTTAAGAGAATAGAGGAAAAGGAAAAAAAACAGAAGAAAATAGGACGGAACAGAAAACAACAGAATCTCACAATTCGCAGCGGAACAACATATAATAATAAATGAATAATCTTTAAACAAAGAACTATATCAGTTATTACATTACATCACATTACATTACATCATATCATCAGAGTGTACAACAACAACAAACAGTGCAGCGGAAAAAGAAATACTATATAAACTAGTAATACGCCATGCCATCCAGCTTGCCTCCAGCAACTCCAGAATATCCAGAATATCCTGATAAACCTTAACTCTTGACTGCCCGTGTGAAAATTGGTGGGCACCCAGAGTTTAGGAAGGAAAACAATAAACTCCAAGTCAGTCATGTGACTGGTGTGAGAACTCAAAACAGTTTATTTATCTTTAAAAATCAAAATAGAAGAATATTTTTATTTCAATTCGCAATGCTTTTAAAAATGAGACTACCATAAGGCCTCCCGCACACACACACAATGCAAACGCAGAATCGGAGGAGATTTCTCCTTATGATAGTCAAAGATGCTTGATACGCATTTAAAATAACATTTGATATTATTACTAGTGCATAGTGTAGAAGAAATTCATTTCGAAAGTAGAATATAAATCTTAGCCAACATAGACATTTCGAACTATGCCTACTATAGCTACCATCCAAACAGTGGTGACCACCATAAGTGAATGGCAGGTTCTACAACTAATACCGTATAAGTTTCGTATTGGGAATTGGGTTTCCAACAAATGGTCAGGCCAAGGAACTTTCCATTGCCACATGAGAATGCCTCTGGAAAGACATCCCCGAGAACCAAACCGGAACTCTGCCAACACAAGGCCGGGTTACCCCTAACTGGGTAACTACTGACACGAGCACGCCATTCCCCGATCGTAAACGACCTTTCTCACGGGATCCCGAAAACCAACAACCACAAAGTAATAAATTCGTAGTAACCACATAGGTTAAATATCTGGGCTCCATACCATGATACCACCTCTATCCAGAAGGAAATGTACATACCCTAAAGGGTGCTACCCCTCATAACCTTGCTGCATCTTTCCTGTTTTGACCATTTCCGGGGTGTGAGGCTCGACGAAGTCACGTCCACAAAAACATACTTTATACAAAAGCCATGCTTTGGGTCAACAAATGATCAACACAATGATCACTAAGATAGACGATCAAATAAACGATCCTATCACAATAATCAACACAATGATCATTTCAGCATCACTCAGCATGTCACATTACCAAATTGGGAATATATCGCTGATAACTTCAACTATATAACCTCTGAGCTCGTACGTCTCAGAGAAGGGTGTTAAGCTAAAAGAATAAATTCTCCGCCACCAACAGAAATATATTTGAAAGAAATCGGCTTTATATCTCAACTTGTAATGTCAGACACACAATCCATACAAGTCTGTTCCGGGCTCGAACAAAACCGAAGGCACTTACAAAGAAGTCCTTGCAATCCGGATATTCACAATCCTGATTGGATTTCCCATCACTTAGGGAGTCTCTATACCGTTGCAACTCAGTGCAGAGATAATCGACAGGTCATCCTATCGCTCTCGCAAATACCGGGTCTTCAACACCGATCTTCAATGCAATTCACAACGACGTATCACATATTCGGAATGGGTTATACGACCCCATGGTCCTTTCCCGGTTAACCCGAATAGTGAGCGCTTATTTAAAAATAAGTGTGGCATTCAAAGTCAAACAAATCACATCAAATACCCATTCAAAGGGAAATATTGATAGTCGGCTATTGAACTATCAATAGATATGCACACATCACCAGTTTCCAAATAATTTTCCAAATTATTTATTTCACAAAATATCTCAACTAGATATATAATTTCATACTTCAAAAATAAATCAATATTTATTTTTAAACGAATTCTTCTTTTCATTTATAAATTCCATAATGAATTTATAATCCAAAATATCTATGAATATTCGATTTCGATTATTCATTTCAATATTTCTTTTCAATTTATCTTCAAAAAGATAAATTCTAAATATCACTTCATATTGGAAAACATTTCCATACTTATTTAATAAGTAATTCACAAATTTTATTTATTTTCAACACTTAGAAAATATTCACTATACTTCAATCGAAATTAAGTATATATTTCATTCTTTAAGGAAATCATTCACTTAAACATATTTATTTGGGCCCAAAACGAATGTTACGTAAAACATCGTTACGACAACCCAAATTCACTAGTATAGGGATTCGAAATTAAAATAGATATATAAATCCCAATACTATACAAAACATTTCCTTTCGGAAATCATTTACTATAACAACAGTGTTATAGTCCATCATCTCCTTTTTATTTCTCGAAAACGTCTATTTCAACAATAAATGTTGAAATCTATGGTTTCGAATCTCAACACAATTAAAACTTCGTTAGATCGTTTTAATTTTATTTCAAATATCACATTCAAAACAATTTCGTTAATATCTTATTCACTATTCAAAAACGTGAATATACTACGTTAACACATTTCATCCTTTTATACATTTTAATTCAAAGGATTATTCACTATTCAAAAACGTGAATATAACTCCATTAATAGGTTTCAACAATTTTCTTATCAAAATAAGTCATTTGCGAATTTATAAAACAACGTTTATAAATTCCATTTCTATTTATTTATAAAAGCTTCCTTTTTATAAATTCTTTTCTTAACCTATTTCAGTTTATAACTCAATTATAAACTAAAAGTTCATATTATAAGTTAAATACTTATAAAACGATTATTTTAAAAAATCGTTCTTTTTAACTTCCCAAATTATAAATCTTATAACTTATAAGATTCATTCATTTATCCAAAATCATTATTTTAATAACTTAATAAATTTTATAAATCTACTGCTTATAAAATTCCATTTATAACTTCACCGTATAAAATTTTATAAATTCCATTCAATTATGAAATTCATTTTCACTTCATTCAAACACTTATAAAAACTCGTTTTATAATGTCCATATTTCAATTTATAAATATCCATTTATAAATCTCTTAATATAAATCAATTTATATTATTCTTTTAAAACATTTTTAATCTCCTTTATTATTTCACCATTTTGATTCCTAAAATAATTAAATTTTATAAGTCCTATATTTAAACTTTTCACAATAAATTCTAAAATCCCGATTTAACTATTTTATAAAATCATTAGCATCATATTCTCAAAAATCAATTTTTTTTAACTATTTTTCTCAAAAATCATAATTTTTATAACATTATAAATTATAACGTTTATTTATTTAAAATAGATCAAATTCCAAACATATAGTATATTTTCAAAAAAATCACTTTATAAATCATTTTAAAATTCCAAAATTTGGTCCAATGATGCTACACACCAAATAGTCAATCACGACTACAACGATATCATATATCGATATGAAAATCCATCAAATATCAAAATATCTGAAATCAAATAAATACTGTTGAGGAATCCAGTTGGATCCCTCCAACCTGTTTTCCTGCATCCAAAAACATTAGCACAATACCAATTTCGCTCCAGTACGAAATTATCGCGGTATATGTTCTTATTAAATATTATCCGCTTAATAACGGCGTATAATGTCTATTTTAACAATCAATAGATATCAATAAACATTCAAACATGCATTCAAATATTTTAAATCTAACTATTTAAAATAAAATCGAAACTGATTCGATTGAGTGAGAAGTTCTCACCTTGATTTTAAATTCTGTTTCAGCTTTTATTTCCAATATAATTAAACACGCGTTTAATTATACCCGAAATTTTTGCTAGCTCCAAAAATTTCCAATCCAGCTCCATCGCGAAGAGCTCGTCAATACAATTCCAACGCAAAAAGAATCGTAATTTTCCGACCTCGTACGTACAAATTACAGCAGTTTAAAGTCTATACAAATTTAAATACACATAAATTTACAATTTTATTTATTTTTAAACCTTCCAAATCCTGGCCGTTGCTTCCACTAGCTTGCATCAGGGCCGTCCCCTGCTTCTCCTTCTCCACGCGAATATCACGTTCGAACGCCAAAAAAAAACCCAACATCACATGAAACCCTAAATTGCCGCCCCGCCTACAATCAATCGAAGGTCGATCAAGTGCTGCCGTCACGTGCGCCACCACCAGGGCTACTCACGGCCGCGATATAGGCAAACTCGGCTGAGCCTTTACCTCGAAAATCGTGAAAAGCTGCCGCCACTTTGAATGAATATTGCCGTTGATCGGCTCACTTAAAATCGGTCACAACCGTTCACTTTGCAGATCTCAATGCCCTCTACGAACTACTAGTTGAAAGATTTTGCTATTAATCGATGGATAAGGAGATCGGAGGGAGGAAAGGAGGGAGTTTTTTGGCCATTAATTTTTTTGAAACTGGCGGCTACGTTTTTTTGGTTGGCTAGGGTTTCTCAATGCAACATGGTGAAGAGGTGAAGTGCTTATATAGAAATTCGCCGAACACTATTCATCCGGCTAAGCCAAACTCCGATTTACACGCCGAAATTGACGTTCCTAGGGTTTATCCCGCGTTCCGGACACAATGGAACTGGTTTCGGAAGCTAATTCGGATATCTGTGCGAGTTATGGTTATAGACGCTCAATTTGAATTAAACCGTTTTAAGTCGATTTCTAGGCGTTTTAATTTGTACCGGACAAACGGTAAATCCAATTGACTTGAAATTTGAAACCTTACAATAATATCACATTACGGATCCGATGAAACTGGTTTCGTCGAAATCTGAGACTTTTTGAAAAATGGCTATTTTCACTCGCCAAATTTAAATTAAAAATAAATCGATGCGTTTCGAGCTGCCACGATCAAACGGTAGCTCCGATTGACACGAAAATTGAAATCCGGTAATAACTAACTATTACGGATCCAATGGAACTGGTTTCGTTCAATTCTGAGACTGTTCAAAAATTGACTATTTTCACTAGTCGATTTAATATTAAAATATTCAATTTTCACAAATTAACTTTTAATTTGATTTTAAAAGTTATAAAATATCATTCTAACTTCAATATGATAAAATAAAATTTTACAAATCATTTTCAATCATATTTAACCCAATTTTCAATTATTTTCATAATTTAACTTATTAAATTATCGATTTAATAATCCAATTAAATCCAAAAATTCAAATAAAAATTTATTTGACTTATAAATTCACTTTTTAATATTTAAAATTAATTAAATATTCAAATTTTAATTTCTAAAAATTCTGGGTCGTTACACCTGCGATCGTTTCTCGATCATCCAGTTCGTCACAACGGCCTCCAAAACACGATGACCCAAAAACTGCCTACAAAACCCTACATTATTGTCTACACAACACTATGGTGATCGAGAATTTCACCATGTATTTTTCCGAGCCACCCACCTCTAAAGCTATCTTCAGGCCTAAAATCGACCTACACCATTATTTGGTTCACCTGAATTTGGCGAAAACAAACTTCTCGTTCATCTTGCAATTACTCCACGAATATAAACTTAAAAATCGTGTCTTCACCTTTAAAATTCATCGTATTCGAAAACGTTTCCGATGATATAAGTGAATCAATAAACTTTGATACTCGAATTTTAACATGTATTAAAACTTCACTGTTTATCTTCTACCTAGACAGAACTACTTTCAGTTTTCAACTTGAGATTATTTTTAAAACTTAAATCTTGATTTTACAAACATGGTTTGTTTAGATTTTTAAACCTAACAAGAATTATAGGAAGAGGTTTTGATTTTAGATAGGTTTTTGAAACCTAGAACTAAGAACAGAAGCAATTATTCCCTATTCCAGACATGCACAGGCAAATATAAACAAATATACACACAAACGTGCATGCACGTTAACATATATACAAACAACTTCAAGTATATAAGGGTTTAAGGGTTTTCTCACCTAGTAGTTTGACAGAGAGGAACATAGAACAGGAAATGTTGAAATGATCTGATTGGTTGTTGAATTTAATCTTGTCTCTGAATTTCTTTAATCTCAGGTTTGAGTTGAACCCTTTGAATCAAATTCCAGATTGAAGAATCTAAGCTTGATAGAGTTGAACTTGATTTCTCCTTTCTTTGCTATTGTTTTTTATTTGTAAATTGCTCTGCACGTGTTTCGTTAATCTTGCATTTTTTCTTGAATTTAAATCTCGCTTCCAGGCTTTGATCTTTGAATTGTTTATAGGTTTGAAATTGTATGATGTAGTTTGTAATTTTTTGTTCAGGTGTGAGAATTTGGATTTTTCTGGTTTGAGGTGAGTTATGGCTTCACGCTTTGAAATGAATTCAAGTTTTATGCCTGGTTATCATGTGGTTGAATATGAAGATAAAAGGAAAGTTGAAGCCTGGTTCTTTTCCTCTTATAACATATTATCACATTAATTTTTTTAAAGAAAATTGAATTGCCACATGTCTTCACTAAGCCTACACATGTTAATGTTTATTCTTTTAACTTACACATGTTAAAAATAAGTAATATTGTGTTTAAGTCCTTAATCTTCAATTAGTTTATAAATTTTGTTTTAAACCCTTGTGCATTTACATTTTATCTCTTGACATATGTTTTATATATATATATATATATATATATATATATATATTTGTTGTTATGTATTTTTACATACAAACCTTTTCATTATTCAAAAGTATTTGATCTATATACATTTAATTTTATAATTATTTACATAACCTTAAGAAAATGATTTTAAACTAATTTTATATTAATAAGTGATCACACATATTTTCATATATATATATATATATAAGAATTTAACTTTAAATAACCTTTTGTAATTCATTATATTAAATTCAAGATATACCTTTCAAATCAAAATGCGTACTATAAATACAAAATAAATTTTCCTATTAATTTAAAAATTCTATACCCAATAAATACACATTTTATTTTGAAAATTTTAAAGTCAATTTTTCAAATTACTTTTTATTTATATATATAAATAAGCACATATCTTATTTAATTTGAAAAATTCAAATTAATTCACAATTTAAATTCAAGAATTTATTTTAATTACAATTTAATTTAACTCAAAAATGGGGATCGTTATAGTAAAAATATTCTACCACTAAACCCAATAGCACAAGATATCACAAAGCTTCATTCCAAAGGAAGCGTGCCTTCTAAAACTAGGACTTGCCTCCCTTTATCCTTTATAGAATCGGGTTCCTCAATTATAAATATTTTTCCAAAGTTTTGTTCTTGGGTTTTATACACTGTCTTTCCATATAGCCCATTTTTAATAATTATAGAAACTTTGTTTCGCAGTTCTGCATTGTTTGCGTAGCGATCCTTTTTTCTGGATGTGTCACATTTAACCCGAGACTTCTTATTTTGTTCAGGTTATTCCGTTTGGTTAGGTTTCTTCTACTCAACGTACCTTGTTTGAAAATAATTTTTATTCTTCTTAGACTTCTACTTTTCTTTTGAAAGAATGGTCTCTTTTTCTATTGGATTGTTGAGTAGATTATTTGTAACGACCAGTATTTCAACCATTCAAAAAAAAATTAAATTAAAGAATGATTTTGAATAAAAAGTATTTCAAAATTAAATTTTATGATTAAAAATATGTCTTAATAAGTTTAATATGAAAAGAAAAGGTAAAAAATAATTTAGTTTGTTTATTTTGAAAATCTATTCAGTTTTCAATTTTAATTCAAAACCGGTCAATATTTTAGTGAAAAATATTATTCTTCGAAATGTAAATATTTTTACATAAAATTGTTCTTGAAATTTTTACGAGTAAAGCATTAAAGTTATTTTCGTCAAATTCTGATCTTTCTAGCTTCGTTTAGTGTAATTTGAAGTTTGTTTATACATTTTTCATAGCGTATTTAGCAGCAATGGTGAATATTTTTATAAAATTGTTGTAGCACGGATTTAGGTTTGTCATTTTGTTTATCTTCCCCTATTGATTGCAGTGATATTTTTATTTTCATGTTTGGATGCTTGGTTAAGAGTGTAGGATTTGCAACTACATAGTAAGGTATGCTATTGTTTAAATTTGAAATATACCGAGGCAATTAAACCGTGTGCGTATATGGTGTGGAATAGTTCATAATTCGGATACATAAATTTTGGCTCGCCTCTCTTTTTGTATCCTCCTTGATTCTTTTCTTTCATTCATATTTTTTCATGTGCATGTCTCTTTTTCTCGCCTTTTGTCTATTCACCTTTCATTTTCCATTTGCCTGAAGCTTTCTTCCACCTCCCTTGCAACTGCACCCTTTGACCCAGAACTCTCCCCCCTAAATGCCTGCGCCAGCTTCCTCTCCTTCACCCAAACCTCCTCTTGACAACAATCCTCTGCCCAAACCTCTATCCTACCACACTCCTCCACCAAGACCTTCGTCCTACCACACTCCTCCACCTAGACCTCCACCCACCTCCTCCTTAGATCTGCCTTCCAGCATCTCATACACAACTGCCACCCTTAGCCTTAATCTTAACCTACTTTCCATCTTCTAGATCTATTCATCCTCTTCCTACATCGTCCAAACAGCACCACTCAAACCTCACTATCCAATCCCAGATCCGCCATCAACCTCTCCTCCTTGCCAGAGCCTTATCCAAACTTCTCCCTAACCAACGCCCATATGCAAAGCCTACCTAAGTCAAAGCTAGTCCGTTCATGTAGCGTTCATCGCCTTTTGTTTAGATTCATCGTTGTTGTGGTGTTGGATCCGTAGATCTGCGTTCGTGTCGCCGTGCCCGTGTCGTGTTGTGTACGGATCTCATAAGGATGTAGGTGTTTTTGTAACTCTCACCAACTAAACATTTAAATTAAATTTAACTCGATACATGTTTAGGCATATTGTTTTGATATGTCTAGATAGTTAATGAAGTTTAATTTTCAAGTTTAAACACTAATATGCTTATGATTGTTGATATATGCGTGGTTGATTTAAATGTGTGTACATATATAATCGCATGTTAATCTATTAATATGTTGTTTGATTTATATGGGCGATTAGTTGATAGATAAATTATTTGGATGCTAAGTCATTTGTTAAATTATGACATATATGATGTTTATGTCAGTTGTGAATTGGTTGAAATTTATATAATTTGATAGTTGATATTATGGACATCGAATAAGGTGATAATGTATCAGAACATCCCTGGATATATGACACTAATGTATGTGTTTATGTCTAATCTTTATATATGTTGCGTTAATCAAATTAGTTTGCCAAAGTTTATGTATAGATTTTTACTTATTATTTTTTGAAGTTACATACAAATAAATGTGTAACTTATGAAAATGTTTATTTGGATTGGAAACTTTTATATGGCTTTATGATAACAAATGAAAAATATTTTTTAAAAAAACTTATATTAGGTTCAGTCATCTAGATATTTTTATAATTTATTTTAAAGAAATGGATTTAGTGGAAAATTGTATTTTTATAATATTTGGACTTAAAAAAATTTCTCTAGCTTATTTACATTATGACGAAAATATTTAATAAAGAGACCTATATTAGATTTGGCAGTTAAAATATTTTTATGATTTATTCTTTAAGGATGGATTTTATGTAAATTATGGAAAATTAGTATAAATGTATAATACATAGGAAAATTTTGGAAATTCATTGGAAAATGCAGAAAAATATTTTAACAAACTTGGTTTTAGATAATGAAATTTTAGGCCATAATATCTTGATATTGATGCATTACGATTATGTAATAATATACTGCACTATTGATTATGACATACTGAATTTTTGAAAATTATATTAGTTGTAATGTATATATTATGAGCATTGAATAGTGTGATATAAACCTTTAGACATTTGATATTGATATGTGAAAATTTAGGGTATATTGATTTATCGCTTTGGCAAAAAAAATGTGATTTTGACAAAAATTGTCAATTTATCCTTTTCTGAAAATTGTTCACAAAAGAAATTATTGATTTCGAAAAATTTATACATTATAAAGAATAAAATTGTGGAAATTTTATTAAATTGGTTTTCCAAATAGTTGTTTTGAATTTTTTTACAAAATTTTGAATTCAAATTAGGAAAATATATATTTCTAAAAGGTATGTTAAAAGCATTTGAATATTTTTTTGTAACATCATGACAGTAAAATAAAAATCTTATGTAAATAAACTTATACCTAATTCGATTATCTAATAATTTTTACATTTTATTCTTTGAAAATGGGATTATGAAAATTTTCTAAAAATATTAAATTAACCTAAAACTTTATTTTATTTCCATCATATTATTTATAGAATATTTAATAAAGGGCCCTATATTTATTTCAATCATCTAATAATTTTAATAATCCAATCTTTGAAATTAGCCGTTTGGAAATTTGGAAGATTATAAAATTGGTTTGGAAAAATCTGAAACTTTGTCGAAAATTTATAAAGGTGTTCTCAGAACTTTGAAATTGACTAGTAATTTTTTTAGAAATTTTTTAGGCTTTTTATATTTCAACTAGTGTAAATCTGATATATTTTGACTATGAAAAATAATAAAAATTTCTTGAAATTTCCGAAACATTTTCTATGAATTCTTGAAGTAAAATGAAGAACTTTTTATGTTGAACACTTTCTAAAATTACGTACAGATTTTACTGTAAAATTTAAAATGTATAAAACTACATACTTTTATAAAATGAATGATTGGCTATTAAAGAGACTGAAACCTGATAATGACATACCCTTTGTCAATACTGAATCACTTTTGTAACGACCCAGGATTTTTAGTAATTAATATTTTAATATTTAATTTATTTTAAATATTAATAAGTGAATTTATAAGCCGAATAAATTTTTATTTGAATAATTGGATTTAATTGAATAATTAAATCGATAATTTAATATGCTAAATTATGGATATAATTGAAAATTGGGTAAAATATGATTGAAAATGATTTGTAAAATTTTATTTTATCATATTGAAGTTAGAACGATATTTTAGAACTTTTAAAATCGAATTAAAAGTTTATTTGTGAAAATTGAATATTTTAATATTTAAATTGACTAGTGAAAATAGTCAATTTTTAAACAGTCTCAGAATTGGACGAAACTAGTTCCATTGGATCCGTAATAATTAGTTATTACCGGATTTCAATTTTCGTCTCAATCGGAGTTATCGTTTGATCGTGGCAGCTCGAAACGCATCGATTTATTTTTAATATTAATTTGGCGAGTTAAAATAGCCATTTTTCAAAAAGTCTCGGATTTCGATGAAACCAGTTTCATCGGATCCGTAATGTGATATTATTGTAAGGTTTCAAATTTCGTGTCAATTGGATTTACCGTTTGTCCGGTACAAATTAAAACGCCTAGAAAATCGTTTAAATCGGTTTAATTTAAATTGAACGTTTATTGCCATATCTCGCACAGATGTCCGAATTAGCTTTCGAAACCTATTCCATTGTGTCCGGAACGCGGGGTAAACCCTAGAAACGCTGGTTACGGCGCGTGAATCGGAGTTCGGAAAATCCGGGATGAATAGTGTCGTTCGTTTTCCTATAAATAGACCAACACCCTTCATAAATTAAAAAAAAATAAAAATAAACCCTAGCCGCCACCCCATAATTCAAAGGCCAGAAATCATCCTCCTTTCCCCCTCAATCTCTCCCAATCTACAAACAATTAGAAGAAGTGATCAACTACAAAGATGAAGAGCATCCCGAGAGCTTTAGATCCGTACGGTGATGATGGGGTATGGCGCGACGTGGAGGGAGCTAGGGGCGTGCGTGCGTGGCCGTTCATCTTCGTGCGCGCGCGTGTAGGGGTGGCCGAGCTTCATGCTCTTTGGGCCGTGTGTGGCTCTTGCGAAGGGGGTCGAGATGGTGGTAGTTGATCGAGTTGAAATTGCGTGTGGGTGGAGTATAATTAAATCCTAGTATGTGTAGTTGGGTTTGTTGATGTCGGCCTCGTTCTGTAGATGCACGAAGGGAAGATGGAGAGAGGGGACGGTGGTGATTTGCTGGGTGATGGATCCAAAGGCCCAGATTTGTTAAAGGTTGAAAATATAAAAGTTATGTTGTAATTTATATACTAAAAATCGTGTAACTTTGAAAAATCATAACTTTTTCATACGAGGTCAAAAACGCGCGAAACCAGTTGCGTTGGAATCGTATGGACGAGCACTACGCAATAGAATTGGATTGGAGTCGTTTGGAGTTAGTGAGAATTTCGGGTAAAATTAAACGTCCGTTTAATTTTATTCGAAATAAATCGCTAAAACGAAATTGAAATCAAGGTGAGAACTTCTCACTCAATCGAATTAGTTTCGATTTTTATTTTAAATAGTTAGATTTAAAATATTTGAATGCATGTTTGAATGATGATTGTTATCTATTGATTGTTAAAATAGACATTATGCGCCGTTAGTAAGCGGATGTTATTTATTTAAAAACATATACCGCGAATATTTCATAAACAGTGAAATTGGTATTATATATAATAGCAATATATATATATTGGCATATGTATATACTGGAGTTATTGATTTCCCGCATTTGTATAGCGGATCAGACCCTATTGCGTCGTCTATTAAGCGGATAATATTTTAAATCCCATATACCGCGATAATTTCGCACTGGAGCGAAATTGGTATTGTGCTAATGTTTTTGGATGCAGGAAAACAGGTTGGAGGGATCCAACTGGATTCCTCAACAGTATTTATTTGAATTCAGATATTTTGATATTTGATGGATTATCATATCGATATATGATATCGTTGTTGTCGTGATTGACTATTTGGTGTGTAGCATCATTGGACCAATTTTAAAATTTTAAAATGATTTTTTAAGTGATTTTTGAAAATGTACTATATGTTTGGAATTGATCCATTATAAATAAATAAACGTTATAATTTTTAATGTTATAAAAATTATGGTTTTTGAGAAATATAGTTAAAGATTGATTTTTGAAAATATGCGATTAATGATTTTATAAAATAGTTAAAACGGGATTTTTGAATTTATTATAAAAGTTTAAAATATAAGATTTATAAAATTCAATTATTTTATAAATCAGAATGATGGAATTATAAAGGAGATTAAAGATGTTTTAAAATAATAGTATAAATTGATTTTATAAAGGATTTATAAATTGATATTTATAAATTTAAAACATTTGAATTATAAAACGAGTTTTTATAAGTGTTAGAATGAATTGTGAATGAATTTCAGAAATGAATGAAATTTATAGAATCATAAACGGTGAAGTTATAAATGGAATTTTATAAGCAGTAGGTTTATAAATTTCATAAAGTTATTTGAAGAATAGGTTTGGATAAATAACGAATCTTATAATTTATAAGATTTATAATTATGAAGTTCAAAGGAACGATTTTTGCAAACAAATAAATTGTAAGTATTTCACTTATAATATGAACCTTTGGTTTATAATTGAGTTATGAATTGAATAGGTTAATAAAGGAATTTATAAAAGGAAGTTGTTATAAAATAAATAATAAAGGAGTTTATAAACGTTGTTTTATAAATTCGCAAACGACTTATTTGGATAAGTAAATTGTTGAAACTTATTAATGGAGTTATATTCACATTTTTTGACTGTGAATAATCCTTTGAAATAAAATGAATAAAAGGATGAAATTTGTTAACGAAGTATATTCACGTTTTTGAATAGTGAATAATATGTTAAAGAAATTTTTTAGAAGGTGATATTTTAAATAGAATTAAAACAAGCTAACGATGTTTTAAAATGTGTTGAGATTCGAAACCACAGATTTCAACATTCATTGTTGAAATAGACGCTTTCGAGAAATAGAAGGAAATGGTGGACTATAACACTGTTGTTATAGTAAATGATTTCCGAAAGGAAATGTTTGTATAGTATTGGGATTTATATATCTATTTTAATTTTGAATCCCTATACTAGTGATTTTGGGTTGTCGTAACGATGTTTTACGTAACATTCGTTTTGGCCCAAATAAATATGTTTAAGAGAATGATTTCCTTAAAGAATGAAATATATATATACTTAATCTCGATTTAAGTATATTGAATATTTCCCAAGTGTTGAAAATAAATAAAATTTGTGAATTACTTATGAATAAATAAGTATGGAAATGTTTTTCCAATATAAAGTGAATATTAGAGAATTTATCTTTTTGAAGATAAATTGAAATGAATAATTGAAATCGAATATTCATAGATATTTTGGATTATAAATTCACTATGGAATTTATGAATAGAAGGGGAAGTTGTTTAAAAATAAATATTGATTTATTTTTGAAGTGTGAAAATTATATATCTAGTAAAGATATTTTTGGAAAATAAATAATTTGGAAAGTTATTTGGAAACTGGTGATGTGTGCATATCCATTGATAGTTCAATAACCGACTATCAATATTTCCCTTTGAATGGGTAATTGATGTGATTTGTTTGAATTTGAATGCCACACTTATTTTTGAATAAGCGCTCACTATTCGGGTTAACCAGGAAAGGACCATGGGGTCGTATAACCCATTCCGAATATGTGATACGTCGTTATGATAGCATTGAAGATCGGTGTTGAAGACCCGGTATTTGCGAGAGCGATAGGATGACCTGTCGATTGACTCTGCACCGAGTAGCTACGGTATTGAGTTCTCCATATGTGATGGGAAATCCGATCAGGATTGTGGATATCCGGATTGCAAGGACTTCTTTGTAAGTGCCTTCGGTTTTGTTCGAGCCCGGAACAGACTTGTATGGATTGTATGTCTGACATTACAAATTGAGATATAAAGCAGATTTCTTTCAAATATATTTCTGTTAGTGGCGGAGAATTTATTCTTTTAGCTTAACACCCTTCTCTAAGACGTACGAGCTCAGAGGTTATGTAGTTGAATGTTATCAGCGATATATTCCCAATTTGGTAATGTGACATGCTGAGTGTTGCTGTAAATGATCATTGTGTTGATTATTTGTGATAGGATCGTTTATTTGATCGTCTATCCTGGTGATCATTTCTATGATCATTTGTTGACCCAAAGCATGGCTTTTGTATAAAGTATGTTTTTGTGGATGTGACTTCGTCGAGCCTCACACCACGGGAATGGTCAAAACAGGAAAGATGCGGCAAGATTATGAGGGGTAGCGCCCTTTAGGATATGTGCATTTCCTTCTGGAAAAGGATGGTATCATGGTATGTAGCCCAGATACTTACTCATGTTGAAAACACTTTATGATTGTGTGAATTGATTGCGAGCGCTCGGTTGAAAAGGTCCCAAAGGACCGGGGGATGGCATATTCGGTCAGTTGTTACTCAGTTAGGGGTAACCCGGCCTTGTGTTGGTAGAGATCCGGTTTGGTTCTCGGGGATGTCCATCCAGAGGCATTCTCATGTGGCAATGGGAAGTTCCTTGGCCTGATCATTCGTTGGAAATCCAATTCCCAATACGAAACCCTGTACGGTATTAGTTGTAGAACCTGCCATTTACTTATGGTGGTCACCAATGTTTAGATGGTAGCTATAGTAGGCATAGTTCGAAATGTCTATGTTGGCTAAGATTTATATTCTACTTTCGAAATGAATTTTTTCTACACTATGCACTAATAATAATATCAAATGTTCTTTTAAATGCGTATCAAGCATCTTTGACTATCGTAAGGAGAAATCTCCTCCGATTCTGCGTTTGCATTGTGTGTGTGTGCGGGAGGCCTTATGGTAGTCTCATTTTTAAAAGCATTGCGAATTGACTTTAAAAAATATTCCTCTATTTTGATTTTAAAGATAAATAAACTGTTTTAAGTTCTCACACCAGTCACATGACTGACTCGGAGTTTATTGTTTTCCTTCCTAAACTCTGGGTGCCCACCAATTTCCACACGGGCAGTCAAGAGTTAGGTTTATCAGGATATTCTGGATATTCTGGAGTTGCTGGAGGCAAGCTGGATGGCATGGCGTATTGCTAGTTTATATAGTATTTCTTTTTCCGCTGCACTGTTTGTTGTTGTTGTTGTTGTTGTTGTTATACACTCTGATGATATGATGTAATGAAATGTAATGTAATGTAATGTAATAACTGATATAGTTCTTTGTTTAAAGATTATTCATTTATTATTATATGTTGTTCCGCTGCGATTGTGAGGTTCTGATGTTGTTCAGTTGTTTTCTATTTCCTCTATTTTCTATCTTCTTTTTCTCTCCATTTTCTATCTTCTTATCCCTTCTTCTAGCTCTTTCTTTTTCTTAAACCCTAAAGATTCGGGAGTTCGTTCCTCTTTGGCTGGACTGTTGTGGAAGTTGCCAGCTCAAAGGAGTTCGGATTTACGCGCCTTTACATTTGGTATCAGAGTATATGGTTAAGCGACAACCATGGTTCTGTTGGGTATTACTCGTTAGAGATAGAGTCAGTAGTACTCTAGAATGAGTTTGAGTGTAATAATAGCTATGAGAGCGTATTTGTTAGTGAATATATAAAATTGTTTTATATTGTGATGATTGGTTTATTGAGTGGCATATGAACTTTCGTCAGCACGGTCTGTACAACTATGCCGAAGAGGTTTTATAAACACTTGAATAGAACAATTCGACATAATATTGTTTTAAAATTGGGTAAATGAAATAATTTTACCTTAATTATATTTTTTATATAAAGGGATAATTTTTCAGAATTATTAAAGTATATAAGATGATTGTTTAGTTGTTTGAATAATCTAAATTAAAGAATAATTGTATAAGTAAAAAGGAATTATAAGAATTGAATTATAATTAATGTGATTTACAATTGTGAAATAAACTTATATATATAAGAAGTGAAACTATATAAATATATTTATGAATATGAGTTATAAATAAAAATGAATTTAAAGTTAAATGGAAATTTACTTTAGAATTTGGAAGCTGAATTGATTGATAAATGTGAACTTAAGTTATGTAAATGAAATTCAACTTTGTAATTGAATTGAATTAATGGATTGAATGTTAATCAATTGAATGTGAATTAAGTTGATGTGAAATAATGAATATAAGTGTTAATTCATTAAAATCTAATGTTACTGAAAGTTGAAAGATTGAATGAAAATCAATTTAATTAAACCAATTAAAAGTGATGGTGTTAAACCAAATTGAATGAATATAAGCAAAGGAATTTGGTTGAAATTAATATACTTTGGTTGATATATGATTGTTAGTTGATTGTATATAATTCATTAAGTATTAATAAAATTGGAAGCTAAAGTAATTGAAATTCAATTAGAAGTTAAGTGAATCTTAAATAGAATTGAATTTGAATTGGAAGTGAACCAGCTTGAATATGAATTAGTGAATATAAACTAATGGAAAATGAATGTTAGTAAAAACATCCACTGTTAATGAATCAAATGTGATTAAATTGAAAACCAATTCATTGAATATTAATGAGAATATGAATGAATATTTATTGGTTATTGATGTTAGTTGAATGCTAGTTGGTTGATGGTTGAATATATTGCTTTTGTTTCAATTGCTATGATGGCATATATAGTTATTATGTTGCTATATGTTGTATATTGATACTATTGTCTATATACATGATTCTCATGTTGTTTGTTGAGTGTTTAGTAGGTGTGGATTGCGTTTGCTTCGCATTTGGAGCTTGCTTTCGCGCTATATTAGCCGTATATGCTCGCTAATAAAATATAAGGTACATATCTCGGATTACATACCGTACTTTTATACTTTTTTCCCTTCGGGATGCCTCATTACTTGATGAGATGTATATTTGTGATATATATACTGTCATTTTTTTTTGGGATCTAGCCGCGCAAAGGATACTATGGCGAATTTTTCCGAAAATTTAAGGCGTTAGAAAAAATTTGAGAAAATTGAAAATTTTTGAAAACTTTAACTTTGATTTAGAGTTGAAAGTTAAACAATAGTAGTTGTTTTTGAAAAGATAACTAAGTATGATTTGAAAACTTAGTAAAGCATGGTGAGAAGTTTAAAATTTGTTTTGGGAAAGTTAATAGATTATGTAACTTTTCTTACTTGATAATTTCGAGGACGAAATTTTTTAAGGGGGGAAGATTGTAACGACCCAGGATTTTTAGTAATTAAAATTTGAATATTTAATTTATTTTAAATATTAATAAGTGAATTTATAAGCCGAATAAATTTTTATTTGAATAATTGGATTTAATTGAATAATTAAATCGATAATTTAATATGCTAAATTATGGAAATAATTGAAAATTGGGTAAAATATGATTGAAAATGATTTTTAAAATTTTATTTTATCATATTGAAGTTAGAACGATATTTTAGAACTTTTAAAATCGAATTAAAAGTTTATTTGTGAAAATCGAATATTTTAATATTTAAATCGACTAGTGAAAATAGTCAATTTTTGAAAAGTCTCAGAATTGGACGAAACTAGTTCCATTGGATCCGTAATAATTAGTTATTACCGGATTTCAATTTTCGTCTCAATCGGAGTTATCGTTTGATCGTGGCAGCTCGAAACGCATCGATTTATTTTTAATATTAATTTGGCGAGTTAAAATAGCCATTTTGCAAAAAGTCTCGGATTTCAACGAAACCAGTTTCATCGGATCCGTAATGTGATATTATTGTAAGGTTTCAAATTTCGTGTCAATTGGATTTACCGTTTGTCCGGTACAAATTAAAACGCCTAGAAAATCGTTTAAATCGGTTTAATTTAAATTGAACGTTTATTGTCATATCTCGCACAGATGTCCGAATTAGCTTTCGAAACCTGTTCCATTGTGTCCGAAACGCGGGGTAAACCCTAGAAACGCTGGTTACGGCGCGTGAATCGGAGTTCGGAAAATCCGGGATGAATAGTGTCGTTCGTTTTCCTATAAATAGACCAACACCCTTCATAAATTAAAATAAAATAAAAATAAACCCTAAAATCTAAACCCTAGCCGCCACCCCATAATTCAAAGGCCAGAAATCATCCTCCTTTCCCCCTCAATCTCTCCCAATCTACAAACAATTAGAAGAAGTGATCAACTACAAAGATGAAGAGCATCCCGAGAGCTTCAGATCCGTAGGGTGATGATGGGGTATGGCGCGACGTGGAGGGAGCTAGGGGCGTACGTGCGTGGCCGTTCATCTTCGTGCGCGCGCGTGTAGGGGTGGCCGAGCTTCATGCTCTTTGGGCCGTGTGTGGCTCTTGCGAAGGGGGTCGAGATGGTGTTAGTTGATCGAGTTGAAATTGCGTGTGGGTGGAGTATAATTAAACCATAGTATGTGTATTTGGGTTTGTTGATGTCAGCCTCGTTCTGTAGATGCACGAAGGGAAGATGGAGAGAGGGGACGGTGGTGATTTGCTGGGTGATGGATCCAAAGGCCCAGATTTGTTAAAGGTTGAAAATATAAAAGTTATGTTGTAATTTATATAATAAAAATCATGTAACTTTGAAAAATCATAACTTTTTCATACGAGGTCGAAAACGCGCGAAACCAGTTGCGTTGGAATCGTATGGACGAGCACTACGCGATAGAATTGGATTGGAGTCGTTTGGAGTTAGTGAGAATTTCGGGTAAAATTAAACGTCCGTTTAATTTTATTCGAAATAAATCGCTAAAACGAAATTGAAATCAAGGTGAGAACTTCTCACTCAATCGAATTAGTTTCGATTTTTATTTTAAATAGTTAGATTTAAAATATTTGAATGCATGTTTGAATGATGATTGTTATCTATTGATTGTTAAAATAGACATTTTACGCCGTTAGTAAGCGGATGTTATTTAATTTTAAAAACATATACCGCGAATATTTCATAAACAGTGAAATTGGTATTATATATAATAGCAATATATATATATTGGCATATGTATATATTGGAGTTATTGATTTTCCGCATTTGTATAGCGGATGAGACCCTATTGCGCCGTCTATTAAGCGGATAATATTTTAAATCCCATATACCGCGATAATTTCGCACTGGAGCGAAATTGGTATTGTGCTAATGTTTTTGGATGCAGGAAAACAGGTTGGAGGGATCCAACTGGATTCCTCAACAGTATTTATTTGAATTCAGATATTTTGATATTTGATGGATTATCATATCGATATATGATATCGTTGTTGTCGTGATTGACTATTTGGTGTGTAGCATCATTGGACCAATTTTGAAATTTTAAAATGATTTTTTAAGTGATTTTTGAAAATGTACTATATGTTTGGAATTGATCCATTATAAATAAATAAACGTTATAATTTTTAATGTTATAAAAATTATGGTTTTTGAGAAATATAGTTAAAGATTGATTTTTGAAAATATGCGATTAATGATTTTATAAAATAGTTAAAACGGGATTTTTGAATTTATTATAAAAGTTTAAAATATAGGATTTATAAAATTCAATTATTTTATAAATCAGAATGATGGAATTATAAAGGAGATTAAAGATGTTTTAAAATAATAGTATAAATTGATTTTATAAAGGATTTATAAATTGATATTTATAAATTTAAAACATTTGAATTACAAAACGAGTTTTTATAAGTGTTAGAATGAATTGTGAATGAATTTCAGAAATGAATGAAATTTATAGAATCATAAACGGTGAAGTTATAAATGGAATTTTATAAGCAGTAGGTTTATAAATTTCATAAAGTTATTTGAAGAATAGGTTTGGATAAATAACGAATCTTATAAGTTATAAGATTTATAATTATGAAGTTCAAAGGAACGATTTTTGCAAACAAATAAATTGTAAGTATTTCACTTATAATATGAACCTTTGGTTTATAATTGAGTTATGAATTGAATAGGTTAATAAAGGAATTTATAAAAGGAAGTTGTTATAAAATAAATAATAAAGGAGTTTATAAACGTTGTTTTATAAATTCGCAAACGACTTATTTGGATAAGTAAATTGTTGAAACTTATTAATGGAGTTATATTCACATTTTTTGACTGTGAATAATCCTTTGAAATAAAATGAATAAAGGGATGAAATTTGTTAACGAAGTATATTCACGTTTTTGAATAGTGAATAATATGTTAAAGAAAATGTTTAGAAGGTGATATTTTAAATAGAATTAAAACAAGCTAACGATGTTTTAAAATGTGTTGAGATTCGAAACCATAGATTTCAACATTCATTGTTGAAATAGACGCTTTCGAGAAATAGAAGGAAATGGTGGACTATAACACTGTTGTTATAGTAAATGATTTCCGAAAGGAAATGTTTGTATAGTATTGGGATTTATATATCTATTTTAATTTCGAATCCCTATACTAGTGATTTTGGGTTGTCGTAACGATGTTTTACGTAACATTCGTTTTGGCCCAAATAAATATGTTTAAGAGAATGATTTCCTTAAAGAATGAAATATATATACTTAATCTCGATTTAAGTATATTGAATATTTTCCAAGTGTTGAAAATAAATAAAATTTGTGAATTACTTATGAATAAATAAGTATGGAAATGTTTTTCCAATATAAAGTGAATATTAGAGAATTTATCTTTTTGAAGATAAATTGAAATGAATAATTGAAATCGAATATTCATAGATATTTTGGATTATAAATTCACTATGGAATTTATGAATAGAAGGGGAAGTTGTTTAAAAATAAATATTGATTAATTTTTGAAGTGTGAAAATTATATATCTAGTAAAGATATTTTTGGAAAATAAATAATTTGGAAAGTTATTTGGAAACTGGTGATGTGTGCATATCCATTGATAGTTCAATAACCGACTATCAATATTTCCCTTTGAATGAGTAATTGATGTGATTTGTTTGAATTTGAATGCCACACTTATTTTTGAATAAGCGCTCACTATTCGGGTTAACCGGGAAAGGACCATGGGGTCGTATAACCCATTCCGAATATGTGATACGTCATTATGATAACATTGAAGATCGGTGTTGAAGACCCGGTATTTGCGAGAGCGATAGGATGACCTGTCAATTGACTCTGCACCGAGTAGATACGGTATTGAGTTCTCCATATGTGATGGGAAATCCGATCAGGATTGTGGATATCCGGATTGCAAGGACTTCTTTGTAAGTGCCTTCGGTTTTGTTCGAGCCCGGAACAGACTTGTATGGATTGTATGTCTGACATTACAAATTGAGATATAAAGCAGATTTCTTTCAAATATATTTCTGTTGGTGGCGGAGAATTTATTCTTTTAGCTTAACACCCTTCTCTGAGACGTACGAGCTCAGAGGTTATGTAGTTGAATGTTATCAGCGATATATTCCCAATTTGGTAATGTGACATGCTGAGTGTTGCTGTAAATGATCATTGTGTTGATTATTTGTGATAGGATCGTTTATTTGATCGTCTATCCTGGTGATCATTTCTATGATCATTTGTTGACCCAAAGCATGGCTTTTGTATAAAGTATGTTTTTGTGGACGTGACTTCGTCGAGCCTCACACCTCGGGAATGGTCAAAACAGGAAAGATGCGGCAAGGTTATGAGGGGTAGCGCCCTTTAGGATATGTGCATTTCCTTCTGGAAAAGGGTGGTATCATGGTATGGAGCCCAGATACTTACTCATGTTGAAAACACTTTATGATTGTGTGAATTGATTGCGAGCGCTCGGTTGAAAAGGTCCCAAAGGACCGGGGAATGGCATATTCGGTCAGTTGTTACTCAGTTAGGGGTAACCCGGCCTTGTGTTGGTAGAGATCCGGTTTGGTTCTCGGGGATGTCCATCCAGAGGCATTCTCATGTGGCAATGGGAAGTTCCTTGGCCTGATCATTCGTTGGAAATCCAATTCCCAATATGAAACCCTGTACGGTATTAGTTGTAGAACCTGCCATTTACTTATAGTGGTCACCACTGTTTAGATGGTAGCTATAGTAGGCATAGTTCGAAATGTCTATGTTGGCTAAGATTTATATTCTACTTTCAAAATGAATTTTTTCTACACTATGCACTAATAATAATATCAAATGTTCTTTTAAATGCGTATCAAGCATCTTTGACTATCATAAGGAGAAATCTCCTCCGATTCTGCGTTTGCATTGTGTGTGTGTGCGGGAGGCCTTATGGTAGTCTCATTTTTAAAAGAATTGCGAATTGACTTTAAAAAATATTCCTCTATTTTGATTTTAAAGATAAATAAACTGTTTTAAGTTCTCACACCAGTCACATGACTGACTCGGAGTTTATTGTTTTCCTTCCTAAACTCTGGGTGCCCACCAATTTCCACACGGGCAGTCAAGAGTTAGGTTTATCAGGATATTCTGGATATTCTGGAGTTGCTGGAGGCAAGCTGGATGGCATGGCGTATTACTAGTTTATATAGTATTTCTTTTTCCGCTGCACTGTTTTTTGTTGTTGTTGTTATACACTCTGATGATATGATGTAATGTAATGTAATGTAATGTAATGTAATGTAATAACTGATATAGTTCTTTGTTTAAAGATTATTCATTTATTATTATATGTTGTTCCGCTGCGATTGTGAGATTCTGATGTTTTTCAGTTGTTTTCTATTTCCTCTATTTTCTATCTTCTTTTTCTCTCCATTTTCTATCTTCTTATCCCTTCTTCTAGCTCTTTCTTTTTCTTAAACCCTAAAGATTCGGGAGTTCGTTCCTCTTTGGCTGGACTGTTGTGGAAGTTGCCAGCTCAAAGGAGTTCGGATTTACGCGCCTTTACAACTTTAATGACTATGTATGTAACAGATGTTATCCAGAATGTAGAGGCTGAATTGGAGAACATTTACTGGATTGAAGAAAAAGAATGATAATGAATGACCCCGACACTTCTGTCAATTTGAAACAACTAAAATAGAAGGCCTATGAGCTGGCCAAGGTGTTTGCTGCCTTTAGCAGACATCTTTCTCTCATATTACTATCTTGATTTTGAACTTGATTAGTGCACATTGATCTTGGATTAATGGACGCGGTCGACCGTTAGGAGTTACGACCAGCCAGGATGGGTAAACTCGTAGTATCTACGTTGAGCATTGTCTCACGTGCCTTGTCATATGATTATCCCTATGCGAGACCACTACCATTTTATTTTAGTATTGTACCTATAAGGAACTCACTGGCTATCGACGTTATTGGTTGTGTTACAGGACCTGCATAGACTACATGCTTAAAATGTGTTAAGAGGGATTAATGTAAAGCCTCAATGCTATTTTAATATTTACATTACTGATAGACATTATAAATTTATCGTGTCTACTGCATATAAATAGTTTAACGAATCCGAAGGAGATGGAAAATTTCGTAACATCTCGTAATTTATTATGCACATTATTTCACATGATATGAGTTAACTTACATAAGAATTTTCAGTTCTGACTCGAATATGTGTTTTTTCATTATGCTCAGGCCAACCTAAGTATTTCAGTGATTGGAGATTGTTTGTTTGGAGATTAAGACAGATATGAAAATTTCAACACTTTGTTTAGTTCTCTATTTTTACTGTCCTTGATTACAAAACATTTATATTTCACCAAGCAATTTTTTTTTTAAACTCTATTGTAATAATATTGGTTAGCAACTTCATGAATTTCTATTTTATTATATCTTTATTTCTGCTGCGAGATTCTGTATTTTTGTTCTTCTATATCTTATTTCTTTAGAAAAAACCCCATTAATAATCTGTCATTTGGGCCGTTGAGTGTCAAAATGATGGGTTATCACATTGTCCTTTAGAGTCCGAGTCACGTTCTTTGAATTTCTCATATCTTAACCCCATATCAATAATTTCTTCAAACGGGCTTCTTATATGAGTAATTAATTAATCTCTTAATTCTGTATATAGTCCAATAATAAACATATCATTCTTCTCCAATGGAGAATTGATCAATGTTGGTCCATACTTTGAAAAAGCATTAAAGTCGTTTATATATCAGTCACTGATGAATTCTTTTGGGTTAGATCTACAGTTTCTAAAGCAGAGCAGCCTTTTTAGCTTTGGGAATAAAATAGGCACTTAACATATCTTGAAACCCTTGCCAAGTTATTTCTTCTTTAGTATCATTGTTGTCATGGCATCGTACTAGTCCAAAGCGCTAAATTGTAACTAGAGAGATGCTAAGTTCCTTTTCTCTTAGTCTATTAAAACTAAACCATTGAAAATCCTTTTGTAGGTTCTCAATCTAGTATGCGCACCCATAACTCCTTCATTTATCAAGAATGGCCTACTTCCTAAACTTGTGTAGTCATTGTAGAGCCTTGTAAATTCTGCTTTGGGATTTGGATTTGGTTCTCTAGCAATGGTCATATCTTAAACATGCCTTATAAATTCCATCCACCAGTCCATCGTTTATCAGACACTTGGACTTTCTGACATGCTTTCTTGACCATTTGGTGATCCAAGAGATATTCCTGCTCTTGGTCTGCCAGGTCCATCCATTTTCAAATAAACAACATTTATCACTTATTAGACAATTATTTTTATTTATAAAATTTCACTTATAAATAAGTATATATTTCAAATATGTACATAACTCATATCCCAGTGTTCTTCCCTCGGAACACTAATCTCAGCTTATATATTACATACATGAGTTATTCCCGACTCTACATAGGTTATATTCATTGGGTAACAATTTATGCTTGACTATTCTATGGTTAATCCTATTCTGATTCTTGATTAACACAATTCTAGCTCAACCTCGGCACTTATACCATTATATGACACCCTAGCTCCAGTGATTAAATTATTACACGGAGTTTACTGTATGATAGCTTAAATTAAAGGACACAAAAGAAGTGATCTCTCATACCCACAGGGTCAATATGGGTGCATTACAATACCTGATCACATTTGAAATAATACGTTTCACGTCTTGACATAAAGCAACATATATGGGTTGTGCGGATTGAGGCACTATATAAATCACATATCATAAATATAAATAAATAATGACATGGGTGTTAGTATCGATCTCCCAACCAAAATGATAATATATATCTCAAAATTTGTCTAATACATTAATTACTAAAATTGCATCATCTTAAACTCGATAGACTATCAACAATCCAAAAAAATACTCACTTCTAACGTTCATGTAATAACTTTTCCAGCAACTGATTTTAAAACTCGTCTACGACTTCTAGAATCACCTCTACTCCATCATCACTCTGAGTGAAATGAAAAATGATGTAGATCTTAACTTCCAAACAGTGGTTGCTAAACTTAGACATAGTACTACCCCAAACATAATATGTATAATGGATGACATTACCTACAAACTGCTAAACAAACAAGACTGACTGACGTCCATGGATAATCATCCTGAAATCACTACATCTTAGTCTAACCTGAGGCGTTTTCATACACATAACAAAACTTTTGAGTTAAGCTAGAAATCTAGCTAAGAGTATAACAATGTAATAATAATAATGTACAAGTGTGGTGTCGGGTATATGCATGAAATATCAACAAATCAGATGTCACTCACACCATAAAAATCCATCCACTGTCATCAAACAAAATAGTGTAAACATATTAGTGTTATGGCACAATTCAAAGTGACCCACAATTACAATTCTAACCAACTTAGATATCACATCACATCCTCACTCATAAGTTGCAATCAATCTAAATTCAATACATTGTTTTCATATTTCATAAATCAAGTTCCATTATTTACCATAGTATGACCCTTTTCAACTGTATATCTAAACAATTAACATTTGCACTGTTTACATTTTACAAGGTCGACATACACAAATGAGAGTTATACTTAAATCTCTTTCTCGAGTTCCTAGTAGAAATACTCGTTGATATCCATTTTAGATTCACCCTTCACTAGAGTAACTGCCTCAACAAGCCATGTGGTCATTTTCACCTATTGCTTTTGACCAGTTGTGAGTGCACTTCACACGATCCCTTTGTTACACTGCCTCTCCGATTTCTAAAGATGTTTACATTTTATATATTGTAATTGCCTGCCCAGTTGAATCTTGAGGTGCAACCAATCATTGCACTACGTCATTTATTCACATTAACGTTATATTGTGCATGCAACAAATTATTGGTCTCTACGATGAGGGACAAAGTAATCTTGATTCGAGTTGCAATCCTTGAATCGATCTACTAGGATGGATTGCAGCAATCTAATAGTCAATACGTCATACTATTCTCGTCAAATGTTAAATTTTCTACTTTCAAAAATAGTTGATTTCCTAAAACATCATTTATTCTCGAAATGATATTATATCCCATTTTTATCATATAAATGTTATGTAAGTTCATTTTATTTCATCAAGCATTGGTGCATTCAAAACACTTCAATTCAAACAGAATAGATCACATATTCACATAACATCAGTATAAATGGGATATACTAAATTCATATCATGGGAGAATCTATCATTATAACATATACTTGTGTTCCTAAAATCAGTCAAGTATTAAAATCAACCAAAAATTCACCAAAATGTACATGTCATCTATATAACCTGCGTAACATAATTAGCAATTCATTATACACTTAGTATAATTTAGATAATAACTCTAGGTAAATATCATTCGATGCATTCAAATTCAAATCAAGCAAGTTTCAATCAGTTAACATAAGTATACTTGCATAGCATGGGTTAAATAAAAATATTCAATTACTTGCATCAAAATAAAAAAATCTTTATGTTCACCCAATTTAAATTTATATTTCTTATTTCATAAAATATATACTCATGTTTTATAAAATAAGTATATTTGACATCTATTTTCTAAAATATACAATAGCCATTTAATAAATCATTTCAAATTGTTTGACAAAGGAAGGAAGGGATTTTTGTTTTCGAATTCTTTTGCATATAAATTCCAAAACATTTCTAACTTTTTTAGTTCACCTCAAACCACTTTCATTTCAACACACACTCCGTTAATGTTTTCGATAGCTTTACAACTTCAACTTACCTCCCTCTTCATGATTTAAATTCAACATCCATTGAATGTATTCCAAAAATACGACCATGTGACCTCCATGTATCAATAAAATTGTTAGTAACTACATACCAATCATACAGCAATGTACAACATTTCAAGATAATTCAAGTATAATGCACATTGTATCGCTTACACATACATACATTTCCTTTTATAAAGAAAGTAAAGTCAATTTTCTTTTGAAACTCATTTTAGAAGATCTTTGCACTTAATTTCCAATATATATAATTGTTAGGAACTGCGTTGATGATGTTTTGATGACAACAACCTTATATAGTTATTATACTTTACTTTATAAAGTATATACTAAAATTTCTATATATTTATATATATATGGGAAGTATATGCAGGTATTATCGAAGACTGATCAGTTTAAAGACCCAAGCATCAAGATGAAGATTAGAGATTCAAGATTCAAGACTCTAGAGAATCAAGATTTCAAGATCTCAAGATAAGTGTCTAGTATTTTGTTAAAACTTCATAATAGCACTCTCATCTTTCTTCCAATTTTCTTTTGGGATGGAACCCAATTTCTATCGAAACCAGTGGCTTACAAACCCACGACAAGTAGCTTACAGACCTACGACAAGTGGCTTACAAACCCACGAAAATCAAAATCATTTAAACTACTTTGTACAAGTTCTCGAGTCCTATGGAGGAGCTCTATAGGAAGGTTCTGGCAATTTCAGTTTGAATAGATTTTTCAAAATATTTTTAAATCTGTTTTCAAAATATTTTAGCTTTCAAAATCATGTTTTCAAAAATGTTTTCAAACTTTGTTTTAGCCTTTAAATATTCCTCTATTCTGATTTTAAAAAACTTCTATTTTTAAAACATCAAAACTTATTCTGATTTTAAATATTACTTATATAATTGATGGTCTATATCAATTATATATATATATATATATATTTAAAATAATGTTTTATATTCATTCTCTATCTCAAAATATTGTTTAAATACTTTATTTTGCTTCAGAGAAGTTTCAACTTGTTTTAAATTCAAATGCTTTTACAAAACAACATCTCTACAATTTTGAACTGAGGGATGTCGACATATGGGGATACCCCATGTCGACATGGTGACAGTTGGATTCAAAATTCAAATTTCAAAAGAAGTGTCCATTCGTTTAAAAACCTTTCGCCAATGGTTATGACTGTTGTGCATCTATACAAAGGCTTCCAAAACGAATTTTTTAACAACTAATTTTATTTTTTTTCTTCACTCTTTCTTCTCCACCATTCCATATCCATAAAACTTCATATTTTCAAGATCATGCCATCATTCTGCCAAATTCTCAATAGGAAATCATTTAGATACTCTCTCTATTTGATTCTCCATCATTCTACTAAAGATTAAAGTGCTATTCAGAGTTATGGGATCAATTTGTATTCAAAAAGTCCATAGAGCCTATCCATTCAAAAGGATTGGTATTAGAAAGTATTAGGGTGATCTTGTGTCCCGTAAATCAAGAGAGTTTACCCCAGACTCGGAGATAGGAAGGTTCCTCAAGGCCTTAGAAATTGAGGGTTGTAATTTGGATATTGGCTTATAAAAATCTGTATAAGAATATTGCCTTGGTGCAGGACTGGATGTAGGAGGATTCCGAACCAGTATAAAATCCGGTGTGTTCTTTCCTTTTACTTTGCTTACTTTACTATTTGCATTTGTTATATGTTCCGTGATCATTCTGTGTTATAATTCTGTTTAGATTTGTGTTGAAAGTTTTAATTTAGTCATATAGTTCATGTATTCTTTAAAACATTATTCACCCCCCCTCTAGTGTTATTTCTGCCTTAAGATCCTTAATCCGCATCCCCAACAATTGGTATCAGAGCATTGGTTTTCATTGTTTTCATAATCTGAAATTTTGAAAAGTTTTAATGGCACAACACAGTAGTAATGTCACTCCTGTCACTACTACGTCTGTCAACACAAGTACTAACACTAGTTCATTTGTAGAAGGTCAGTCTACTGTCAGACCACCACTTTTTAATGATAGTAATTATGCATATTGGGCATGTAGGATGAAAATTTATTTACAATCCATAAGTTTAGATACTTGGAATATGACACAAATTGAATATGTTGAACCAACTACAAATTTTGCCCAGTGGACTACTGAGCAAAAGACAGTTGCACAAAACAATTCTAAGGCTATGAATATACTATTTTGTTCACTAGATAGGAATGAGTTTAATAGAGTCTCTGTTTGTAAGTCTGCATTTGTAATCTGGAAAACTTTGCAAGTAACTCATGAAGGAACAAGCAAAGTTAAACAGACTAAAATTTCCATATTAACTAACCAGTTTCAATTGTTTAAAATGCATGAAAATGAGTCTATTTCCGACATGTATTGTCGATTTCAAGACATTGTACACTCATTGTTTGCTTTAGAAAAGGGTTTCTCAGAAGAAGATCAAGTTAGAAAAATACTCAATTCACTCACTCCAGAATGGGATCAAAAGACACTTACTATTGAAGAGACAAACGATGTTAGTCAAATGAAGATCAAAGAGTAAATCGGTAATCTAATGTCTTATGAAGTTCAACTACAAGGGAGAAAAGAATCTAAGGCAATGGAAAAGAAATCGATCGCATTCAAAGAAACAACTGGAGATTCAGAACAAGAGAGTGATGAAGAAATTGCTTTCATGACCAGAAATTTCAGGAAATTTCTGAAGTATAGAAAGATGAATAACTTTAAAAGAAATGATCAAAGAAATTCCAGAAATACTTCGGAGAACTACAACAACAACAATAATGGTGATAGATGCTATAACTGCAAAAAAACAGGGCACTACAAGATGGATTGTCCATATCTAGGCAAACAGACATTTCAACCAAACAACTAGCAACCAAAGAAAAGAAAGAAGGCATATGCAGCAACTCTTGACGATTCAGATTCATCCAGTGATGACGAGAAGAAAACTGATAATTCAAATTTGTGCTTCACGGCTATTCTCGAATCAGAAGACGATCGGAGTTTGGATCTAAAAAAAAAGGTACACATTTATTTTAATTTTATTGGATGCTTGCTTGCTTTGATTTTGTTTGCAATTTCTTGAATTTTTAAATTCAAAATCACCCTTTGAAATTTGAATTTTTAAATTCAAAATAATATTATTTTAATAATATTTTAAATATTAAAATATTTTAATATTATTATATTTAATATTATTACTGGAATTAAATATAGATATAGAATATAGATTAGTTTTCTTAGGATTTTAGGAATTTATTAGATTTTAGAAATAGACACCTTTCAAATTCAACAGGCACATGTCGACATGCCATGATACCCCATGTCGACATGCCTCTCAGAAATTTGATTTCAAAATTTGAATTCAAACTTTTGAATTTCCCTCCACCTTTTCACTTACTTCAAAATTCTGAAAAGATACCTCTTGACCAGAGAAAATGACTTTAGAGAATTTATTTAATATACTTCTCTTATCATCTCTTTTCACTTTATTCTCATAATTCAAACCTTCTTCATTATCTTCTACTCCTCTCAAACACTCATCAATGACTTCCTCAAGTAACCCATCAACTATGAGGCTGCCCAAATCCATCAAAAATGATCTTTCCAATGACCCGGAGGCTATCAAAGCTTACATAAGCTATGTAAACTATGGTAAAGTCAATACGGGAAAATTTGCCATTTTTGGTGATTTTTCTTCTTATGAAATCGATCAACTTTTTGAAGAAAACTCCATTCTTAGCTTGATTGATAACAAGCAAAATGATTTCGTTTGTTATCCAAACCTTGTCAAAATGTTTTATGCAAACCTAAATCGTGGATTTTATAATGGAAATGAAGATCAAATTTGGAGTAGTGTTAAAGGAACACTTATTGTTTTGGATTCCGATATTTTGGGTACTATTTTGGGTTGCAAGTCTACCGGTATGAATCTCTCAGAATTTCAAATCAATGAAACCGATCGAGAGACTTTTCATCACATTTTTGAAAGAGATAACCAGTGGATTTTAAGAATCGCTTTTTCCGGCCAAAAGCAAGAATTGTCGACCTTCTTATTCAACACACAATTATTCCTAGGTCGGGAAACTACAATAATTCCACCTCAAAAGTGTGTAAAGCTCTTTTTGCTATTTTTGGAAAATATGATATTAATTGGGCACAAACTATTTTGGATGAGTTAAGACCCAAAAATTTTAATATGGGAGAAAACACTCTTTATCATGGAATTTACCTTACTCGAATTTTCAATTATTTTGGTGTGGATGTTAAAAAGGAAGAGTTTGTAAGTAGGAAAGTGTTCAATCATGGGAACATTTCTCTTACGAAAATCCCACTTATGTTTCAACCATATGAAACACTTGCCGAAAAGGAAGAGAGACTTGCTCATGAAGAGATGGAAGAAGACGAAGAAGAAGAGGAAGAAGAAGGTGAAGGAATGGAAATTGAAGAAGAAGAGGAAGATGAAGATACCTCTTTGGAAAGTATAGAATATCCACATACACCCGCCAATCCATCCAACAAAACCTTACTCAAGAACCAAAAGATACTTTCTCAAAACCAAAAGGTTCTTAAGAGATCTATTAGCAAGAAAATGGATAAAATCTCCACCAAGATCGACAAGTTCTTTGTGAAGATAGGCAGGAAACTTTGCTTGTCTTCATCATCATCTTCATCATCATCTTCATCAAACTAATCCTAGCCATTATCTCTCTAGCTATCGTTTATCTATCTTTGTATTTTCTACTTTTTTAGTTAAGATTATGTAATGTTAACTAATATAAGTAATGCTATCTGATTCTCTGTTTTCCAGCTTTATATATCTCTGATAGTTATTTATTTTAAGTTTATATAGGTCCACTAGTATAAAAATAAACTTAAAAATAAAAAATAACTCAACTTGGTCATTCTGTCTAGACCATGTCGACATGCCCCATCCCCCCATGTCGACATATAACAATCAAAAAGTAGTTACAATTTCTAACTTCAAATTCTTGTAACTACCAAGTGACAATTCATTTTGAACGGCCAATAACTCCTATAAATACCTATTTCTTCCAGAAAAACTTCTCTACCTCCATCTCTATTCATCTCCTTTCATACTTCAACTTATTTCTTAAATTATGGCTTCTCCAATTAAGAATTTAAGTGAAAATCTTGAAGAAACTCTTACTTCTTTCAAGAATATTCTCTCTTTTATACTTAGAAATCAAAGGCACTTAGAATTAAGCCAAATACAGATGATCAAAGAGCAAGAGAAACACTTCGACGCACTTCGTTGGATGATCTCAAGCCTTAGCAAATACGAACCCAAAGCAAATCCACCAGTCACTCTTGACAAAGATAATTGGGATGTTATCAAAACTGATCCTATCTTTGGAGAAGATGGATGGGTGGAAGTCCCAAGGAATGTCTGATCATTATGTGTGTTTGTTTGATTTGATTTGATTTAGATTTGATTAGGATTTGGTTGAATTGTTTACTTTAGTTTGATTTGGATTTGGTTTGTATATAACTTCATATACTTTACATGATTGGTTTGCTATATTGATTTGATTGTCAAGTTACACTTATATATATGCACACACACTTGATCACTTACACGTTCACTTTACACTTTTATTCGATATATACTTTAGAACAGGTAAATCTTTTATTCCTTTTTGTTGATGACAAAGGGGGAGAAAGTTTTAAAAATATATGTGCTTGATGTAAGGGGGAGTCATGGAATAAAGGGGAGTTGTAGTTTTAAGAAGAAGTCACGGAGTAAGGGGGAGTTATGGGGAGTTATGGTATGGTAAGAATATTTTATAAATAAAGGTTGTCATCATCAAAAAGGGGAAGATTGTTAGGAACTGAGTTGATGATGTTTTGATGACAACAACCTTATATAGTTATTATACTTTAGTTTATAAAATATATACTAACATTTCTATATATATATATATATATATATATATATATAGGAAGTATATGCAGGTATTATCGAAGACTGATCAGTATAAAGACTCAAGCATCAAGATGAAGATTAGAGATTCAAGATTCAAGAATCTAGATAATCAAGATTTCAAGATTTCAAGATAAGTGTCTAGTATTTTGTTAAAACATCATAATAGCACTCTCATCTTTCTTCCAATTTTCTTTTGGGATGGAACCTAATTTCTATCGAAACCAGTGGCTTACAAACCCACGACAAGTAGCTTAAAAACCTAGGACAAGTGGCTTACAAACCCACGAAAATCAAAATCATTTACACTACTTTGTACAAGTTCTCGAGTCCTGTGGAGGAGCTCTGTAGGAAGGTTCTTGCAATTTCAGTTTGAATAGATTTTTCAAAATGTTTTTAAATCTGTTTTCAAAATGTTTTAGCTTTCAAAATCATGTTTTCAAAAATATTTTCAAACTTTGTTTTAGCCTTGAAAATTCCTCCATTCCGATTTTAAAAAACTTCTATTTTTAAAACATCAAAACTTATTCTGATTTTAAATATTACTTATATAATTGACGGTCCATATCAATTGTGTATATATATATATATTTAAAATAATGTTTTATATTCATTCTCTATCTCAAAATATTGTTTAAACATTCAGAGAAGTTTCAACTTGTTTTAAATTCAAATGCTTTTACAAAACAACATCTCTATAATTTTGAACTGAGGGATGTCGACATATGGGGATACCCCATGTCGACATGGTGATGGTTGGATTCAAAATTCAAATTTCAAAAGAAGTGTCCATTCGTTCAAAAACCTTTAGGCAATGGTTATGACTGTTATGCATCTATATAAAGGCTTCCAAAACGAATTTTTTAACAACTAATTTTATTTTTTTCTTCACTCTTTCTTCTCCACCATTCCATATCCATAAAACTTCATATTTTCAGGATCGTGCCATCATTCTGCCAAATTCACAATAGAAAATCATTTAGATACTCTCTATTTGATTCTCCATCATTCTACTAAAGATCAAAGTGCTATTCAGAGTTATAGGATCAATTTGTATTCAAAAAGTCCATAGAGTCTATCCACTCAAAAGGATTGGTATTAGAAAGTATTAGGGTGATCTTGTGTCCCGTAAATCGTGAGAGTTTACCCCAGACTCGGAGATAGGAGGGTTCCTCAAGGCCATAGAAATTGAGGGTTGTAATTTGGATATTGGCTTATAAAAATCTGTACAAGGATATTGCCTTGGTGCAGGACTGGATGTAGGAGGATACCGAACCAGTATAAAATCCAGTGTGTTCTTTCCTTTTACTTGCTTTACTTTACTATTTGCATTTGTTATATGTTCTGTGATCATTCTGTGTTAGAATTCTGTTTAGATTTGTGTTGAAAGTTTTAATTTAGTCATATAGTTCATATATCTTTACAACACTATTCACCCCCCCTCTCGTGTTATTTCTGCCTTAAGATTCTTAATCCGCATCCCCAACAATAATTCCATTCTAGGAGATGTTTTATCACCCGATAGTTTTCAAAATAATTTGAATTCGTCTCCTCTTTAATTTAAATACCCGAATCCATTTCAATTAATTTCAAAACTACATTTAATAAAGTTAGTCAAATAAAACACATATTGATGTTATTATAGTCATAATTCAAAAGCTAATTTATAAGAGAAAGAAGAACTAAAAATGTGTACATACATTTCAGGAAAATAACTTGGAGCTTATTGCTCTAGGTTTGCCTTGACCAATCAGGTCAATCTTCAAGTGGTAAGCTATGGACTTTTGCCAACCAAGGTCACCAATCTCCAACGATCTCGGGCCAACTTTGTCGTTACTTCACCTTATCAATGCAACCCTTACCGCAACACTTCCTCTTCAACCCGAACATCAAACACTTGAATCAAACGGAACAAATTTTAACCTAGATTTGCATATAGTATTTAATCACCTTCTATATGTTCATATCTCATGTATTGATCAGGCTAAATATGCATTCCAGATGTCATAATAAATATATTCCATCCATTGCTACATCTAAAAAAATCACATATGAAATAATAATAATAGCTTCCAAGTTGTATCAATAGAAATCAAGATTAAAGATAAATAACACACTCACTGTAAATCAAAGAATGAGTTACACTCATTTCCCAAAGCTTTGACTCCTGTGATTTGTTGAAGAATTGTGTAACGACCCGTATTTTTCATATTAAAGGAATGTAAAATATTATTTTTAAATTTGCATTAGGTCGTATAAGTCTATAATTTAGAAAATGTAGAGTAATGACATTTTTACACTTAACAATTTTCTTGGATAATTTTAGCCTGTAATTGCCATAACTTTTAATGACCCAAATTACTATCCGAAACCACTTCCATTGGAAAGATACGATGGTTTTCCTTTTTATACAGTGGTCATAATAGTGGTTTGGACTTTTTAGCTAGAAGATATGGCTAGTTGAAGTTAGGCAATTTTTGGGCAGCTTATTGGGTAACCAGTGAAGTTTGGGATAGGCTCACTAACTCATTTCGAGTTTAAGAGTTTTTTGGATGAAATGGCCATTTCCAAATCATTTTCCCATCTTCCTAAATAGATATAAATTTCCCTTAACCTTCTTTTTAGCCCTAACTTTCTCTAATCTCTTTCAAATTAAGTCGATTTCATAGATCTTGGGTAGATTAGCAAAGTCATTAGCCAAAGACTTCTAAATCTACATTTTTAAAGAAGAAAATTTGTGGCTTTATTGTCTATTCTCGGATTTTGCCTCATTTTACATGCAAATCTTTAATTTTTTGATATTTGGTGAGTGATTTATCATCGCACAACATATTATATATGTATCTATAGGCTTTTACATATTTTGGACCTATTTTAATCTCAAAATTATGTTTTTATGCTATTTTGAAATCCAATTTAAAGTAAAAACTAAGTGATTTAATTTTGTAGCTTTGATGTGTGATTGCCAATGTAGATGTTAGGCTATGTATAGATTCATTATAAGATGACTTGTCATGATTAGATGTATGTTTGGATAGTGATTGAGTGTTGTTAATGCTTATATAGATATTGTTTGTATGCTTGAACGGTTGCAAATGCTTATTAGGGAAAAATAGGGGTAAAGAACGATTCTGTGGTCTAGGATATCTATGTAGAAGGAGTAGCGACGTGCTCTTAGATTTTATAACAAAGAACGAAAGATCTGTAACCGTGGAATCAGATTTTGACAGATGGGCTCTAGATTGTTTAGGGTCACATCTATGCATAAGGAATGTACATGGGTCGAAGCAGTGAGTGTAGTGATGGATTCGATGCTAAATCAAGGCATCAACTACAAAAATTTGGTTCGAGGCCCGTGTTCGGCTTGGTGGCACAAAGTGATTTTCTTTGGGTCAGGAAGGAAGCTACTTCGGCTTAGACTTGGTTCGGTGATGGAGGACCAAATAATTAATGTTGTTCGATGGTGCTTCGGTTTGGGAAAGGAGATTGGGGGCGGTGCTTCGGTTTAAGTAAGTAGTGTCGAACAATAGAATGGGTTGGGGGTTTGAATGCTGAACAAAATTTTAAGGTCTGAGACTTAGCTTTTGTTTAGGGGTATCTTGACTATGGATTGGCTATGAGTTAAGCCGAACAAATTTTGGAGTTCTAGGGGGGATTCGAGCTTGGAGAGGGAGTGCTTTAGGCATGGCTTGGGGATGCTTCGAGTTTTTGGTGGCTTGCTTCGGGGTTCGTATGACTCAACATGAAGCGATGGTGGACAACGCTGCAATAACTCGAGATGGTTTAGGGGTTTAATTGGCAAACGATGAAGTATGGTGATGTTAACGACTCGAGGCGGTGAGAGACTATAGCATTTGACGATGGTTATGTATCATTCCGAAATTTTGTCGGTTCAACTTTGAATATTTTATTGATTTTAAATATTGAAATAATTAGTTTTTGGAGTTTAATAACTTGGTGTTATTTGAATATTTGAATCATGAACTAAATATTGATTAAATGGATTTCATAGCCTTATTTATTTCGTTTTAATTAATAAATAATAATGTAAACTCATTTTGTAAATTTATTTGTAATAATAAATGGTGAAAATAAATAAAAGAAAAATCAATTGTTAATAAAATGATTTGATTTTTAATGATATATTTTTAATTTAATTTACAGTATATTTTCGTAATTTTTTAATGTGGAAAATATTCAAATTATCATTCAATGTATTTTAGAGCAAATGATGGAAAATTTTAAATTTCACAAAATATAACAACATGTGTCTTTTATCGTTGTTTTGGGATCGTATTGTTTTTTGGTGCAAGTTCGTATTTTTATTTCTGTCATTCACGGTTCACACGTGAATGGAATATTGTACGGCGGAATACCACAGATATTTCTTTCCAAAACCTTTTTATAAATCAAATCACATTCGAACTTTTAAACTTGAATTAGTGATGACATGATTTTGATTTAATAGGTTGCTTGGAAAAATTGTTTAACTTGAATTTGATGTGGGTGATGGGTTTGTTTATAAGGATGGTCATAACTCAAACATTTCATATTATTTTCACTTTCACAAATCTCTCCCTCTTCATTTTCTTTTACTTTCACTTCCCAGTAAAGAAAATAAAATAAAGCCATCTTCGAAAACCAAAAAAAAATTATACTCAACTATAAATTATAAAGTTTGACCCTTTAGTTTTTTTTGAAGAAAATATTCGATTTAGTGTGAAGATTTTGGGAGGGAATTGCAATATTGGGAAAGGTGTTTAGAAAACCACTCATTTTGAGCGTGGGCATCCAATACCATGTGTAAATAAAACTAAAGAGTGAGTGGGAGTCAAGCCATGTGAGTCGCATCCATTAGGATGTATTCACATTTAGCTAGAAAGTTATTTGTAGCATGTACGCGTTGATATGGGTATATTCAAAAGCATATTGATTTAACGGGGTCCAACTTGGATGTTTCCTAGAGTGTGGCATGTTTGGCATGGGTTCTCAAGTGTATTTTATCTAGAAGTATACTTTCGTTTTAGTGGGCACACCCTTCTAGTTATGTTGCATAAATTCATTTCCCTTATTTTGATTCAGACCTCGGAATTAATCTTTTCTTCTTTGCGTTTAGTCAATCCACGACAATTTGATGCTCATTTAAGCATTGACATACTTTGTCAGAAATGACTAGAACTAAAGAGCGAGTGGACGTCAAATTATGTAGGTTACTCCCAATAGGGTATCTTTACATCTACTCTAGATTGGATATGGTTTTACGCACGGGGATATGAAATGCTCGAATCCTCGGTAAGGCTAGTGAGGTCCAGCTTTTACATTTATGAGAGAGTCATAGAGAAAATGACTCTCTCAAGTATATTTCTAAAGGTGTACTTTCTATATGGGGGTGCCCCCTTCTAGTCATTTTTGGAAAATTTCCTTTCCTTATTTGGTTCGAACCTTTGAATCATTTTCTTAATTGCATCGAGAAGTGTCTGGAGCTCTTCTCAATGTTTAATTATTTGTTCCATTCTTTAAATTTGGATTTGATCTTGTTTGCATTCACCTTTTCTTGTTTGGATTGCTGTTATGAATTATTTTCCATTTCTTCATGTATGGAAGTCGTATTGTGATATAAAAACCCATTCCATATTTAGCGGCACGACCTCATAGAATCATTAAGTATTTACCCTATTACATGAGTTTTCTCACCTTAGTTTTCCATACTAATATGAGTGTTATTTTATTATAATGCTCCGGTCAAACTGAGTATTTTTTGAGGTTGTCGTTGGTGGGACATGGAGATCATGGAGTACAGTTGGATGTTCATCTGCTGTAATATTTTATTTTCTGCTGTACTATAATATATACCTGTCAACAATTGTAAGGTCAAGAATATATAACTGTCCAGCTGATAAGCTTTGCTTTTAACTCTGATGCATCTTCGAATGACTGTTTATACTCTGATGTAAATATTATAGATTTCTGTCAGGAAGAAATTGTGTGGACGCAATTTTCTAAAGTGAGGGAGTCTATGACAACCCAAGATTTTGAGAAGTTGAATTTATTTTATTTTTGATGCGTAATCAATTGATAATTGACTTAAGTAATAAGAAATACGGTGAAATAACCCCTAAAAAAGTATGTTTTATTATGTTAGAAAGAAGTAAGCGGGTGGTAAAATAAGTCAATGAAGTATAATAAATTTTGAAAGTAGTTTAAGTGAAGAAAACATTATTAGTAAAGTGATTAAGAAGTAAACAAGAAATAAATGGAAACAAAATTTGTAACAAAAATACTTGGCCCGAGCCCATTTATGCATACTCTTTAATTATCAAGAATATTCTAGCAGTTTGCTTCATCACTTATCATCTACCAACCCTTCTTCTACTCTATTTTCGTATTCAGAATGAAACCATATAATAGCCTCTCTTCCAAAATCATTAAAATCAAATAAATATCAAAAAATAAAGAAAATTTAAATAAAGCCTCTCAGCATTATATACACCACTACAAGTTTTCAAAGTTCAATTTTGATAAAGTTTGGATGGGGAAAGAATTCATAGATTGAGATATATTTTCTAGTTTATAAACAGTGGAAATGATGCTTTTCAAAGAGTGATTTTGGATTTCAAACCAAAATATTTTGGCTTCAAATTTTTATGGTGAGTTCCATAGACTCATACATTTGTTTATTATGAATATCTTTTGTTTATATGGTTGCGAAAATAACCGCTGACGATATTTGTTGATATGGTTGTTTTTTGATGAATTTTGTGAATTAAAACCCTCTTCACTATAAAATTCATATTTAGTTCATGCGAACTGTAAAAATTCTCAAATTTTGATATGTTATTTCGGACATATCTAGCACCAATATTCCAAGTTTCATGAATTTTCATTTAGTTTTGATGCATTATTGTGATTTCTGCAAGATTTTCCTCCGAATTTGGGCAGAAAATGCTCGTTGGTTTTTAATTCACATTAAATTGCCGAAAAATCTACAAACTCTGAAATTTGGTTATGTTGTTTCCAACTTAATTTCTAACTATTGATAAAAATTTCATTAAAAAATACTATGATTTAGCCCTAAATAGTTGATTTATAGAGGAAGAAATTATGTTTTGTTGCTGCAAATTATTTACAAAAGTTCAATGACATTAATTAGTTTCCATGTTGAACGATCCTTCTCTCTACCCATGATAAGGTCTTTTTCATCTCTAAAATGGGTTTTGATTTATTTTAATACTCTTATGTTAAAATTTGAAAGATGGATGATTTTGGGAAATATATAAATGGAATAATTTTGAAGATTTTGTGAATTAAAATTGTTTAGTAAATGACGAGTTTTGAAATTTAATAACAAACAAAGTTTGAATATTTACATCTAATTATCATTGATTATAAAATTGCAATTATCTATGAAATCACGGCTAGAAATAGCCCAACTCGGGGTTTTTTTATCGACAATCCTCAGGTCAGACCAAGGATTTATTGCTGGTTTAGCTGATATAGTTTTAGGTACGAGGTGATGGATGGGCAGATTCAACAGTTTTATGTATTTTTTTATATTAGAAATTGATATAGTTATGTTGGCTTGAAATGTATAAAATAATTTCAAATATCGCATGAAATATTAAAATGTATAATATACATTATTTGCTTTCATTAGAGCATGATGTAATCTATTTATATGCGATGATGTTATTTTTGCGTCGTTCTATCTTAGAAATGCCCATAACGCCTCATTCTCCATGTTACTTGATAGAGTTACATAGTAATACTCTTGGGTAATGTGGGTATAGAGGCGGTGTGTTACAGGAGGAGATTGACTTTATCACCCGACCAAAGGTTGATTCATGGTGGCATTTGAGGAGGTGTCGAGAAAAATGAGCACGGTTGCATTTCTCTTGACATGAGTTCTAGGCAGGAATTCTGATTTTGAGAAGAGAGGTGCTTAGGCGATGTTCGGTTTTATTTGGATAAATATAGATTGATTTAGTGATTAGTGTTTAATTAATTAAATTAATCATATAAAATTAATAGTTTTCTTGTACAAGGTCCAATTAAGAAGCGATCAGTTGCTTTGTACTCGTGGGAATGTTAGTTTTGTGTTGAAGACGATTTTGTTAGATTTGGAGCTAGTTGAATTTTGGGCAAAAACGAACGTTATTCAGTTTTAGAGCAAACTGAAACACTTTAGCATCAACTGGATTAAAATCTTTAAAAAAACTATATGATATTTGTATTATTGAATGCTTGGATGATAATTGATAGTTTTAACGAAGTATAGATTAAAGAGAAAATTATATTTCTTAATTTAATTATGTTATACGTATTTAAATTAGTTATATTTCGTTTAGGATATCTATTTAGCAGAATTAAACCCCGTTTTGCTATAATTAAATTGAATAGATTACTTGGACATCTATCGTGCAGAATAAATCACCATTCGATGCTTGCAAAGTAAAAAAGATTAATATTGTTTAACCGTTTGTTTGGATATGAATTCCCACTTGATAGTGGATGACATAAATAACCATTTTGTTGTAGGGGATAGAAAGGAGAAGCCGAAATGTTTTTGTAGCGAATAAGCCGCTATGGAAAACTTCAAAAGATATATATACATATATGTGTTTTATAGGGATTTTGATAGAGTGACCCAAAAGGGGTTTCTCGCCATTATTTATTTACATTATATGTATCTCAACTATATTCTTTTATTCCTCATAATAATGTTGGTAGAAATATTAATGACATACTATTTGATTTATGTTAGTGTCGTAATAGTGATATTTGCTATATCGTTACTTACAAATTATCATCTCTTTAAACCCTTGTGTGGGTCGAACTTATGCTTTTACTTTTACTAAATGCACGTTTGGTCACGTTTTTGCACTTTGAAAATTGTTGAAACTATATTTTCAAATATCTTGATAATTTTGAAAATAAAGGTTAAGTTTTAGTTAAAAAATTATGTTGTTTTAACATTTATAAAAGAATATAATTTTTTAATTTATCCTTTGGGACAATTGATGTTGTATAAAATGTGCTAAAAGATTATAACTTGATTTATGGGTTTTTGGGATAACTAACGTAGTTTTAAAATTTATAAAAGACTTAGACCAATCATCTTTGAGGATAATTAACATTACTTTTAAATTTAATATAAAAAAGTATTTAAATTTATTTATTACTTTCTAGAATAATAAATGTTGTTTTAAAAGTTATAAATGATAGTTTATAAATGAGAAAATCCCTTGAAAATGAATGTTTAAAAATAATACTAAGTGTAAAGTATTTTTGGGGTTTTTGAGTAAATAGAGTTTTAACGACAATTCTTTTTAACCTATTTTTTCATTAATACACATAGAAAAATAATTTGCCCCTTTGAACTAATATCTTTAAAGTGTGTTTTTAAGTGTTTTACAAATATTTATGATGTGAGAATCAAGCATAAGTAAGAGTTGAATGTTTTGAATCTTGATTCATTTATTGGTAGCAACTGTATGTGATCCGATTCCCATATACAATCATTCGTTTACTTTCAACAGTTGATTTCTTAACTATCAATTTTGATATCATTCCATATGCTTCATCAATCTATGATGATTTGCCACTCATTTTGAGTGTTAGTATCCAACATCATTGATAATTAAAATGAATGAGCGAGCGGGAGCCAAGCCATGTGGGTCGCACCCATTAGGATATATTCACCTTTATCTAGAAATATTTTGATAGCATGCATGCATTGACAAAAATATATTTTGATGCCTGTGGATTTAATGGGGTCCATCATGGACATTCTAGAGAGTGTTGTGTGTTTGGCATAGGCTCTCAAGTGTATTTTATGTAAAGTTGTACTTTTGGCGTAGTGGGGTGCACCGTCCTAGTTATGTTGGATAAATTCATTTTCCTTATTTTAACTCGAACCTTGGAATTAATATTTCCTACTTTGCATTTCGTCAATCCAAGATGATTTTTTTTCATTTGAGCATTGATATCCTTTGTCGAAAATGTCTAAAACTAAAGAGTGGGTCAACATCGAGCTATGTGGAGTTACTCCCATTAGGATACCTTCACATCTACTCTATATTGGGTTCGGTTGTATGATCGGATACTCGTTAGGGTTGGTGGGGTTCGACTTGTACATTTTCGAGAGAGTCACAGAGAAAATGACCCTCTTAAGTATATTTCTAAAGGTATACTTTCGGTAAGGAGGCACACCCTCCTAGTCATTGTTGGAAAAAAATTCCTTTCCTTATTTGGTTCAAATCTTTGAATCATTTTCTTAATTGGAGTGGGAAGTGTCTAGGGCCTTTCTCAATGTTTAATTATTTATATCCGTTCTTTAAATTTGGATTTTAGTCTCGTATGTGTTTAACTTTTCTTTTTTTGATTACTATTCTGATTTTTTTTCCATTTCTTCATGTATGGAAGTCGTTCTTGTGAGGCTAAAACCCATTCCACATTTAGTGGCATGTTCTTATAGAATTATTAAATGTTTGCCCTATTACTTGAGTTTTTCTCATGCTGGTTTTTCAAACTGATCCGGGTGTTATTTTATTATAATGCTTGGGTTAGACCGAGTATTTTTCCAGGCTATCGTTGCTGGGACATGGATCTCATGGAGTAGAGCTAGATATTCATCTGCCTTAAAATCTATTTCCGCTATACTATTAGATATACCTACCAACAATTGTAAGGTTAGGAATTTATAACTATCCAGCTGCTAAGGTTTATTTTTAACTCTAATGTACCTTGGAATGACATTTATGCTGTCTTTTTTATATTATATGTTGTCATTTCCCCGGTGTGATTTTGTTTTCTCCTGTTCTTTTCTGTGTTATTCTTTTTAATTTACACTAATAATATGTTTTTTCGGTGATTGGATGTCGATGTTTGAATATTATAGAGGTATTTGGTGTCGACTTTCATGGTCGAAAAGGCAGGTCCTTACAGACTGAGATGGCAAGTTTTACATGATAGCTTATGGAGTAGAACAAGAGGTGGTTCTATTACTGGTGCGTCTGGATAACGCTAAGGTTGTGATGCTCATTTTAGGGGTAGGGTAGTCTATGTGTACCCAGGGTAGTGTGTGTGTACCAATATTTTGGATGTCTCTGTGTGTCCAGATCATAGCCATATATGCAGACATGAGTCGATTTCTATGACATTAAGTAGTCAATGATGATCTGTGTGGGTCATAGGAGTTGTCCAATATCCAACGGTACTTGAGTGAGCAATGCAAGGTTGTGTCACGTTTGATGTGTGTTTGATATGATATGTTATACCTCTATACCTTATATTATGCTTAATGTTGCACTCCTATATGTATAATAGTTTACATATACTTTGTGTTAGGTGCAAACTTGTTGGATGTTGGGACAGACCAAGTATAGTTCTATATACCATATGTCCTTATTACTATATGGTTTTTTTATTATAGTATTTTAAGGTGCTGTATCGCTCACACTCGACTATTATTTGACCTGGGGTTTTATGCTTTGATTTTTATTATATCAGGTACTCTTCAATGAGTAGAGTAGGGAACACGTCTGAATAGCGCATGGAGCTATATGGAGTACGAGAAAGGGGCTATGCTTTCATATATCTAGATATTTGAGCTTACTCACTTATATTTGGTTGCGTAGTACTGTGGAGCTATGTCAATATTGTCAATACCCAAGATATTGATATTGATGACAATAACCACATAAATATTGCTATTAATTTTTTCTCAAGTTATATAGTATATTGTGCAGTATATTGAGAACATTTAATAGGTTTATACAAGTGATCATTGAATAAAAGCTTTAAAAACTAATCGGTATAATCAAGAGTTAATCAAGATATATTTGAAGTTTCATGAATTTTGGAGAATCAAAGAATAAAAGCATGAAGGCTCAAGACGTTTGTGTTAGTATTTTATCGAGTCTTAGATTAAATGCTAAGGACTTGAGTAGTATCATTTCTTTATTATCTTCTTTTCAAAATTTATTTTCTACTAAAAGCGGTTCTAAACATATAATGTAAATTTGTATATATCGACATATGAAATGTTTGTACATCGATAAATTGACCATTAAAGTGTTTTATATACAAAAGAAGCAACTTTTGACCCCATCGTTTCGCGAATGGATACCACTCTTCAATAACTTTTTAAAGGTCCTCTAATTTCAAATTTTAACTAATTTCTTTGTCTCTCTCCATTCCCTTTTGCTCTTTAAGATTTCAACGAAGTGCTATTGATTTCTACATCAAATATGTTTCCCTACATTCGTACAAAAGATCAAAGAAGATTCTCTTATGTTTTTCACCATTACCTCGCTAATCTTCACTCAATTCTACTCAAAATAAAGGTATTCAACTACTAATGGTCTACAGGAAATTGTATTAGATTCGATTACTTGTAGCCCACTACTACTTGTAAAAAGGTGATCTTAACCACCCGAGTGAAAGTTAAGACGAGATTGTAAAGGGAGTTGTCCTACCACCTAAATTGAATTCATCATAAGTATTCTAGTTACCTATGTCAAATTCTAAAGGATGTGCTGGTTACTTAAGTTGATTTGCAATAGGTGTCCTCTCTACCTGAGTTAAAGTCAAGAGGTGTAATGGATGTTCTTTCCACCTAATTCAAAGTCAAGATGAGATTAGTGAAATTCTATATGTGGTACAGGACTGGACATAGGATCGAGAGTATGAACGAGTATAAAATTCTTGTTGTCTACTTTACCTTTACTTTTACTGGATTTACTTACTATTATCTGATTTTTCTATGATTACATTATTACCTATTTGAATTTTCTATGATAAAGTTTGAATTTGCAAGTACATTGTTAAAAAGTTTAAATACACTATTCACCCACCACTTAAGTGTGAAATAGCCTTAAGATCCATTCTATTGTATGGATTAGGTTATCACACCTTTCATATCCTGAACCACAAGTGCTTATACTATTTGAGAGAAACTTGTTATAGTTTATTTAGGGAATTGGAATGTGTAAACTTTATTATTTGTGTTTTGTACAATCTGCAAATTTCTTGCACCTTGATTTTCTTATTTATGGTTTATTTGATTATATTACTGTCTCACTTGTTTTATATTTATTCGATTATTATATTTTGTTTATGTATTATGAGATGTTCTATAGGTTCCACGATTTGGATTTTGTTACTTTTTACACCCTTGACCATCGTCCTACTTCGGCTAAGTACCTCCGCAGCGCACTTTACATGATATGTTGGGTACTAGAGGTGTAGGGTGGTCGTCACATTTGGTATCAGAGCTTGTATAGTTTCCTAAGTTGTTACTTGGATCCATCAAAGATAAGGAGTTATCATCTTAGGATTGGTCAGATGATTTATGAGAGAGCGCTCCTGTTATATTTTGGTTTCCAAAATGATGTAATAGTATATATAGTAAATCACAGTACATTCGTGGATCACTTATTCCTTTTGAGAGACTTATCATTCTTATGACAGCTGATATGAATGAGCCAATATATGGGAATGCTATAAGGACTTCTATTTCCGGCATAGAGCAGAGAGTGAGCAATAGGGTTGTTGTGAACCCCGATATGTAGGCTATGTTCAACAATATGATAAGGAACATGCTGCTAAATACCAAAGAAGTTGCTCCAGCTACTATGGATGTTGGTTCTATGAGTCAAGTGTCAAGGATTGACTTTTCTAAGTTAAACAAAGGCTATACTAGTCTTGGTGGCAAATTGTTTTGGAATGGAATCAGCCATTGAAGTGCAAGATTGGGTGGACAACTGTAAGCATCTTTAAGGACTTAGAGTTGGAAGATGCGATGACGACGAAGTTGGCCTTAACGAAACTTTAGGGCATGGCCATGAATTGGTGGAATGATGTAAAGATAGCTACTTCTAAGGATCGGTTCACTTAGGATAGTTTATGATAAGATTTGAGAAGAAGTTCATATTGGCAGCTTAAAAGTCGGTTTTGTTCAAAAAATTTGCAGATTTCAAGCTGGGAGACATATCGGTCTTGAAGTACATGGTTGAGTTTGATATGCTTTTAAAGTATAGGACCTCCTTTATTTACACGACATTAAAGAATAATGAGACGTTCCTTATTAGGCTGAACGATTATCTTGGCGAGTGGATGATCGATTGCATAGATGAGACCTTCGAGAAGGTAGTGGATAGGGCTTTGAGAATGAGAGTCTCTATCCAAAGTCGAAAGAGGTTATTGTTATAAAGGAAGAGTCCAAACTACAAGGTACTGGCGGTGGGTAAGGATAACGGAATTACAAAGGAAAGTAGTAATTTCGAAGGATGGTCAGAAGAAGGGCAAATAAGAGCATACTTGTATGTAAGTGTGGAGAGAAGGGCTATCTTCATAAAGGTTATAGAAACCCTAAGAAGCGATTCTATAGCAACAAAAAGCCTGGGCACATCAAGAAGGATTGTCCAAAGCCACCAAGGATTAAGCTGGTTATGTCTAGTATGCTTTGAAAGCTATTTCAGCTTCGTAGAGTGCTCCATCGACGAAGGAGAAGGAGAAGAGCATTGTATACATGGTATGCTTTCTATTTCTGATATAGCTATATATGTTTTATTCAATACTAGGGCTTCACAATCTTTCATATCTAATGATTTAGTAGATAAATTGGGATTCAAACCCTAGATAGTTGACCGACCTTTGATAATGACAAACCCTATTAAAGGATTGACTAGCCTTTGCATGGTTTGTCGAGAGTTAGCCTTATTGAGTCATGTATGTTTGTTTTTTTGTAGTTTCTTTTTGTTGGGTTTTGTTGGGTTTGGTATTAGTTTGAGGATGGACTGGCTATAGAAATATGAAGTAATGGTGAATTGTGAGATGTCATTGGCAACGATAAAGATAGACGATGGGTGGATTTTGGAGTCAGTATGCCTACGTGACAACAAGGTGACAATTAGCTTTCTGTATTTGCTCAAGATCTCATATGATGAGTTGTCATCTTTCCTTCAACTAGGGAGTATCTGGATAGATTTGACTGGATTACCACCACATATAGAGATTAAGTTTGTATAGATATTATGAAGGATGCCAGACCAGTGGTTATGCCATTGAGGCGTATGGCACCCACAGAGCACAAGGAACTAGAGGTGCATGTGAAAGACCTATTAAGACAAGGTTTCATTCAAAGGAGTGTATCTCGGTGCATGCACCTATAGTGTTCTCTACTAAGGCAGATGGCTCTTTGAGGTTTTGTGTTGATTGCTAGAGCTGAAAAAGTGACGAAGAATAATAAGTATCCATTCTTATGTATTAGTGACTTCCTCGATCAACTTCATGGTACTAGGGTGTTCTCCCGGTTGGAGCGAGCAATGGGGTTTCATCACCTGAGAGTAGCAAGGGATAGTGTGCCAATTGCAGCATTTCGTATGATGTTTGGAGTTTATGCATGGTCGGTCATGCTATTATTAGGGCTTACCAATGAACCGACATACTTTTTGGATTTCATGAACCTTGTTTTTAAGGATTGGCTGAATAAGTTTGTGCTTCTATTCATGTTATGTATTCGAAGATGGAGGAAGAATACAAGGAGCGCTTGAGGATTGTGCTTGAGGGTTATGGAAGTATCGATTGAAGAAGATGTTTTCTAAATGTCACTTTTGGAGGAGAGAAGTGAAATTTTAGGGTCATGCTGTTTTTGAGCAGGGAATCAATGTTGATCATGCGAAGGTGGCAGTAGTTTAGAATTATGATTGACCCAAGAATACTACAGACATGGGGAATTTCCTTAGACTAGCAGAATATTATAATTTTTTTATTAAGGACTTCTCTAAGGTTGCAACATTATTAACCCATTTGACGAAGAAGTATCAGCCTTTTTTTGGATCGTAAGGTACAAGCATGCGTTCATGAGTCTGAAGGCAAGGTTAATGAGTGCACCATTGTTAGTAATTCCGAGTGGGAATGAAAAGTCGATGGTGTACATAGACGCATGTGGTACTGGAGTAGGTACGGTGTTGATGCAGAGGGAAAAAGTTATCTCATATGCTAGTCGATAGTTAAATTCCTACAAGAGCAGGTATCCGACTCATGATTTAGAGTTGGTAGAAATAGTGTCCGCTTTAATGATTTGGAGGCACTACTTACTTGGAAAGAGGTTCAAGCTGTTCACAGACAAATAAGTCATTAAAATACCTCTTCTCCTATTAGGACCTTAACCTTAACCCTTTTCAATAGTGATGGTTAATGTTCCTAGCCTCTGATGACTTTGACATTTCCTATATGCCTAGTAGGGGAAATGCAATCATTAATGCTTTGAGTAGAGGACAAGCCTGTTTGGAGATGATGTTCCTAGAGTGGATATGCTTAAGTTTATTTCTTATTCTAACTTAAGACCTCGATGTGAGCTAGAGCCGGAAGTGTTGGCTAGTTTGACTATTAAACCTACTTTGATTGAGTGAATCAGTATTAGTTAGAGGCAAGATGCTAGAAAAGCGGAGATCTGATTAAGATAAAAGGAGTAGAGTCTTATGAGATGAGGCAATACGGGCTTGACTACGATGTTTGGCTTCATAAAGATAGGAGATTATTTATGCCTAATTTCGATGGCTAGAGTGCTGATGTGCTAAGAGTGTGCCATGATTTAAGATTGACAATACATCTCGAAGATGATAAAATGTACTGTGATATGAGGATGATTTTTTTATTGGGAATGGATGAAGAAGGATGTCAGGTCATTCATCTCGAAGTATGTGAATTTTCAGCGAGTTAAAGATATGCTGAAGAAGCTAGGTGGTTTGCTACAACCACCTAGGATTCTAAAGTGAAAGTGGGAGCAAGTCTCGATGGATTTCAATGATGGGCTATCAAGGAGAGAGGACGATACGGTAACATCTGCGTCATATTCGATAGATCAACAAACAGTGCTAGATTTATAATCATATAGTCTAGAAAAATGACAATCAAATTGACTAAATTATATATGAAGTGTATAGTGCGATTCCATGGTATTCCAAAGAGCATTGTAAGTAACCGAGATCCATCATCCCTAGTGGGTTTTGGAAAAGCATACAAGAGGCATTTGGGATGGAGATGCATCTTAGTATAGTTTACCACCCGCAAAGTGATGGGCAGACCGAGAGTTGAATCATATCTTGGAGGATCTCTTATGAGCTGGCATTCTCCACTTTAGAGGCTCATGGGACAGTAGCCCGTGATTGGTAGATTTTGCATACAACAATTATTATCAATCTAGTATCAGTATGACACCATTTGAGGCATTGCATGGTGGACCGTGTAACACTCTTTCGTGTTTGTAGGAAACATTCAAAATAATAATAATTGGGCCAGATATGATCAAACAAGCTTCCAAGAAGACTAAGATCATTTGGGAATGAATAAAGGCTACTCAAGATAGATAGAAGAGCTATGCCGATAAGAGATGTAGAGATTTGGAGTTCTTTATTTGTGATGTGATGTTTATGAAGATTCCACCACTAAAGAATGTAGTCCGTTTCGATAATAAAGGGAAGATGGCACCAAGATTTGTAGGTCCTATTCAAATACTAGAGAGTATTGGGACTCTAGCTTCTAGAGCCAACTTAATTTACAAAACGGGATGCATGCATAATATATTCCATATTTCTCATTTACGGAAGTTTTTTCAGAGCTCGAGGTTGACATTGACATTAAATCAGCTTGATGATACTGAGGTTGAACTAGAAGCTTCAAGACCTCGTAGGTTATTCATGTCATCGGATGTGATACAAAATAGCTTACGACAAAGATGGTGAAGTTGATGAAGGCTCAATGGGGGTGAATGCTAAAGTGACTGCACATAAGAGACCTAGGAGAGCATAAGGATAGCTTATCTAGAGCTTTTAACTTGGTGAGACATTCCATTTATCCCATTTACTACCAATCTCGATATCATATAGAGTAGTTTAGTGTCCTACGTGCTAAGATATGCATAGATATTAGTTTTTTCTTATGTGTATACATCTGACTTTGATGTGTTTTCTTATGGTCGTTAGACATGAGGGGTAACTATGGTTGACTTTTCCTTGGTTATATTAGAGATTTTGAGGGAAAAATTTCTAAAGGAGGCGAGGGTAATTACCTATATCTTACATATCAGAGGATTATAAATTTTATTGTTAAATTTATATTGGGTCATATGGTTTTATAACTTTAGGAAATGCCAAACAGTGAGATTTTTGTCCCTTAGAAATTTGGACGATTGTATCCCTAGAACTTGTTGTGGCCATAACTTTTGATAAGAGTGGAATTAGCATCCGAGACTACTTCTATTAGAAAGATATGGTGGTGGTTCCTCTTTCCTAGAGTAGTCATAATAGCGATTTTGACTTTATGGCTGGAAGATATGACCATTTGAAGTTAGACATTTTTTAAGACAGTTTAGTGGGTAATTAGTGAAGTTTGGAAAAGGCCCAATAACCAATGTAGGGCTTAAGGTTTATTTTAGCTGAAATAGCCATTCCCCAATCATTTTTCTATTTTCCAAATAGATCTAAACCGTTATATCTTCTTAGCCAAAATCTTCTCTAATCTCTTGCAAATCAAGTCAAATTCCTAGATCTATGGTATATTAGTAAAGGGATTAGCTATAGACTTCTAAATCTAAATTTTTAAGAACAAAATTTGGGGCTTTGCTGTATGCTCTTGGATTTTCCTCGTTTTGCTTGCAAATCTTTGACTTTGGGTTGTCCGTTATGTGATTTATCATCTCATAACATATTATATAAGTATCTATAAGGTTTGATTTTTATGATCCATTTTTAAATTCAATATCATGTTTTTATGCTGTTTTGAAACCCAACCTGAAGTAAACAAGAATTTAAATTGTCCTTAACTGATTTACTCTTGTTGCTTTGATATGCGATAGCCTATGTAGATGTTAGGCTATGCTATAGATTCATTAGAAGATAATTTTCTCTATTTTGATTTATGTTTATATGTTCAGATAATAATTGAATGTTGTTGATGTTTGTATGAACGTTGTTTGTATGCTTGAATGGTTGCCAATGTGCACCTAGGTGAAATAGAGGCGATGAATGATTCAATGGTCGAGGGTCCCCAAGTAGAAGGAGTACCGACATGCTATCCAATTTGATACACAATGGATAGGATATCGGCAAACGTGGAATCAAACTTCAGGGGATAGGGCTCTAGAGTGTTTAAGGTCGCATTGATGCATAAGGAATGCACATAAGTCAAAGTAGAAAGTGTAACTACGGAATGAATGCGAAATCGAGGCATCAGCTAAAGAAATTTGGTTTGGGGCTTTTGTTTGGCTTAGGGTTATAAGGTGATTGGATTTGGGTTAGGAAAGAGGCTGTTAAACGTTGTTTGGTGGTGGAGGACCAGATAACAACTGTTGTCTAGTTGTGCTTTAGTTCGGGAATGGATAAATATGGGTAGTGCTTTGGTCCAAGTGTGTAGTGTCAAACAAGAGAATAGGTTTCAGGTTTGGATGTCAAATTAAATTTGGAGGTTCGGGACTTTGCTTCGGTTCAGGGGTAGCTTTACTTCAGGCTGGCTATGGGTTGATCTGGATAAAGCTTGGAGTTTTAGTGGGCATCGAGCTTGAATAGGAAGTGGTTTGGGTATGGCTTAGGGGTGCTTTAGGGTTTTTGGTGGCGTGATTTGAGGTTTGTATGAGTCAACATAGAGCGATGTCGGACAACTCTGGAATGGCTTAAGATGATTTAAGGGTTTAAGTAGAAACTTATGAAGTGTAATGACTTCGATGACTCGAGGTGGCGACTGACTATAGCATCTAGTGATGGACTGGAGGGACAAGTTCTCCATGATATCTTTTGGAGTAGAACAAAAGGTGGTTCTTTTATCACCATGCGCGATAAGAGATCAATGGATAACTCTAAGGTTGCGATGCTCGTTTTCAGGATAGGGCAGTCTATGTGTACCTAAGGTAGTCTGTATGTGCCCATATTTTGGACGTATGTGTATGTCCAAATCCTAGCCATCTATATAGGCATGAGTTGAGCATCTATAGTGTTAAGTAGTCTCTAACCATCTGTGAGGGTCGTAAGAACTATCATATATCCAACGACACTTGAATGAGAGATGCAAGGTTATATGATTGTTGTTATGTTTGTTGTGTGTTTGATAGTCATGTTATACTCATATACACTATATTGTATATGGTGTTGCACTCCCATATATAATAGTAGTTTAGCATATACTATGCTAACTTGTTGGATGCAGGAAAAGGCCAAATATGGTTATACATACCCTCTATCCTTGGTATTATATATGGTTATTTACAGTATTTTGAGATGTTGTATTGCTCACTCTAGACTATTATCCAACCTGAGGTTTTTTACTTTGCTTCTTATTATCACAGGTACTTCTAAATAGGTATATTAGGAATATTAGGTACGGGTAGCACATGAAGCTGTATGGAGTATGAGCAAAGGGGCTTTCATATATCTATACTTTGGAGCTTACTATCGTTTATATTCTGTTGTGTAGTACTATGGAGTTATGTCGATACTTATATTATTTAAGACACATTTGTCAGAGTATATTTGGAGATTTGGGATGTACAAACTCTATTATTTCTATTTTGTGTGATCTGTAAACCATTTGCACTCTGATATTCTTATTTATGATTCATCTAATTATATTATTATCTCCCATATTTTACATCTATTTGTTTATTATATTTTTTCTGTGCGCTCTGAGATGTTACACAAGTTATATGATTTGGATTTTGTACTTTTCACACCCTTGAATATTTTTCTACATCGGCCGAGCACCTTCACAACGCACTTTACAAGAATTTTGAGTATTGAAGGTTTTGGGCTGTCATCACAAATTTCTAACTCTAGCTTACAGGAATGATTGCAGAAAGCTATGTGGAATTTGATTTTGGTTTATAAAGTTAAATAGAAAGAAGCATTAGGTATTTATAGGTTTCATACTTTGGTTAGCGGTTAAGGGCGGATGTAGGTTAAAAAGGGTAAGGTTGAAATGTAACGACTATGCTTAGGATATGGTTAAATAAGGATAAGCCTTTATTCTCTTTTCTTTTTATTGCTAAAATTAATCCCATAAACCACCATTAAATCTAACCACGTTTAAATCAACGTTCTATGCCCGTTTAAAAATCAATTTAAATCATTGTATCATAATTTCATTTCATTCTTACAATGGTTTTTCTTTTATCCAAAATATCACTTCTCGATTTCAACAAATTAAAATAATTGCTTTGTTCATCGAAACAATTCCAAAATTTCGTAAATGAACTTTATTTTGCCAAATAAATTCCAAAAAACTTTTAGATCATTAAAACACAATTCATATTTCACATTTGAATCTTAAATCAATGTTCTTCTTTTATTATAAATAAATTGAAAAAATTATTTTTGTTGAATTAAATTCAATAAAATCCCCAAAATTATTTTCAAGTATCATTTATTAATTGTTTCAACTTTTTATTAAGTTAAAATTGTTCTCCATAATTCAAAACCATTTGAAATTCAAATTTATTGAATTTGAATTTCAAAGATCCATTTATTCCTCAAAATTCAAACTAAAAAAATCCCAAAATTCATTTTATTATAATTACCCTAAAAAAGAGATGTTACAGAATTTATCTCAAGCAAGGGATCAAAACAATAACTCATCTTAGAAATCCCTTGATCATCTTGCTTGAAGGGACATACTTTAATATTACGAGTTTTATCATCTAAGCAATAATAATGAACAAAAATCCATATTACAGAGAGAACATTATCAAATAATAGAGGATTTGAACCCAGGTCGCGAGATAGGATATCAGAACTTTACTTTTCATTAAAATATCATCCCTTCTTGTGGTAATGGAGAAATTACAACCTTGAGCTTTTTCTGGCAAACCAGTTCAATAAGGGGGTATTTTGACCGCCATATTTAAATAACGATTCATGCTTAATAAACAAAGCTAGAATATCACAGACCTTTCATTTGATAATAAAACTCATAGTCTTGAACAGACTTTGCCTTTTTCACTTTACAGGAATTTTCTTCAATAGCAAAAATTTACTCTATAATAATAAAGAAGACCAAAAACACATTCAGTAAAGAAATTCACCATTACTTAATAGGGAATTTAAACCCATGTTTAGAAATACCATATTGAGACTTTATTTAATTCAATAATTTAAAGGACGGTACTCCAAGCTTTATTATTAGACAATAATTTGTGCTTAATAATGAAATCTAGAATTTCAAAGATTCACAACTTTGATGATAAGGTTTGTGGCCTCAAATAATAGGCAGTCCTTGCTCTTACCTACAAAGAAGCTCGAATCCTTAATTATTGAATCAAAAATGTTTAGTGCAAATGATCGGTAAATGTTCTTAATTAATTATAGAAAAAATCAAAATCAAAATATGTTAATAAATATCTACTTGATGTCTTTGGAAGAAACGTATGCAGTTTATAACTTAGAGATTCTATACATTTTATAGGTCCATTATTCTATAACCAGTTTATATTGAAGTCATTTTATTACGATATCTCTTTGTGCTATAATTTATTACGATGAGTTAACCTCATCCATCAATACATATTTGCTTTAAAATTTTATTTCATCTCCTTGCTTTATTTTATATTTATTTTGACTGTATTGAATTTTTAAATCTTCGAATTTTTGAATTTTAGAGACCAATTGCTATTCGATTTTTCAAACTTCATTTAGTAATTTCTTGTATATATGGATATATATAAGCATACGGTCTTCATCATTGTTCATATTTTCCCGAGATCCTTCCCACAATGTCAATTTCATAAAAATTTACCCTAACTTGGATTCTAACAAATAGATATGGCCCATTGTAGCTATTCGTTTACAACTTTTAATCGGCAGCCTCCTCCTCAAATTAGTTATATGGGCTGGGTATCTCAATTATTACAGTCAATTTGTGGTGGTTGATCAACGAAATTCATTATCATTTGGTCGAAATTTAATTTGAAAGTTCAAAAATTTGCTTTGTTAAGTTTTTTCTACGACGTCCCTACCTGCTAAATTTTCATGCTGGCTATTATTAATAGAGGGAAGGTTGGGCTTTAACCTGGTGGTGGCCATTTTTTTTAATGCTATGGTTGCGGCAAATTTAGCCTCTAACCATCTGTATATATGCTGATGAGATCCTTGCTCAATCAAGTTTTTTTATGGTGGACACAGACTATAGTAGGGGGTTGACATTGAGGCTTTTTTTGGCCATTAGCTTCTCTTTCTAGTGATAAATTTTCCAAGCCATATCTCCCTCTTAAGCGAGGACAATAGGCAATGCCAAAATGTTGATCACTGGCGATCCATTTTTTATTTTTTAGTTATCCTCTTGCTGAAGCCATCATCACTCCATAAGAGGAAAATTGTTGCTGTAGATTAATAACCTATCACCATCATTAAATCAAAGTTGAAGCTATCGCCATCGTTAGATTTGGATGCTGCAAAAATAGTGGCTATCATCGATCGATGAGCCATCGCAAAGAGCTATAAGAAATACCCATTGTAGAAACCTGTCATAGATTAATGAATGATTTTAGCTATCGCGGTTCGATGTGAACTATCAATGCTTTGAGAAATTTACAACATCGTAGGTTGGTATCACAAATTGATGCTAGGGACCAAGCATTAACATGAACTATCACATGTTGATTTTCTATCAAACACCAATTTTTTTTAAGCTAGCATCATTCCATAAGAGTAGTATTGCTTTTGTAGATCAATAACCTGTCATCATCATTAGACTGGAGTTGAAGTTATCACTATCGGTAGATTTGGATGCGGAAAATATTACAACTATCATCGGTCGATGAGCCATCGTAAAGAGCTGCCAGAAATACCTATTGCAAATATCTATCATGTATTAATAATTGATTTTAGCTATAGCAGTTTGACGTAAACTATTGAATTTTTGAGTATATACATCATCACAGGTTGCTATCACAAGTTGATGATATGTACCGAACATTAACATGAACTATTGCATGTTGATTTCTATTAAACACCAAAATTTGTTATTGTATATTTGCGGAGCTACTGCAAGTTGAAGATGAATGATGGAGGATCTATCATAGGTCAAGAATAAACAGTTTGAGTGTTATCGCAAGTTGATAAATGGAAAGGAGAGCTATCGCAGATTGAGAAAATGGCACAACAACTATAATCCGAATTTAAAATTAAAATGATCAAACAAAGAAAAATTCATATTTATTTCATAAATAATTGGATTTAAAAAATTCTTTGACCTGCATACTTAAAAATATTTTCCGTTTTCTACAATTTTTGGTGAAACCAACGGCATTTTGGTCATTTTTTGAAAATTCCATTCTCGGTGCACCAAAATGTTAAACCGGTTTTTGATCTAACATCCAAAAATATTTTAAAGAGATACATTAATTGATAAAAAATTTAAAATGCCTATAGTCAAAAAAAATATCCAAAATCCATGTAATCCTTATTTTATATGCAAATGGTATAAAATTCGACTACGTATGCAATAATCATCACTCAATTGTCAATATGTCAGAAACACTCCTTCTTAATTGTTCAAAATTTCAAAAAATATGGTATATATCTATTTTACTACTCCTATAGGTCTTTATGTCCAAAAGTTCAAATCATTTTGTTCTTTGTCGACAATTAAAATAGCACTCAAGCTCTTAAGTGAGCTTAAAAATGCCATGTTCAAAAAATGAGTTGTGCTAAGAGGGAAAAAGAAGAGAGGAGCCTCTTCTTATATGGCGGTAAGTCCCTATTTATGTAGCTAGAGAGTAAAATAGCTTGCTCATATTTGATGATTAGAGTTGGCATATATCGATGACTTAATAAGATGGACGTTTTTGATGGTGATGCATGTCATGATCTCCAGAATTGAGTAGTTCGTGCAGATTGTTGTCTTGGTTGTGGCATTAGCAAAGGTGGAAGGATTGCATAGGAAAGCCTTAAATCTCTAAACTTAGATTTCTTCTCATGGTAATGCACTAACTCTTCATGTAATTGATTCATCATCATCTATTTGTGCTGAATATTGTTCATATTTACGCCCTTTATACATTCTTAAACTGATTTGCTTAATAAAAAATCATTATTATACTTTGATAACTACGTCCCTTGCTAGCATCCTTATTATCTTTATTATTTTAACAGTTTTTCCAAATTTAATAGCATTTCTGTCTATATTATTGATTTCTCCTTGCATCATCGATAGATCTTTGTATTGAAGGTAGCAATTTTGTATCGTCGATGGCTCTTTTTTTTATTAACAGTAGCCTTTTCCTTCAACATGCGATAACTTCTTCTTTAACGTACGATGGCTTCTTGCTCAACATGTGATGTCTTTCATTCCTTAATCATGTGATAGCTTTCTTTCTTGAAAAGTTTAGGTATAGTGGTTGAGACTTGATGATTGGAGGTTCGTTTCGTTGAAGACATTCTTGAATATGAAGTTCACAAAGCCAACCATATTGATGAAGGTTCAATGCACTTAGATGTTGGTGAAGTTGACTAAAACGACCATGGCTCATGGTGATGGTAGTCAATACATCTTTTGTCTTTATCTCCAAAGGTGATGTTGGCTTTATCTTCCTCGACTCTCAATGTTTTCAAGGTCCAGAGCTACACGGAGTATACTTTACGGGCAGGGATGAATTCCCTTATATACTGAGTTTGGTCCCCTATGCTTCTTTTAACCATAACTGGTCCACTGCATATCAATAGAATTTCTATCTTGGTGGCAATAATGTTGTTTCCATCTACCCACTTAGGTTGGCAAGGAGTTTTTGTAGCTCGTTTGTTTGGTCTACCTGTTGCTTGATATATTGTACAAGTATACCTTCATGGATCAACCACTTTATCTCATCTTTTAGGCAACGACAAGCATGTATGCAATGGCTGTTAAGTTGGTGGAATTCACAATATTCCTCATTACCACAGGGACCTACCATTCTCTCGGAATAAATGAGAGGAGGCATGTGGTGTATAGGTCTGTCAACGGATGCTTTTGGATATGGATAGTGTCATTTCCACATTTGCATCTAAAATTATTTTTGGATATTGGATATTCACATCCGCGGATGTGGACAGATATCAGGTAGTTATCCTATGCTCTAATGGTAGATAAATTAAAAAATATAAATGAAAAAATTAGTTAATATTTTTTCAATCATTTTGATTATTAAAGTATATAAAGCCAATAAATATGATGATAATAATAGTTTTAAGCAGTTAATATGAATTAAAGCATATAATATAAATTATCGTCTTAATAAAATAATAAAAATTGGTCATTCATTGCAATAATATACACATAAAATAAATCATAATCTTAAATTGAAACTGGATGGATAATTTTTGGGTGCAGTTGTCTTCATATATACATCTGCTTTTAAGGATATTAGATATTTATCTACTTTATGGATAAGAATTAAGAGGGATTTTAGATTTGGGCGTCTATTAACAGTCTTGGTGGTATGGGGCGTGATCCTTAGTGGCATGATATATTGTTTCCATATCGTGATTTAATAAAGCATAATTCTTCTGCTTGGGGTCAAAATAGTGTCATCCCTGGTGCATTTTCTATTGTGCTCCTGACAACCATTTCTCCTCTAATCGCCCTGACCACACGTGTTGTGTCTCCATACTTATCCTCATCATCGTTGTCCAACAAGTCTGACTCCCCACACTCATAATGTCATTGGACCTTTGAAAGAAATTGGTTAATTACGAGGTAGGTTGTTTTTGTAACTCCTTTGACTTCTTGGAGCAGTACCATATGTCGCTCGAGTTTAGTCCTTATTAAATCGGCTAACATAGATGTGGAGAGACTTAGCCATTTATTGTTGTATGTTGCAAAGTTCACTAGCCATCATAGTCCATGTTCGAGAGGCAAAGAAGCGAATATTGAAGTTAATTGTAACACCTCAAAATTTTTAATAATAAATTAAAATATTAAGGAAAAACTGTAATTTTACATAATAGGGCATAATAGTAAATTCTAACAAACATTGGAAGTAGGCTTTAAGACCTATCCCACTACGTTCGGAATGATGTTTCCAATCAGAAAACATTTATAGCTTGTTGAATTTGATAAAACAGGTTAGAATTAGCAAAAAATGGATCCAGTGACATTTTTGTAGTTAATGATTTCAATATTAAGCCTTATAACCCTAATTTTCAACAATAATAAGTAGTTAGGGCTTGAGTTCATTAGTTTAAAAACCTAGCCACTGCCTCTCTAACTCTTCGTATTCTCTTCTTCATCCACAAACCCTAAAAGTTATTGTCTCAAAAAAATTCAAAACCTAATTCCAAGTAAAATGAAAGAATTCAAATAGAAAGCAAAGAAAAACAAAAACCAAAAACAACAGTAAGCCAGGAAAAGGAATCGAAGCACTAATTCAAATTGAGCTAAAAGGGAAATCTCTTCAAAAAGCATTTCCAAGTTAGTGGATTTATTATGATGTGTTATGATGTAAGCAAGCAATTAAATTCCCTTTATACATCCATTCAAACTAAAAAATGAGTTTGATTGAGTTGGTAGTTCTTAAATTTATTGAATTATATAGATTAACATATTGGAGTAACCCTATCTGATGGCTTTGGTTACACAAATCGATGAAATTTAGAAAAAAGAGGTAAATTTGTTTCATACTACCTCTAGCTCTATAGATTTAATTTTTATATGATTAGTTTTGATTGATTTTGATAAATAAAATGTAATTGACTACACCCTTTAGGATTTACCTAGAATTGATTCCGTTAACCTTGAAGTATACATATATTATTAATTGAAATATAAGTGGGCAATTGATTGAAACATTATATATAATCATTGGGATAAACTGGCTAAAGTTGGGAATAAACAAAAAAGAAATTATTCCTAAAACACTCGATATAAATGGACACATAAATTTATACATGAATCAGCAAAGAAAATGAACAAAACAAATAAGACGACAGACCTAAAAATACTTTAAACGTCGAAATTCTTGACCATACATATGAATTTTAGGATATACGCAACAAAAAGGAATTAGTTCAAAATTTACATGATTCAGACATTTAATCTTACATTTAGATGTCTAGAATTGAGTGTGACGTCTGAATGTCTGTAGTCAAATTTTTTATATGCAAGGGATCAAACGTCTAAATTAAAAGTCAGACATCTGAATAGCTAAAGTAAGCCCAGGTCAAACTTTGACTTTATAGGCCAAGTAGGATGGATCAAGGAACTTGTTCGTACTTCTTTGGCCATAAGTAGTCCACGTAACTGAATGGAGTCATGCAAGAGTTAGAATAGTATGACACTTTATAAAGTCCTAGGTTCTCACTTCATGAAGTTTTTAAATATTAGACAAAATGCAGCATGCAAATCTATTGTAAGTAAATGCTTTGGAGCATACATACATTAACGAGGAGGTTACTCAATGCTTTAGGGGCAAGTGGGCTCAGCATTGTGATGTATACTCGGTATGGAGCATAATTATTGGCACCAACGGGAAGGTTACTAAATGCTTTAGAGGTAAGTGGGCTCAGGCATTATGATGTATACATGGTGTTGTGCATAGAATTTAGAATATTAGCATTGACGGAGAGGTTACTCTAGTTTTATGGGCAAGTGGTCTCAAACATTGTGATCTACATCCGATGTTATGCATGTGATAATCAACGTTAACAAGGAGGTTGCGTAATGCTTTGGCAATATGTGCTCGTCCATTATAAGGTATACTTAGTAAGTGTAACGACCCAAAATTTTTAACGTTTCAAATTGAAAATTTTAATTTATTTAAATTTTCAAATTTGATTCGAATTTAATAAAAAACAAGGAAATAAATTATTATTTTAACGACTTAATTTTTAATGACTTTTATTTTGAAAAATATTTAAATTAACATTTGACGTATTTTAAGGCAAATGTTAGTAATTTTATAGAAATAGATAACTAGTATATTTTATTGTTATTTTGAGATTGTATTGCATTGTTGTGCGAGACCGTGTTTTTGTTTATGTCGTTCGTGGGTCGTACACGAAAGAAATGATGTGCATCAGAGTGGCCAAAAATGTAAAATAAAACAACATCATACTTTAATATTCTTCACTTTGATTTGACCTTTCTTCTTCTCTTTCTTCTTCTCAAAATCAAGTCCAGTAAATGAAATAAAGCCATCGTCTTCAAAAATTGAAATCTTAAGCAATGGTTTATGAAAAATTATGAAATCAGATTCTTTGAACTCATGGAGGTATGGGCTTCAAATGCATATGAAGTTTGTTAGCTATAGCAGAGGCTGGTTAAGCTTGACCCGTTCATGGCATGGCTAGGGTTTTAATTTGGCGAGGGTTGAGTTGACAATTGCTGAAATAGAGTGCGGTGTTTGACTCGAAGGACAAAGAAGCATAGATGCTGGTGATTTTGTGGCATGTGATCGCCTATGGAAAATTGCATTACTTCACTATAGCATGCATACACTATAGGTCACAATTGAATTAATGGGCCGAGCTCAAAGTCATTGGGTCGAGGAGAGTGCTCGCGTGAAGGGAGTTCATTGCAATCGATGGATCTTGATTTTGTGGACTATGGCTTGAGATAGGGAAGGATTTATGCACATACATGGTGGATTTCTACACATCTATGCACGGTGTGTGTTTTGAGCGGAGAAGATGGGTTTATGAGGGAGAAATTATAATAATTGTTAACTAAGTGAATTAATTAAATTTTTTAAAATCAAAATCTTATAAATTAAAAAAAAATTCATTGAGGTCCAATCGAGATGAGGATTTTTGTGTTGTGCTCTTAGGAGTGATATCTATGCACTATAATTTGTTTCGTTAAGTTTCGAACAAGTGAAATTTTGGACTAAAATCAAGCATTATTTGATTTTAGATTCAACCGGAATGCTTCAAATCCTGTTGGAATTCTGGTGAGTTATCTCACCTTTGGATGAATACTATATGATATATAATAAATAATAAATAATCGTTTCCATGCTTGAATGATTTATTGGTTTGGTTTGGTTAAATTACCACTTTGAAAGGTGAATGGCATTTAAAATAAAATACAGGGAATTTCGTGGAGAAATCTGAATTCCTCATTACAATTGATTTTAATTTAAATTATATACCTGTTATAAATTGTTGAATGTCAAAACTTGGAAGTTTAGCCATATTAAATGATATTGGTATATGTTAAATGTTGAACCTTTTAGTGATGAAGGTGTGGTAGCTTAGGTTATGCACTACGGCAACAATTGGCCCCTCATAGTATTTTGAATTACTATAGTTTGTTGTTTTCGCTTAAAATTGGTTTTGATTTGAAGGACGATTTTAAAAGTTACTTTAGATTTTTCTATAGCATTTATTTAGAAACAGTTTTTAAACTTGTCTATTTTACTTCAACCCTTTTGAAATTTTTTAAAAGTATTTTAGAAGTAGTTATTTTATAGAAAATTTGATATAATAATGAGTGTTTATTTGAAGAAAAATTAGTAAGTTTATCTTTGATTATAATGTGATTCATTTTTATAAGAATATAATAGTATGTTGGAATAAGTATTTGTGTAACGTTTATGTAAAATATTGTATAAAAGAATTGTTTTATAAATGGTATTTTATAAATAAAAGAATAGATTTATAAATGGTATTCTACAAAATAAAAGAATAGGTTTGCAGATTATGTTTATTAAAATGATAATTTTTTTGATATATTAGAAAATAAATCGCATTTGTGTATTTATAGCGATATGTGGAATGTTTATGAAAAATATATGCGATTTATATAAAGGAGTTTGGTAAACAGAAATGAAATTTATAAAAGTAGTTTTATAAATGAAATTTGTAAGAGAAGTTTTATAAATGAGACATATAAATGATGTTTTATAAAGGAGTTTATAAATGTGAGTTTTATAATTATATTTGGAAATATATATAAATAAGTTTATAAATAAATTATGAGATTTATTAAAGGAGTGTCATAATTATATTTGGAGATTTTTAAAAGAAGTTTTATAAAAGAATTTTATGAAAAGAAGGAGACCTTATTTCCATAAATGATCAGTTTAATTTATAGTGATATGGAAAGCATTGTTTTCATACTTAACACCAAAATTAACACCAAAAAGAGAAAAGTGGTTTGGGTTTTATTATTACTTATATTTTAAAATACATTTGTTTTTAACCTAATTAATTATGGTTTGGGAAATAAAATCTTTCTTAAGATTTGTGAATATACTTACACCATTGAGATAAGTATATGGGTATATTTTCTAAGTATTGGAAACGTAATATTTGTGAATATACTTATACTGTTGATAAAGTACATAGGAAAGTTTTCTAAGCATTGAAAGTTACTTATATTTTCTAAGTACATAATTTGCGAAAATACTTATACCATTGAGATAAGTATATGAATAATTTCAACTATTGAACAAAGTAAAGAGGGCGTGTGAATATGTTTTGTAAAAGTATTTTAATACAAATATTTGGAAGGAGGTTATAATTAATGAGAGGATAAATTAAAGAGATTTAGTGGTTGCTTACATGCTTAGCCAGTGTCCGTTTCCATATGCAATTAAATCTCCAATTGGAATTTTTTTAATTTGATACTTAAATAACTGACTATCAAATCTTGGCCAGTTTATAAACTATAATTGTTGATTTGAAGGGACCAAGATCAGATGTATTATTAGAAAGCCACTTTGAACCGACATAAGTGTTTGAATTGGGACATTTTGTATATGATGGAATCAAAGACAAATTTCTTTAAAGTGCAAGGGCAATTTTTTGCTAATCCAGAGAATATAGTAGAAGTCTGGACAACTTGTATGGCCAAATGCTGACATTGCATTGTTGACTGAAGGGCAGTGTTAGCATTCCAAGTGGGATTACTATATAAAAGTTAAGGCGTAGCCTTGAGCTTCACATCTGGTATGAATGAGACAGGGGATATGCATTAGTGTTATATGGTCCCTATCTTTAGGGAATGTTCATCACTCGATTTAAATCGATATTGACTCATTTATGTATGCTTGTGGCTCGATATGGTTATTGACTAGAAACCAGGTGGTGATTATATTTGGTACTATCCAAGAAAGGGTAGGCCGGTACTAACTTGCAGGGGTTGAAAGATTTTTGATCTCGGTACATTTTTCTAAAGGTGTACTATGACAGGCAATACTCAGTAAGTGTCTCACAGACTTAGTTATATACATAATATGCCGGAACATAATTTATGTAACCATTTCGGCTATGATTCAATATGTATTTTAAACACTAGAAAATATTATAATATCAAAAGATTATCTATAAATGGTTTGGTTATCGTAAGGTAAAAATCCGTCTGTGTTTATGTATGCATGATCTTACGAGATAGCTTTACTTTTGAATGGTTTTATGATATTAAACATATGTATGAGTGTTTTTTCACTTTGGTTTAACAGACTGATCCGGGCATTATTTTCTTATATTGCTTAGGCCAGCCTGAGCATATTTCCATATTTAGTTATGGATGCTTTAGGAGACGAGCTGGATGCCTTCAAGACGTATTCGTGTATATCAGATTTCTGATGCATTCGTTGTTTGTATTTTTCAGCAATTGTAATGGCAGGTTGTTATAACTGTCCAGGTTGATGATTGGTTAGTTAACCCCGATTGATGTATACATATTACAGTTTTCTTGGGTAAAGATCTGTTGTATATTATAATACTTGTCACGATGTGAGATTATGTCTGTCTTTTCTTTCTTTCACCCCAACAATCTACCTTTTTTCTATTTGATGCTTGGCATGCAAATACCGTGGATGTAATAGTTTTGAATTTTGAGGGTCGTAAAGGCAGGTCGTTACACGTGGTATCAAAGCTTAGGTTGTGCGAACACCTATGCTTTAGAAGTGTAGACTCATTAGAGATGGGGTACGTGGCACCCTAGAATGATTTTGAGTGCATTATATATAAGAGCACGTAGTTTTAGTGCTATAAAATTGTTTTATAATGTGTTGATTAGTTTGTTGAGTGGTTTATGAATTCTGGTCAATGCGGTCGATCAACATTATTGATAGGGGTTTCTAAACACTTGAACATAGCAAACAAACACAGTATTGTTTTAAAATTGGTAAATGAAATAATTTTACCCAGAATTATAATTTATATATATAAGAATAATTTTCAATAATTGATATACTTATTTTTTATATGTTTTTTAGGAAATGATAATATTAAATTATTCTCATTTATTGTTTGATTGGTTGTGCTAGGCTAGTTTATGAGCAGTTTTACCTTTTCACTTCATGGGTTGGGTTGGTAGTGATTGTGGGAACACTGAAACAAACACCTTGTGAATTAAGTTTCACAGTTTGATTAGCAGGCATTCGGTGATAATGTTGGGTTGAAATTTAGTTTAAATAAAAGTTGTTCTGTTTAATCTTAACAAAGATATACATTTTTAAAATGATTTTATTTAAGTAGGTGAAATTATATAAATATGGTTTTAAATAAAAATGATTAAAAATTTAGAATTTTAGAACATAAATCTCGGTGTTTTTGAAAAAACTTTTTTCAAACTTTGCGGAAGAATATTAATAGCATTATTTTGAAAGTAGTTGTGAATAGAAATATTTTAAAAGGATTTAAAAGGGGATAGATAGCATTAAACTGACTTATGTCATTGGAAAATAATTCCAGTAAAGACTGCAGCACCATCGACTTTCTTTTTCGAGTTTCTACATGGGGGATGCTGCCAAAGTAATTTGCTGTAGAGTTGTTTTGATAAAACCTATTTTTGATTTAATCCTAAAATTTGATTAGATATACAAAAGGATATATGTATATTATTATTTCAAAATGATTTGAAATAAAACTCGGGTGTTTAATTCTGAAGTTTTTAGTTAAGTTATTATATGGATTCATGTGTCCTATGCTTTAGGACAGTTTGGTTTGTTCTTCTCATTAAGATACGTTGTTTGGTAGTTTTCATTTGCTGAAATGAAATGGAATTTTCGATGATTTTGGACTGTCGAAAACTTCCGAAATGGATGTAAAATTTGAAGTTAATTGTTAATGAAAATATAAGAAAATAATTTTTTGTAACTTAGAAATTTAAAGAGATAATAAGTTTAACAAGTTTTAAAGTTATATACCATTCTAGATAAGTAAAACAAAATTGATATTGTATATATACTGTTAGGATATAGAAGAATGTTATACAAATATGAACCTTAAGTATGGAATGGTTTAAATGATTTAGTATTAAAGGAAATACTACAAGTAAAAATTAATTGTGAATTAAGAAGTAATTGGTGTAGTTAAGAAACCAATGGAACAAATATGTAAGTTGTACGTAGATTACTTTATTCACATAACTACTCTCGATCCAAATTCGAGCACATGATTTCGAGGTAATTTACACTAATCCGAACAAGAATTTTTCACTCGATCCTTGATGGTGAATGTAACAACCCTCATATTTATCGATTTTATATTTAAATATTTTATCGATATTCGGAATTTAGTCTGGAAAAGCTACCTTTTGCATACGGTCGAATTAGAACTCGGGACCGCTTCGATTGAGTTCAAAATGCCGTTTGCAACCTTTTTGAGTATAAGTTTCGATATGTTTGGAGTAAGTTGAATTTTGCTACCTTTTCACTTAGGGTTTTGGGTTGGGTTCAGCCCACTAGCCAACTTAATACCCCAAACTGAACCACTCCTATTCACTCACTCCCTCTTCCTCTACTTTTCAGTTCTAAAGAGATTAATGGTGAGTGGAATGGGAAATTAAAACTCAAGCCCTAGTTTTCTTTTGCATATCAAGCTCTAGCTCCAAACTAATAGAAGAAACTTTGGTAAGCCTCTTCTTCTTCTTCTTCTTCTCCAACTCATTCTTTTATCAATTTCAAAAATTCCTGAACCTAACTTTGGGAATGTTCTTCTTTTTGATAATAGATTCAAGCTCATTTGGGTTGTATTGAAGAGTGGTTGATTCTCCCTTTGCTTTCAAGCTTCGTCTTCATTTGTTTTTGTGAAAAGGTGAGATTTTTATCTCACATCTAAGCCTATATTTATCTTCAATTGTTAGGTATGAATTCCTAACACTTATTCTTGTGCAATTGCTTTTGGTTTGGATTGATTTGGTGAATATTCCAATTTTTAGTGTTTTGGATTCAATTCTTTAAGAATCATAGCTTTGATGTCTTGATCATGTTTTTGGTGATGAACCGAAGAGCTGCTGTGGCCGGGTAGTCGATGGCGTAAATCCTTAGTACCGTTGCTCGACCGATTGCAAATTCGGAAGGGATTGGCATTCATTAGATAGGCATGGGAGTGCTGGCAACAGGGTCCGGCCGACCGAGCTCTGTAGCCAGCCGACCGACCTGCTACCCGAGCACTTCCTGCCTCTGGTTTGGAAATGCAGGTTACAGGCTCCGGTTGACCGAGACTGACCTGCTACCCGAGCACTTCCACCATTGGTTCAGTCAACCGACTCAGGGAGTCCGGTTGACCGACCTGCTCCTATTTGCCAATTTTGCCTATATTGTCTATTTTGTTGAATTTCCAACTTTAATCGATTCGTGTTGTTTCCCTTTTGCTGTTATCATTTATTATCGACTTTGATGACATTTTCTTTGGGAATTTTTTAAATATCCATTTTGATGGATTTGATATCGATTTCTTTGGATTTTATTCTCGTCTTCAAATGTGAATTTCGGTGATTGATTGTTTTACAATCATTTTTGTGATTTGTCACTTTAAAAATATAAAGGTTTCTAATGCTAGTAGTAAATATCAAAATCCTTTCTTCAAAACAATTTCAACACTATTTTATTGCAAAGCTCGTTTCTTAAATCGTTTTCCAATCTATTAGTATATATAAAACTTTACCTCACTCGCATGAGAAATCTAATTAAACGACTTAGTAAAACAAGTGGTATGAAACATTTGCGTTTACTTCGTTGGTTAATTCTTGGACTTGTTCGATTGAATCTCTTGTGACAATTTTCTAGTGGAGATCTACAATTTGTTCGTAAATATTTAAGTTAAGCTAGTGGTTATGGGACATGAAGCTAAGCTCATATATTTACTAGCTTAGAGTAATTGACACTTTCTTGATGATCATTGAGGATCATTTTTGTGATTTAGACTAGCGTCATGCTATGTTTCTTTGTCCACGGAGGGGACGGTACCATGTTTTATTGAGTTTCATCTCATTTTTATTATAGGCTAATGACCTATTTATTTCTTGGGGTTTCGACCCAATTTTTGTGGTTTAGCGACCCATGTTTTTATGGAGTTCGGATCTTCGGGCGTACCGTGGTACTACGTCGTTGTTCCGAATTTTACGAGTTTCGGGTTCTTCGGGCATACCGTTGTACTATGTCGTTGTTCCGAACTATTCGAGTTTCTGGTTTCTCAGGCGTACCGTTGTACTACGTCGTTGCACCGGCTCTATGGTTAGCGACCATGGGATAACGTCCCGTTTTGTGATACACGTGTCGGTGAGTTTTCAGGCTCCCGTTTTATGATAGGCCTCCCCCTTTTTGTGATTGATCGTTTCTACGATCATTTTTGTGATTCCTGGATTTCTATCGATTATTTCTAGAATTTGAATTTCACCAATTTTATGATTGGCATTTATATGTTGTCAATAATTGTGGCTTGGGTGAATGAAATAAGGAGTGTGACATTCCTTTTGATCTTTGAGAAGATTTTTGTGATATTGATAAATATCTTGTTGATTTTCAATTACTTATTTATCACACCTTGGCATTGTGATTATTACACGTTTAGTCATATCTCTTATTCTATATCATTACGTCGGATATTTATAGCTAGACTGATCCGTTTATTATTTTCTTATTAAATAATACACGGGTCAGACCGAGATGTTACAGGTGCTTCTGCTTGACTTCACTTCTAGGATTATCATGCTGACTTTTGGCTAACTATAGTTTTTTTGTTGTATACCTTTGAGATATAGACTCATAGTTGTGTACTTATTCTTTTGTATAGCACATGTTGCTATTCTTTTGTGTCATTGTGGATCTTTTAGACCACTACTCTGATGAACACTTTTATGTGTTATATTTATTCATGTCTATTTCCGCCTTTGTGATATGAATTATCTGTAACGTATTTGTGTTATGTTTATTTCTATAATTGTTTCCGAAGACATTATAGCCACTGTGTAGTAGCTTTGAGTTGGTGTCGGTATGTCGGATTTCCTCTTGAAAAGAATGCAAGTTATATTGTATCTGGCATACCGGTACTCGCATAAAGCTATTATATAGATGGTCGCTCCTCAACAGCGTTATTCTCCATGCTAGTTGACGGCGTTACACCATAGTGTCCTTGGCTAGCGTGTGTAATGACCCGTAAATTTCCGATAATTAAAATAGCTAATTTAATAAGATTTCGTGTTTTAGTGTTAGAAAATTTTTGTAATTCTTTGGAATAATAATAACTGGAATGAATTGCAACAATAATTATCCAAGTAATGAAAAAAAAAGTTACTTAGTGAATGCCTTTGCAATCAAAAGTTGAATAGGATAATAAATGTTGAATTCATTGGGTATAATAGAGTAATTAATTGATAAGAAAAATCTGTTTAAATCAAATATTGAATATTGAACAGGTAAATTGTTTAAATTAAATATTTAAAACTTATTGAATAATTGAATAACCGAAAAATGAAATTAGTGTTCTAAATTGTGAATTGGTTTTAAGGGTTGAATCTTATAAGTTCGATTTCAATATTTCCAAAGATAATGAATTATTGGATAAGCGAAATTGTTTAAATTAAATATTTGGGAATTATTGAATAATTTAATAACGGGAATTGAATAACCGTATAATGGAAATAGTTGTTCTATAATTCTAATTCATTTAAAAAGTTAAATTTTTAAGTTCGTTTTGAATATTTCAAAGGATGGTGATTTAAGTATAATCGAATTTGTTAAATTTAATATTACAAATGTTTGAATAATTAAATTCCGAAGTTGATATGATTAATATGATATTGAAATTTAATATATGAAATTAGAGTGAATAATTGGAATTTGATTTAATATGATTCAAATTGGTTTCCAAAGCGAATGTAAGTTATATTGGGATTTTAATAGAGTTAATAAAATTTTAAAAATTGGAATTTATTGGATAAAATGAATAATGGGTTTAGTATGATTAAAAATGATTTGTAAAATTTTATTTTATCATATGAAAGTTATAATGATGCTATAGAACTTTTAAAACTGAATTTAAAATTTATTTGTGAAAATTGAATATTTTAATATTTAATTATCCACTGGAAAATAGCCAAATTTTGAACAGTCCCAAAATTGGACGAAACTAGTTTCATTGGATCCGTAATAGTTAGTTATTATCGGATTTCAATTTTCGTAGCAATCGGAGTTGTCGTTTGACCGTGGCAGCTCGAAACGCATCGAAATTGTTTTAATATTAATTTGACGTGCAAAAATAGTCATTTTTCAAACAGTTTCGGATTTCGACGAAACTAGTTTCATCGGATCCGTAATGTGATATTATTGTAAGATTTCAAATTTCGTGTCAATCGGATTTATCGTTTGTCCGGGGCGAGCCAAAACGCATCGAAATCGGTTTAAATCGGTTTAATTTCAATTGATCGTTTAATTCCATATCTCGCACAGATGATCGTATTAACTTCCGAAACCTATTCCATTGTGTCCGGAATGCGGGATAAACCCTAGGAACGTTAGTTACCGTGCGAAATTCGGAGTTTGGAAAAGCCGGATAAATAATATTCGCCGTTTCCTATAAATAGGCCCCTTTTTATTCACAAAAAAAGGGTTTCATCCCAAAAATGGCCGGCCGCCTCCTCTATAGCGAATGGCCAGAAAAATCCCTCTTTCTCCCACCAATATCTTCCAATCCGTGAATCAATTCAACAAACTTCCAACTACAAAATTGAAGAGCACTCCAAGATCTCCAGATTCAACGGTTATGATCGCGATCGGGTCGATGGATCGTTGGGAATCTTGGCTCAAAGGCCGATGGTTGCGGCACGTTTTTCGAGCTATGGGGAGCACCGGGTGGGGCGGCAACTTGGCCGGTGATGAAGCACGTGATGGCGCACTGAGTGGAGGTCGCAGATCATCGCCTCGTCGAGCGATGGACGTGTGGCTATTAGGGTTTGATCGAGGTTTATGGGCGCGGCTCACGTTCGTGTCTGTTGGAAGAGAAGAAGGCTTCGAGGGCCACGATTTTGCAGAAAGAAGGGAACGGTGGATGTTGAATGTAGGTTTAAAATTTAATTAAAGTTGTAAATGATTTATACTAAAATTGTATAAATCTTTAAAACTGAGTATCTTTGTCATACGAGGTCCGTTTTGGACGGAATTTTTTGCGTTGGATTCGTATGGACGAGGACTACTCTATGAAATTGGACTGGAGTCGTTTGGAGCTAAAAAAAATTCGAGTAAAATTAAACGCTCGTTTAATTTTATTCAAATAAAACGCTGGAACTGCATTGAAATCAAGGTGAGTGTTTTATAACGCTCACAACGTACTAAGTATCTTTATGCTAGTTAAATTTGATATTATGGAGTGTTATGATTTTATTTGTCGTTGTTTGATAAAAATTTAATTGTCATATAGCTTGTCATTTGAATTAACCGTTGAAAATTTAATCGACAGTTAAATTGAAGTTAAAATTGAATTGCGATTAAATTACCTGACATTGATAACTATGAAACCGCCATGAATTGTATTGTTTATTGGATGATGTATTTTGATGGATGCTATTGGTTGATAATTGAATGTTTGGATGTTTATTTGCTTATATATATCCTGTTATGCATACATATGATACCGAGATTTAATTTAAGTGATATATATTCATCCCTGACATTTAATTGAAATAACTAATCACTTGGCCATAGGATAGAAAATTATATACGGACACCGGATTGGCTAATTAATAAATTTTAAGATCGTCGATTTGAAATTTATTTAAATGTTTTGATTTAAAAGTGATAAATAGAAATCAATTTATAGAAATCGAATTTATCGAAAAAAATTGAGTTTGGAATGTTGAAATAAAATTTTGGTTAAAAGAAATGGTTGAATAAATTTAAGTGGAGACTTTGAGATTTAAAATTTGGATATGTTTGAATTTTGGAAATTTATTTGTTTTAAAGATTGAACATTAAATTTGAGTTTTGAATATTACTAAGTAAAAGTGACAAAAATGATATTTTGAATTGAGCTTGAAATTGAATCATATTTGTAATTGGGATTTAAATTTGAATATTGAAGGATAATTTTGTTAAGTGTTATAAATTGATATTTTGAAAAAATCAAGCTAAAAATTGATATAAATTGAAATTTAACTAATTGAAAGTGAATATAAAATTGAATAAATTTGAAGTCAAAGTTGACGTTGAATTGAATTGAAATCGAAATCGAAATCGGTAGAACGGAAATTGAAATTGATTTGAATTGGGAAGATATAATTGAAATGGATTGGTTTTGAAGCTATTTTATTTTGTTTTACAAATTACTCGGTTATATAAACTATTTTTGAATACTTAAAACTATTTTAATCTATTTTAAATCTACTTAACCCAATTTAAATTACTTTAAACTAATTTATCTATTTCAAATCCATTTTAAGATTTTAAGTATTTTAACTATTTTAATTATGTAAAACTACTTTTAAACTACTTAAAACTATTTTCTTAAATTATAAGCTGGTCAATAAAGTGGAATGTTTATATTTAAATCTTGAATTTAAAATACGAATTGAGTTTAGTGAAGTTGCAACCTAAATTGAAATTCGAAATGATTTTGAAATCGAAATGAGACATTGATGCGAAAATTGATTTTTTGAAACGGAATCTGACATTTTGATAGATACGGTGATATTTGAAATGGATTTGATTTTTGAAACGAATATGATATTTTGATATCAATTATGAATCGATTTGAAATGTAAAAGAGCCAACGGTGTAATAATACGTAGTTATTAAAGAGACCAGGATCGGATATGGACATACTCTCTTTCGATACCGAACACCACTTTAATAACTATTATACGCGGAGTGTTGATCCAGAATGAAGTGGATAGTTTGGTGAACGCGTTGACTGAAGAAAGAGAACGATATTGGATGACCCCTGACATGACTAAAACAGGAGCCGCGCCGGGCCATTGAGGTTCGCCACCTCTAGCGGACACACTTCTTCGATACCATATCTATTACATTTGTGATGCGATTTGAATGCAACCCTTGATTTGGGGGTGTTGTTTCGCGGTGTTGGGGTAGCTGCTGGCTATGCTCAACATCAGTCCGGATCACGCAACTACTAGTATCCTAGTTGGTATCGCCTCATGTACCTTGTCATACTGATTATCCTATTCGCGACCACTACGTTTTGATTTGTACCTTGAGTATATGGATTGCCCTCTAGTGACTTCCGGTTTTGGGGAAACTACGGTCTTGTATATGCTTTTGGGAATATAAAATGTGTTAAGGGGGATTATGGTAACGCCTTAACGCTATTTTGATACTTTATATTACTGATAGGCATTATCTACTTAGCGTATATTACTACATAGTAGATAGTTTCACGGATCCTTGAGAGATGGAAAATCCCGTAACATCTTTTTGAGTTATTGCGCGCACGTTGACACTGGATATGAGATGTCAAACCCCATAAACATCTTTGACGCCGTTACACTCATATTTATTTATGATTGATTTAACTTTCATAAGGATATTTTAGTCTTGACTCGAGTGTTTTGTCTTTTCATTACGCTCGGGTCAGTCCTGAGTTTTTCAGATTTTTGAAGATCTATTCTGGAGGATGAAGACGAAGATTTTTTATACTATTACTATTATTACCCTTGCATCATGCTACCTGCTGCATTATTTTAATTGTTCTGTTGTATATGTATAACTCTGATAAATGTTGTATAAATAATTGTCAAAGTATAATAAACAGCTTCATGAACTGTTTATTTGACTATTATATTTTATCGTTCCGCTGCGAGATTCTGTGTTGTTTCATTTTCTTTATTTATCTTTCTTTTCTTTTCTTATTTACCCCAATAACTATCTACCCTTTTGAATGGTTTGGAATCGACATGTGTATTTGATCGTCTATTTAAACTGTCCAAAAAGGCAGGTCGTTACAGTTGGTATCAGAGCTTTGGTTTAGCGATAAACCTTGGCTCTAGTGGGGAATAACTCATTGAAATAGAGGTTAACTATATGAATGAGTTGAGTGTATATGAGAGAGCGTATTTGTTAGTGATATAAAATGTTTTATATTGTGTCGGTTGATTTGTTGAGTGGCTTATGGATTCTGGTCAATACGAGTAATTAACGTCATTGACAGGGATCTCTAAACACTTAAACAGAACAACTCGATATAGTATTGTTTTGAAATTGGGTAAATGAAATAATTTTGCCCTAATTATATTTTGTATATAAAGAATTTATTTCAAAAATTTATTGTGATCAGTCTAGCTTATTTGGTTGTTGGAAATGAAATATTGGCTATTAACATTAAACGGATATTGTAATTTAAATAAATAATTTGAATTACAAAATGAACAATGATAAAACACTTGTGGGATGTTTTAAGAAAGAAAATCCTAAAAGAATATTTTATAAAGGCGATTTATGAATTAAAAATGGGATTAAATTGGGAAAAAAATTGAATTTAAGACTCGGAGATTTTGAAAATGGTTCTCAAAGTTTGAAGAAATATATGGTAATATTAGTTGGAAATTGTTTAAGGAAATATTTTGAAAGGATTTTTAAGAAGGAATGAATATAGTACTCCTCTCTTATGTCGTTGGAAAATAATTTCGGTGATGACTGCGCAGCATCATCGACGTTCATTTTCGAGTCTCAAAGTGGGGGAGACTCCTAAGAAGCTTTGCTTTTCTTCAAAAATTATTTTGGGTAAATGGGTTTTGGTTTAAACTCCAAAGGTATTATTTGATATATTAACGATATAAGTATATATGTTTATTTCGAACGATTTGGAAAAACCGGGCATTTAAAATTCTAAGTTCTGTTAATTAATAATTTTCAAACTATTTGAATGAAGTGTGAATAACTAGAATTTATAAAATAAGAGGATTGAGATATCTAAGCTATTGTTTGGGAAAAACTTTAAAGTTGAAAGGTAAAGAGGATTTAAACAAATTAAATTTGTGAACATTCTAATTAAGTGAAATGAAATTCTATAAATTTGTATAATACCAAAATTACATTCTGATAACATATAACAAGACTTACCAAATGTTAAAAGTTAAAATGATGTTTTGGATATGTAATGAGATACTGTACAAATAAGCAGAACCTGAAAATAATTGAAGCATACTAGTAAGGAAAACTCAAAAGGAATTAAAATGTATATAAATGAAAATTTGGTTGTGATAAAAATGTTATATACTTAAATATAACATGAAATGGTGAATGGATAAATGGTACAAGTAAGTGAACTTAAGAAAGAAGATAAATGAATCGTATTATATCTTTGTAAATTGGTTATAGAAAATAAATATAAATTGCAAAGGGATTGTAACCTGTAAGATAACTGTAAACTAAGAAAAGTCATTTATGAAAGGTTAGACTTTTATAGGATGATTAATAAACTAAAGTGCCGACTAATAAAATGTTCCACAAATGAATTCGTTACTAACTGAAATTATGAAAATGCAATAAAAGAAAAAAAAGGAATTTCTTATAGCTAAGAATCAATTGGAAAATGAAATTGAATTTAACTAAAATTATATAGAATGTTTAAAATGAACTAGAATGAGAAAATTCTCTGATATGATGTTTAAGAAAAGATAATGTTGAAGAGTATGCTATGTAAAGAAATAGATATATTAACTAAATAATGGATTGTGAACAATTAATTTATGGAAGTCAATAAAATTATTTAATATAGATAAATTGTATAGAAATCCATTGGAAGGTAATACGTGAGATGGTACGTATATTATTTATTCGCATAACGATTTGATCCAAATTCGAGCACAAAATTTCGAGATGATTTATATCGATCCAAGTTAGGATTTTTCATTCGATTTTCGACGGCGAACCCTGGATATGGATTTTTAATTTGATTCTGGAATTCTCTATCATAGCATATGGCTATGCAAGAAGAGTAACAGTTTCCAATCAAGGAACCAAATCTGAGTCCGTACTAGAGAGTCGGGTGAACGATACTAGTTGGAAGTGAAATTGTGTGATCGAATAAGCGATTAGATTGGTATTGCTCATGGATGATATACGTACGGCTTACGGACTTAATTCAAGTTAATATTGAAAATTTAAGATGCCAAATATAAAATGATTCTTTTAAAATTTTATAACAGGATATATATATGAAAGAGATAACCAAATTGAATGTAAAAATTAATAATTTGGTTATGTTGGGTATGATTGGGTTGTTATATGATTGTTAGTTGATTGTATATAATTCAGTAAGTGTTAATGAAATTGAAAGCTATAAATCATTGAAATCAAATTGGAAGTTAAATGAATTTAAATAGAATTTAATTTGATTCAAATTGGAAGTGAACTAATATAAATATAAATTAGTGAATGCTAACTAATTGAATTGTGAATGAATGTTAGTAAAATCCAACGTTAATGAATCAACTGTGATTAAAATTGAAAACCAAGTGAATAAATATTAATGAGAAGTGAATTTATATTGATTGATTATGGATTTGTTGGATGATAGTTGGATGATAATTGATTGATGGTTGCATTTGTTGTTTTGTTGCATTTGCTATGTTGGCACATGTAGTTGTTAGGTTGCTATATTGGGTATATTGATATTATTTTCATATATGCATGTTTCTCATGGTTTGTTGAGTGTTTAGTAGGTGCGGATTTCGATAGCTTCTCATTTGGAGCTCGCTTTCGTGCTATATTAGTCGTATATGCTCGCTAATAAATATAAGGTACATGTTTATTTTGTCATTGGATTTGGTGATTTTCGATGAGCCACTTGGCTTTTGATTTTCTTTTGCTGGTTTGGGGCCCGTAGTGGCGTTTTGTAGTTGTACCGATTGAGCCGCGCAAAGGAGACTCTACCGAAATTTTCCGTAAAATCCGGGTGTTAAGAAAATTTTTCAAGTTTTAAAATTTTTATAACTTGTTTTGATAACTAACTTTTAGAAGTTAGAAAGTCGTTTGGAATAACTTAGTGAAAGTGTAGTAAAGACTTTATAAATGGAATTTCATTGTTTATAAGTTGGTAACTTTGAGATAAATATACCTAAGGTTGAATTCTATACTTAGTTCCTTTTCTCTTCTTTTCCTTTTCGGGGACGAAAAGTTTTGAGTGGGGGAGAGTGTAACGACCCGTAAATTTCCGATAATTAAAATAGCTAATTTAATAAGATTTCGTGTTTTAGTGTTAGAAAAATTTTGTAATTCGTTGGAATAATAATAACTGGAATGAATTGCAACAATAATTATCCAAGTAATGAAAAACAAAAGTTACTTAGTGAATGCCTTTGCAATCAAAAGTTGAGTAGGATAATAAATGTTGAATTCATTGGGTATAATAGAGTAATTGATTGATAAGAAAAATCTGTTTAAATCAAATATTGAATATTGAACAGGTAAATTGTTTAAATTAAATATTTAAAACTTATTGAATAATTGAATAATCGAAAAATGAAATTAGTGTTCTAAATTGTGAATTGGTTTTAAGGGTTGAATCTTATAAGTTCGATTTCAATATTTCAAAAGATAATGAATTATTGGATAAGCGAAATTGTTTAAATTAAATATTTGGGAATTATTGAATAATTTAATAACGGGAATTGAATAACCGTATAATAGAAATAGTTGTTCTATAATTCTAATTCGTTTCAAAAGATAAATTTTTAAGTTTGTTTTGAATATTTCAAAGGATGGTGATTTAAGTATAATCAAATTTGTTAAATTTAATATTACAAATGTTTGAATAATTAAATTCCGAAGTTGATATGATTAATATGATATTGAAATTTAATATATGAAATTAGAGTGAATAATTGGAATTTGATTTAATATGATTCAAATTGGTTTCCAAAGCGAATGTAAGTTATATTGGGATTTTAATAGAGTTAATAAAATTTTAAAAATTGGAATTTATTGGATAAATTGAATAATGGGTTTAGTATGATTAAAAATGATTTGTAAAATTTTATTTTATCATATGAAAGTTATAATGATTCTATAGAACTTTTAAAACTGAATTTAAAATTTATTTGTGAAAATTGAATATTTTAATATTTAATTATCGACTGGAAAATAGCCAAATTTTGAACAGTCCCAAAATTGGACGAAACTAGTTTCATTGGATTCGTAATATTTAGTTATTATCGGATTTCAATTTTCGTAGCAATCGGAGTTGTCGTTTGACCGTGGCAGCTCGAAACGCATCGAAATTGTTTTAATATTAATTTGACGTGTAAATATAGTCATTTTTCAAACAGTCTTAGATTTTGACGAAACTAGTTTCATCGGATCCGTAATGTGATATTATTGTAAGATTTCAAATTTCGTGTCAATCGGATTTATCGTTTGTCCGGGGCGAGCCAAAACGCATCGAAATCGGTTTAAATCGGTTTAATTTCAATTGATCGTTTAATTCCATATCTCACACAGATGATCGTATTAGCTTCCGAAACCTATTCCATTGTGTCCGGAACGCGGGATAAACCCTAGGAACGTCAGTTACCGCGCGAAATTCGGAGTTTGGAAAAGCCGGATAAATAATATTCGCCGTTTCCTATAAATAGGCCCCTTTTTATTCACAAAAAAAAATAGGGTTTCATCTCAAAAATGGCCGGCAGCCTCCTCTATAGCGAATGGCCAGAAAACTCCCTCTTTCTCCCTCCAATATCTTCCAATCCGTGAATCAATTCAACAAACTTCCAACTACAAAATTGAAGAGCACTCCAAGATCTCCAGATTCAACGGTTATGATCGCGATCGGGTCGATGGATCGTCGGAAATCTTGGCTCAAAGGCCGATCGTTGCGGCACGTTTTTCGAGCTATGGGGAGCACCGGTGGGGCCGCAACATGGCCGGTGATGAAGCACGTGATGACGCACTGAGTGGAGGTCGCAGATCATCGCTTTGTCGAGCGATGGACGTGCGGCTATTAGGGTTTGATCGAGGTTTATGGGTGCGGCTCGCGTTCGTGTCTGTTGGAAGAGAAGAAGGCTTCGAGGGCCACGATTTTGCAGAAAGAAGGGAACGGTGGATGTTGAATATAGGTTTAAAATTTAATTAAAGTTGTAAATGATTTATATTAAAATTGTATAAATCTTTAAAACTGAGTATCTTTGTCATACGAGGTCCGTATTGGACGGAATTTTTTGCGTTAGATTCGTATGGACGAGGACTACGCTATGAAATTGGACCGGAGTCGTTTGGATCTAAAGAAAATTTCGGGTAAAATTAAACGCTCGTTTAATTTTATTCGAAATAAAACGCTGGAACTGCATTGAAATCAAGGTGAGTGTTTTATAATGCTCACAACGTACTAAATTTCTTTGTGCTAGTTAAATTTGATATTATGAAGTGTTATGATTTTATTTGTCGTTGTTTGATAAAAATTTAATTGTCATATAGCTTGTCAATTGAATTAACCGTTGAAAATTTAATCGACAGTTAAACTGAAGTTAAATTGAATTGCGATTAAATTACTTGACATTGATAACTATGAAACCGCCATGAATTGTATTGTTTACTGGATGATGTATTTTGATGGATGCTATTGGTTGATAATTGAATGTTTGGATGTTTATTTGCTTATATATATCCTGTTATGCATACATATGATACCGAGATTTAATTTAAGTGATATATATTCATCCCTGACATTTAATTGAAATAACTAATCACTTGGCCATAGGATAGAAAATTATATACGGACACCGGATTGGCTAAATTAATAAATTTTAAGATCGTCGATTTGAGTTTATTTAAATGTTTTGATTTAAAAGTGATAAATAGAAATCAATTTATAGAAATCGAATTTATCGAAAAAATCGAGTTTGGAATGTAGAAATAAAATTTTGGTTAAAAGAAATGGTTGAATAAATTTAAGTGGAGACTTTGAGATTTAAAATTTGGATATGTTTGAATTTTGGAAATTTATTTGTTTTAAAGATTGAACATTAAATTTGAGTTTTGAATATTACTAAGTAAAAGTGACAAAAATGATATTTTGAATTGAGCTTGAAATTGAATCACATTTGTAATTGGGATTTAAATTTGAATATTGAAGGATAATTTTGTTAAGTGTTATAAATTGATATTTTGAAAAAATCAAGCTAAAAATCGATATAAATTGAAATTGAACTAATTGAAAGTGAATATAAAATTGAATAAATTTGAAGTCAAAGTTGACGTTGAATTGAATTGAAATCGAAATTGAAATCGGTAGAACGGAAATTGAAATTGATTTGAATTGGGAAGATATAATTGAAATGGATTAGTTTTGAAGCTATTTTATTTTGTTTTACAAATTACTCGGTTATATAAACTATTTTTGAATACTTAAACTATTTTAATCTATTTTAAATCTACTTAACCCAATTTAAATTACTTTAAACTAATTTATCTATTTTAAATTCATTTTAAGATTTTAAGTATTTTAACTATTTTAATTATGTAAAACTACTTTTAAACTACTTAAAACTATTTTCTTAAATTCTAAGCTGGTCAATAAAGTGGAATGTTTATATTTAAATCTTGAATTTAAAATACGAATTGAGTTAAGTGAAGTTGCAACCTAAATTGAAATTCGAAATGATTTTGAAATCGAAATGAGATATTGATGCGAAAATTGATTTTTTGAAAGGGAATCTGACATTTTGATAGATACGGTGATATTTGAAATGGATTTGATTTTTGAAACGAATATGATATTTTGATATCAGTTATGAATCGATTTGAAATGTAAAAGAGCCAACGGTGTAATAATACGTAGTTATTAAAGAGACCGGGATCGGATATGGACATACTCTCTGTCGATACCGAACACCACTTTAATAACTATTATACGCGGAGTGTTGATCCAGAATGAAGTGGATGGTTTGGTGAACGCGTTGACTGAAGAAAGAGAACGATATTGGATGACCCCTGACATGACTAAAACAGGAGCCGCGCCGGGCCATTGAGGTTCGCCACCTCTAGCGGACACACTTCTTCGATACCATATCTATTACATTTGTGATGCGATTTGGGTGCACCCCTTGATTTGGGAGTGTTGTTTCGCGGTGTTGGGGTAGCTGCTGGCTATGCTCAACATCAGTCCGGATCACGCAACTACTAGTATCCTAGTTGGTATCGCCTCATGTACCTTGTCATACTGATTATCCTATTCGCGACCACTACGTTTTGATTTGTACCTTGAGTATATGGATTGCCCTCTGGTGACTTCCGGTTTTGGGGAAACTACGGTCTTGTATATGCTTTTGGGAATATAAAATGTGTTAAGGGGGATTATGGTAACGCCTTAACGCTATTTTGATACTTTATATTACTGATAGGCATTATCTACTTAGCGTATATTACTACATAGTAGATAGTTTCACGGATCCTTGAGAGATGGAAAATCCCGTAACATCTTTTGAGTTATTGCACGCACGTTGACACTGGATATGAGGTGTCAAACCCCGTAAACATCTTTGACGCCGTTACACTCATATTTATTTACGATTGATTTAACTACTATAAGGATATTTTAGTCCTGACTCGAGTGTTTTGTCTTTTCATTACGCTCGGGTCAGTCCTGAGTTTTTTAGATTTTTGAAGATCTATTCTAGAGATGAAGACGAAGATTTGGTATACTATTACTACTATTACCCTTGCATCATGCTATCTGCTGCATTATTTTAATTGTTCTGTTGTATATGTATAATTCTGATAAATGTTGTATAAATAATTGTCAAAGTATAATAAACAGCTCCATGAACTGTTTATTTGACTATTATATTTTATCGTTCCGCTGCGAGATTCTGTGTTGTTTCATTTTCTTTATTTCTCTTTCTTTTCTTTTCTTATTTACCCCAATAACTATCTTCCCTTTTGAATGGTTTGGAATCGACATGTATATTTGATCGTCTATTTAAACTGTCCAAAAAGGCAGGTCGTTACAGCATGGGTATAGAGGTGGGGCGTCACAGCTTGGTATCAAAGCCAAACTTCGGAACATTGTAGAATAATCTAGCAAGGATCATCATCCTAAGACCATCTTAGGAATTGTGCTTTAGGATTTAATTCGAGTCTTCGTACCGATTCATCTTTTTTTTTTTATGATTCCTTGTTTATCTATCAAGATTGCTTGATATTCGTTTGTGAATAATCTTTTTCTTCTTCCTTCTTCTTTCTTAAGGAAGAGAAATGGTTAGACCTGGCCATCCCAGTGCCGGTCAATCTAGTGCTACTCCCCAAGATGGAGTTTTTATGTCTGTCCAGCAGCTGTATCTAGTAAAGAATGCTCAAGCAGGCGGTTCTAATTCGGAACCAACTCATCCTAAGTCTGGATTTGCACGCTTGTGCAATGATTATACCAACTTGGGTGGGAATCCATTCAAGGGTTCTGAAATTATTATTGAAATCCAGGCTTGGCTGAGATCATGCGATCGAATCTTTTCTCGTATGAATCTTATTGATCTTCGCCGTGTTCAGGTAGCTTCTAGTATGCTCCAAGAAAGAGCATTAGACCGATACGAGCTTCTGATTTCTGAAATTATTGAAGCGGAGCTTACTTGGGAGAAATTCAGAGAGCGCTTCGAGTTAAAATTCATACCAGAAGCTGAGAAGGTGACTTTGGCTCGCCGTTTTATTGACCTAGTTCGAGGTGAATCATCCTTGACAGACTATGTCTCATCTTTTGAATCTCTTTCTAAATACGGGGTTGAATACATTAATACCCCATTGAAGAAAAATCAGAGATTCGTCTATGGCTTGAATAAAAACCTCAAGAAGCCCTTACTTCTAAAGCTATAAGTTTCTTTTGATCAACTTATTGATATCGCTCTTCGACTTGAAGAGGCAGATAAAGAAAGTGATGCCGATGTTATGGGTGCCAAACCAAAATTCAACAACAACAAGAAAAGGCCTTTTAAGTTCAAAGGGTCTTATTCCATCAAGAAAGGAAAGCAAGCAATTCCGGTAGCAAAAGCTTCTGCCCCAAGGGATGGGAAATGCTACAATTGTGGTTCTAAGGACCATTATGCGAACAAGTGTCCGAAACCTCTCTTTTGTCGCTATTGCAAAAGTTCGGACCATTATTTATCTTCTTGTCCCAAACTTCAAGGTAGGAAGGAGGGAAAGCTTAATGTTGCTCAAGCCCC